>JARQOD010000001.1:277244786-277280240 GCA_033576555.1 Oophaga sylvatica
TTTTATTCACTTTTTTGGAATGATACCTGTGGCTTTGGTTTTTACAACATTCACATCTTATGGTAATTGAGCAATCTGATATCTTTAAATCTTTTGTCAATTCTTTTCTCTGTAGTTCCTTATACTGTCCGGGTGTCTATGTCCTAGACATCTAACCCACTGTGAATACAGTTTTTGTGATCATGTGTACATACCTTCATCTGTTCCTTTGGTTTGTTAAAATTATATAATTGTTCATCTGCCTTGACTTTGGTTATCATCTTGTTTCTGCAATAATTGCACATCATTATCTTTGAATTTTACTGTAAGTTTTTGCTGTTAAACGTTTCACAGATAATAATCCGCCTTCCAATTTGGAACTTTACAACACACCCTGTACAAGAAATCTTTGAATCTTGTCTCGAACTTGTTTGAAAAATTTAGCATACCTTTTTCCGATACCTTCTGCGGTTATTTTGCTTCCATCTGCAAGTTTAAAGGGCTTCTTTCTTATCTAAATCAAGATCAGTAGAGAATTTCTTGTCACTTGTCTATGACCGTTCCCTCCTGAATCAATAAACCAACCAAGTGATGATTTCTTGTCTGTTTTTTGAATGTGCCATTCCAATTATTCTCACACGAATCGGAAATTGTGTTTTTCACTTTCTGTGTATGCTTTTTATGCTGTAATTTTTGTTTGTTCTGTTTTCCATATGGTACAGTTCTTTCTTTAAATGATCTTTTTTCTTAAATCTGAAGCATTCTCTTGTCTCTTTATTAAGGGTTTTTTAAATTCTGTAGCTTTAAGAGCGTTTTCACTGTCCTTCTAGTAGAAGAATCATTGCTTTGTTCTTTTCTTCTCTGATATTCATCTATGAGTCTGGTCTTCACAAAATCTAATGTAATGTCAGTTTCAGGTCTTGTCTCTAGTGCATTTATTAAAGCTGTATACAAATCTGGTAACCTGCACAACAATATAGTTGCTATATGACTTTCTTTAATGTCTTCACCAATGGATCTTAGCTGTGATATCACTTCCATAACAGAGAACATATGCTTCTGCATGTCTCTGTCTGAACTTAGTCTCATACTGTAACGCTTTCTTAATAAAAATAATTTGTGATTTAAGCTGGGTCTTTCATATAGCTTTCTTAATGCTTCCCACATTGCTTTCGCTGTTTCTTCATTTCTTATATGTATTAATTGAGCATCATCCACTAATAAGCTAATGGTTGCTCTCGCTTGTCTATTCTTCTTATCCCATGTCTGATTATCCTGATCAGGTCTATCTGTAGTGATTACTTCCTATAAATCATCTTTAGACAATAACATCTCTACTTTGAACTTCCATAGCTGATAGTTCTCATCATTCAGTTTAGCTACTGTGAGTTTTAGCTCTGTGTTATTCATCATTTTTAACTTATCTTACTTGTTTGGAGAGACTTGCACTGAAGAATTCTTCTGCATTCACAGGGTCTTGCTGAGAGTTCCAGTGTCCTGGGTATCTGGTATTCTTGGTGCTTGGGATCTGTGGTGTCTGGATTCTCTGGGTACGCTGTATCTGGGCCCATAACCTGTTGCACAGCTTCTGAATCCACACCTTTGCAGTAGAAAACTTCACAGAGCAGGCTTCATGGGATAACAAGCTTTTACTTCTTACAACATGAGGTAAAAGGAAAATGCACAGTCATTTACAGCATTGCATCAGGAAACCAGGAACAAAACTAAAGTGAAAGTACAAGTGAGACTATTTCTTATACAATACATTAAACAGAAGGAAATGTTATACAACATCGCCATTTATTGTCAGGTCAGCATAAAGTCCTCCTTTTACTTATAATAAGTCCTAATCTGTTGCATATGCCAACAAAAATGTCACTCACATGGGGAGAAAATTACTTACACTGGCTAAATACTACCGATGTCGCCACATAAAAAATAATAAATCAATAGCCCCAATTGATTACCTTAATAAAGGATTCAAGCTGTTGGGCAGACGGTGTGTAACAGCCTAACAGCAGTTGTCAACTATGGTTCAAAATTACATCTCCTACCCTATCGATGTTCTCCCTCACAGTTCATTCCCCTTTGACTACTGGGCCTGTAAACTGGACACCTGGCCTGAATTGGCACAATATGCCTTACAGGAGCTCGCTTGCCCTGCTGGTAGTGTGCTATCAGAAAGAGTCTTCAGTGCTGCTGGATCAATCCTGACAGAAAGAAGGACCCGGCTGTCGACCAAAAATGTTGGTGATCTCACCTTCATTAAAATGAACCATGCCTGGGTTTCAAAGGATTTTGTCCCACCTTCCCCTGATGACATACAGGTTGCCAGCAAAATGGCTCACTTTGTCCTCCTCTTCCTTCGACTTCTCCAATTCCTCCATTTGCAGCTGCTGAACGTCCAGCCTACACCTCAACATATGCCTGTTTTTCCACCTCCCTAACTGGGCTGTATTCCCCCAGGGTCGGCGTCAGCACCTGGCGCACCCGGGCAAGTGCCAGGGCACTGAGCAGGTAGGGGGGCCCACTCGCCGTCAGAAACACCGGCGTACTATGAGGGGCCCTGTGCCAGTGCAGGCGCCCATGAGTGGGCCCCCCCTGCTTGCTCAGGGCCCCAGCACTTGCAATACTTACCTCTCCCTGCTCCACCGCTGTGATGTCTTCCGCATTTCCTGACAGTGACATTCAGGTCAGAGCGTGATGACGTCACGTCTGTGAGCCCTCTGCCTGAACAGTCACAGTGCAGAGAGCTGGAAGATGGCGACACTGAGGAGTCCAGAGTAGAGCAGTGCCCAGCGAGGAGAGGTATTTCATTTTTTTTTAATGTTTGGAGCAATTTATGGGGAGCATTTTACACTGGAGAATTATATATGGGGCCCATCATACACTTGAGCACCATAGATAGGGCCCATTCTACACTGGAGCATTATATATGGGGCACATCATACACTGGAGCATTATAAATGGGGCCCATCATACACTGGAGCATCATATACGGGGCCCATTATACACTGGAGCATCATATGGGGCCCATTATATATGGAGCATTATATAGGCCCATCATACACTGGAGCATCATATATTGGGCCCATTATACACTGGAGCATCATATGGGGCCCATTATATATGGAGCATTATAAAAGCCCATTATACACTGGAGCATCATATGTGGCCCATCATATACTAGAGCATCATATGGGGTTCATTATTTATGGGGCATCACATGGAGCCCAATATATATGAGGACCATTATATTTGGAGCATTATAAGGGGCTCATCATACACTGGAGCATTATACAGGGGCCCATCATACACTGGAGCATCATATATAAGGGGCCCATCATGTACTGGACGATCATATGGGGTCCATCATATACTAGAGCATCATATGGGGTTCATTATTTATGGGCATCACATGGAGCCCATTATATATTGAGCATCATATGGAGCACATATGGGGCCTGTTCTGTATGGAGCATTATATGGAGCCCATTCTGTTTGGCGCACTATGTGGTGCCCATAATACTGTATGGAGGACTATACTGTCCGGTTTTTGACCAATTGTAGAATTTACAATAGATATCACTCATGTAATGTAAGAAGTGAAGTATTTGGCATTGTACTATACCTATATTTCTCTGCCGTATCGGAGCATCATGAATTGTGGTATGTGTTAAAGGGGCCCACTGAGACTCTTTCGCCCGGGGCCCACGAAAACCTGGAGCCAGCCCTGCCCCCCCACAACTTTAGCCAAATAACCCCCAGTTTTCAATGTGTTACTATTATTATAAAGTAAATTAAGGTTGACAAGCTTAAGTAATAAGAATTGATGTCGTTGGCATTGAAATGGGCACTGTAGGTGTGTTTACTGTCCTCCACTCGCTGCCGACTTTTATTCCCCATTGACTTGCATTGGGTTTCGTGTTTCAGTCGGAACTCCGACTTTTGCCGATAGTCGGCAGATTTCGTTCCACTTGACTTTTGCGAAAGTCGGTTGGTCCAAAACCCGACTCGACCCTCCCGGAGGCAAAGTCGCTCGTCTCTAATACTGAGGTAAAATCCTGACCAAATACTGAACATGTGAACGTGGCCCAACAGCCTCGAGTGGAGATGAGCTCCAGTGACTGTCAATGTATGTGCCCATTGGCTGCCCTGCGATATGATAGCAGGGCTTCAATGGGTTTCTATGACAACAACCGTTGAAGATCTCTGTGCTTGTAATCATGGAGCTCCAATGAAACTCAACCTGCTGGGTTCAAAAGCGACCATAAATTTTGCTATATACGGTAATACTGTGGTTTGCAGGTTCAAGTCCACTAAGCGCAGTAACATAAGCAGTAAAAAAATATTTAAAATATGAAAAAAATAAAAACAACATAAAAGTTCGAAAAACCCTCATTTTCCCCTATTAAAAATAAAGATAATAAAATATATACATATGTGGTCCTGTTGCATACATAAAAGTTACATCTATCAAAATCTAAAAGTAATTAACATGATTGGTTAAACAGAAAAAAAAATTATAACCGTCACACAAAAAAATTTTTTGACCACAGCAAAACCGGAAAAAATACTGTAGGAAGCAATCAAAATGTCATATCTATACCAAAATGGTATAAAAAAAAATGTCTCACCCCACAAAAAAACAGCCTTCACACAATGTCAGAATTGAGGGTTTTTTGGAAATTTTATCGAATGTACAGTGTGTGACAAAATAAATGTTATTCCTCCCGGCAGGCTCGGTCTTTCAGTCATAGGGATGGCAACAGCATGGTTTCAGTCACTGCTCTGTGCATAAAAAGTGGCGGCTGTAACCGTGCCCCTGGTACTGACAGTGATGATGCGCTCATTCCTGCATTTTGATAGACACTGCATAGCTCTGTCCCTCGCTGCTCAAGCAGTTTTCCCTATTCCAGCTGATCCTTATTCCAGCTGACTGATAAAGGTCAATTGTAGATTGAAACATCTCTTTATTGTCTGGAAAACACCACAAATAAAATTTCATCTTTATTGATCACAAATCGAGTGCCAAGTTTTCATATATCTGCTGTATATACATAACATAGGATGCATTGAGCCTGCTGTATATGCATAACATAAGATACACTGAGTCTGCTGTATATACATAACATTGGATCCACTGAGCCTGTGTAGATACATAACATTATTATTATTATTTATTTCTATTGCACCATTGATTCCATGGTGCTGTACATGACAAGGGGTTACATGCAAATTACAGGAATCACTTACAGTAAACAAACTAACAATGACAGACTGATACAGAGGGGAGAGAACCCTGCCCTTTCGGGCTTACATTCTACAGGATGGTGGGGAAGGAGACAGCAGGTTGGTGGGTCGCAGCAGTTCCGGTGTTGGTTGAGGCGATATCTCCGGTAGTGGTGAGGAGGTAGCAGGGTCATTGCAGGCTGTAAGCTTTCCTGAAGAGGTGGGTTTTCAGGTTCTGTCTGAAGGATCCGAACGTGGTTGATAGTCGGACGTGTTGGGGCAAAGAATTCCAGAGGATGGGGGATATTCGGGAGAAGTCTTGGAGGCGGTTGGGTGAGGAGCGAATAAGTGTGGAGGAGAGAAGGAGGTCTTGGGAGGATCGGAGATTACGTGAGGGAAGATATCGGGAGATTAGTTCAGAGATATATGGAGGAGACAGGTTATAGATGGCCTTGTAGGTCAGTATTAGTAATTTGAACTGGATACACTGAGTGAATGGGAGTCAGTGAAGAGATTTGCAGGGTGGAGAAGCAGAGGAGTAGCGAGGAGAGAGATGAATTAGTCGGGCAGCAGAGTTAAGGATGGACTGGAGAGGTGTGAGGGTGTTAGCAGGGAGGCCAGAGAAAAGGGTGTTGCAGTAGTCGAGACGGGAGATGATGAGGGCGTGCACAATCATTTTAGTAAATTGAGGTTGAGGAAAGGACGGATTCTTGAAATATTTTTGAGCTGAAGGTGACAGGAGGTAGAAAGAGCTTGAAAGTGCGGTTTGAAGGACAGGGCAGAGTCAAGGGTTACTCCGAGGCAGCGGACTTCTGGTACGGTGGAAAGCGTGATGTTGTTAATTGTGATAGATAGGTCAGGTAAGGAAGATCTGTGGGATGGGGGAAAGATGATGAGTTCAGATTTGTCCACATTGAGTTTGAGGAAGCGGGAGGAGAAGAAGGAGGATATGGCTGATAGACACTCCGGGATTCTGGACAGCAGAGAGGTGACGTCTGGGCCAGAGAGGTAGATCTGAGTGTCATCAGCATAAAGGTGGTACTGGAATCTGTGGGACTTTATGAGTTGCCCCAGGCCAAGTGTATAGATTGAGAAGAGTAGGGGTCCTAGAACAGAGCCTTGGGGGACTTCAACAGAGAGAGGGTGGGACAAGGAGGTAGTATGGGAGTGGGAGACGCTGAATGTGCGGTTGGAAAGGTATGAGGAGATCCAGGATAGGGCGAGGTCCTTGACGCCAAAGGAGGAGAGAATCTGTAGTAGAAGGCAGTGGTCAACTGTGTCAAAAGCAAAGAACAGGTCAAGAAGCAGGAGTATAGAGTATTGTCCGTTCGCTTTGGCTGTAAGTAGGTCATTAGTAATTTTGGTCAGGGCTGTCTCAGTGGAGTGATGGGGCGGAAACCAGATTGTAGAGTGTCAAAAAGCAAGTTAGAAGAGAGGTGGTAGGAAAGCTCAGCGTGGATATGCAGCTCCAGGAGTTTGGAAGCGAATGGGAGCAGCGATATTGGGCGATAGCTGGACATAGCATTGGGTCGAGGGTTGGCTTCTTAAGGATAGGCGTGATTGTGGCATGCTTGAAAGCAGAAGGGAAGGTACCGGAAGTTAGTGATAGTTGGAGAAGTGGGTTAGGGATGGGATAATATGGTGGTGAGGTGGGGAGGAGGTGGGTTGGATGGGGTCAAGTGCACAGGTTGTGAGGTGCGATTTGGAGAGGAGACAATTAAGCTCCCCTTCGGTTATGTTGGAGAGGGAGGTTATGGGGTTTGGGCATTGGTCTGGTATACAAAGGGTTGTGGTGGTTGAACAATGAAGACTTGCCTTGTTGGTCGATCTTATTTGTGAAGTGTGTGGCAAAGTCCTCAGCAGAGATGAGGGAGGTAGGAGGGGCAGTGGTGGGCGAGGAGGGAGTTAAACGTTTTGAATAACTGTTTGGGGTTGTAGGATAGGGAAGATACGAGGTTGTGAAGTAGGCCTGTTTAGCAGAGGTGAGGCAGATTTGAAATAGAGTGTTGCTTGTTTGAATACAGTGAAGTCGTCTTGCGAATTTGTTTCTTTCAATGCTGCTCTGTAATCCTGGACACTTGCCGGAGCTTTTTAGTGGTTATTGTGCCAGGGTTGTCTGTTGGTACGTCGCACTCTGCCATGAACGAGAGGGGCGACCGTGTCAATGCCGATGCGAGAGTGGCATTGTAGAAAGCAGTGGCACTGTCTGAGTCGTGGAGTGAGGATATGGATGCCAGTGGTAGAATAGAGTCAGAGAGTGTGTGGATGCCTAGGTGTGCAAGTTTCTGCGTTGGTGCACGTGTTGCTGGACAGGGTGACAGGAGAGGAAGACAGGGATGAGAAGGTGAGTAGATGGTGGTCGGATAGAGGGAAGGGAGGTGGTGAAGTTAGATAGAGAGCAGAGGCGGGTGAAGACCAGGTCTAATGTATGTCAGTCCGTGTGGGTGGCTGAGGAGGACCACTGAGTAAGTCCAAAGGATGAAGTAAGGGACAGGAGTTTGGAGGCTGCTAACTGAAGGGTATCAGTGGGGATGTTGAAGTCACCCATGATGATGGTGGGGATGTCAGTGGAGAGAAAGTGAAGAAGCCAGGTAGAGAATTGGTCGATGAAGGCAGTGGTCGGCCTGGAGGTCGGTATATGACGGCCACTTGGGGGTTGGAGGGAGAGTAGATGCGGACAGAGTGGACTCAAAAGAGGGGAGGATTAGGGAGGGAAGAGGTGGGATTGGTTAAAATTGCAGTTAGAGGAAAGGAGAATACCCACGCCTCCACCATGTCTGTTTCCAGGCGAGGAGTGTGGGTGAATTGGAGGCCGCCGTAACACAGCGCAGCAGGGAGGTGATGTCAGAGGGTGTCAGCCATGTTTCTGTGAGGGCGAGGAAAGCAAGATTGCGAGAGAGAAAGAGGTCGTGAATCACATGAAGCTTATTGCAGATGGAGTGGGCATTCCAGAGTGCTCCAGAGAGAGGGAGCAGGGGGGTGGGTGTCAATGGCACGGGTTTTACGCTGGAAAGATTGCGGTAGTTCTTATTAGATAGGGAGCGGTAGGTACTAATGGTGGGTATCAGCTGTGGAGGTCCAGGATTGGGAGATATGTCACCAGCAGTGAGGAGAAGCAGAGAAAGGGAGAGCAGGTGGGAGAAGGAGAGAGGGCAGCTTGTTTTGCGTTTTATTAGGACAAATTTGAGGTTGAGGAGCAGGTCAGCAGAGGAGGTCAGGTAGGTAGGAAGGAGGGAAGGGGAGATAATTATTTGGTTAGAGGGTGCTGGGGTTTGGGGATAGCGAAGGAGAGAGAGGATTAACGGAGCAACCACTGTGAGGGCATATGTAAACATGGTGAAAGAGTAAGATGGGTAAATAGAAAAGCCAGGTACAAGTAATTAGAAGTGCTTACTCAGCAAACATACCCAAAAGAGACATAGTGTGGGGTCCTGACTCCTGCCATGACTAAAGGTACTGTCACACTAAGCGATCGCACCAGCGATCACGACAACGACACAACCTGGCGAGATCATTGGTGTGATAGCTATATGGTCGCTAGTAGCTTCCAAACAGGAAGATCTCATAAACGACACATCAGCGATCAGCGATCTGTATAACGACCTTGGCGGTCGTTGGGACCTGTCACACAGCATGTATAGTTAAAGATTGAGCGCAACCTTTTCCACGCCCCTCAGCACAGATTGGTGGTCACTGTATATCAAAATTCACAGCTCTCACTTAGTGATTGGACATCCGCGTCATAAAAGGCGACGCAAGTGGTTCATACGAATTTCCAGCATTGTTCCATACTGCGTCCTGCTAGCCTTCTGCTTTGCAGCTACTGCGATCCAGTCTGTGCCGCTATTGCGTTTGCCCTGGATTCATTTTTTCAGGATCCCAACAACGTCTTGTATAAATGGCAAAGATGAAGCGCTGTAGCGACTCTGACAGGATCGCAAAACCCCACACATGATAGTATCCTCGCAACAACGCACAAAGGACTAGATGTTGTGGCCACCAATCGGAGCTGAGGGGCGTTAAAACCTAGTCCCGCCTGCGCCGCTGACATGAGTCGCCAACAAGGTCGCTCGTCATTCCTAAAGGGTGTCAAACTCAGCGATTCAGGCTCACCAGCGGGACGCCAACAATTAAAAATGGTCCAGAACGTTCGTGCACGATCAGCGACATCGCAGCAGGGGCCACATTGCTGCTACATGTCACACACAGCGACATCGCTAACGATGTCGCTGCTGCGTCATAAAATCGGTGTCGCTTAAGCGATATCGCTAGCGATCTCGCTTAGTGTGACAGTACCTTTACTGCCGTTGAAATAACTGCAGCTTCATTGTACTTTTGCTGCAGTGGTACTTCTGCTGCAGACATACGCGTGCCAGACCCCACACGCGTGCCCCCCTTAGGCTGCTACTGAATATATAGGACTGAGTAGAGGATCAGGTGAGAGGGATTGTGGGAGCTGCTTTGGGATAAATTAGCAGCTGGCCAGCACACCAGGGAAGCTTAGACAATCAAAGGCACAGGGCCTGGCTACATCCATATGCTGGTAACACCTTGCACCTGATAGCATCTCTACTGGCCCCAGCAAGGCTATACAGCAGTAAGTATTGAATACACTGCAACAAATTAATTTATTAAACATTAAGCAGGCACTGTTATATACCATTAAAGGAAATAACATAGGATACACTGAGACTGCTGTATCTAGGGTACAGGGTATTAATACATTTAATACAAAAACATAATTTAAAAATAGATCATTTTCTGATAACACATTCCCTTTAACTACAAACGTGGATGGAATTTACGAAGTTGCTGAAGGGCTTCATTTGCATTGTGTTTAGTTTTTTTTTCAAATGGGAAACAGGTTTTTCGAGCACAGTTGAACAATTGTAACAAGATTATGTTAGTGAAGAACGCATTATACAAAAAAAAGGATGACATCTCTGCCATTGATTATACAGTTCATATTTTGCTACTTTATGTTATCATATAAATGTGGTTATAATTGTATTAAAACAAAACTAACATTAACCCCCATAATGCATATGGACATACCAGTATGTTTGTGGCTGGGTCCACATGTGTGGAGTAAGCTCAGGGACTGTGTTCTAGAGCTGAAATCATCCTAGAACATCAGAGACATGAGCTAGATCTGATCACTGATAATAAACAATGCTGATGCTGCTGTCAATCACTGACAACAACATTTAAATGAAGCGATTGCCAAACGCGAATATGGCATTCCAGTGGGTTACCATGGTAGCTGAGGGCCTACTTAAGGCACCCATGGCTGGTACTTATTGGTGCTCCACAGGCTAGGTCTCATTACAGACCCTCATTTACATAACATACAACATACTGCAATAGTTTAGTGACAAGTGATCAAAGGATTGAAGGTGTTCAAATCCTCTAACGGGACAAAAATGAAATAAAAATATATCACCCCTTTTTCCCAGTTTAATAATAATAATAAATACAAAAATTAAATAAAACATATCTGATATCGCTGTGTCCAAAAAACTGAGCAACCAAAATTTTAAAATAATTAACCCATATGGTAAATGCCGTATAAATGGAAAAAGAAAAAACAAAATAACAAAAACATATCAATGCCTCATTCAGACATACGTGTTTTATCTGTGTTTTTTCACGGTTAGAAAATGTAACCATTTAAGTGCTATTTACATATCCGTTTTTTTTCCGGCAGTACAGATGAAAATTGCCATTGCAAGTTTATAGGTCTGTGAAAATCAAAGACAGCACACGGATGCCATCAGTGCACAATCCATCTGCTGCCTGTGATTAACAATGCATGCAATGAATAGGAGCTTTGTAATTTATTTATCCCTACATGAAAACCACTGATGACCCTCGAACCATTGTTTTGTGTTCATGAAATGAGGCCTAAAAATGTCAAATGTTACAAGGGCGTGGAGAGCAGTGAATATTCATTCACTTAAGTAGCGGACACACGTGATTGCCCAGGTGTTTTTTTTGGGGGGGGAATAGTGCAATAGGTGGTGAATTATGACCTTGAGTTTGTGTATCACCCCTATAACTAAACGGCGTCACACTGGCGAGTTTAATGCGAGTAAGTCGCATGACTTTCTTGCATCAACACCCGGCACGGCCGCCCGCTCTCGGACCCGAGTGCGCGGCTGCATAGAAATACATGCAGCCGCACACTGGGGTCCGAAAGCGAGAGGCCGTAATGGGTGTTGATGCGAGAAAGTCGTGCGGCTTACTTGCATCAAACTCGCCAGTGTGACGCCGGCCTTAACGCCCAAGGGTGGTTTGCACGTTAGTGACCAGGCCAATTTTTACAATTCTGACCACTGTCTCTTTATGAGGCTATAACTCTGGAACGCTTCAACGGATCTTCGCGATTCTGAGATTGTTTTCTCGTGACATATTGTACTTCATGATAGTGGTAAAATTTCTTTGATATTACTTGCGTTTATTTCTTGTACCAAAATACATCATAATGAATATAAAACATTATTATCAAAAAACATCATGTTAAAAGTGACAAAAACATACAGCAGGAGTAAGGCTTGTAGTTATAGAAAAGCTGATAGTTCAGCTAAATACACTATGGTGCAAGACAGAGCTTAATAAACAGAGAGATCAAATCACTAATAATAGTTTCATGTGAGAAGTAGCAGCATACAAAAACATGGTATATGTCTATAAAATATGTAAAGGCATAGTTACCAGAATAGGAGGTATACCAGAGAGACCCACCACACACCCGACGCGCGTTTCGCACTGAAATGCTTCGTCCAGGGGTGGTTGGGTACTGGCCAGATAGGGTATATATAGGACTTACCACCAATAAGAACAAAAAATAACAAGTGGCTATCTCCAATCAGTATCAACTATAGTCATGAAGTCATTAAGACAACCGGTGGGTAACAGATTAATTGATTGTAAGGAGGTTGTCAGTATTCAGCTGATGCAAAGTATATATGTGTGTTTCCGGAACACGGACGCCGGCGCATGCGCATAGAAAACATCCATAAAGGACATAGCAGCGGCAAATGCCGCAAAATTCGTCACATCCGGTTTCGGGGAAAACATCGTAACGTCACTTCGGTAAGCGTTTATCCATGGTAACAAGTAAATATTTACAAGGACGTCACAGGCTATCAATATGTCGTCATGGTAACCACAAATGATTGGAAAAAACAAGAAATATTGAATACAAAATACCGCTAAATTGTAGCGCTGAATGAGAGAAAACCACTGGACGACCTAATATCCAAAAAATGCCCAGTCAGAAATCTATATGGTAAAAGCGTCACCTACAGCATCTTCTACAGCAGTGTTTCTCAACTCCAGTCCTCAGGACCCACCAACAGGTCATGTTTTCAGGATTTCCTTAGTATTGCAAAGGTGATGGAATTAATGCTTGAGCAGGTGATAAAATGATCACCTGTGCAATACTAAGGAAATCCTGAATACATGACCTGTTGGTGGGTCCTGAGGACTGGAGTTGAGAAACACTGTTCTACAGTCAAATGTCATCTGTCCAAAACACCGGCACTGCGTTTGTCCGAAAAATCAAAAGGCAAAAACAAAAAAAGCTGTGAACATAAAAATATTAGACATACCACAATAATAAGTGGAAAATAATATATATAGAAACATGTGAACACCAATATATACAACTGTGAGTGACATATGTCAACAAATGTACACAGACAATAAAAAAATAATAAAAAATAATGAAAAAACATGCCACTAAGTATATACAGGCATATCATATAATTCATAATACCTGAAATTAAGTCAAACTAAGGTGACATGTATGGAGAATATATTTTGGTGCAAGAAATAAAATACAACAAGATCACCGGCTAATGCTCAGACAATACCAAAATATAAAGATCCCTCCCAGATATAATGTGGCAGAACAGACAGACAGATTGGTAGTAGACATAATATAATCAATCAAACGGACAACTAGGTGGTTTCCTCTTCAATGCTGAGTCCAAATATGAAAGAATACCCTATCAAAAATAAAAAACATACAAAAAACAAATTAAAACAATAAAAAGCCAGATAAAAACAGCAATAGAAGACAGCATGAAAAACTAATCAAAAAGATTATTTCAAAAAATAAGAAAAAGATAGCTAAGTTTGTAAGTGGGCAGGAAAGAGACAAAACTGTTATGGTCATTAAGGCCCAAAGGTGTCAAAGTGTCCAGTCTATAAATCCATTTGGCTTCCTTTTGTGCCAATAGTTTTTTCCAGTTACCACCTCTAAGGCTAATGAAGACTCTATCAATGCCCCTGACTAACAGTCCTTTAGGATCACATCCATGTGCCGCTTTAAAATGTCGTGGGATGGGTTTTAAATTTGATGGGTCAATCACAGTGGTGGCATTTTCAATATCTAAAACATGCTCACGCACTCTACGACGGAGTTCACGTGACGTCATGCCAACATTAATGAGGCCACACGGGCACGTAGCGTAATATACAACCTCCCTAGTAGTGCATGTGATGGTATGTGTAATTTTGTAAGTTTTTGTATTCTTGGAGTTAGTAAATTCCACTGTGTCGCAAATGTTTTTGCAGGCAACACATTTGCCACATTTGCTGCACCCCGCATTTTGGACCCTTAGATCCAAAAATGAATCTAGAGCTGTCCTTATGGTAGCTGTGGACTAATTGATCTCTCAAATTCACAGCTCTTCTAAAAGTGATAGTGGGATTTTCACTGATAAGTTTAGAAATAGTTCTATCCATTCGTAGGATGTGCCAGTGTTTAGAGATAGCCTCCCTAATTTCATCACTCCTAGAATTAAAATCCAGCACACATCGTACATGATCTTGTTTTAGAGTCTTTTTCTTATATAGAAGATCCGCTCTATCACTCCTCTGGGCTTTTTGGTACGAACGGCAGATAGTCCTTTTCCCATAACCACGTTTTTTAAACCTGACACACAGGTCGGCTGCTTGTTTTTCGAAAGAGTCATTATTCGAGCAGATCCTCTTGGCACGTAGGAATTGTCCAGTTGGAATGTTCCTAATGAGGTGTGAAGGATGTTGTGAGGAGGCATGCAGTAGAGCATTAACAGATGTACTCTTTCTAAATAAATCGGTTTGTAAAAAAACCCTCATTATCAACATTGATAGAAATATCTGTTGTGAATGTGTTATAAATGAATTCTGAGCAGAAGCTCCCTCTGGTGGTTACAAACAGTACTGAACCATTCAATGAAGATTGTGAAGATTGGCAATCAGGAGTTACAGACTGGTCTTATATAAGGGAGGTTCCCTCCCATCAGGGTTGCCGGTGATCAATTGTTCTTGTCTCAACTTTGGTTCCTGGTTCACTTGGAAGCTTGCTGAGTCTTGCCTGCATCTTCTGCTAACAGATAAGATATTTTCTGCTTTTATTTTTGTGCTTGCTTTTTGCATTTTTTCCTGCTCTTCTGTGGAGGTCAGCCAGGTCCCCTCCGGGAGCTTGTGCTCCTCTCAGTTTATCTGAGCCACTGTTATTTGTTCATTTGCCTTTTCCAGTTTTTTCAGTGGCTGCGGCTTAGTTTTGTTACACCAGAGAACTAATTTAGGTGGTAGAGGTCGTGTGATCTCAGGTGTTTTTGCAATTAGTAGAGTTGGTATTTGTTTAGGGTTTTTTGGATTGCAGTAAGTGTCCTTCCTATCCTTTTCTTTCTAGGAAGATTGGGCCCCAACGTTTGCTCATACTATTTTCTGTCTGTGTCTGTATTCCTCTTGTCTAACCACCATTACATGTTTGGTGGCTTCCTATGTTCTTTGGGGATCTGCTCCGGGGCAGATAGCTTTCCTCTTTCTATCTTTAGGTGTAGTTAGCCTCTCAGGCTGTGACGAGGTGTCTAGGACCAACGTAGGTACGCTCCACGGCTGCCTTTAGTTGTGGTGGTTAGTCAGGGTACTGCAATCCAGTAGATTCCAACCTCTCTGGTGTATTGCCGTTTTTGCCTGCTCTCCTCAGCTACCAAATCATAACAGTATCACCGGCCAAATTGAAAATTATATGGTACTCACAGAAGGGAAAAATAGTGTGAAAAAAAAAAAAAAGTTGTCAGTTGTCAGAGATTTTTTTTTTTTCTGTTTGTTGCATTTTTTTTCCCCTCTTTTTCTCTGGGTGGTGAGGATTTTTTTTTCTCTCAATGGAGTTTGCACAGTTGTCTGGCTGTGTGGATCAGCTTGCCACTGAAGTTCGGAGTATTGATACCTATCTTGCAGGGTTGCCGGTTGTGGAACCTAGGATCCCCATGCCAGATTTGTTTTTAGGGGCTCGAGCTACATTTCTAAATTTCAAAAATAACTGTAAGTTGTTTTTTGCCTTAAAACCTAAGTACTCAGGGAACGCAGCACAGCAGGTTCAAATTGTCATCTCTCTCCTGCGCGGCGATCCTCAGGATTGGGCTTTTTCCCTGATACCTGGGGACCCTGTTTTGAGTAATGTTGATGCATTTTTTCTGGCTCTGGGGTTATTGTACGATGAACCTAATGTCACTGATCAAGCTGAAAAAACCTTGTTGGCATTAAATCAGGGGCTTGAGGACGCTGAGTTATACTGTCAGAAATTCCGAAAGTGGGCAGTCCTGACCAAATGGAATGATGATGCTTTGGCAGCCCTTTTTCGGAAGGGTCTGTCAGAGAATGTAAAAGATGTTATGGTGGGTTTCCCTGCTCCCTCTGGTCTCAATGATTCTATGTCATTAGCGATTCAAATTGACAGACGTTTGCGTGAGCGTAGAGGTATGTGTGGAATAGTGTTGCCTTGTGAACCAGCTTCTGAACCCATGCAGTGTGATAGAGTGGCTTCTGGGGCACAGCTTCATGAGTTTCGAAAACGCAATGGGTTATGTTTCTACTGTGGTGATGCCTCTCATGCTATTTCAGTCTGCCCTAAGCGGGGAAGACGTTTTGCACGCTCAGTTGTCTTGGGTAGTGTTCAGACTAAATTTCTGTTGACTGTTACCCTGATTTGCTCCCTGTCCACATTTTCTTCTCAGGCTTTTATTGATTCGGGAGCAGCTATTAACCTGATGGATTTTGATTTTGCTAAACGTTGTGGGTTTCCTTTGATACCCCTACGGAAGTCTATTCCCCTACTGGGGATTGATTCTACCCCTTTGGCTGAGAATAAACCCCAGTTCTCTACTCAGGTGATAATGAGGGTTGAACCTGATCATCAGGAGAGTTTCAAATTTTTGGTGCTGTATAATCTGCATGACATTATTGTACTAGGTTTCCCTTGGTTACAGTCTCATAATCCTGTTTTGGATTGGAAATCTGTGTCTGTAACCAGTTGGGGCTGCCAATGTGTTAATGCCAACACTCCTGTTTTTTCTGCCTCTCCCCAGGCTCAGGATGTTCCTGACTTTTTGACTGATTTTTCTGATGTGTTTAGCGAAAGTAAATCTGCATCCTTGCCTCCCCATAGGAGCTATGACTGAGCTATTGAATTAGTGCCTGGTAGTAAATTCCCTAAAGGTCGCCTTTTTAACTTGTCTGTACCTGAACATGATGCTATGCGGTCTTATATCAAGGAGTCATTGGAGAAGGGTCATATCAGACCATCCTCTTCACCCTTGGGTGCCGGTTTTTTCTTTGTGGCCAAAAAGGATGGTTCATTAAGGCCGTGTATTGATTATCGTCTCTTGAACAATATCACTGTGAAATATCAATATCCGTTACCCTTGATTTCTGACCTGTTTTCCAGGGTGAAAAGTGCTACTTGGTTTACCAAGCTTGACCTCAGGGGGGCATATAACCTTATTCGCATTAAGCACGGGGATGAATGGAAGACGGCATTTAATACCCCAAGAGGGCATTTTGAGTACCTAATGATGCCCTTTGGGCTCACTAATGCTCCTTCCGTCTTCCAGTCCTTCATGAATGACATTTTCAGGGATTTTGTGGATAAATTTCTGATTGTTTATTTGGATGATATCTTGATTTTTTCCAATGACTGGGACTCTCATGTGAAACATGTTCGGACTGTGTTCCAGATTTTGAGAGAGAATGCTCTGTATGTGAAGGGATCAAAGTGTCTTTTTGGCGTACAGAGAATCTCATTTCTGGGATTCATTTTGTCCCCATCTGTTATTGAAATGGACCCGGTCAAGGTTCAGGCCATCTGTGATTGGGTCCAACCTACTTCATTAAAGGCTCTTCAGAGATTCTTGGGTTTTGCCAATTTTTATTGTAAATTTATTGGTAATTTCTCTGTTATTGTTAAACCATTGACTGATTTGACCAAAAAGGGTTCTGATGTGGTGAATTGGCCTCCTGAGGCAGTCTCTGCGTTTCAGGAACTTAAGCAGAGATTCACTTCTGCTCCTGTTCTACGGCAGCCTGATGTTTCTCTGCCATTTCAGGTGGAGGTTGATGCCTCTGAAATTGGGGCAGGTGCCGTTTTGTCCCAAAGAGATCCAGAGAACTCTAAAAGTAACCCTTGTGCCTTTTTCTCTCGAAAATTTTCTCCAACTGAACGTAATTATGACGTGGGTAATCGGGAGTTATTGGCCATGAAGTGGGCTTTTGAAGAGTGGAGACATTGGCTGGAGGGAGCCAAACATCAGGTGGTGGTCCTCACGGACCATAAGAATCTGGTTTATCTGGAATCAGCCAAGCGACTTAATCTTGTTTTTCACATGTTTTAATTTTGTGGTTTCCTTTCTTCCTGGCACTAAGAATGTTAAGGCAGATGCCCTCTCGAGGAGTTTCCTTGCGGACTCTCCTGAGTTATCTGATCCTGCTGTTATTTTGAAAGAGGTTGTAGTTCTTTCCGCCATCTCGCCCAATTTGAGACTGGCTCTGGAAGGGTGTCAGGAGGATAAACCCGAGCGCTGCCCTATTGGGAAATTGTTTGTCCCAGACCAGTGGACAAAGAGTGTGATGTCTGAGATTCATTGTTCCGCGTTGGCCGGTCATCCCGGAATTTTTGGTACCAGAGACTTGGTTAGTCGGTCCTTTTGGTGGCCTACTTTGTCTCGTGACGTCAGAGAATTTGTGCAGTCCTGCAGGACTTGCTCTCGCTCCAAGCCTTGCTCTCGCTCTAGTGGTTTGTTGATGCCATTGCCTGTGCCCAAGAGACCATGGACCCATATCTCTATGGATTTCATTTCCGACCTCCCTGTTTCTCAGAGAATGACCGTTATCTGGGTGATTTGTGATAGGTTTTCCAAAATGATACATCTTGTGCCATTACCTAAGTTGCCTTCCTCCTCCGAATTGGTGCCTTTGTTCCTTCAGCACATGGTTCGGTTACACGGCATTCCTGAGAACATTGTGTCTGACAGAGGAGTCCAGTTTGTTTCCAGATTTTGGAGGACTTTTTGTTATAAACTTGGTGTTCAATTGTCTTTCTCCTCGGCTCTTCATCCTCAGACCAATGGACAAACTGAGAGAACAAACCAGACATTGGAGACTTATCTGAGATGCTTTGTGTCTGCTAATCAAGATGACTGGGTCTCTTTTTTGCCTTTGGCTGAGTTTGCTCTTAATAATAGGGCTAGCTCTGCCACTTTGATGTCTCCATTTTTCTGCAATTTTGGGTTTCACCCTCGATTTTCTTCGGGACAGATGGAGGCTTCTGTCTGTCCAGGTGTTGACTCTGTTGTGGAGCGTATGCAGCAGATTTGGGACCAGGTAGTGGAGAGGTTGTCCCTCTCTCAGGAGAGGGCCCAGCGGTTTGCCAACCGGCATAGGACTGATGGTCCTCGGTTTGAAGTGGGGGACTTGGTCTGGTTGTCCTCAAGAAATATCCCTATGAGAGTTGCATCTCCTAAGTTTAAGCCTAGGTTCATTGGACCTTATAAGATCATGGAGATTCTTAATCCTGTTTCCTTTCGTTTACTTCTTCCAGGACATTTAAGATCCATAACATGTTCCACAAGTCCTTATTGAAGAGGTTTGTCGAGCCAGTGGTTCCTATGGCTGCGCCTCCTGACCCTGTTTTGGTTGAGGGCAATCTGGAGTATGTGGTTGAGAAAATATTGTATTCTCGTTTTTCTAGACGGAAACTCCAGTATTTGGTTAAGTGGAGAGGTTATGGTCAGGAGGACAATTCTTGGGTGTTTGCTTCGGACATCCATGCTAGGAGACTGATCCGTGCGTATCACAGATCTCATCCTGACCAACCTGGTTGCCCAAATGAGGGTTCGGTGACCCCTCCACATTTGCTGCACCCCGCATTTTGGACCCTTAGATCCAAAAATGAATCTAGAGCTGTCCTTATGGTAGCTGTGGACTAATTGATCTCTCAAATTCACAGCTCTTCTAAAAGTGATAGTGGGATTTTCACTGATAAGTTTAGAAATAGTGCTATCCATTCGTAGGATGTGCCAGTGTTTAGAGATAGCCTCCTTAATTTCATCACTCCTAGAATTAAAATCCAGCACACATCGTACATGATCTTCTTGTTTTAGAGTCTTTTTCTTATATAGAAGATCCGCTCTATCACTCCTCTGGGCTTTTTGGTACGAACGGCAGATAGTCCTTTTCCCATAACCACGGTTTTTAAACCTGACACACAGGTCGGCTGCTTGTTTTTCGAAAGAGTCATTATTCGAGCAGATCCTATTGGCACGTAGGAATTGTCCAGTTGGAATGTTCCTAATGAGGTGTGAAGGATGTTGTGAGGAGGCATGCAGTAGAGCATTAACAGATGTACTCTTTCTAAATAAATCGGTTTGTAAAAAAACCCTCATTATCAACATTGATAGAAATATCTGTTGTGAATGTGTTATAAATGAATTCTGAGCAGAAGCTCCCTCTGGTGGTTACAAACAGTACTGAACCATTCAATGAAGATTGTGAAGATTGGCAATCAGGAGTTACAGACTGGTCTTATATAAGGGAGGTTCCCTCCCATCAGGGTTGCCGGTGATCAATTGTTCTTGTCTCAACTTTGGTTCCTGGTTCACTTGGAAGCTTGCTGAGTCTTGCCTGCATCTTCTGCTAACAGATAAGATATTTTCTGCTTTTATTTTTGTGCTTGCTTTTTGCATTTTTTCCTGCTCTTCTGTGGAGGTCAGCCAGGTCCCCTCCGGGGGCTTGTGCTCCTCTCAGTTTATCTGAGCCACTGTTATTTGTTCATTTGCCTTTTCCAGTTTTTTCAGTGGCTGCGGCTTAGTTTTGTTACACCAGAGAACTAATTTAGGTGGTAGAGGTCGTGTGATCTCAGGTGTTTTTGCAATTAGTAGAGTTGGTATTTTTTTAGGGTTTTTTGGATTGCAGTAAGTGTCTTTCCTATCCTTTTCTTTCTAGGAAGATTGGGCCCCAACGTTTGCTCATACTATTTTCTGTCTGTGTCTGTATTCCCTCTTGCCTAACCGCCATTACATGTTTGGGGGCTTCCTATGTTCTTTGGGGATCTGCTCCGGGGCAGATAGCTTTCCTCTTTCTATCTTTAGGTGTAGTTAGCCTCTCAGGCTGTGACGAGGCGTCTAGGATCAACGTAGGTACGCTCCACGGCTGCCTTTAGTTGTGGTGGTTAGTCAGGGTACTGCAATCCAGTAGATTCCAACCTCTCTGGTGTATTGCCGTTTTTGCCTGCTCTCCTCAGCTACCAAATCATAACAAATATCCAAAAATTCAATTCTTTTAACATCACTTTTATATGCAAGTTTTATATTCCTAGAGTTGTCATTCAATGCACAAAAGAATACATCCAATTCGGCCTGGGTCCCTTGCCAGATCATTAGGACATCGTCGATGTACCTCCACCAGGTCACAACCTTGTAGCTGAATTGATGGGGGGCAATTTGGAAAATATCTCGTTCCCAGAGTCCGAGGAATAAATTAGCATATGAGGGCGCACAAGACGCCCCCATAGCAGTTCCCTGTACCTGGAGGAAAAAGGAATCCCGATAGGCAAAAAAATTGTGTGTTAACACAAATTCCAAGGCCTTAATTAGAAGCACACATAAATTCTCCTCAAGCTGACTATTAGCAAGGAAAAAGGTAACTGCTTCTATACCGTCATGATGTCGTATTGACGTGTATAATGACTCAACGTCACATGTAACGAGAATCATATTTTCTTCCAAGTGTATACCATCCAATTTCTTCAAAGTGTCAGTAGTATCCTTTAGGAGCGACGGCAACATTTCAACTAGTGGTTTCAAATAGAAATCCACTAGTTTTGAAATTGGGTCTGTGATATTATTGATTCCAGATACAATGGGCCTACCTGGTGGTGTCCTTGCATCTTTATGTATCTTCGGCAGAAAATAGATGTGATCCTCCACCCACAGGCCTTCCATCTGTTTAGGTGTTAAAGTGCCTTCAGTAGCAGCCCCTTGTAATAGATCACGAAGCTCACTCCTAAATTTAGAGAGTGGATTAAAGGTTAGGCGTTTGTAGCAAAGGTGGTCCCTAAGTTGTCTCATCATCTCCCTCTCATACGCCAAAACCGACCATATCACCACATTCCCACCTTTATCTGATGGTTTAATAATTACCTGTTTAAGATTCATTAATACCTTAAGGGCACGTCTCTCATCTCCACTAAGATTATCCCTCTTGATAGTTTCTGGAATATTTTGAACATCCTTCATAACCAATTGTGTAAAGAGATCAATAACAGGTACAGTATTAATTTGGGGAAATTTCTTAGATTTAGGAAGGTGGTATTTGGGATATTTGTTGTTTGTAGAATCTCCATTTCCCCAGCCAGTTCCTCTAAAACCTGGATTGCTTCCGTCTCGGCTTCTGTTGGAATAAAGTCATCACATGCCTGATTGAGATATAATTTTTTGAAAACACAGAGAAATATGTCACAGAAAATAGTTACTGTATATACTCGTGTATAAGCCGACCCGTGTATAAGCCGACCCCCCTAATTTTGCCACAAAAAACTGGGAAAACTTATTGACTCGTGTATAAGCCGGGTGTATAAACTGCCCTCCTGCTCTGTGCTGCCCCCGTCCTGCTCCTTGCTCCCCCATCCAGCTCTGTGCTCCCCTATTCTCCTCTGTACTCCCCCCCTCCTGCTCCGTCCTCCGCTGTGCTCCCCCATTCCTTCTCCGTCCTCCTGTGCCCCCCCTGTCCTGCTCCATGCTTCCCCGTCCTCCGTTCTCCTCCCCGTCCTCCTCCATGCTTCCCCCATCCACCGTTCTCCCCCCCTGTCCTGCTCCATGCCTCCCCCGTCCTCCGTTCTCCTCCCCGTCCTCCTCCATGCTTCCCCCGTCCTGCTCCATGATTCCCCCGTCCACCGTTCTCCTCCCCGTCCTGCTCGTGCTCCTTGTCCTCTCCTCCATCATACTCATCCCTCCCCGTGCCATCGCTGAACTTGCCTGCAATCCTGCAGCTCTCCCCGGCTTCCTTCAGCTCTCCAGCGCTGAGCGGTGATGTAATACCGCTCATTAAGGCCATGAATATGGAGGCGACGCCCATGGGAGTGGCGTCGCGTCCATATTACATGACCTTAATGAGCGGGTATTACGTCACCGCTCAGCGCTGGAGAGCTGAAGGAAGCCGGGGAGAGCTGCAGGATTGCAGGCAAGTTCAGCGATGGCACGGGGAGGGGTGAGTATGATCCCAGCCACCGGCTCCTGCCGCGGCACCCTCTACCCCGCTGGTTTCTGCCCTATGACTCGTGTATAAGCCGAGGGGGCATTTTCAGCACGAAAAAAGGTGCTGAAAATCTCGGCTTATACACGAGTATATACGGTAATAAATAACATTTCCCACATGCCTACTTTACATCAGCACAATTTTGGAAACAAAATTTTTATTTGTTAGGAAGTAATAAGGGTTAAAGTTGACCAGCGATTTCTCACTTTTACAATAAAAGTTACAAAACCATTTTTTTTAGGGACCACCTCACATTTGAAGTCACTTTGAGAGGTCTATATGGCAGAAAATACCCAAAATAGACACCATTCTAAAAACTGCACCCCTGAAGGTACTCAAAACCACATTCAAGAAGCTTATTAACCCTTCAGGTGCTTCACAGGAGCTGAAGCAACGTGGAAGGAAAAAATTAACATTTAACTTTTTAGTCACAAAAAGGATATTTACAAACTTTTTTTTATTTTCACAAGGGAAAAAGTGGAAAATGGACAGATAAGGTTGTTGTGCAATTTCTTCTGAGTACGCTGATACCCCATATGTGGGGGGAACCACTGTTTGGGTGCAAGGCAGGGCTCGGAAGGGAAGGAGCGCCGTTTGACTTTTCTAAACCAAAATTGGCTGGAATTGAGAACGGACGCCATGTCGCGTTTGGAGAGCCCTGGATGTGCCGAAACAGTGGAAACCCCCACATGTGACCCCATTTTGGAAACTAGACCCCCTAAGGAAGTTATCTAGGTGTGTGGTGAGCACTTTGAACCCCAAGTGCTTCACGCAAGTTTACAATGTAGAGCCGTGAAGAAAAAAAATCACATTTTGTCCACAAGCATGATGTTTTAGTCCCCAATTTTTTATTTTCCCAAGGGTAAGAGGAGAAAATGGACCACAAAAGTTGTTGTCCAACTTGTCCTGAGTACGCTAATACCCCATATGTGGAGGGGAACCACTGTTTGGGCGCACGGCAGGGCTCGAAAGGGAAGGAGCACCGTTTGACTTTCCAAACCAAAATTGGCTGGAATTGAGAACGGACGCCATGTCGCGTTTGGAGAGCCCCTGATGTGCCGAAACAGTGGAAACCCCCCACAAGTGACCCCATTTTAGAAACTAGACCCCCTAAGGAACTTATCTAGATGTGTGGTGAGCACTTTGAACCCCCAAGTGCTTCACGCAAGTTTATAATGTAGAGCCGTGAAGAAAAAAATCATATTTTTTTCCACTAGCATGATGTTTTAGTCCCCAATGTTTTATTTTCCCAAGGGTAAGAGGAGAAATTGGACCACAAAATTTGTTGTCCAACTTGTCCTGAGTACGCTGATACCCCATATGTGGAGGGCAACCACTGTTTGGGCGCACAGCAGGGATCGAAAGGGAAGGAGCGCCGTTTGACTTTTCCAAACCAAAATTGGCTGGAATTGAGAACGGATGCCATGTCGTGTTTGGAGAGCCCCTGATGTGCCTAAACAGTGGAAACCCCCAACATGTGACCCCATTTTGGAATCTAGACCCGCTAAGGAACTTATCTAGATGTGTGGTGAGCACTTTGAACCCCCAAGTGCTTCGAGCAAGTTTATAATGTAGAGCCGTGAAGAAAAAAAATCATATTTTTTCCACAAGCATGATGTTTTAGTTCCCAATTGTTTATTTTCCCAAGGGTAAGAGGAGAAATTGGACCACAAAAGTTGTTGTCCAACTTGTCTTGAGTACGCTGATACCCCATATGTGGGGGGAACCACTGTTTGGGCGCACGGCAGGGCTCGAAAGGGAAGGAGCGCCGTTTGACTTTTCCAAACCAAAATTGGCTGGAATTGAGAACGGAGGCCATGTCACATTTGGAGAGCCCCTGATGTGCCTAAACAGTGGAAACCCCGCACATGTGACCTCATTTTCAAAACTAGACCCCCTAAGGAACTTATCTAGGTGTGTGGTGAGCACTTTGAACCCCCAAGTGTTTCACTAAAGTTTGTAATGCCCTGGTGTGAAATAAAAAAAATGTTTTTTTCCACAAAAGTGATTTTTTAGTCCCCAATTTTTTATTTTCCCAAGGGTAACAGGAGAAATTGGACCCCAAAAGTTGTTGTCCAATTTGTTCTAAGTACACTGATACCCCATATGTTGGGAGGAACCACTGTTTGGGTGCACGGCAGGGCTCGGAAGGAAAGTAGTGACGTTTTGGAATGCAGACTTTGATGGAATGGTCTGCGGGCATCATGTTCCGTTAGCAAAGCCCCTGATGTGCCTAAACAGTGGAAACCCACCACAAGTGACCCCATTTTGTAAACTAGACCCCCTAAGGAACTTATCTAGGTGTGTGATGAGCACTTTGAACCCCCAAGTGTTTCACTAAAGTTTATAATGCCCTGTCATGAAAAAAATATATATTTTTTTTCCACAAAAGTGATTTTTTAGTCCCAAATTTTTTATTTTCCCAAGGGTAACAGGAGAAATTGGACCCCAAAAGTTGTCCAATTTGTCCTGAGTACGCTGATATCCCATATGTTGGGGGGAACCACTGTGTGGGCGCGCGGCAGGGCTCGGAAGGGAAATAGTGACATTTTGGAATGCAGACTTTGAGGGAATGGTCTGCGGGCGTCATGTTCCGTTAGCAGAGCCCCTGATGTGCCTAAACAGTGGAAACCTCCCACAAGTGACCCCATTTTGTAAACTAGATCCCCTAAGGAACTTACCTAGGTGTGTGGTGAGCACTTTGGACCCCAAGTATTTCACTAAAGTTTATAATGCCCTGGCGTGAAAAAAATATTTTTTTTTTCCACAAAAGTTATCTTTTAGTCCCCAATTTTTAATTTTCCCAATGATAACAGAAGAAATTGGACCCCAAAAGTTGTTGTCCAATTTGTCCTGAGTATGCTGGTACCCCACATGTGGGAAAAAACTGTTTGGGCACACGTCGGGGCTCGAAAGGGAAGTAGTGAAGTTTTAAAATGCAGACTTTGATGGAATGGTCTGCGGGCGTCATGTTCCATTTGCAGAGCCCCTGATGTGCCTAAACAGGAAAAAAAAAACACAAGTGACATTATTTTGGAAACTAGACCCCCAAGAAACTTCTCTAGATGTGCCCCCTTTTTGGAACTAATCTACGGTTTCCTGTAAAGTAAATTAGTAGTGCATGGAGGTGTGGTACAATTTGAAGCAATCCTTCATACACAGGTCAGGTTTTTTGGGACAGGTGTCGCATTGGTAAGTGGTGTCCTTGCGTATTCCCCTTTTGTAACACACTCAGCACCTTTTTTGTGGCTTACCTTTTTTTCCAGTTGGCAGGACCACCACCGGAAAATGCTGACCTGGTATGATATGAGCACCTTCAGTTCCGGAAGTACTGGGCTTGCTCCTTCCGGAGTGCCAAATATCAGGGCCTTAACCACTACCTCCTGGAAGTGAAGGTACGACGTATCAGTGTGGCGTGCACATTGTGACAGCAGGAAAGCGATGAGCATTGCCATTTGTACAATGTGCACGGCCAACTTCTTGTACCACACCCTTGCCTTTCTCAAAGCACTGTACAGTTGGAGGAGTTGATCGGAGAGATCAACACCACCCATGGATTTGTTATAACCCAGTACACAGTCCGGTTTGCAGACCTGTGTAGAGGTACCCCTTACACTGCTGAGGGCGCTGCCATCATCATGTATGGTGGTCAAGAGAAGGACATCCCTCTTGTCCTTGTACTTGACCACCAGCAGGTGGTCGCTACATTGGGCTCTGCTGTTACCCCTTCTCAGCATCTGCCCAAGTAGCGTCTTTGGGAGGCCTCTCTGATTTTTGCGAACAGTACCGCAGGCTGCGGTAACTCGCGCAAAGAGAGATTTGTAGAGTGGGACGCTGGTATAAAAGTTATCGGTGTAGAGGTGATAACCTTTATCCAGCAGTGGGTGAACCAAATCCCACACAATTTTCCCACTCACTCCCAGGACAGGAGGACATTCAGGGGGTTCAATCCTGATGTCCTATCCTTCGTAAACTCTAAAGCTGTGGGTGTACCCTGAGGTACTCTCACACAGCTTGTAGAGTTTGATTCCGTACCTGGCCCTCTTGCTGGGCAGGTACTGACGGAATCCGAGCCGTCCCTTAGAATGAACTAAGGACTCATCCACGCAGATGTCCCTTTGAGGCACGTACACTTCAGCAAACTTTTTGTTGAAGCGTTCGATGACCGGCCGAACTTTGAACAAACGGTCAAAGTTGGGGTCATCTCGTGGGGGACACTGTGCATTATCGGTATAATGCAGGAATTTGTGGATGGCCTCAAAACGCGTCTGGGCCATGACCATTCGGAACACTGGAGTCTTATACAAAATATCAACACTCCAATATTGACGAATTTCTGGATTCTTCAGGATCCCTATATGAAGGACCAGGCCCCAAAACTGCATCATTTCAACTGCGTCTACAGGAGACCAGTTAGAATATGATGAAACTGAGTTTTGCGCCAAAAATTGACGAGCGTACAAATTAGTTTGTCCACCATGAGGTTAATAAAATCCTCAGAGAAAAAGACTTTGAAAAAGTCTATTTCTGTGAGGCAGGTGGTGTCAAACCTGATTCCTGATTCTGCAACAAAATCAGGAATCAGTGGCTCGTAATTTTCGGGGGGTGAGGTCCATACGGGGTCCGCAGTGGGGTGCGCTGGTTCGGCTTCGGCTTCGTCTTCTGGAATGGTGGTAGATGCCTCATCTTCTGTCCTGGGGCATCTGTGTGGCGGTTCTGCAGGACCCGAGGAGGAAGAGGAGGAGGAGGAAGAGGATGAAGAATCAGAAAGGTATAAAAATGTGGGATCCTCTCCCTCGCTATCAGTGGCGGAGGCAAGGAAAGCATATGCCTCCTCCAATGAATAGCGCTTTTGGGATGAACGTGACGGGCGAGACATTTTTTTTTAGTATGGTGCTTGGGTGTACTTTATTTATAACTGTGTGTGTGTGGGGGCAAACTTGTCTAAAAAGAAAAAGCTAAAAGAAAAAAAGCAAATAGGGAGAAAAAAATGCCTGTGAAAAGAAAAGTGTAAAACAGCAGGCACGTGCGCTGATAAGTGAACTGTGTCACTTATCAAAGTCCGGCAGTTGCGGGATGTGGCGGAAAGGGAGGTAAAAAAAAAAAAGTGAACTGTGTCAGTTATCAAAGTTTGGCGGCTGCGGGAAGTGTGCACAGGGAGGTGGCGGAAAGGGAGGTGGAAAAAAAAAAAGGGAAAACTACAGGCCCAAGCTCTGATAGGTGAACTGTGTCACTTATCAAAGTTTGGCGGCTGCGGGAAGTGTGCACAGGGAGGTGGCGGAAAGGGAGGTGGGAAAAAAAGGGAAAACTACAGGCCCAAGCTCTGATAAGTGAACTGTGTCACTTATCAAAGTCCGGCGGCTGCAGGATGTGCACACGGAGGCGGTGCAAAGGGGGGTGGAAGGTGGTAAAAAGGGGGAAGGGGGGGATGGTGGAGATGAAGAGAGATGGGGCAGGGATCAACACTTACAGTTGTAGTCTCTCTTCTTTTTTCTTTCTTCTTTTTTCTATCTTCCTTTTTCTATCTTTTCTTCTTTCTTCTTTCTTCCTTCTTCGGCACTACAAGGCCCAGCACAGGAGATCTGTTAGTATGACCGCTCTGCAGGAATCCTCAGCAAGTGTGAGGACACCTGCAGAGCAGTCACACACAGGTCAGAGCCTGGGGAGACAGGTCACAGAGCGGTCAATTTGCTGCTGTGACCTGTGATTGGTGGGATCCATCATAACAAGATCCCACCAATCAGAGCTCTCCTGGTTGCTCTGGCAACATGCTTAGGATCGGAGCTCACAGCTAGGCAGATCACAGCCAGGTCAGCAGCAGGGCACAACGCGGTCACACAGCGGTCAGACCGCCGCTGTGCCCTGTGATTGGCGCGATCGATGTGATCGTTGATCGCGCCAATCTGAGTTGTTTTCGCCGGTGTCTGGCAACGCCAGGCACCGGCCTAGGATCGAGTATCGATGTACTCGATCCTAGCCTCCGACCTCATTGTTTCAGCCATTCTGATTGAGAAAGGCTGTGATTGGCTGTTGAGAATTCAACAGCCAATCACAGCGATTGAGAGTGAGGATGGGTGGTGACAGACCCCGGGATGCCGAAGCCATCTTTCCTGAGGTAAGCTGGCGTCGGAATTTTAATGCGATCATCGCGACTTAAGTCTCGATGCCGCATTAAATGTCATGACGTACTATCCCGTCCCTGTGAATTAAGTCCCAGGTCACATGGATGGGATAGTACGTCAGATGACAGAAAGGGGTTAAAAAAGTGAGTGGCAGAAAGATTGTAAGCAGGATGTTTTGGTTTTTTTTACATTTTTCTGCTGGGGACAATGCATACCAGGATAGGGATGAGGAGCCATGGTTACCAAGATAGGGATGAGGGGGTCATGCATACCAGGATAGGGATGAGGAACCATGCATACCAGGATAGGGATGAGGAGGCAATGAATACCAGGATAGGAATGAGCAGGCCATGCATACCAGGATAGGGATGAGGGGACAATGCATACCAGGATAGGATGAGGGGGTCATACATACCAGGATGAAGATGAGGAGGCCGTGCATATCAGGATGGGATGAAGGGACCATGCATACAAGGATGGGGATGAGGAGGTCACGCATACAAGGATGGGATGAGGGGACAATGCATACCAGGATAGGGATGAGTGGACAATGCATACCAGGCTTATATTCGAGTCAATAAGTTTTAACAGTTTTTGTGGTAAAATTAGGTGCCTAGGCTTATACTCGGGTCGGCTTATACTCGAGTATATACGGCAGTTGTTTTTATACTTTACAGCATTTTTCATAGAGAAAAAATATTTTGTAGAGAGCTAGTTCTATTTTACTTGTGCTAATGTAGCTTTTTGAGAATTTCTTCTTTATAATATGCAAATGATGAAAAATGGAAACAAAATTTTCAATGCATATCTATTTAGTCAGTATTGAGCATGAGCGCCAAGTGCTGAAATACACGCTTACACACCTTGGCTATTATCAGTGAGGTTATTAACTGTTGTCTGAGCCATGTTATTCCACGCTGAATGCACCTGTGCACATAAATCACCATAATCCGCTGCTGGCAGCTACCTTTGCAATCACCAACCAATGATGTCCCAGAAGTGCTTGAAGGTAGACAAGTCCAGAGATGCTGCAGGCTATGATACGTTGTTTAGACCACAATGTCTACTTAGAGTACCAAAAGCAACCTGCGGTCTGGTGTTGACGTGTTTGAAAAATGGCTCCTGGGACTCTTTGGAGAAATAGCCTACCACTAGTTTTACCACCAAATCAATGTAATGACAAGGCACTAATGTACCTGGAATGAACACTTGATGGGTCCAGCTACTGAATATTATGCAACACATTCCATTATCCCGGGAGTAGGACTGATATGAAGGACTCTCCATGGCTTTGCCCACATGCTCTCGCATGAGCTGTAACGAAGCAATGGAGGCTGGAATGGAGGTCTGTCATCTTCAGTAATGAGTCACACTTTTGTCCATACTTAATGCAGCAGCCAGGGTCATCCATCTGGCTAATCGGTACTCGGACGCGACCGCTCTTCGCCAGTCATTACACTGGCTGCCCATTCATTATAGGATCCAATTCAAAGTACTTGTTCTCACCCACAAAACTCTCCACAGTGCAGCACCCTCTACATCTCCTCCCTCATTTCTGTTTATCGGCCTAACCGACTGCTGCACTCTGCAAACGACTTTAGACTAACCTCTGCACTAATCCGTACCTCCCACTTCCGACTCCAAGACTTCTCCCGCGTTGCGCCAATCCTCTGGAATGATCTACCCCAAGAAATTAGGACTATCCACAATTAGCATAGTTTCAGGCGCTCCCTCAAAACACATTTGTTCAGAGCGGCCTATCACGTTCACTAATCAAAGTCATTCTATGTGTAAGGGTGCGTGTGTAGCCCATTCACTATCTCCATCCATCCCTCCCTCACTCCCTCATGATGGCTGGACCATCATTGTAAATACACCATTGTATATACACACCTGTACTTTGTGTATCCCCCACCTCATTGTAGATTCTAAGCTCTCATGAGCAGGGTCGTCTTATTTTGCTTTAATTATTGTATTGTTAACGTTGTTACTTAGGACTTGTGTTTTGAAATTGTAAAACTGTAAAAGTGCTGCGGAATATTTTGGCGCTATATAAATAAAGATTATTATTATAATTATTTTGTCTTAGATGCACTGATAGCCAGAGATTGATCTCTGAAGGCCATGTGGGAATGCCATGAAGAGACCTTCACGTGGGAATCTCAGTTTCATACTTCCTGGATCATTGTGTGGGGTGGCAAAATGTACAGTAGCCATACCACGCTAATCTTTATTCCAGGTACACTAGCAGCTCAGCATTAGATTGATTTAATTGTGGAAGCAGTAATATAGATATTTCTCCAAAGTGTCCCAAGAGCCATTTTTCAACACAACAATGCCACGTTGCAAGTTGCTTGTGCTATAGTGAACAGCCTATGTCCCCTGATGTCTCCCATTGAGCACATCTGGGACATCATTGGTCGGCAATAGCAAAGGCAGCTGTTTTAATTAGGTGGGCTGGCACAGCGTCATCATAGCAGCGTGACACGCACATGACATCGTGCTAGCCGGGTTAATCAAGAGGAGAGCTGTAAATTTCAGAAGGTAAGGAGACTCACAGGTCTCTAATCCAGCGGTCACAGATTACTGACCTGGCTGATTTACCAGAGTCCTGTGAATAGATTCTGCCATTTTTACTTCGTGTTGCAATTTTAATGTTAAGAAGTGTATTTTGATAGTGTAATAAATAAAATATTTAGTTTTTTTTCTCTTCTGTGACATCGTTTTGTGTCGACCCGCCACCACAATTGTGGGTTACCAGGGCAATGGGGTACTCAGAGCCGAGCCCATGGAAGTCTATGGGGTTGTCACAGGTAGCGGTGGCTCGGTCTGTGGCCCTGGCGGTCTGGCGTATGTTGGGGGGAATATTTACAGGGGATAGATTTATATACAGTTCGTGACGCCACCTGTAGTCTCTGGTAATTTGTACCAGCGCTGCTGTAGATCTCTGAGGGGATGGTGAGGCAGCTAGATGTCGGGTCCCCTACAGGTGGGACTCTTCCCTCAGGTCGATGGTTATGGTGGGGTTGTGCAGGCATGCAATTAAATAACTCAGTCTCACACCGTCAGCGTCTTTCCATACCTTTTACTTGTAAGATGGTAAGGCAGGTCCCAGGGAGGCTGATGGGGTTGATGGAGGATGAGTTTTGAGGCAACGGCTGAGCAAGGCGGGGGCCTCCTTTACTTTCCAATGATGATGAGTCCAACCAGCATAAAGCGTAGTTCACTCCTGAAACTTCAGCTATTTCAAAGCTGTACTGCCCGGTCAGTTTTGTGGTGGAGCCTTCCAGTGATGAAACTAGGTTCTTCTATGCTTGGCCTAGCTCAAAGTTCCTATTCCACCTGACCCCTGTTACGTACTGACACTTCAAGGGCTGCTTTCTGTTACCTAAGGTCCAGTAAGCCTCTGGTTCTTTTACCACTATGCGTGAAGCTATAGTGATGCTTCGGTCTCCAGTGACCGGTGACAATGTGCAGGATACTTCAATCCTAAAGCACTTCTGATTTCCTTCCACTGTGCCTTTCGACTTGCTCAAACTCTCAATCTCAGCACTGACTAGGCTAAGGTGAACTGGCTCACCTGTACTAGCCTCCACTACTGTACTGTCTCTCTGAATCGACAGGAATCTTGGTGCTCCAGACAGGCACTCCTTCTCCCTCCCTTCACCTCAGGAGACACTATCAGACTCTCTTGTGCTAAAAACCACACCCCTCTACACCCCTGCTGGGTGTGTCCGAAGTATATGTGATGTCATGTAGAGCCCTTAACCGTTACCTCTCCACTCATCCTCCTGGTATTGTGTACCTTAAATACCAGGGCTACACATTCCCCATGGTAAACGACAGCACTCCTGGGCTGTGAAATACAAAGAGACAATTTTGTTTATGCATTAAACATTAACATTAGCTCGTCCCATCCGGGAGGTAAGGATTTCTTGAACGTTGCAAACAAAACATTAATATAGAAAAATACAAAATATTAAATAGACATGTTCATATAATAAACGGCAAGATTCTTGTGAAGGACCCGCACCAAACCTTCAACGTGGGTCCTGGGTGGGCTGCAGGACATATGAATGCAGACCTCACTCAGTGCCACACCACACGGGTTTTATGTTCAGAGGTAAGTCAAGGCTTCGTGTGAAACCATTATAAGGCACCTTAGTGCAACTATTTACAAGATAAGTTCTGGGCTGGCACAGTCCTCAGCCTCTCAGTCCATTATAAGACACATATATATATATACTTTTTACAATATTCACATTAATTTGTTATAATTACTGCTGGTATCGAATGGTATCTTCCCTTTTGTGATTCGCTCTGATCTACGTGGAGTAGCTTCAGGTATATTAAGTTGTGATCTGTCTGCACTGCGTAACGGCAAACTATAGAACTGCCTCAATCTTTCTATGGATCTGGCAAGCGTACTGATGGCTGGGCGGTGTGAGTCAGCTTCACCAGGGGATCCCATAGTATGGGGCGCTGCTTCTGATGATCCTTCTTGAGATTCCGTAGGTTGAGGTGTTGCTGGAATGGGTAACTCCTGAACGGACTCAACTGGCACCACGGGACACAACTGGAGGTAGAACTTCCTCTTGTGGCTGATAAAAACTGCAACACCGGAACTATTACAGCATCTCCCAGTCGGGGCCAATCCGCAGGAAAATCTCCCAGATCCGTGTGTATGACCTCTTCCTTTCCTTCCTCTTGATTGATGACAGGGTTCTTTTCACAAAGCTTTAAGGTTCTGGACACAATTTCAAATGGTCTCTGGACACAGTGGTTATTGTTCTTCCTCCGTCCTTACTGATGATACAAACTTTTCTGTTGTCATATTTAGAATCTTGTACAACGTAGGGTTCTTGTTCCCACTGGTTATCCAATTTGTGCATTTTCCTTTTCCTTTTTAATACCACTTTTCCAGGCATCAAAGGCTTGGCAGGAGCATTTCTGTTGTAAATATCTTCCTGTTTCTCCGTGCCTTGTTGAGACTTTCTTCTACACAGATTTGCACTCGTCTGTACTGCTCTTGCCGATTGATGTCCCAGTTTTCAATGGCGTCGTCTGCCTCCGGTTCTACCACTCCAAGTTCTAAATCCATTGGTAGTCTTCCGGGCCTTGCTCTCATAAGATAGGCTGGAGTGCAGTTAGTGGAACTTACAGGTATATGGTTATACAAGTCAACCAAATCAGGTAGTAAGTCCGGCCATCGATTTCTGTCTTCCAACGTATGGATCTCAACAAGTCAAGGACAAATGGTTCATTTTTTCGCAAAGACCGTTGGTTTGAGGGTGGTATGGCGTTGTTCTAATTTTCTTGCACCCGTACATGTGACAGAATTCTTGAATAAATCAGCTTCGAAAGCAGGTCCTTGATGGTTAATACTTGCTCCGGATACCCATGCGGTCTGCAGAGCTTGCTGAAAGGTTTTCGCGGCCCCTCACTGCGGTCTGATCCTTAAACTGGAACAACCACCAGAAATTGGAGTAATGGTCCACCATGGTCAGGGCGTATGAGTATCCAGATCTTACTTGGCGACAGTTTGACGTGGTCCAGGGCCACAATCTCAGGGGGCGAGTCGTCCGGATAGGTTGCAGGGGTGCCTTCTGACTACCGTAGTCTTCCTCTGAGACCACAGGGTCCACAGTTCCGACACCACCTCTCAATGGAGCTGCGCATCCCTACCCAGTAAACCGCCATCTCAACAGGGTCTCCAGCTTTCTCCAGCCAAAGTGCTGCTTGATCGTGGTATGCTTCCAACACCATTGGAGTTGTTTGGGGACCACGATTTGCCAGACCACTCATGGGTTCTGGGGTTTGACGTATCTCCTGCACAATTCTCACGGTATAGAACAACCTGCTTTTCTCGTTCCACAGGAGCTTGGCTGACATAGGGATCCTTTCCAAAGAGGAGCCTTCCTGTCTTAACAAACTCCTTGATGCGGCTGACCACTGGATCACTGTCCTGAGTCTCTTTCCAGCTGTGATGGGTAAAGGATTTAATGTTGCACATACTGCTTTCTGTTGACTCGATGCTCGTGGACTACCCCATTTCGATGGAAGCAGGTAGCTCAATTTCTTCCAGGTCGTCCGATTCTTCTTCCGTATCAGAGTCATGCGGCATTCGGGACAATGCGTCGCATTAGCATTCTTTCGACCTGCCCGGTACTTGATGTAAACTGGTAATTGGACAAACCGAGCCCATCCATCGCTGCTCCATGGCACCAGCTTGGCGGTTTCCAGGTGCGTTAAGGGGTTGTTATCGTAAACGCAGTGAACCGATTGGAGGCCAGATAATGCTTAAATCTTTCAGTAATGGCCCAGACCAGCGCCAGAAACTCCAGCTTGAAGCTGCTATAATTTTCCGGATCCTTTCGTTGGCCTGAGTTTTCTGTGGCATATGCGATGACTTTTTCTTGGCCTTCTGCTTCTGACTGAGAACTGCTCCCAACCCTTCATTACTGCGTCGGTGTACAACAGGACGGTTGGCTGTAATCAGATAGGTTAAGATCTCATCACCTGTAAGGATCTCTTT
>JARQOD010000001.1:277280340-277318529 GCA_033576555.1 Oophaga sylvatica
CAGGCTATGATACGTTGTTTAGACCACAATGTCTACTTAGAGTACCAAAAGCAACCTGCGGTCTGGTGTTGACGTGTTTGAAAAATGGCTCCTGGGACTCTTTGGAGAAATAGCCTACCACTAGTTTTACCACCAAATCAATGTAATGCCAAGGCACTAATGTACCTGGAATGAACACTTGATGGGTCCAGCTACTGAATATTATGCAACACATTCCATTATCCCGGGAGTAGGACTGATATGAAGGACTCTCCATGGCTTTGCCCACATGCTGTAACGAAGCAATGGAGGCTGGAATGGAGGTCTGTCATCTTCAGTAATGAGTCACACTTTTGTCCATACTTAATGCAGCAGCCAGGGTCATCCATCTGGCTAATCGGTACTCGGACGCGACCGCTCTTCGCCAGTCATTACACTGGCTGCCCATTCATTATAGGATCCAATTCAAAGTACTTGTTCTCACCCACGAAACTCTCCACAGTGCAGCACCCTCTACATCTCCTCCCTCATTTCTGTTTATCGGCCTAACAGACTGCTGCGCTCTGCAAACGACTTTAGACTAACCTCTGCACTAATCCGTACCTCCCACTCCCGACTCCAAGACTTCTCCCGCGTTGCGCCAATCCTCTGGAATGATCTACCCCAAGAAATTAGGACTATCCACAATTAGCATAGTTTCAGGCGCTCCCTCAAAACACATTTGTTCAGAGCGGCCTATCACGTTCACTAATCAAAGTCATTCTATGTGTAAGGGTGCGTGTGTAGCCCATTCACTATCTCCATCCATCCCTCCCTCACTCCCTCATGATGGCTGGACCATCATTGTAAATACACCATTGTATATACACACCTGTACTTTGTGTATCCCCCACCTCATTGTAGATTCTAAGCTCTCATGAGCAGGGTCGTCTTATTTTGCTTTAATTATTGTATTGTTAATGTTGTTACTTAGGACTTGTGTTTTGAAATTGTAAAACTGTAAAAGTGCTGCGGAATATTTTGGCGCTATATAAATAAAGATTATTATTATAATTATTTTGTCTTAGATGCACTGATAGCCAGAGATTGATCTCTGAAGGCCATGTGGGAATGCCATGAAGAGACCTTCACGTGGGAATCTCAGTTTCATACTTCCTGGATCATTGTGTGGGGTGGCAAAATGTACAGTAGCCATACCCCGCTAATCTTTATTCCAGGTACACTAGCAGCTCAGCATTAGATTGATTTAATTGTGGAAGCAGTAATATAGATATTTCTCCAAAGTGTCCCAAGAGCCATTTTTCAACACAACAATGCCACGTTGCAAGTTGCTTGTGCTATAGTGAACAGCCTATGTCCCCTGATGTCTCCCATTGAGCACATCTGGGACATCATTGGTCGGCAATAGCAAAGGCAGCTGTTTTAATTAGGCGGGCTGGCACAGCGTCATCATAGCAGCGTGACACGCACATGACATCGTGCTAGCCGGGTTAATCAAGAGAAGAGCTGTAAATTTCAGAAGGTAAGGAGACTCACAGGTCTCTAATCCAGCGGTCACAGATTACTGACCTGGCTGATTTACCAGAGTCCTGTGAATAGATTCTGCCATTTTTACTTCGTGTTGCAATTTTAATGTTAAGAAGTGTATTTTGATAGTGTAATAAATAAAATATTTAGTTTTTTTTATCTTCTGTGACATCCTATCACCACCTACCTACAGCCTTGTGTCGTGTTTATAGGTTGTCATGGTAGTGGTAATAAAGGTACCGGAGTCTGACATCTTATTACTTCTATTAAGCATTGCCATACCAAGTTATGGTTAGGCATTATAGTGAGAGGGAACTTATCAGACAAATCAAGCACAACCTTCTTCAAATCATCTATGCTTAAGGGCCTGTGCACACGTTGTGGATTCCTAGCGGTTTTGCCGTGGCAAAACCGCTTACACAATACAACACATTATGGCCTATGGGATTCCGCAATGCTGTGCACATGCTGCGGGTTTTTCCGCGGCGGAATCGCATCGCGGAAGAATCCGCAGCATGCTCATTCTTTTTTGCGGAACCGCGGCGATTCCGCCGCCATAGGAATGCATTGAACCGATTACTTTCCGCATGTGGCTATGCCCACCATGCACAAAGTAAGCAGTTCATGTGCGGATGGTACCCAGGGTCTGGAGGAGAGGAGACTTTCCTCCAGGCCCTGGGTACCATATCCATGTAAAAACAATAATTAAAATAAAAAATAATGATATTCTCACCTTCCGGCGGCCCCCGCAGCTTTCCCGCCTCTCAGCGACGCTCCCGGCCAATCCCGTTCCCAGTAATGCATTGCGAGAATCACCCCAGATGACGTAGAGGTCTCGCGTGGTGCTACATCATCGGGGTGATTGTCACAAAGGACGCCTGGGAACGGGATTGGCCGGGAGCGTCGCTGAGAGGCGGGAAAGCTGCGGGGGCCGCCGGAAGGTGAGAATATCATTATTTTTTATTTTAATTATTATTTTTACATCAGATCTTCTTACTATTGATGCGACATAGGCGGCATCAATAGTAAAAAGTTGGTCACACTTGTCAAACACTTGTTTGACTCGTGTGACCAACCTGTCAGATCGCTTGTAAAATGCTAGCATTCTGCAAGCTAATTACGCTTGCAAACTGCTAGTTTTTAGCGGGAATACGCATACCTATAATATGCGTATTTCCCGCGGCAGGGAGGTGCTGAATTGCCGCGGAAATTTCCATGGCAATTCCGCAACGTGTGCACATAGCCTAAACATGGTTTACAAAGAAGCTGGGATTCAGGTGGAAGGTCATTTTGTTCGTTCACTGACGAGTTTTGCTTGATGAGCAGGTCTCTCCCTATTTCTGTATAGAGAGATAAACCTGTTAATCAAGCTGAGCTGTGCTGCACAGATGACTGTTCTTGCTGTTCGTATCACCTTTTTTAACTATGCTTTTTCTGAAATTCTGCAGCATTTAAGCGTAAGGGCTCATACTCCCTTGGGCCAAAAACGGATGATATTCAGCCGAAAAAAAATCGGATTCAAATCTGACCAATGTTATTCAATAGGTGACATCTCATTTGCGATTTTTTCTCAGCCGAAATTGGTGTGAGAAAAAAATCGCAGCATGCTGCGATTTGATGCGATTTTGGCATGATAATTGCCAATGCAAGTCAATGGGTGCGAGAAATCATCGCACAGCACTCACACCATGCAAGTGCTGTCCGATTTATACGCACCAGTCTCCTTTGAAAAGCCGGCAATTCATCCCCGGCTACTGTAAAATCACACTGACAGCTCACAAAACACTAGATACATACACATAGAATACATATATATATATATATATATATATATATATATATACATGTCATTGTGACACATACATATATATATATTTATAGTTCATACACTTCTACATACTGTAATAGCCGCTAATTCAATTGCCGGCTTTTGTGAAATCACAGAAGCCGACATGAAATGATACATTGTTTACACACAGTTAACCATGTCATTTCATGTATTTTGATATATGGTTTTAACTTACAATTACATAAGTGTATGTGTGCAAAATTTCAGACATGTAGGGGTTAATTAAAGGTGTAAATTCGTTGAAAAAAAATGCGTGGGCTCCCGCTGTATTTTCTCCACGAGACTATAGTCTAGGGAGGGTACATTTTTTTTGTGCCCCCGTGGCTACTAACATCTGCCCCCAGACACCCCAGAAAAGGCAAATCTCTAATTATATTAGCCCTTTCTGGCACTTTGCCCGTCTATTCCCATTGCCCTGTAGCGGTGGCGAATGGGTTAATAAGGGGTTAAAGCCATTGAAAGGTGACTTTAAGCCAGGTTAATAATTGAGAGCTGTCAATTAGACAACTATCAATTATTAATCCTATTGTATGAAAAAAAAATCAAACACACACACTTTAATAAAAAAGAAGTTTAATGAAATAATCAGTTTTTGACCATATTTTATTTTCCTGCTAAAAGCATTTCCTGTAATAAAAATAAAATAAAAAAGCAAAATTATTCTTACCTATCCGATGCAGTCAGGTCCCACGCTGTAATCCATCAGAAAGGGTTAACAGGTTACAGCTAGCAGGGAGCTAATGCTGCCTGCTGAGCTGTTACCCCCTGAATGAATCAGTTCCTCTCCCGGCGAAAGGAGAGGAAGTGATTCATGTGTGAAGCTTAATTGATTTATTGCCACTTTCACTTCAGGTCAGGTCACCCTGACCTGACCTAAAGTGAAAGTGGGACGCAATCAATTAAGCTTCCCACAGTAATCACATCCTCTCCTGTCGGCCGGAGATAAGCTCATTCATTCAGGAGCTTTCAGCTGAGCAGGCAGCATTACTTGCGCTGCTTGGCTGAAAGCTAGTTAACCCTTTGTGAAGGATTACAGCGTGGGACGTGACAGATCGCCAGATAGGTAAGAATAATGTTGTTTTATTATTTTTTCTTTATTATAGGAGATCAAGGGCTTCGCAGGGATTAAGAGTTAAATAAAAGATGGTCAAAAAAATGTGTTTTTATTTCATTAAAATTATTTATTCTTAAAGTGTGTGTGTTTTTTTTATTTACTTCAATAGGATTAATAATTGATTGTTGTCTAATTGACAGCTCTCAATTATTAACCTGGCTTAAAGTCACCTTTCAATTGCAAGGTGGCTTTAACCCCTTATTAACCCATTCGCCACCGCTACAGGGCAATGGGAATAGACGGGCAAAGTGCCAGAAAGGGCTAATCTAATTAGAGATTTGCCTTTTCTGGGTGTCTGGGAGCAGATGTTAGTAGCCAGGGGGGCATAAAAAAAATGTACCCTCCCTAGGCTATTATTATCTGCCCCCACTCGCTTGCTTTGTCTGTCTGGTGGAGAAAATACAGCGGGAGCCCACGCATTTTTTTTCAACGAATTTACACCTTTAATTAACCCCTACATGTCTGAAATTTTGCACACATACACTTATGTAATTGTAAGTTAAAACCATATATCAAAATACATGAAATGACATGGTTAACTGTGTGTAAACAATGTATCATTTCATGTCGGCTTCTGTGATTTCACAAAAGCCGGCAATTGAATTAGCGGCTATTACAGTATGTAGAAGTGTATGAACTATAAATATATGTATATATATGTCACAATTACATATATATATATATATATATATATGTATTCTATGTGTGTATATGTATTGTTTCTATTCTTTATTAAAGCTGTCAGTGTGATTTTACAGTATAGCCGGGGATGAATTAGCGGCTATTATACTATGTAGAAGTGTATTACCTATATATATATTATATATAATATATATATATATATATATATATATATATATATAAAATTATTTGCTTTTTGTGTACATTTTTTTTTTACAATGTGATTTTTACATGACTTTTTACATAGAGATCACTGCTCTATGTAAAACTTCATGTTAAAATCGCATTGCATACAGATGGAAAACTAATGGAAAACTGATGGAAAACACATGGAAAACGCATGGTGCGATTTAAAATCGCATGCAAATCGCATGACATTTTACTAGAATCGTACCGTTTTTTCCGTCCAGAAAACGGACCGATTTTTTTCCCACTAGTGGGTATGAGCCCTAAGATGTAAATGCATGCATTGACAAAACTAGTCTCTGACAGTGTTCTTGGTAAAATGCTGACAGGACAATACACTAGAATTTGAGATAAGGTCCCCTAATGAGCAAAAAAATATATATATTCTCCTTTTCCCATTAAGAAAATCTAAACAAAGATATTTTGTATTGTAGCATCTGTAACCTTCTGAATTATTACAATAAAAGACATCACTTATTGCTTCATAAACATTTACTTACAGTGACTAATATTAGCAGCTTTTTTTTTAATAAACTTCTATTAGGCCCCATGCACACATTGCGGATTCACTTGCATTGTTTTCCACGCGGATTTTGCTAAAACCGCAGGTAAACCGCACTGCGGTTTTAGCGCGGATTTACTGTGGTTTTGGCGCGGTTTTTAGTGCGGAATTGCCCTGCGGTTCTCCACCTATAATGGAATAGGTGTAAAACCACAGCGGAATCCGCACAAAGAATTGACATGCTGCGGTTTTAAAACCGCACCCAATCCGTGCGGAAAATTCCGCAATGTGAGCACAGCTTTTTTTCCCCTTCACTAACATTGTACTGTACATGGCGTGCGGTTCTGCAACGATTCCGCAGCGCAAAAACCGCTGCGGAACCGCAGCAAAAACCGCAAAGTGTACACAGAGCCTAACACGTTAAATGTGTCATTTCATCCTATCACTTTACATCGAATGGTTGCATTGGATATAGTTTTGTTTATAGCTTGATCCAAGCTATAAAGCACCAGCTGCGGATTATGGTGATTTATGTGCACAGGTGCATTATAGCTTGGTCCAAGCGTTTTAAAAATGAAACAAACTTTAATGAAAATTCTAAAAAAAAATAAAATAAAAGTGAAAGAAACAAAATAAAAAAAAACAAAACTGCAGCTCCAGTGCCGATGCTCCACCTACTGGTCATTATTCACTTGTCCTTCAGTGATGAAGTCAGGCACACCCACGTGGCATCACTAACCTCAGGGGTTGTGACATACACACTAGCATTATTGCTGTAGCCCGTGACTGGCTGCAGATTTTTCGTAGATCTAGGGCGCATCAACAAGTGCAAGAAAAGTAAAGACCTTAGGGTTCACTGGATAATGGCACTGGGGAGTGGGAGCTATATTACAGACGAGTAACCTATGTTTTTTCATTTTAGAACTTTTACTGCAATTACTGTAGCTACATTTTTTAAATAATCAGACAGATATCCCAAAGCAGAATACAACCCTTTCAATACTCAGGTCTTTCCCTTGTCCTGTCTTTCCTCATCTTTTAATGCTACATTAATTTCTTCTGTTGCACATCACTATAATAAAACCTAGGCAACAAGCTTGAAATACTGCACATCAAGCGTGACAGCAATGGTTGTGCTTCGATGCACTTGGCACGACTGCTGTCTCAAATATGTTGTTTACTTCACTTTCTTCTTTGACTGAAAAGAGCATTTAATAAGGTGATTTTGAGATTAAATGTAGTAAGCTGAAGACAATTGGAACTTGTTGAAAGGCGCACCATGGGACAAAGGTGAGAGAGCTACCTAATCACATTGGACACATGCCTGTTCACATTAAGAGTGCGCAGTTCACAAACCTTCCTGAATCCCAAATTCATTTCATAATTACCAACAAATCAACCATCCACAGAGAGAAAGTAAAGATTAACCACACATTGACATACATCATCCGTATCGTCTGAAATGATCAGAAATTATTAATGAAACGTTCCACTTGGTAGAAAATTGTTGAAAGTGTACATGTCATTTCAATAAAAGAGGACTTGTACTCTATAGCGCCACCTATTGGAAGTAGCGATCCTACAAGTCACAATCGGGCTATTGGTCCTTGTCAGTGCAAAGTAGGAGAGATCTGATTTGGCTAGATGAGAGGCTCTGGACTAGGGTCTAAGGGATAAGGTTTCTCCTTGTGGAGAGTGGACGAGGTAAGGAGGCTTATTCGCCGTGCAATGCTCCTTTGGGAAATTTTATATGCAAATTGCCTCTTCAAAAAAGAGGACTTGTACTCTATAGCGCCACCTATTGGAAGTAGCGAACCTACAAGTCACAATCAACCCTTTAACAAGTCTTGTAATATGACTTAGGATAAAAGCCAAATCAGTATCTCCATTTGCAGACACGGTGTTTCGGACTATTGGTCCTCGTCAGTGCAAAGTAGGAGAGATCTGATTTGGCTAAATGAGAGGCTCTGGACTAGGGTCTAAGGGGTAAGGTTTCTCCTTGTGGAGAGTGACATACCAGCTCTGGAGAGTCGAGGTAAGGAGGCTTATTCGCGTGCAATGCTCCTCTGGGAAATTTTATATGCAAATTGCCTCTTCAAAAAAAGAGGACTTGTACTCTATAGCGCCACCTATTGGAAGTAGCGATCCTACATGTCACAATCAACCCTTTAACGAGTCTTGTAATATGACTTAGGATAAAAGCCAAATCAGTATCTCCATTTGCAGACACGGTGTTTCGGACTATTGGTATTGTCATTTCAAGTAATTTTTCAGAATAACCTGTCATGTGAGCGTACATGAGGAACACTATTTCTGGCTATTTTATGACTTGTATCCTGCATTTTTAACCAGTTTTCTTCTCTGCAGACTCCATCTCAAATTTTCAGTCCACTCTAGAAACTAGCTGCTATAATTCCCCCTATACACAACATTGAAAAACAGGAATTCTGCTATTTTATGTCTGTGTAGCATATGTTCAGAAGCAGCAACATCATGAAAGACAATATACTGTACAGCATCATGTAGGACATTATACATCAGTACTGAGCTGTGTAGCTGTGAATCCAAAGTCATCTATATGGGCATATAGATTATATAAAATTGATTACAGTAATACCTTGATATATGCAATCCGATGTCTTATTCCAGAAAAATTAATGTTTTTCTTATATGTGAAGACTGAAATATTTAGTTGATCCAGATTCCCATTCATGTTGGGTCATCAAACTTGAAGGTGGAGTTTATAAAATGCCTAAAGTGTTCATGTCTCTGTTAACTGGCTGCCCCTTCAAAATCTATACCTGGAAAAATCAGACATCTGCAGATAGTCAACCCAGGCATGAACATATCATAAGCGCAACCTGTGCAGACAAACAGGAGCACCTCAGTTAAGGGGGCCACTTCCTCCTCCAAAGCATGTGGAATGAGGAAAGAGTGCAAAAGGCTCATATACTGTTCATGCATGGGGACCCTTTTCTGTCTGTGTTCAACCCTGAGTCAACCAGCACCAAGCTTGAGCATGGACATACAGTGGGTTCAGGAAGTATTAAGACCCTTTTAAATTTTTCACTTTTTATTTAATTTCAGCCATTTGGTAAATGCAAAAAAGTTCATTTTTTCTCATTAATGTACACTCTGCAACCCATCTTGACTGAAAAAACAAACAGAAATGTAGACATTTTTGGAAATGTATTAAAAAGAAAAACTGAAATATCACCTGGTCATAAGTATTCAGACCCTTTGCTCAGTATTGAGTAGAAGCACCCTTTTGAGCTAGTACAGCCATGAGTCTTCTTGGAATGATGCAACAAGTTTTTCACATCTGGATTTGGGAATCCGCTACCATTCTTCCTTGCAGATCCTCTCCAGTTCCATCAGGTTGGATGGTGACGTTGGAGAACAGCCATTTTCAGGTCCCTCCAGAGATACTCAATTGGGTTTAAGTCAGGGCTTTGGCTGGACCAGTGAAGAATGGTCACAGAGTTGTTCTGAAGCCACTCCTTTGTTATTTTAGCTGTGTGCTTAGGGTCATTGTCTTGTTGGAAGGTGAATCTTCGACAAAGTCTGAGGTCCAGAGCACTCTGGAAGAGGTTTTCATACAAGATATCTCTGTACTTGGCCGCATTCATGTTTACTTCAATTGCAATCAGTCGTCCTCTCCCTGCAGCTGAAAAACACCCCCATAGCATGATGCTGCCACCACCATGTTTCACTGTTGAGATTGTATTGGGCAGGTGATGAGCAGTGCTTGGTTTTCTCCACACATACCACTTACAATTATCACCAAAAAGTTCTATCTTCATCTCATCAGACCAGAGAATCTTATTTCTCATAGTCTGGAAGTCCTTCATGTGTTTTTAGCAAACTCTATGCGGGCTTTCATATGTCTGTCACTGAGGAGAGGCTTCCGTCTGACCACTCTTCTATAAAGGCCCAACTGGTGGAGGGCTGCAGTGATAGTTGACTATGTGTAACTTTCTCACATCTCCCTACTGCATCTGTGGAGCTCAGCCACAGTGATCTTGGGGTTCTTCTTTACCTCTATCACCAAGGCTCTTCTCCCACGATTGCTCAGATTGGCTGGACAGACAGGTCTAGGAAGACTTCTGGTGGTCGCAAACTTCTTGCATTTAAGGATTATGGAGGCCACTGTGCTCTTAGGAACCTTGCATACTGCAGAAATTCTTTTCTAGCCTTGGCCAGATGTGTGCCTTGCCACAATTCTGACTCTGAGCTCCCTGGCCAGTTCCTTTGACCTCATGATTCTCATTTGGTCTGACATGCACTGTGAGCTGTGAGGTCTTATATAGACAGGTGTGTGCCTTTACAAATCAAGTCCTATCAGTTTAATTAAACACAGCTGGACTCCAATAAGGGAGTAGAACCATCTCAAGGAGGATCACAAGGAAATGGACAGCATGTGACTTAAATATGAGTGTCTGAGCAAAGGATCTGAATACTTATGACCATGTGATATTTCAGTTTTCCTTTTTTAATAAATTTGCAAAAATTTCTACATTTCTGGTTTTTATCAGTCAAGATGGGGTGCGGAGTGTACATTAATGAGAAAAAAATGAGCTTTTTTGCATTTACCAAATGGCTGCAATGAAACAAAAAGTGAAAAATTTAAAGTGGTCTGAATACTTTCCGAACCCACTGTAATAATAGAAGTATTTATGTATACTTGGCATGGATAACATTAAATCTACGGTTTACTGTTCTGCCACACATACTCTTCAAGATAGACCTTGATGACTGAAGTAAGAGAAATGCCAGTTATCTGATACGAGGTAATGTGACAAAATTACCGATGTGCCAACACCTTGCTTAATGAAATGGTGACCTATCCCTGAACCAGTTGTATGTTTCGCTTGTTCACATTTGTTGCCATGAAACAACATGCACCAACTTTGCAAAAATAATGATGTCCTTGTAATGTTTCAATATATTGGGAGGATGAATGTGAAAAAAATTCTGTGGTACGCTTAAAGCAAATAGCTGGCGTAGACTTCAGATTGCAGCACACAAATCAGTCGAAATCTGTCAAATTTATCAAAAATCTAGATCCAGGAAACGTTGGGGAAGATGTACCCTACAGTGTTTAAGTGTGCATAATTTATCTTCAAGATTCACTCAGGATAATAAATTTGGCTCATCTTTAGACACTTCTGTCTAACTATATACCTCCTTCTGATTGACTTAGTACACAACAATACTTTGGAGCACATTGTCGCCTTTAAGCCATGGCCCTCTTCATAACCACTTGCCAATTAAAGCTCGAAAAGTCTAACCCATATAATTTGATGTACAGTGGGTAAGGAAAGTATTCAGACCCCTTTAAAATTTTCACTCTTTGTTTCATTGCAGCCTTTAAAATAAAAAAAAAATCATTTTTTTCTCATTAATGTACACTTTGCACCACATTTTGACTGAAAAAAACAGAAATTTAGAAATTTTTGCAAATTTATTAAAAAAGAAAAACTGAAATATCACATGGTCATAAGTATTCAGACCCTTTGCTCAGACACTCATATTTAAGTCATATGCTGTCCATTTCCTTGTGATCCTCCTTGAGATGGTTCTACTCCTTCATTGGAGACCAGCTGTGTTTAATTAAACTGATAGGACTTGATTTGTAAAGGCACACACCTGTCTATATAAGACCTCACAGCTCACAGTGCATGTCAGACCAAATGAGAATCATGAGGTCAAAGGAACTGGCCAAAGAGCTCAGAGACAGAATTGTGGCAAGGCACATATCTGGCCAAGGTTACAAAAGAATTTCTCTAGTACTCAAGGTTCCTATGAGCACAGTGGCCTCCATAATCCTTAAATGCAAGAAGTTTGCGACCACCAGAAGTCTTCTTAGACCTGGTCATCCACCCAAACTGAGCAATCGTGAGAGAACAGCCTTGATGAGAGAGGTAAAGAAGAACCCCAAGGTCACTGTGGCTGAGCTCCACAGATGCAGTAGGGCAATGGGAGAAAGTTCCATGAAGTCAACTATCACTGCAGCTCTCCACCAGTTGGGCCTTTATGGCAGAGTGGACCAATGGAAGCCTCTCGTCAGTGACAGACATATGAAAGCCTGCGTAGAGTTTGCTAAAAAACTCATGAAGGACTCCCAGACTATGAGAAATAAGATTCTCTGGTCTGATGAGACGAAGATATAACTTTTGGTGATAATTGTAAGCGGTATGTGTGGAGAAAACCAGGCACTGCTCATCACCTGCAGAATGCAATCCCAACAGTGAAACATGGTGGTGGCAGCATCATGCTATGGGGGTGTTTTTCAGCTGCGGGGACAGGATGACTGGTTGCAATTGAAGGAAACATGAGTGCGGCCAAGTACAGAAATATCCTGGATGAAAAACATTTTCCAGAGTGCTCTTGACCTCAGACTTGGCCGAATGTTCACCTTCCAACAAGACAAAGACCCTAAGCACACAGCTTAAGTAACAAAGCATTGGCTTCAGAACAACTCTGTGACAATTCTTGACTGGCCCAGCCAGAGACCTGACCTAAACTCAATTGAGCATCTTTGGAGAGACCTGAAAATGGCTGTCCACCAATGTTCACCATCCAACCTGACAGAACTGGACTGGATCTTCAAGGAAGAATGGCAGAGGATCCCCAAATCCAGGTGTGAAAAACTTGTTGCATCATTCCCAAGAAGACTCATGGCTGTACTAGCTCAAAAGGATGCTTCTACTCAATATTGAGCAAAGGGTCTGAATACTTATGACCATGTGATATTTCAGTTTTTCTTTTTTAATAAATTTGCAAAAATTTCTACATGTCTGTTTTTTTTTAGTCAGGATGGGGTGCAGAGTGTACATTAATAAGAAAAAATGAACTTTTTTGAATTTACCAAATGGCTGCAATGAAATAATGAGTGAAAAATTTAAAGGGGTCTGAATACTTTTCACACCCACTGTAAGGCATATATCCTATGTGTGATTGAGGTACAACCTTGTGCTGCACTAAAACAGAGTCTGAGGGTGGGTTTACACATGGCCAATTTATTGCTTAAATCTGTCCTGTAAATCTGAATGAGGTTTGTAAAAACTACATCCTACAGAAGCAGCCGCATTCACATGCATGGAACTCATTTTTAGATTGCAGAAATATCAGTCATTTTGAAAAACTTTTAATAAATCACAAGTACAAAAAATGTATGTAAAAAACAACTTTGCAATATATCTTATCAGAGATTTTTTTTTCTTTAGTTGTGAACTACTTTTTGGCCTCAACCCAACCCACCTGAGCTCATTTATTCTGAAATACAGCTAAAAATTATCTAGTTTAAAGCATGACAAACTGCCATTTTGCTGAGATACCTGATTACAGCTGCCTACTGAAATGGGGGTATGGTGGACTAGAGTGAAAAAGAGAACCCATGAAAACACACAGGCATCTGCTGCTACTTTCTAGTGCACCTTTCATTCCCAAGGTGAATTCACAGCAACACTGCTCAGTATTCCTGTATGATGTTCTGTTTTTGCTGCTTCTGAACATATGCTACATAAAGACAGTAGAGCAGGAATGCCTCAGTTCGCTTTTCTGGACCTGTTAAAGGGTATCTTTCACCAGATTTTTGTTACCCCCTCTGAGAGCAGCATAATGTAGAGGTAGGGACCCTGATTCCAGCAATGTGTTACTTACCGGGCTGCTTGCTGGCCAATCAGTGAATATGGAGGGCTACCTTGCATCCTGCTGATTGTAACGTCCCTGCCGCAATCACTGCATGGCTTCCCTTCTCCCATCAGGCTGACACACTATCTTACTCACCACTCCGGGTTATGCTGTGAGTTCTGTCCTCTGCCTGCTCCATGTTGTAAACCTCATGTCCTTGGCTTGCTGTGTGCATATTTTCTGGCTGTATGCTTAGGGCTGCAGCGCCTGTACTTCCTGAGTCTTATAGAGACGGTGTGCACACTCTTAATATGTCCCCAGTCTATTGCCAAGAGATATCGGGTACTTAAGGCATCTCCACCTACAGGGAGATGCCTGAGCAACAAACTCTTTCAGTCTGTGTTCTGTTACTGAGTTGCCAGGTCCTGTCCTGTTTTTGCACTTGCCTCTGCCACCCTGGGGGCTGCATACCCAGGCCCATATCTGTATTCTTTGTGTCTCGTTTCCGCCACCCTGGGACTGCATACCCAGGCCTGAAACCTTTGTCCTTAACTTGTTCCCATGTCTGTCCTTGTCTGAACTAAGCCCTATACCAAAACCTGTTTGTATTCTTTTCTTTAGACTTCCCTGCTCTGCTCGCATCCCGCATCCTGTGGCTCTGCTTCGCTCCTGTTCCGCATCCTGCAGCTCTGCTTCGCCCCTGTTCCGCATCCTGCGGCTCTGCTTTGCCCCTGCTCCGCATCCTGCGGCTCCACTCGCTCCTGTTCCACGTCCTGTGGTTTTGCTCTTCTCCTGCTCCGCATCCTGCAGCTCCAGTCGCTCCTGTTCTGCATCCTGCGGTTCTGCTTCACTCCTGTTCCACATCCTGCAGCTCCAGTCGCTCCTGTTCTGCATCCTGAGGTTCTGCTTCGCTCCTGTTCCACATCCTGCAGCTCCACTCGCTCTCGCTCTGCACTCTGTGGCTCTTTATCCCTCCAGTCTGAACAGGTTCCTACCTGTTCCCATATTCCACTCGTACCTGCCTGTGTTCCTGTCCTTCCTGAATCAGTCCCTGTTTCCCCAGTCTGATCCGTGCCAGCTGTGCCCGCCTGCCTGAGTGCTAACCGTGCGCGCCTGCCTGCCAGAGTGCCAGCCGTGCCCGCCTGCCAGTTGTGCCCATTTGTACTTGCCCGCACCTGTCGTTAGCGTTCAGTCTCCCAGTGGGATCAGCTGCTAATGCCAAACATAGCTCTGGAGTGGTACCTGGCAGCTACCTGTCGCACAAGCCTGACCTCACCACTAGAGGCTCCAATGAAGACCAAGGTAGCTGCTTAGTCAAGCCCCTCCAGGGTAGTCTGGTTTGTGGCACAGTGGGACCACAGTGCTCGCGCCATCCAGTCTGGGCGCGAGCGTTACACTGATAAAATAGTGATTTTACAAAAACTACACTAAACATCCAAGTAAGTGACACATCACATCAGGGTTTCCGTGTCTACATTACACGGCTCTCAGATTAGGTAGCAAAAACCAAGCGACAGATTCCCTTTAGGCCCCCTTCACACGTCAGTGTCCCCAGTACGTGTGGCACACGTAGACCAATTATAATTTATAGGTCCAGGGCCGCCATCAGTGCATTACAGCCCTGACTGGCGTATGGGGCCCGATCAGCAGAGGGGGCCCGCACCGGGCCCCGTCACCTACCGATCTGGCCCCACTGCCCCGCCCCCAGCGGCAGGATTCTGCCGCTCAAGTAACTGAACCGGCATCCAGGACGCAGGTTCGGTTACTCTATTACCGTGCGTGCCCGCACGATAATAGTTAACGCTGCCAGTCAATCGGAGGCTGGCAGCTGACGTCAGCGCACACGTCGCTGGCGCCTGACGTCATTGTCAGTTGCCGGCGAGTGCGCGCTTTCTGTGGAGTGTGGATCTCTCGCCGCTGGAGCACGGCAAGGTAAGGAGAAAGATTTTTTTTTTTAAATATTGCAAGCCAGAGCCGTGGCTGAATGGAGAGTGGGCAGGACTGGGGGCAGAATGGAGAGTGGGCAAGACTGGGGGCAGAATGGAGATGGGGCAGGATTGGGGGCAGAATGGAGAGTGGGCAGGACTGGGGGCAGAATGGAGAGTGGGCAGGACTGGGTGCAGAATGGAGATGGGGCAGGACTGGTTGCAGAATGGAGATGGGGCAGGACTGGGGGCAGAATGGAGATGGGGCAGGACTGGGGGCAGAATGGAGAGTGGGCAGGACTGGGGGCAGAATGGAGATGGGGCAGGACTGGGGGCAGAATGGAGAGTGGGCAAGACTGGGTGCAGAATGGAGATGGGGCAGGACTGGGGGAAGAATGGAGATGGGGCAGGACTGGGGGCAGAATGGAGATGGGGCAGGACTGGGGGCAGAATAGAGATCAGCAGGACTGGGGGCAGAATGGAGATGGGACAGGACTGGGGGCAGAATGGAGAGTGGGCAGGACTGGGGGAAGAATGGAGATGGGGCAGGACTGGGGGCAGAATGGAGATGGGGCAGGACTGGGGGCAGAATGGAGAGTGGGCAGGACTGGCGGCAGAATGGAGATGGGGCAGGAATGGGGCAGAATGGAGATGGGGCAGGACTGGGGGCAGAATGGAGACGGGGCAGGACTGGGGGCAGAATGGAGAGTGGGCAGGACTGGGGGCAGAATGGAGATGGGGCAGGACTGGGGCAGAATGGAGAGTGGGTAGGACTGGGGGCAGAATGGAGACTGGGCAGAACTTTGGGCAGAATGGAGATGGGGCAGGACTTTGGGCAGAATGGAGACTGGGCAGGACTGGGGGCAGAATGGAGACTGGGCATGACTTTGGGCAGAATGGAGATGGGGCAAGACTGGGGGCAGAATGAAGATGGGGCAGGACTGGGGGCAGAATGGAGAGTGGGCAGGACTGGGGGCAGAATGGAGATGGGGCAGGACTGGGGGCAGAATGGAGACTGGGAAGGACTGTGGGCAGAATGGAGATGGGGCAGGACTGGGGGCAGAATGGAGATGGGCAGAACTGGAGGGAGAATGAAGACTGGACAGGGAAGGATGGAGATGGGGCAGAATGGAGACTGGGCAGGAATCAGGATGGATACGGGGCAGGACTGGGGGCAGAATGGAGATGAGGCAGGACTGGGGGCAGAATGAAGACTGGACGGGTAAGGATGGAGACGGGGCAGAATGGGAGACACTGGGGGCAGAATGGAGACGGAGCAGGATTGGAGACACTGGGGGGCAGGATTGGCCATACAGACAGGGGGCAGAATGAAAGACATGGGGGCATTATTGGAGACACTGGTCGCAGAATGGAGAAGGGGCAGGATTGGAGACAGGGAAGGATGGAGAAGGGGAAGGATTGGAGACACTGGGGCAGGATTGAAGACACTGGGGACATGATTGGAGGCAGGATTGGAGGCACTGGGGGGCAGGATTGGAGACGGAGCAGGATTGGAGACACTGGGGCAGGATTGGCCATACAGACAGGGGGCAGAATGAAAGACATGGAGGCATTATTGGAGACACTGGGGGCAGGATGGAGAAGGGGCAGGATTGGAGACAGGGCAGGATTGGAGACACTGGGGGCAGGATTGGAGACACTGGGGGCATGATTGGAGGCACTCAGGGCAGGATCGGAGGCACTGGATGCAGGATTGAAGGCACTGGGGGCAGGATTGGAGACACTGGTGGCAGGATAAAAGACATGGGGCAGGGTTGGAGACAGATGGGGCAGGATGGGGAGATCATATGGGGCAGAATGGATACTCATGGGGGCGGGATGGGAGAACATATGGCTGAAGCCAGGAATGAGACACACGGGGCCAGGATGAGGGATATTATTACCATAGGGGCTAATTAAGGGATATTATTACTGCAGTGATGTATTTTATTTTTTTGAGAATACTGTTTTAAATGGGGAGGCGGTCCTGTTACTGTGCAGAGCGACACTATGTTGCCTTTTTTTCTTCATCTGGTGTAGTTTAGAAGTTGGGAAAAAAATAAGTAATGTGTTCTGCATGTGGAGCTCTAGATAACTGTGTTATTTCCTGCAGAGACGAGCAATGGCTGGAAGATGTGATGGCGGTCTGTGCTGGATGAAAGATGAAAAGCAAAGATGAAGGACTTCACCTAGAGACGTCACTGGTGAGTCAGTGTTACCTGTACACTGACACTATACACTGTATACAGAGCTCCTGTGTACAATGTCACCGGTGATTACTGTATTACCTGTACACAGAAACTGCATACTAAGTACAGATCTCCTGTGTATAATGGCACTTATGGTGATAGTATTGTGTTTGTTTGTTTTTTATTACTGATCAGTATTGTAGTATTCAGTCACTATGTGGTGGTAATTTGTGGTCTGGACAGGGTGCGATGGTATTTGTCCCTTGTATGTGGTATTATAGGTCACTATGTGGTGGTAATAAGGTGTCTGGTCATGGTGCAGCAGTATTTGTTCCTTGTATGTGATATTATTTTGGTCACTGTGGTGGTAATATGTGGTCTGGTCATGGTGCTGTGGTATTTGATCCTTGTATGTGATATTATTGGTCATTTTAAAAATTGAAAAATAAATAAAAATATACCTAAATTGTATTAGATATTTTAACAAATATTTAATAGGTTACAGTAGAGTAGGGCCCGGCCAAAAGTGTCTAATGTGTTACGGTGGCAGCTTAAAAAAATCTTTTGGCCAAAACTAGAGCTGCCGGCTATATGTGTGATCTAGTGATGGGAACTGTTAATGTGTGATTGGTGAGAAGTGGAGTTTTTCCAAGAGAGAGTATGGGACTATGGACAGTTCGAGGGGTGGAGGTGGGGCTGGGGTGGAGCCTGGGTGGAGTCTCAAGGAGGCTCCGAAAATTTTGCCAGTATGGGGCCCGAAATTCCTAGTGGCAGCCCTGCACACAGTGTATGTCTGATGCTGCAAGTAGTGACGTTAGTAGGGTTAAAGCAGTTCATAGGCCGGCTCACACAGAGCTTACCATGAGACCCGCTGCCTGTGACTTGTGGTAACCTTAATTGCGTCACCTCTCGTCACTGCAGCTGTGCTCTCACGCTAAGCTCAGTGTTTTCTGGCTGGCATGGTGAGCAGTCACATTGCTGATGTCATCACTCACCACACCATCCAGATGGAGCAGATTTGAGGTTCCTTATGAGACCTCATCATTATGGATTAATGACGGACAGGTATGGATTACATTGATTTTTTTATTTTTAGGTTAATAAATAGGTAAAAGAGGTTAATTGTCAGGGAGTGATTAAAGGACTTTTCTCTGTGTGTGTCTATTAATTTTGATTATGGGGTTAGTAATGGGGGTGTCTGATAGACACCTCTCTATTACTAATCCCTGCTTTTGATGTCAGCGGACATAAAACAGCTGACATCAACCTCAAAACTATTATCCAACTTGCCAAAGCACCAGGGAATTTGCACATGTAATAGATGCACTATTTCTGGGGCGGCTGAGGGTTGGTGTTCTTAGTCTGGGAGGGGGCGAATATCCTTGGCTCCTTCCCAGCCTATTATTATCAGCAACCAGCTGTCTATTTTGCTGGTTAGTAAAAATAGGGGCACCCCACATTATTTTCTATTGGGGTCCCCCTTTTTACTAACCAGTAAAGGCTAAGAAGGCAGCTGTGAGCTGTTATTAAGAGCCTGGGAACCTTTATGGCTATTGGCCCCTTCCCAGCCCTCACCAGCCAGCTGTCTGTTTTTCCTCAGTTCATTAGGAAAAATAAGGGGGACCAGGCGACGATGATGAGAGTTGGATTCAGCACCTGGCGCCTGGGAACAACACTAACGGTACTGCTTTTTCACAGACTCCACTATGTGTCACACTGATGGTGCACACAGATGCCATGTGGATGTTACACACAGACACACAAACATGGATAACACCGGACTGTGTTTTCCAATACCAGTAAGATCAGGACTTGTGAAGGGGGGCCTTAATTGTAGATATCATAACGGCTAGTCTTCACTCACTAGTGCATAGACAAACTAACAATTAGACATACAGCCTACAGAGGGGTGAAAATTAGCAAAAAGGCAAGTCAAATCATATAAAGGCCAAATATAGTCATCAGAACACTTGTTTTAAATAATTTAGCAATTTGCAGCATGTTTTCTTTTCTCTTTGTTGCCACAGCAATTACGCCATGAAAACTTGGTAAATTTATTAGAGGTCTGCAAGAAAAAGAAGCGCTGGTATCTAGTCTTTGAATTTGTTGACCGCACAGTACTTGACGACCTTGAACAGTTCCCAAATGGGTTGGATTTCACCAGAGTTCGAAAGTATTTATTTCAGATTATAAGAGGGATTGGATTCTGCCACAATCACAATGTAAGTAGCATAATACATCCTCTTTATGTTTGACAGCATTATTATGAACATTCCAATCTATTTATAGGTTAGGCTTTAGTTTTTAGTGTTAATTGATCTAACACTATTAGTAATATAATTTTTAACCAAGAGAGTCCCAAAGCTAAAATTTAGTTGACCATTTTATAAGGATTTCTGAAGATTTGGCCTGCACACTGGAAATTTCGTGTACTGGGTGCCATTGGTAGGTTCCAATTCTTCTTTTGATAGAGTAGCACGTATCTGGTTATACAATATGTTAGAAGGCCATATACTTGATCTTAGAGATGAACTTCATACATTAATGAGGTGTGCCAATAGTGTCAGCTGTATTGCCACGTGTGAGAAGATACACAGTCCAGTCCATAAAATAACAGGCTAAAGGAACTTGAAAACACTTCAAACTTATGGTAAGTGCCTCATGAGTGTAAAGTTCCAAACAAAATGCACCTTATATTTCAACTTCCTGGACTGGAGTGAAAAGTGTTATTTTGAGATTAACCATCTAGGTTTGAAGGGATATTTAAATGGAAACGACAATAAAAGCCCCAGTGTCCCTCTGTGAATTCTTACCTAAAATCTTGATGTCTTAAGCCATTGTTTTTTACTGTGGTGTTCTACATAATGAGATATCTGCTAAAATTTGTCTGGATTGCTTCATAGATTAAACTCCTATGTCTTATCTGAATATCCCAATATTTATTTCAGTCAAGTATTTTTCAAAACGACAGCTATATAAGCAATTAGGGGTATAACGCCATATATAGCTACAATAAACGTTATTAAATAAAAAAAACAAATAAAAAGGAAGAAGCAGACGCGAACGCGCGTTAGGGGTGTTCTTCCAGGTACTTTTTCTCACCTTGGGTAAATATATTATTTGAGAACTGATTGGGATATTTTACAAGTGCATGTGTGGAGGACATTAAACTTACACACCGGATACTTTGAAGTGTATACCACCAGTAGAGGTAGCAGTCTTGTGGGATCTGAACATATATACACCAAAAAAATCCTTTTATTTGCAAAAATTTTTTGTGAGATCCTTTTCACACAAAGACTATAAAGTATTGTTCTATTTTGCAGATAGTTTTTTGTTCTGAAGTACATGCCTGCTTCCATAATATGATCTACTCTATAGATTCCTCCCAACATATACACACAAATGATATTGATCATATGTCTGTTATGCATAGAAATTTTTTGTGAATGTATTATTTAATTGAACTAATATATGACATGTATACCCTCTATACAACAAAGTACCCTGGTGAGACACGTTTCTGTTTTAGCATCTGCTTTTTATTTGTTTTGCTTACTGTGGTTTTTAATAAATAGGAGTGGCCACATCAGCAGTTTGGTACATTCTGAAAAAATAAAAAGCACACTGGTGAGCTTGGAAACTTAAAAAGGCCTGGACATCAACAGCAAACAACATCCACCCAAGTCTTTATTGATGATGCGACTGAAGACAGAAGCAGCCGGATGAATTCTGAAGTATACAGGGCGATACTTTTTGTTCAGATTCAACCAAATGTATCCAAAATTGATTGGACGGTGCTTCACAGTACAAATGGACAATGACCCAACACATACAGAAAATGCAACCAAGGAGATTTTTAAGAGAAATAAGTGGAATATCCTGCAATAGCCTAGTCAATCACAAGATCTCATCCCTATTGAGCATACATTTGACATGCTTACTACAAAACTTAAGGCAGAAAGACCCAGAAACAAGCAACAACTGAAGTCAGATGCAGTAAAGGCCTGGCAAAGCATCACAAAGGAGGACCCTAAACATTTGGTCACGTCCATGGCTTCCAGACTTCAGGCAGTCATTGCCTGCAAATGATTCTCTACAGCATTGAAAGTGAACATTTTATTTATGATGAAGTTAATTTGTCCAATTACTTTTGAGTCCCTGAAATTAGGATACTTTGTAGAAAAATAGTTGCAATTCCTAAATGTTTCACAGGATATTTTTGTTCAACCCCTTTAATTAAACAACCTGAATGTCTATATTTCAATTGCTTCTCAGTTGTTTTATTTTAAATTAAAAATAGTGGCATGCAGAGCACAAATCATGAAGATTCAGTCACTGTCCAAATATTTCTGGACCTAACTGTGTAATTTCCTTTTATTTAATGCTACTTCTAGATTATTCATCGAGACATAAAACCGGAGAAACATATTGGTTTCACACTCAGGAGTGGTAAAACTATGTGATTTTGGATTTGCACGCACCTTGGCTGCTCCAGGAGAAGTATACACAGATTATGTGGCCACCAGATGGTACAGAGCACCTGAGCTTTTGGTTGGAGATATCAAGTATGGCAAGTAAGACCTTCTAACTATGAATTACAATTGAACATTTAGCAATATATCTTGTCTTCCAGGGATGACAAATGCTGCAATCTATTTTTTTTCTCCAGGGCTGTTGATGTGTGGGCTATTGGCTGTTTGATAACAGAAATGCTTACTGGCGAACCACTTTTTCCTGGAGACTCTGATATTGACCAGTTGTACCACATAGTGAAATGCCAAGGTAATGTTACTTTTAAAAATTTCTGTAACAAAAAAAAACGTAAAAAATCTAATAATACTGTAAATGATTAATATTATTGAACAAAATAAAAAGTAACATCATGCATGATAGTCAGACAAATGCCAAAATATAGTCTTCTGGCATATATTGGGCTGACAGATATCTTGGAATAGCATTAGCGTGTACGCTAGACACCCAAGATTGGTGTGAACAGAGCCATTATATATTTTTATTGCACTCTGGTGATTCATTTAACCTCTTGCTCTTTTGGCTTTGTACAATAAAATTTGCAACTGACGTCCTTTAACGTACCCAATACTGGCCTTTGGCAGCTAATTAATAAAGCTGTTAATAAATGAGTAATAATGAACTACCTTCATAAGTAATAATTATCTGTTATAGGAAATCTGACTCCGCGCCTGCAGGAGCTATTCTACAAGAATCCACTGTTTGCTGGTGTGACTTTGCCAGAGATAAAGGAAGTTGAACCTCTTGAAAAGAGATATCCGAAACTCTCTCCTGTTATATTAGATTTAGCCAAGGTATTCTATGACATCGATAAGTTCAGCATAACATCGTATTTGTGTTTTATAAGGCCTGGCTAGAAAATATTAGGGTTTAACACTGCTACTTCACTACATTTACCAAGTACAGTTAGGTCCATAAATATTTGGACAGAGACAACATTTATCTAATTTTGGTTCTAGACATTACCACAATGAATTTGAAACAAAACAAATCAGATGCAGTTGAAGTTCAGACTTTCAGCTTTCATTTGAGGGTATCCACATTAAAATTGGATGAAGGGTTTAGGAGTTTCAGCTCCTTAACATGTGCCACCCTGTTTTTAAAGGGACCAAAAGTAATTGGACAATTGACTCCAAGGCTATTTCATGGACAGGTGTGGGCAATCCCTTCATTATATCATTCTCAATTAAGCAGATAAAAGGGCTGGTGTTGATTTGAGGTGTGGTGTTTGCATTTGGAAGGTTTAGCTGTGAAGGAAACATGCAGTCAAAGGAGCTCTCCATGCAGGTGAAACAAGCTATCCTTAAGCTGCAAAAAACAGAAAAAACCCATCCGAGAAATTGCTACAACTTTAGGAGTGGCAAAATCTACAGTTTGGTACATTCTGAGAAAGAAAGAAAGCACTGGTGAACTCATCAATGCAAAAAGACCTGGGCGCCCACGGAAGACAACAGTGGTGGATGATCGCAGAATACTCTCCATGGTGAAGAGAAACCCCTTCACAACAGCCAACCAAGTGAACAACACTCTCCAGGAGGTAGGCGTATCAATATCCAAATCTACCATAAAGAGAAGACTGCATGAAATTAAATACAGAGGGTTCACTGCACGGTGCAAGCCACTCATAAGAATCAAGAATAAAAAGGCTAGGCTGGACTTTGCTAAAAAACATCTAAAAAAGCCAGCACAGTTCTGGAAGAACATTCTTTGGACAGATGAAACCAAGATCAACCTCTACTAGAATGATGGAAAGAGAAAAGTATGGCAAAGGCGTGGTACAGCTCATGATCCAAAGCATACCACATCATCTGTAAAACATGGCGGAAGCAGTGTGATGGCTTGGGCATGCATGGCTGCCAGTGGCACTGGGTCACTAGTGTTTATTGATGATGTGACACAGGACAGAAACAGCCGAATGAATTCTGAGGTATTCAGAGCCATACTGTGTGCTCAGATCCAGCCAAATGCAGCCAAACTGATTGGTCGTCGTTTCATACTACAGATGGACAATGACCCAAAACATAAAGCCAAAGCAACCCAGGAGTTTATTAAAGCAAAGAAGTGGAATATTCTTGAATGGCCAAGTCAGTCACCTGATCTCAACCCAATTGAACATGCATTTCACTTGTTAAAGACTAAACTTCAGACAGAAAGGCCCACAAACAAACAACTGAAAACCACCGCGGTGAAGGCCTGGCAGAGCATCAAAAAGAAGGAAACACAGTGTCTGGTGATGTCCATGAGTTCAAGACTTCAGGCAGTCATTGCTAACAAAGGGTTTTCAACCAAGTACTAGAAATGAACATTTTATTTACAATTATTTAATCTGTCCAATTACTTTTGGTCCCTTTAAAAACAGGGTGGCACATGTTAAGGAGCTGAAACTCCTAAACCCTTCATCCAATTTTAATGTGGATACCCTCAAATGAAAGCTAAAAGTCTGAACTTCAACTGCATCTGATTTGTTTTGTTTCAAATTCATTGTGGTAATGTCTAGAACCAAAATTAGATAAATGTTGTCTCTGTCCAAATATTTATGGACCTAACTGTATATGAATCATTGGTGGATAATCAAATTTTAATGAATAGATCTTGGAATAACAATAAGTTACACAATCGAATGTGTTAAAATGTTCCTGTGCTGAGATAATCTTGTAAATATGGCACTGTTGTATACTGTGTAATGGCTGTGTCCGACCATGCAGAGCTGCTTTATTTTATGGTTGGTACATACCACAGCTCCTGGTCAGGGTAGATAACATAAGTCACTTGTGATACAGACTAAACAACAGGGACTCACAGCTGCTGCTAACTGAGACAACACATTTCTCTGCTTGTTTTATCACAGGAGTGAGTGTTTCTGCAGCATCACTAGTCATGTGAGCTCATCATAAATTAAGCTTCTATATTACTCCTATGTTACTGAATTGATTTATGATGAGTACAGATGGGCGGACCCCTAGATGTTCAAGTCCGAAGGGTTCAGCCGAACAGTTAAAGAAAGTTTGGGTTCAGGTACCAGAACAGTACCCGGACCTGAACCCGGACACCATTCACTTGAAAGGGGGGCCTGAACATCCAGTGTTTGCCACACTGTTATGTGCATGACAGCGTGGCAGACACTGCTTCTGATCGGCGGTAAAATTATTACTCCCGGCCAGAGAGCTGCGGTTCCCAAGCTGTCAAATGAAAATAAAAGTTTACCTCCGGTGACTGGCATCAGCTGACGGGACTACTGCTCCAATCAGTCTACACATGCTGCCGCTAATAACAGTGAGAGCAGGCAGCAGCTGATTGGAATATTCATCAGATGGCGCCTGCGCTGTAAATAATTTTTTAAAAAAAGTGGGTTCCACTGTATTTTTTGATAACCAGGCAGACAAAACTCACTGCTGGAGGCTGCAACCCTCATCTGTCAGCTTCAGCAAGGCTTAGCAAGAACAGAGGGGTCCCCACTCCGATTTTTTTTAAATTATTTAAATAAATGATTTAAAACAAACGGCATTGGTTCCCCTCCATTTTTGACAACCAACCAAGCTAAAGCAGACAGCTGGGGGCTGGTATTCTCAGGCTGGTAAGGGGCCATGGACATTTTCATCCCCAGCCTAAAAATAGCCACCTGCAACTGCCTAGAAAATGTGCATCTATTAGATGCCCCAATTCTGGAGCTTTGCCCAGCTCTTCCCACTTGCCCTGTACTAGTGGCAAGTTGGGTTCATATTTGTGGGATTTATGTCAACTTTTATTATCAGGTGACATCGAGCCCACGGCTTAGTAATGGAGAGGCGTCTATAAGACACCTATCCATTCCTAATTCTATATTTGTATTGTAAATAAACACACAGCCAGTAAAAAGTCTTTTATTTGATATAAAAGAAAACACTTTTTTACTTTTTTATTTAAAAATAACAAACACAGTTTTACTCACCTAAAACCCATTCCATTGAATCCCTCATCGCCTATAATAAAACAAAAATAAAAAACAACCATATCCCTCACTTGTCCGTCATTCTGTCCCACATCGTAATCCATGTCTAGGGATAAATAGTTTTCAACCTTGGTAGTGCCAAGATGCGACCATCCAGGCTGGGAACCACTGAAGAATGAGCTGCTGTGATCACAGTATCAGTGACTAGCAGTGACATCATCAGTTACCACCAGTCACCGAGGCTGCGTTCCCAGCTGGGTAAATCAACTGCAGTGACCTCAGTGAGATCCCCGCTAGCACTGTGAGAAAGTCTCACGGTTTAGAGCTGAGCTCGAAGAGGTCATCGCAGTTCACTATGAGAAATTTCTCACAGTGAACCACGGTGAACTCTCTGAGCTCAGTGCTACACCGTGAGACTTTAAGGCTAAGTTCACACGTTGCGGAATTTCCGCGGAAATTTCCGCGGCAATCCTGCACTTCTCTGCCGCGGGAAATACGCATTTTTTTGGTATGCGTATTCCCGCCAGAAACTAGCATTTTGCAAGCGTAATTAGCTTGCAGAATGCTAGCGTTTTCCTAGCGATCTGTAGCATCGCTTGGAAAACTGATTGACAGGTTGGTCACACAAGTCACACATAGTGTTTGACTCGTGTGACCAACTTTTTACTATTGATGCCGCCTATGCCGCATCAATAGTAGAAAGATATAATGTAAAAATAATAAAAAAAATAATAAATAATGATATTCTCACCTTCCGGCGGCCCCCGCAGCCTTCCCGCCTCTCAGCGACGCTCCCGGCCAATCCCGTTCCCAGTAATGCATTGCGACAGACCCCAGATGACGTAGCATCACGCGAGACCGCTACGTCATCTGGGTGATTCTCGCAATGCATTACTTGGAACGGGAGCGTCGCTGAGAGGCGGGAAGGCTGCGGGGGCCGCCGGAAGGTGAGAATATCATTATTTTTTATTTTAATTATTGTTTTACCAGTGATATGGTACCAAGGGCCTGGAGGAGAGTCTCCTCTCCTCCAGACCCTGGGTACCACCGCACATGAACCGCTTACATTCCGCATAGCCACATGTGGAAAGTAAGCAGTTCAATGCATTCCTATGGCGGCGATTCCGCCGAGATTACGCAAAATTAATGAACATGTTGCTTTTTTTTCCGCAAAGCATTTTTTTCGCGGAAAAAAACGCTGCATGTGCACAAAAATTGCGGAATCCATTTAAATGAATAGGATGCTTAATGCTTGCGTTTTTTTTCGCATTTTTGCAGCGGGAAAAAACACGAAAAAAACGCGAAAATTCCTGCCGTGTGCACTTAGCCTAAAGGGTATCTGTCACCCCATTTTTGCCCTATAAGCTGCAGCCACCGCCATCAGGGGCTTATCTACAGCATTCTGGAATGCTGTAGATAAGCCCCCGATGTCACCTGAAAATGAAGAAAAACGAGTTATAAAATACTGACCGAGGGGCGGTCCGCCGTCCGGTCCGGAGGGAGTCGCGGTCCGGTTCGGCGCCTCCCATCTTTTAGCAAAGCCGGCCTCTTCTTTCCGTCCCATCGCGGCTCCTGCGCAGGTGCACTGCTCTGCCCTGGTGAGGGCAGAGCAGAGTACTGCAGTGCGCAGGCGCCGGGAAAGGTCAGAGAGGTCCGGCGCCTGCGCACTGCAGTACTCTGCTCTGCCCTCACCAGGGCAGAGCCGTGCGCCTGCGCAGAAGCCGCGATGGGATGGAAAGAAGAGGCCGGCTTCGCTACAAGATGGGAGGCGCCGAACCGGACCTTGACTCCCTCCGGACCGGACAAACAAAACCCCACAAATGTGTCATCTTTCATGCTGTTCTACATATGTGTGATTCTTGCAAAACCTCTCAAAATAGTCTGCATTTCACAATGTGCTATTTAGACTTTCCACAAATTTCCATGTTATTACACGTGTGAAATCATGCTTAATTATTCTGGTTAGACAATTAGCAGTGAGCTTTTCTGTTTATTTCAAAACATTATCATTGTACATCTTTTCCAGCACTGTTTACAAATTGATCCAGACAAGAGGCCATCATGTATGATTTTGCTGCAACATGACCTATTCAAGAAGGATAGCTTCTCCGAGAGGTGGGTGACAAGCTTATTTATCGGTAAATCCTCCCTCTTTGAAAATTAAAAATGTCTGACTAATGTTCTGGGGTCCAAATGGCAAACCTAACTAAACATCTTAATAGTGAGAAAAATGATAGATCAGATGTAAGTTTAAAGAAGACCTGTGATTTGCCATAAATATGATAAATATGTAATTTTTTACCAGGTGTAAATGTCGCTGTTCTTTTGAATTTAGCACTTTTTTATTTTGTTCTTGCAGCTCTCCATTCCTGAGATATGATCCTCTCTTCCCAGTATGTAAATCCAGCCTTGTTAGTTAATAATAATAATAATCTTTATTTATATAGCGCCAACATATTCCGCAGCGCTTTACAGTTTAACAGTTTCAAAACACAAGTCATAGGTAACAACGTTAACAATACAATAATTAAAGCAAAATAAGCCGACCCTGCTCGTGAGGCTTACAATCTACAATGAGGTGGGGGAGATACAAAGTACAGGTGTGTATATACAATGGTGCATTTACAATGATGCTCCAGCCATCTTGAGGGAGTGAGGCATGGATGGAGATAGTGAATGGGCTACACATACACACTTAAACATAGAACGACTTTGGTTAGTGAATGTGATAGGCCACTCTGAACAAATGTGTTTTGAGGGAGCGCCTGAAACCATGCAAATTGTGGATAGTCCTAATTTCTTGGGGTAGAGCATTCCAGAGGATTGGCGCAGCGCGGGAGAAGTCTTGGAGTCGGGAGTGGGAGGTACGGATTAGTGCAGAGGTTAGTCGAAAGTCATTTGCAGAGCGCAGCAGTCGGTTAGGCCGATAGATAGAAATGAGGGAGGAGATGTAGGGGGGTGCTGCACTGTGGAGAGCTTTGTGGGTGAGAACCAGTACTTTGAATTGGATCCTATAATGAATGGGCAGCCAGTGTAAGGACTGGCGAAGAGCGGACGCGTCCGAGTACCGATTAGCCAGATGGATGACCCTGGCTGCTGCATTAAGGATGGACTGGAGAGGGGATAGTCGAGTAATGGGGAGGCCAAGTAATAGAGCGTTGCAGTAGTCCAGGCGGGAGTGGATCAATGCTACAGTGAGGGTTTTTGTTGTTTCCATGGTGAGAAAAGGGCGGATTCTAGAGATGTTCTTTAGGTGTAGACGGCAAGAGCGGGCAAGAGATTGTATATGGGAGGTGAAGGAGAGATTGGTGTCAAACATAACACCCAGACAGCGAGCCTGCTGCCGGGGTGTTATTATGGTGCCGCCCACAGAGAGGGAAATGTCAGATTTAGGGAGGTTAGTAGACGGCGGGAGCAGAAGGAGTTCAGTCTTGGAGAGGTTAAGTTTCAGATAGAGAGCGGACATGATGTTGGAGACTGCGGACAGACAGTCGGTGGTGTTCTGTAGAACAGCGGGGTAAGGTCGGGGGATGACGTGTATAGTTGTGTGTCATCGCATAAAGATGGTACTGAAAGCCAAATCTGCTGATGGTCTGTCCAATTGGGGCCGTGTAGAGAGAGAAGAGAAGGGGGCCAAGGACTGAGCCCTGGGGTACACCGACAGTGAGAGGAAGAGGAGATGACGTGGAGCCAGAGAACAAAACACTGAAGGAGCGGTCAGAAAGATAGGAGGAGAACCAGGAGAGAACAGTGTCCTTAATACCTAGTGACTGGAGCCTAGACAGTAGGAGACAGTGGTCAACAGTGTCGAAAGCTGCAGAAAGGTCGAGTAGAATGAGCAGAGAGTGGTCGCCGTTACGTTTTGCTGTAAGAAGGTCATTGGTCACTTTGATGAGTGCAGTTTCAGTCGAATGTAGGGGGCGGAAGCCGGACTGTGAAGGGTCTAGGAGGGAGTAAGTGGAGAGGTAACGGGTGAGGCGGGAGTAGACTAGGCGCTCCAAGAGTTTAGAGATGAAGGGGAGATTGGAGACCGGTCTGTAGTTGTTTGTGCAGGAAGGGTCGAGAGCGGGTTTCTTTAGTAATGGAGTAATGATGGAGTGTTTGAAGGAGGATGGGAAAATGCCAGAGGAGAGTGAGAGATTAAAGATTGTAGTTAGGTGAGTTGTGACAACTGGAGAGAGAGACTGGAGGAGATGTGAGGGAATGGGGTCGGTAGTGCATGTAGTCGGACGAGAGGAAGAGAGGAGTCTGGAGACTTCTTCTTCTGTGATGGGATCAAATGTGGAAAGTGAGCCAGGGGAAATGCAGGGAGGGATGGGAGTCACAGCACTTGGTGGTTGAGAGCAGATTTCCTGACGGATAGTATCTATTTTTTCTATAAAGTGGGAGGCCAGGTCGTCAGCACAAATGTCTGTGATAGGGGCTTGTGCTTTTGGCCTGAGGAGGGAGTGAAAAGTGTCAAAAAGTTTCTTGGGGTTGTTGGCTAGTGAGGAGATCAGGGTGGTGAAGTAGGTCTGTTTGGCGAGGTGAAGGGCAGCATTATAAGTTCTTAACATGAATTTAAATTGGATGAAGTCTTCTGGTGTGCGGGTTTTTCTCCAGAGGCGTTCAGCACTCCTAGAGCATCGCTGAAGAAGTCGAGTTTGCAATGTGAGCCAGGGCTGTTTTACTGTGTGTTTGGAGGTTCTGAGGGTGAGCGGTGCTACTTGGTCAAGGGTGCTTCTAAGAATGTCATTGTAGTGATGAACAGCCAGATCAGGACAGGAAAAAGAGGAGATTGGGGACAGCGATGAGTGTAGGGAGTCTGAAAGTGTCTGAGGGTTAATGGCTTGTAGATTTCTGAATGTGTGGTAGGTAGGAGTGCGCTGGGGTGGTGGAGGATTTGTGAGCGTGAAGGAGAGAATGTTGTGGTCAGAGAGTGGAAGCGGTGAGTTATTTAGGTGGGAGATTGAACAGAGGCGGACAAAGACCAGGTCAAGGGTGTTGCCATCCTTGTGTGTCTCAGAGGTTGAAAGCTGTGAGAGGCCTAGAGAAGTGGTTAGTGATAGAAGCTGAGATGCAGATGTGGAAGTAGGGCTGTTAATGGGGATGTTGAAGTCTCCAAGGATAAGGGTTGGTAGTTCTGAGGACATGAAGTGCGGCAGCCAGGCTGAGAAGTGGTCGAGGAACTGGGTGGGTGAGCCTGGGGGCCGATATATGACCGCTACTCTGAGGGAGAGGGGATGGAAGAGCCTGATGGTGTGGACCTCAAAAGAAGGGAATGAGAGTGATGGAATTGGGGGGATGACCTGGAAAGTGCATTGTGGGGACAGGAGTATGCCAACTCCACCACCATGTCTGTTTGTGGGTCTCGGGGAATGGGAGAACTGTAAACCACCATAGGAAATGGCAGCAGGGGAGACAGTGTCAGAATCCTGAATCCAGGTTTCAGTGAGGGCCAACAGATTAAGAGAGTTGTTCAGAAAGTAGTTGTGCAGGAAGGATAGCTTGTTGCATGCAGACCGTGGATTCCAGAGGGCACAATTGAAAGAAGGAGATGAGGGAGTGCAAGTAATATTAATAAGATTATTATGGTTTCGGTATGAGGTAGGGTAGGGATTGAGGTTGGGGGATGGTGGACCAGGGTTGGGGGAGATGTCCCCTGAAATCAGTAGGAGTAGGAAGATAAAGAGCAGGTAGTTGTTGGAATTGTAAGTAGGTTTTTCTGTGATGTGTTTGGGCAAGATGGGCTGAGGTTTTTCAGGAAGGTGAGGAGTGCGTGGGAGCTGTACATGGGAGAGGAAGTATGGAGGGGCTGATGTGTATGAGTCGTGATGGAGGGGGGATGGGCGGTGAATGTGTGGTGACAAGGGAACACAGGAGGAAATAGATAAAGTACATAATGAAAAATAAGGCAAAGTGTGGGGTACCTGATTCAGCCTGATTAACTGCCATGAATAACTGCCGTTTTCAGATGCTTTTCTTCTGTGATGCTTAACTTCTGGGATGCATGCGCCCTTAGACTACTCCTAAATATATAGTCCACACTACAGGGTCAGGAAAGTGGATTGTGGAGCTGCTTTGGATAATTTGCCAGCTGGGGCCAGCACCAGGGGTGGTTAGATCATCAAAGGCACTAGACCTGGCAACATCTATATGTTATAGCACTTTCCACCTGATAGCATCTACAGAGCCCAGTCCAGGAATACACAGCAGTAAGTATAAGCACAGTGCAAAAAATGAATTATACTAAGTTTTACCAGGCACATTAAATTATGTTGCAAGATGGTACAGCAGTGGTTGGCAGCAATCAGAAGTATGGAGTGCATACTATTGCTATATATTTCCACATGCAAGACAGAAGGGGCTTGTGTCATTCAGCTGCTTGCTGACAATGAATGGAGTGCATACATGCAGAGACTATCAATTCAGAGGATGAATGATTTGGTTACCATTGCTATATATTTCCACATGCAAGACAGAAGGGGCTTGTGTCATTCAGCTGCTTGCTGACAATGAATGGAGTGCATACATGCAGAGACTATCAATTCAGAGGATGAATGATTTGGTTACCATTGCTATATATTTCCACATGCAAGACAGAAGGGGCTTGTGTCATTCAGCTGCTTGCTGACAATGAATGGAGTGCATACATGCAGAGACTATCAATTCAGAGGATGAATGATTTGGTTACCATTGCTATATATTTCCACATGCAAGACAGAAGGGGCTTGTGTCATTCAGCTGCTTGCTGACAATGAATGGAGTGCATACATGCAGAGACTATCAATTCAGAGGATGAATGATTTGGTTACCATTGCTATATATTTCCACATGCAAGACAGAAGGGGCTTGTGTCATTCAGCTGCTTGCTGACAATGAATGGAGTGCATACATGCAGAGACTATCAATTCAGAGGATGAATGATTTGGTTACCTGTGTGAAGAGAGAAGATGAATGTTAATTCCTTCCCATGAATAACTGCCGTTTTCAAGATGCTTTTCTTCTGTGATGCTTAACTTCTGGGATGCATGCGCCCCCACAATGCATTAAAGGGACTCTGTCAGCACAAAATGACTGTTCATGCGAAGTACAGGCGCTCGGTGCTTCATTTATGTACACCTTCTCACTTGTTTGCTTTCTATATATTTCCACTCTTTTCTGGCCCTATGAAGCCAGAGCTGTCAATCAAAGAACAGGGGAGTGGAGTTTGAGGGAACACAAGCAGGTTGGAAGATGTATTTAAATAATTGGACCTGCCGTGAAACACCGAGCGGTGGGACTTTGAGTCTTTCTCTGCTGACAGAGTCCCTTTAATGGGATAGAGTTCTAAAGAGAACTCCCAAATATAAAGAACTGATGCTCACTTGGCAGTAAATAATGAATATGTCAAAAAACATTACGAAGTTCATTTTTATGTTTTATTTCTGAAAATCTCCAAATTAAAACAGATGTCTATAGTGGTGTAAATGAAGGACAGGACTGTAGTCGTGACCTGAATTACTGCAACATCTATGTCCAGTCCTTCCCCTACATGAAACTGTATTCTTCTCTTTAGCGTTCCTGCATTTCCAAGTTCAGCTTCACCCGGGGACTTCCCAGGCGACGACGGTCCCTCTTTCAGGCGACCCCTAGTAATGGAGACACAGTCCAGAATAACTTGAACATACTCTTCACTTAACTCTTCACACATTACATCCACAATTGGCACATCAGGTGTTTCACTCATTTCCTTATCTTGCCCTGCTTTGCTGTCACTTCTGTGCTGTACATGCCCGGACCGGACCGTACTAGACTGCTCCCCAGTTCCTTCCAGGCCTGACCTCGCTATAATGACATTTCCTTCAGCCTGCTTCGCCTCAGAACTGAACTCATCAATCACTACGTTTGGTGGCACCCGGTGAAGCATCTGGCCCGTCTGTACCGAACTCGTCGAAGCTCCAGCTCCCTTCATTTCCTTAGTCCAGCCAACTTCTGCCCTAAAAGCATTGGCCCAGGCGGTAAGACTCCACATCCTTCTTCTCTGTACAGGCCCACTGCTAGGCTATGCAGTGTCTGTGGTTAACGTGGGCTGCAGTCCTTGAACGTTGCGTGGCTTCCAGTTGTTGGGGCCTAAGCCCATGTGGACACTTGGGCACACTGGCCCCGTCTGAGCTATACTAACTAGAACCTTCTCACTACTAGCCAGCAGCCCCTCCTACACTTAACCCTATATGAACTACCTATCAGCTATACCTAACGAGGCCCACTAGTATTCCCTCACCTAGTGGCCCACAACAGAACTACATTTACCCTCAAGTATGGGAACTATATACTAAAGTGCCCTCCTCTATTGTACCAAAAGGAAGCACTTCACTTTCCTAAAATGTACATGTATAAAGAACGTCAGTCATAATATATAATGCAATATTATACAAAATAATACATTATATACAATGGTAAACAATCAAACATGGAAACAAAACGATGGTTATACCCAGAAGGGGTAGCATTACCATATAATACATGAGGTAGTACATGTACAGTCATGGCCAAAAGTTTTGAGAATGACACAAATATTATATTTTCACATGATCTGCTGCCCTCTGGATTTTATGTGTGTTTGACAGATGTTTTTATCACAGACAGAAATATAATTGCAAACATATGAGTAACAAAAGCTTATATTGACAGTTAGAATGAGTTAATGCAGCAAGTCAATATTTGCAGTGTTGACCCTTCTTCTTCAGGACCTCTGCAATTCTCCCTGGCATGCTCTCAATCAACTTCTGGACCAAATCCTGACTGATAGCAGTCCATTCTTGCACAATCAATGCTTTCATTTTGTCAGAATTTTTAGGTTTTTGTTTGTCCACCCGTCTCTTGATGATTGACCACAAATTCTCAATGGGATTAAGATCTGGGGAGTTTCCAGGCCATGGACCCAAAATCTCTATGTTTTGTTCCCTGAGCCATTTAGTTATCACCTTTGCTTTATGGCAAGGTGCTCCATCATGCTGGAAAAGGCATTGTTGATCGCCAAACTGCTCTTGGAGGGTTGGGAGAAGTTGCTCTAGGAGGACATTCTGGTACCATTCTTTATTCATGGCTGTGTTTTTAGGCAAGACTGTGAGAGAGCCGATTCCCTTGGCTGAGAAGCAACCCCACACATGAATGGTTTCAGATGCTTAACAGTTGGCATGAGACAAGACTGGTGGTAGCGCTACCTTGTCTTCTCCGAATGAGGCGTTTTCCTGATGTCCCAAACAATCGAAAAGGGGATTCATCAGAGAAAATAACTTTACCCCAGTCCTCAGCAGTCCACTGCCTGTACCTTTTGCAGAATATCAGTCTGTCCATGATGTTTTTTCTGGAGAGAAGTGGCTTCTTTGCTGCCCTCCTTGAGACCAGGCCTTGCTCCAAGAGTCTCCGCCTCACAGTGCGTGCAGATGCACTCACACCTGCCTGCTGCCATTCCTGAGCAAGCTCTGCACTGCTGGTAGCCCGATCCCGCAGCTGAAACACTTTTAAGAGATGGTCCTGGCGCTTGCTGGTCTTTCTTGGGCGCCCTGGAGCCTTTTTGGCAACAATGGAACCTCTCTCCTTGAAGTTCTTGATGATGCGATAGATTGTTGACTGAGGTGCAATCTTTCTAGCTGCGATACTCTTCCCTGTTAGGCAATTTTTGTGCATTGCAATGATGACTGCACGTGTTTCTTTAGAGATAACCATGGTTAACAGAAGAGAAACAATGATGCCAAGCACCAGCCTCCTTTTAAAGTGTCCAGTGGTGTCATTCTTACTTAATCATGACAGATTGATCTCCAGTCATGTCCTCATCAACACCCACACCTGTGTTAATGGAGCAATCACTGAAAAGAGGTTAGCTGGTCCTTTTAAGGCAGGGCTGCAATGATGTTGAAATGTGTTTTGGGGGATAAAGTTCATTTTCTAGCCAAATATTGACTTTGCAAGTAATTGCTGTTAAGCTGATCACTCTTTATAACATTCTGGAGTATATGCAAATTGCCATTAGAAAAAGTGAAGCAGTAGACTTTGTAAAAATTAATATTTGTGTCATTCTCAAAACTTTTGTCCATGACTGTAGCCATACCAGTAAAATATTTACAAGCATTATCACATATATATATGTAAGAGCACTAAAGGGGCGGGGCGAAGCAGTGGTACTCTTACACCCCCTTAAAGTGGAATGAGGTAGGATTCCCCAATATGTTTGCCATGGTTACAGAAGTTATCCTCTTTCCAAATGCAAATGTATTGCATTTTTTGGTACTGAGGACCACCATTTATTAGTGTGTGGAGGTTTGGCTTGTCTGTGACTTAAAGCATAATTGTTGTTTTAATTTTCATTTCATAAATCAATAGTACACATGAAAACAAGCAACTTTGTCATAAATCTTATCAGAAAAATGTTCTTCTTTCTGTGCCATAATTGATCAGTCACTATCAAAATTCTCAATTCTGAGGTAACATCTGTTATTCATTGTAGACAGATTATTACATTACCGATATAGGAGATGGCAGTTATTATGGGTAATATTTTATGTAGATGGAGAGGAAGGAGGAGCTAGAGACTCCTCCCCCTCCTCCTATCCAGATAGGAGATGAGAGCTGCTACTGAAAAGATTCTATCTCAGTTATTGGAAGGTCTGTCTTAATAATGACTAATCAATTATGGCAGAGAAAGAAGAACATTTTTCTGCTAAGATATATTACAAAGTTGCTTGTTTTCATGTGTACTATTGGTTTATGAAATAAAAATTAAAACGACAGTTACGCTCTAACCCCTTCCTGACATTGGACGTATCCATACATCATGGTTGGCTGGTACTTACCGAACTACAGTATGATGTATGGATACGTAATGGCGATTTTGTGTGCACAGAGGCTCTGCGCGCGATTGCCGCTGGGTGTCAGCTGATTCTAACAGTTGACACCCAACACTCCCGCACTGCTCCTGGCACAATAACCCCTAAATACTGCGATCAATATCGCTGCGGTCCCTGCAGTAAACATTAACCCTTTCTGAAGGATTACACCGTGGGACCTGACTGTGCATCGGATTGGTAAGAATAATTTTGCTTTATTATTTTATTTTTATTACAGGAAATGGTTTTAGCAGGTAAATAAAATATGGTCAAAAACTGTGTGATTATTTCATTAAACTTCTTTTTTATTAAAGTGTGTGTGTTTGATTTTTCTTTCATACAATAGGATTAATAATTGATAGTTGTCTAATTGACAGCTCTCAATTATTAACCTAGCTTAAAGTGACCTTTCAATTGCAAGGTCATTTTAACCCCTTATTAACCCATTCGCCACCGCTACAGGGCAATGGGAATAGACGGGCAAAGTGCCAGAAAGGGCAAATCTAATTAGAGATTTGCCCTTTCTGGGGTGTCTGGGGGCAGATGTTAGTAGCCGGGGGGGGCAAAAATAATGGTCCCTCTCTGGGCTATTATTATCTGCCCCCACTCACTGGCTTTGTCTGTCTGGTTGCGAAAATAGGGCGGGAGCCCACGCATTTTTTTTCAGCAATTTTACACCTCATATATATATATATTTCATGTCATTGAGTTTGTGACCAACATTATATATATATATATATATATATATTTATATATTTATATTAGTTCATACACTTCTACATAGTATAATAGCCGCTAATTCAATTGCCGGCTTTTGTGAAAATGCAGAACCCGAATGAAATGACATTTGGTGTACATAGGGTTAACCATGTGCAAAATTTCACACCTGTAGGGGTTAATTAAAGGTGTAAATTCGTAGCAAAAAAGTCCGTTTTTTTACAACGAATTTACACCTTTAATTAACCCCTACAGGTGTGAAATTTTGCAAACATAGACTGATTTAATTGTTTGTGCAAATCAGATAGCAAACGACATGAAAAGACATGGTTAACCCTATGTACACCAAGTGTCATTTCATGTCGGGTGCTTCTGTCTTTTCACTGAAGCCGGCTTTACCCGGCAATTGAATCAGAGGATATTTTACTATGTAGAAGTGTATAAACTATACATATATGTATATATATATGTCACAATGACATGTATATATATATATATATATATATGTATTCTATGTGTGTATATTTAGTGTTTACAAGGAAAGAATGGGGTTTTTTTAGTTCCGATATTTTGTTCC
>JARQOD010000001.1:277318629-277380169 GCA_033576555.1 Oophaga sylvatica
AAGTGAAGGAGCACCGTTTGACTTTTTCAACGCAGAATTGACTGGAATTGAGATCAGACGCCATGTCACATTTGGAGAGCCCCTGATGTGCCTAAACAGCAGAAACCCCCCAATTCTAACTCCAACCCTAACCCCAACACACCCCTAACCCTAGTCCCAACCCTAACCACAAACCTAACCCTAACACACCCCTAACCCTAATCCCAACCCTAATCCTAATGTTAGCGCCAACTCTAACCCTAACTTTAGCCGCAACCCTAACCCTAATGGGAATATGGAAATAAATACATTTTTTTAATTTTATTATTTTTCCCTAACTAAGGGGGTGATAAAGGGGGGTTTGATTTACTATTTATAGCGGGTTTTTGTGATTGGCAGCTGTCACGCTAAAAGACGCTTTTTATTGCAAAAAGTAGTTTTTTGCATCACCACATTTTGAGAGCTATAATTTTTGCATATTTTGGCCCACAGAGTCATGTGAGGTCTTATTTTTTGGGGACGAGGTGACGTTTTTATTGGTACCATTTTTGAGCATGTGACATTTTTTGATCGCTTTTTATTTCGATTTTTGGGAGGTTAGAATGAACAAAAATCAGCAATTCATGAATTTCTTTTGGGGGAGGCGTTTATACCGTTCCGCGTGTGGTAAAATTGATAAAGCAGTTTTATTCTTCGGGTCAGTACGATTATGGCGATACCTCATTTATATAATTTTTTTATGTTTTGGCGCTTTTATAGAATAAAAACAATTTTATATAAAAAATCATTATTTTTGCATCGCTTTATTCTGCGAGCTATAACTTTTTTATTTTTTCGCTGATGATCCTGTATAACAGCTCGTTTTTTGCGGGACAAGATGAGGTTTTCAGCGGTACCATGTTATTTTATATCGGTCTTTTTGATCGCGTGTTATTCCACTTTTTGTTCGGCGGTATGATGATAAAGCATTGATTTTTTGCTTAGTTTTTTTTTTTAAGGGGTTCACTAAAAGGGTTAACTAGTGGGACAGTTTTATAGGGGGGGTCGTTACGGACGCGGCGATACCAAATATGTGTACTTTTATTGTTTTGTTTTTTTTTATTTACAGGAAGAAATGAATTTATTGGGGAATATATTTTTTTTTTTTATGATTTTTTTTACCACTTTTTATTTTTATTTTTTTTACTTTTTTACTTTGTCCCAGGGTGGGACATCACAGTATTTTATCAGATCGCTGTGTGACAGTGTGCACAGCACTCTGTCACACCAGCGATCGCTCTGGCATCGCTGCAGGCTTCCTCAGCGCCTGCTCTCAGCAGGCACTGAGGAAGCCGCCTCCCTGCAGGACCCCGGCGCCATACTGGATCTGGGGACCTGGAGGGAGGACGGACCCTCGGAACAGCCGACACATCGCGCTGCTCTGAGGGTCACAGGGGAGCGCGCAGGGAGCCCCCACCCTGCGCGATCCTCCTCTGTGCCCCGGGTACACCGTGATCATGTTTGATCGCAGTGTGCCAGGGTCAATGTGCCGGGAGCGGTCCGTGACCGCTCCTGACACATAGTGCTGGGTGTCAGCTGTGATATACAGCTGACACCCGGCCGCGATCAGCTACGCTCCCCCCGGGAGCGCTGCTGATCGCATATGACGTACTATTCCGTCCATGGGAATTAGGTCCAGGGTCACATGGACGGAATAGTACGTCTGATGGCAGAGAGGGGTTAAATACCCAGTCCTGGTGGGAAATAACTTTACTATTACTCAAATTAGACATTATGTAGGCTCAGTACTGCAGGATATACTGAACGAGTTTAGAGCGCACCCTCTAAACTTAATCTCCATTAAAGCTCACACGGGGAATTATTCTGTGAGTTTTATATACAAGTCACTGAAACCTTCTATACAATGGTTAAACTCTTCACTGGTCCCGGGGAGATGGTTATCTCAACTAACTGACTGTCAGCCACATTACATATTAACTCTATGTTACCATTTGATAGTTACACAACCATGACTCTCATGATATTCTAAAGAGCATATATCTCCCCAGAGGTTAAATCTAAAATGTCCCCCTCAGGTGATTTTCCCTGCCTTAAATGCTTACATTCTTCAGATGATATTTTTCATTGTCTCTGGGACTGTCCAAAAATACGGGAGGTTTGGGATACACTCTTGCAACATCTCACAAATACCTTTGGTGTATCTACTTCTCTTTCTCCGGAGTGGGCCATATTTAACATTCTCCCATAAGATCAGTTGTTGAGGCTTTCTGTTCAGCACAGGGTAATACTCCCTCTTTGAGCTTAATTACTATGAAGGTAGCCTATCTCTTCAAGATGGACTGGATAGAGACCATATTGAATAAAGAAAAATACACTGAACGTTTTTTTCTTACATGGTCTTGTTTTATTAATGCCCAGACATTATCTATACACCAGGCGAGTCATGGTTGCTTCCAATTTACAGACTGGTACATGAGAGTGCAAATTGATGGCAGAATTCCTGTTGGGCTTGATTGATATTATGCTATGAAGGTGTGGCTATGTGCCCAGGGGAATGGGCGGTGGGGGGAGGGGAAGTCAGTTATAGTTATAATACACTGTCTAATGTTCAAAGTAATGTAAAGCTCTATTTGTCAGATCTTTTCTAATGCTTCTGAATAATCTATGTACCTTTTGTTTTTTGTTCAATAAAGACAGTTTTATAAAAAAAAATTAACTTTGTTTGTGGGAAAACCCAAAACCTTCTCTCTTTGCAGTAAAAATGCTGCATTTGATGTGTTTTTGCTTCTTTCTTTGGTGTGGATTACATGTGCAATTTGTCCACATTATATGTTTAATAAAATTTGTTTAATACACAGAAAATGAAGCAAGACCTGTTTGCTATTTTTTTGGCAGTATTTATTGCACTTTGTCGTTAGTTTCTATGCCTGAAAAAGCACTGCAAAATGCTGCAAGTATTGACATGTTGCATATTTAAAAAAGGCACTCCCTTGAATATTTTTTCATTAAATCTGTGCTGTGCATGTAGTGTAAGTGTATTAATATACTCAAAGATTGGAAAGGAATTGGTTCACCGTGCTCCCTGTAACCCATCACGTGACTGCTGACATCACGAAGGTCCTGTCGGCTTCTCACACGCCGCAGCTAGTTATCGTGCACGATACACGCCGGCGCACCATTGGAACAGGGGAACGTGGAGTGTCTGTCATCAGCCGAGACAGCACTCTGGAAGATTTGTGGTACTAACCCACGCTTCATGTGCAAAGTACCTTCTATTTCATACCAAGATCTATAGCGCTCATCGCTAATTGACTTATAGGATTTCAGACATCCACCTAGAAAACAACTACCTACTTGGGAATCATCGAATTTATCTGTATAGGTTTCCAAATTGCAATATAAGACTAGGGGTTCATTTTTAAGCGCAAACTTTTCATTGATTTTTCTATTTATATACTCCCCCCGCTACTTTCTCTGGGATCCAGCGCTGTTCTTCTCTGCTTCTCAGTGACATCATATCCAGCTCTTGCTGGAGACTCGGCAGCCTCAGCTGACGAGACAGGGTGGGACTTCTAACGTCATTCTGCCTGACAGCCAGCTACCCCAATTTAGCAGCGGGGTTTCGGCTGTCAATTAGAATGACATTAGATGTCCCACCCGTCGACAGAGCGGAGCGGAAAACAAGCCTCCACTCTGTTGACACGACATCAGTGGAGGCTTCTGAATCCCCAGCAGCGCGGTCACAGACTGCTCTGTGCCGGGGAAGAAAACAGGCAGGTAAGTTGAAATTACCTGCCTTTTAGTGCTTAGGTACATTCTTTGTTTCTTATTAAGTCCCATATACCATCTTTAAATTCAGACAGGAAAAATACAAGTTTGCATGAGATTTTTGAAATTTCATAATGTTTGCAAGTACTGTAAATCACAACTTATTTTCTGCAGAAAAAAAACACACAAAACGATGCAAAACTGCTGTGTGTGAACATAACCTTACTATATCCATGTTTAGCAGCTTGTAACAGCTGAATTATCCTGCAGGTCTACTGACTAAAACGAAATAAATAACTTGGCACTCAAATGAAAATATGGCGAAATAAAGTTCCTTTTAATATTGCATTCAATGTAATATTAAACATTTTCGGTCTTACATCAAACCTTCCTCAGAACTGAATGTCTGGAAGGAGGAACCACAATACATTCGAGCTTGTGAATGCGACCTGCGTCGCTTGAAAAGGTTGCATTCACAAGCGCGAAAGTACCGTGGTTCTTCCTTCCAGTCATTCAGTTCTGATGTAAGACGGAAAACATTTAACACAACTTTGAATGCAATATTAAAAGGAACTTTATTTCACCATATCTTCGCTTGAGTGCCAAGTTCTTTATTTCGTTAGTACATACGGGCTGGAAACCCTACTTGTCCATACCTACCACAAGAGTGCCGTATATACATTTTTATAAGATAAGGTTAGAGTCCAGGTTGTATATGCAGTATGCAGACAGTTACACACAGATATATTAAGTTCATCTGAATAAGGCTTATTGCATAATCTTTACTTAGACACGGCCTCTTATGCTTTATTCTAATATTACAAATCATTAAATTAAATGAACCAACAGGGACTGTAAGGATGATCAGGGCAGGAACTTTATGATGTGCAATGAGGCAATATTTATTAAAATGGTTTGGTGTTCTTTTGTTAAAATTGGAAAAGCCCTGGTAGTGGCATGACTAATGAGAGTGTTCTGCTTAATTGCTGCTATAAATCTGATTTTTCATTTAGTTTCCCGGCATTTCCAGCATGTGCTTCATTAGATGAGATCTGTAGTTTGGAGACTTTACCCCGTTTTGGATTCCTAAATTGCAGCATGTCTTGCTGTACCTTTTCCAGTTATGTCACTGTCCGAGCCCCTGCGGTGTCTGTACAAAGTAACACATAGTGAAAACGGTTTCCCACTTTTAGAAAACTGCACCCCAAACGTTGCCCATTATCTAAAATAGTAAAATTACACACGACTCACCCTCTCTAGATCTAGTATTGTGTCTCCACAGTATTGGTGGGTGAACCGTGAGAAATGTGGCACAATGAGCCAGCTCTGTTATGTGAATGATTGGAGTTGGCAGTCCTGTGAGAGCCACTTGCGGTTTCTGAATGGCTCTTTGGGCTAAAATGACACTAGTTGGCTGCCAACGCAACAACATTTTACTTTAACCAAGTGCTCATTTTCAGGTTATCATATGTTTAAAGGGAACTTGTCACCAGTTTTGTGACATAGCAGCTAAAAATATCGCCTTATTCAGTTTCTGCTAAGCATTCCCTATATCCTTATAGAACCCCCTGACTCCCCTTGTATACTCACAAAAACATTTTTTAATTTCTCCCGCGCTGTATGGTCTGATGGGCATGGTTTTGGGCCTCTGCATCCCTCCCCCTGGCTTCTGCTCGCAGTCCTCCTGATACTGATAACTATCCACATCGCTATGCGACATATCGCACCTGCTCAGAAATATTGCGTTTCATGCCTGCAGATGACAAACCATCACTGATTGTGGAAACTTCACTCTAGACCTCAAGCAGCTTTGATTGTGTGTCTCTCCACTCTTCCTCCAGACTCTGGGACCTTGATTTCAAAGGTCTAGTGTGAAATACCCACAATCAGTGATGGTTTCGGGAGCCATGTCACCTGCTGGTGTAGGTCCATTGTGTTTTTTCAAGACCAAAGTCAGCGCAGCCGTCTACCAGGAAATTTTAGAAAACGTCATGCTTTCCTCTGCCGACAAGCTTTTTCGACATGGGAATTTAATTCTCTAGCAGGACTTGGCACCTGTCCACACTGCCAAAATTACCAATTCCTTGTTTAAAAACAACAGTATCACTGTGCTTGAGCAAACTCACCTGACCTTAACCCCATAGAGAATCTATGGGGTATTGTCAAGAGGAAGATGAGAGACACCAGACACAAACAATGCAGATGAACTGAAGGCTGCCATCAAAGCAACCTGGGCTTCCATAACACCTCAACAGTGACACAGGCTGATCGCCTCCATGCCATGCCGCACGATGCAGCAATTGATGAAAAGGAGCCCCGACCAAGTATTGAGTGGATATACTGAACATATATTTCAGTAGGCCAACATTTCGAATTTTAAAATATTTTTTTCAAGCAGGTGTTATAAAGTATTCTAATTTACTGAGATAATGACTTCTGGGTTTTTATTGGCTGTAAGCAATAATCATCATCAGTAACAAAAATAAACACTTGAAATAGATCACTCTGTTTGCAATGACTATATATATATACGAGTTTCACTTTTTGTATTGAAGAACCTACCGTATATACTCGTGTATAAGCCGAGATTTTCAGCACCTTTTTTTGTGCTGAAAATGCCCCCTTGGCTTATACTCGAGTCATTGGGCAGAAACCAGCGGGAGAGGGGGTGCTGCGTCAGGAGCCGGTGGCTGGGACATCATACTCACCCTCCCCGTGCCATCGCTGAACGTCCCGGCAATCCTCCGTTGTACCCGGCTTCCTGCAGCTCTCCTGTGCTGAGCAGGGACGTAATACCGCTCATTAAGGTCATGTAATATGGACGCGACGCCACTCCCATAGGCGTACGTAGAACGGAGGACGGGGAAGCATGGAGGAGGACAATGAGCACGGAGCAGGACGGGGGAGGACGGAGAGCACAGAGGAGCACGGAGCAGGATGGGGGGAGGATGGAGGGCACAGAGGAGCACGGAGCAGGACGGGGGAGGATGGAGGGCACAGAGGAGCACGGAGCAGGACGGGGGGAGGATGGAGAGCACAGAGGAGCACGGAGCAGGACGGGGGCCACAGGGGGACGGAGCAGGAAGGGGGGAGCACAGATGAGGACTGAGCAGGAAGGGGGGAGCACAGCGGAGGACAGAGCAGGAGGGGGGAGCACAAAGGAGACTGGGGAGCACAGAGCAGGATGGGGGAGCAAGGAGCAGGACGGGGGGAGCACAGCGGAGGACGGAGCAGGAGGGGGGAGCACAGAGGAGAATGGGGGAGCACAGAGCTGGATGGGGGAGCAAGGAGTAGGACGGGGGCAGCACAGAGCAGGACGGCGGTTTATACACCCGGCTTATACTCGAGTCAATAGGCTTAACCAGTTTTCCGTGGCAAAATTAGGGGCCTCGGCTTATACTCGGGTCGACTTATACTCGAGTATATACAGTATATAAATTAACTTTTTGATGATATTCTAATTTTGTGAGATGCACCTGTATGTACAATTGTTATTGTTGGGGAACTCAGTGTGCATCATACTGTGTGTAGGGGACATTTTTGGAGTGATTATACTCTATAAGGGTATCCTAGTGGGTGAGAACACAAGGAGGCTTCAATAGGGTCAAAATAACTGGTGTAACTGCCGCTATACATATTCCTCTCCCAGTCTTAAAATTTTGGGAGGTATGCCCCTCTGTGACCCTGGCTACTTCACCAAATTTGTTTTGCTTTTTAGCAATTGTGACTTTTGCAATGGGGCCCCAATGATTTCAATGTACATTCTTGCTTGGAAGAGTTGAAAAATAAGCAGTATTTGCAAATCTACAAATATTTAACTACATTTGCCTCTGTTAATAAAACACAATGCAGATTAAATTATATGTATCTTATATATAATATATAACAATTATTTGTGCAATATTTTTTAAAGGTTCTCACAGGAAATCAGTGCCAAAGTACAAAAGCTTTCAAAAGACAATCCTTCACCACCAAGGAAAATCAAAAACTCCAAAAAAGATGATTACCCAGGAGAGAAGAAAGCACTGGCCATACAGGTTAACCATATGAATTTATATTTATTTCATCTATATTTCAAATCTATAAGTGTGAATAACATAACAATTAATCAACAGGTAACAAAGGTCTTACACACAAATGTATTAAGGATCTGTCACTTTAATTCTGAATGAAAGAAATAGAAGTGTACAGGCCTAGACTGTGAACAGCAATAAAAGCGAATATACAGTTTTGTGAGAAAGTGTTTGCCCCTTCCTGATTTCCTATTATTTTGCATGTTTGTCACACTTAAATGTTTCAGATCACCAAACAAATTTTATTATTAGACAAAGATAACACAAGAAAACACAAAATGCAGTTTTTTTTAATGAAGGTCTTTATTATTAAGGGAAAAAGAAATCCAAACCTACAGGGCCTTGTGTGAAACAGTGATTGCCCACTAAACCTAATAACTGGTTGGGCCACCCTTAGCAGCAACAACTGCAATCAAGCGTTACAATAACTGACAGTGGGTCTTTTACAACTATCTGGAGTAATTTTGGCCCACTAATCTTTGCAGATTTGTTGTAATTCAGTCACGTTGGAGGGTTTTCAAGCATGAATCGCTTTTTTAAGATCATGCGGATGAAAAGACTGGGAGACAGAAGAGCGCAATAGGGTCTTATCCGATGATAACAGAATAAAGGAATAAGGAATCCACTCACCTGGTAAGGTTGCACAGAGGCAACATTTGATAGACATGTAATATCAGCTGCTGCAAGACACTGGTCGCGAAGAGACCAAGAGCGATATGGAACGGGATGGAGGTGTCATTCAATGCGCAGCTGCTGAAGACTCAATGCAGATTAAAACTAAAGAAAGGTTAATGTACAGGTTTAATGTAAACCTGTACATTAAACTTTCTCAAGATTTAATCTGCATTGAGTCTTCAGCAGCAACGCATTGAATAACACCTCCATCCCATTCCATATCATTTTTAAGGTCATGCCACAGCATCTCAATAGGATTAAGGTCAGGACTTTGACTAGGCCACTCCAAAGTCTTAATTTTTCTTAAGCCATTCAGAGAAGGACTTGCCATTTTTGCCCAATCTCTTTCGTATTGTGGAGTCTTGAACACTGACGTTTACTGAGGCAAGTGATGCCTGCTGTTCTTTGGATGTTGCGCTTTGGGGTAATTTTGGTCGGCCGGCCACTCCTTAGAAGGTTCACCACTGTTCCATGTTTTCGTCATTTGAGGATAATGGCTCTCACTATGGTTCACTGGAGTCCCAAAGCCTTAGAACCTGCTTTGTAACCTTTTCCAGACTGATAAATCTCAATTACATTGTTTCTCATTTGTTCTAGAATTTCTTTGGATCTCAGCATGATGTCTAGCTTTTGACAATCTTTTGGTCTACTTCACTTTGTCAGCCAGGTCCTATTCAAGTGATTTCTTGATTGAGAACAGGTGTGGAAGTAATCAGCCCTGGGTGTGGCTAGGGAATTTGAACCCAGCTTCCTCAAAAATGTGATAAACCACAATTAATTTATGTTTTGTGGGGGCAATCACTTTTTCACACAGGGCCCTGTAGGTTTGGATTCCTTTTTCTCTTAATAATAAGAACCTTCATTAAAAAACTGCATTTTGTGTTTACTTGTGTTATCTTTGCTAATTTTTAAATTTGTTTGGGGTCTGAAACATTTAAGTGTGACAAACATGCAAAAGAATAGGAAATCAGGAAGGGGCAAACTTTTTCACACAACTGTAGGTGCAGGTCAAAATCCTGAAAGTGCCGTAGGATTAGATTAGGCAATAGACACATTATTTAGGATTGATTATATTTATTCATTTTGACTGAACATATTCAGATTAACATGTTTTCATTTTCCATTTCTTACCTTTACTTACAGGACTTCAACATAGAATCTAAAGGAAAAGATGCAAAACCATTAAAAGTCAAGACAATCAAAATGGACACAGATAGGAGTGAGAAGAATGATGTAGCATCTAATGCTAGCACTTTATTTAATGGATTAAATCAGAACAGAACGCCTTATGTAGCTCTAAAAGAATCTTGCACCAGCTTTGATCCTCAAAAAAGCCCATGTAGTATAATTCCTCCCATCTGTTACAACCTTACTGCCATCTCTCCTCATCTGACGTCCTCATCCAATGCATCATCTGTCTCCAGCCATGTTGGCTTCAGGTAAGTGCACAGTACATATTTGTAAACTATTGTATGGAGTCCTGGATTTCTAAAAATTCTTTTAAATCAATTCTGAAAATGGCTTTTTTCAGATGTCAGTATTTTCCACATTCCAGTGTGTAAGAGTTTTATCAGAATGTGGTCCGAGTGTCATCAGTTTTCTTGTACGTGGAAAAAAAAAACATTCTCCACCTTCTCCTATGTGACAGTTTGTGAAAATTGGAAAACATTCGGATGACAGATGATCCGATCCTCAGACGAAAATCAGAGATGTCTCTGCTGTTGGTGCAAAGAAAAGAAAACGGGCAAGTGAATTGCCCCATTTGAGCCCAATCACTGGCATATACAGTGGCATGTAAAAGTTTGGGCACCCCTGTTCAAAATTACTGTTATTGTGAATAATTAAGCAAGTTGAAGCTGAAATTGTCTCTAAAAGGCCTGAAGTTAAAGATGGCACATTTCCTTTATATTTTAGGCCAAAAAAAAGAAATATTGTAATTTTTTCAATAACTGCAAAAAGGAAAATGAGCCAATGCAAAAGTTTGGGCACCCTTGAAGATTTATGTGCTTAGATAACTTTGACCAAGGTTTCAGACCTTAATTAGCCTGTTAGGGTTGTGGCTTGTTCACTATCATTATTAGGAAAGGCCACGTGATGCAAATTTCCCAAGTTCATAAAAAACAGCCTCCTCTCCTGTGCCAAAAAACAGCAGCCATGGGTTCTTCTAATCAGCTGCCTAGCACTCTGAAAATGAAATTGGTGGAGGCCCACAAAGGAGAAGAAGGATATAAGAAGATAGCAAAGTGTGTTATGTTTCGGTAGCTGAGGAGGACAGGAACAACAGCAGGGCAGCCGAACACCTGAGATGTTGGTAACTGATGGGTTGCAGATTCCTAAACTAACGACACAACTAGAGGTAGCCGTGGAGCATTCCTACGTTGATCCTACACGCCTCGTCACAGCCTGAGAGATAACTACACCTAAAGGCAGAAAGATGAAAGCTATCTGCCCCGGAGCAGATCCCCAAAGAAAATAGGAAGCCCCCAAACATATAATGGCGGTTAGACAAGATGAAAATACAAACATAGGCAGAAAATAGACTGAGCAAACACTGGGGCCACAAGCTTACTAAATAGGATAGGACAGGAGAGATTACTTTCTGCAACCCAGAAAACCCTACAAAAATCCAACAATTCTGATTACAAAAATACTGAGATCACACGATCTCGCCACCCACTAAATCAGATCTCAGTGTGAACAAAAACCAAGCCACAGCCGCTGAAAAAACAGGAAAAAGCAAATGAGCAAATAACAGTGGCTGCAGAAAAACTGTGAGGAGCTCAGGTCCCAGGAGGGGACCTGGCTGACCTCCACAAAAGTGCAGAAAACAAGCAAAAAGCAAGCACAAAAAGAAAAGCAAAAAATATCTTATCTGAAAGCAGGAGATGCAGGCAAGACTCCAGCAAACTTCCAAATGAACCAGGAACCACAATTGAGCCAAGAACAATTGATCACCGGCAACCATCATGGGAGGGAACCTCCCTTATATCAGACCAGTCCGTAATTCCAGATTGCCACTCCTCGCTGAAAGGTTCAGTACTGTCTGTAACCACCAGAGGGAGCCTCTGCTCAGAAACCATCTCTAGCACATTCATAACAAAAGTGGTTTTAAGTTGCCCTTTCCTCAGTTCAAAATGTAATTAAGAAATGGCAGTTAATAGGAGCTAAATTTCAGTGAAAGCTGCTGTTAGGATTGCTAGAAGGGCAAATCACAACCCCCGCTAACCGCAAAAGACTTTCAGAAAGATTTAGCAAACTCTGGAGTTGTGGTACCTACTGTTCAGAGACACCTGCACAAATATGGTCTTCATGGAAGAGAAGAAAACCTCTCCTGCATCCTCACCATAAAATTAAGCGTCAGAAGTTTGAAAAAGAACATCTAAACAAGCCTGATGCATTTTGTAAACAAGTCGTGTGGACTGATGAGGCCAACACTCTTTGACCACAATGATCAAAGGTATGTGTGAAGAAAAAAGGGCACAGAATTTCAGGAAAAGAACATCTCGCCAACCGTGGTGGATAAATCATGCCATGCGGTTGTGTTGTAGCCAATGGCACGGGGAACATTTCACTGGTAGAGGGAAGAATGGATTCAATAAAATTTCAATAAAATCTTGATGCAAACATAACACCATCTGTAAAAAAGCTGAAGTTGAAAAGAGGATGGCTATTACAAATGGATAATGACAAAATCCACAATAGACTACTTCAAAAGGTGCAAGCTGAAGGTTTTATAATGGCCCTCACAGTTCCTTGATCTGAACATCATTACAAATCTGTGGCTAGACCACAAAATAGCAGTGCATGCAAGACGACCCAGGAATCTCTCAGAACTGGAAGAATTTTCCAAGGAAGAATGAATGAAAATCACTCAAACAAGAATTCCAATACTCTTGTCTGGTGGCTACAAAAAGTGTTTACAAGCTGTGATACTTTAAAAAAACTGTGCTACTAGGTACTAACCATGCAGAGTGCACAAACTTTTGCATCGGCCCATTTTCCTTTTTGCAATTTTAAAATGTAAAAGATGAAAATATATTTTCCCTTTTTGCATAACATACAAAGGAAATGTGTCATCTTTAACTTTAGGCTTTTTAGAGATAAAATTATCTTCAACTAGCTTAACTGCTCACAATAGCAGTAATTTTGACCAGGGGTGCCCAAACTTTTACATGCCACTGTATTTAGGTTATCAGATCTACCATAAACATGCATTTTTATTTCAATGGTTAGCAGTAAGGGCCCCGTCTCACATAGCGACGCACCAGCGATCCCGACAACGATATGAACTTGTCAGGATCGCTGGTGTGTCGCTACATAATCGCTGCTGAGCTGCCAAACAGGCAGCTCAGGCAGCGATTAGGATAGCGACACTGCGGGTAACGTCGCTTAGTAACCTGCAGTGTACGTTGGATACTAGCCCGCTGATGGAGGGAGCTGGTAACCAAAGTACACGCGTGATGCCTGGAAACCCGATGTGTACCTTGGTTACCAGCTCCCCTGCAGCAGCGTGCTGGTATCCAACGTACACATTGGGTTTCCAGGCGCAACCCCGTGCCTGGAAACCCGATGTGTACCTTGGTTACCAGCTGATCGCTGGTCTCCTGCCTGCCACATGCAGCGATGCGTGCTGGCCAGCGGGAGACCAGAGATAAAAAAAAGTCCAGGCATTTCTGACACGACCAGCGATTCACAACAGGGGCCTGATCGCTGGTACGTGTCAGACATAGCGAGATCGCTGCTGAGATCGCTGTTGCGTCACAAAACGATGTGACTCAGCAGTGATCACGCTAGCGATCTCGCTATGTGAGACGGGGCCCTAAGTTTCTAACAGACACTTATGACAGCAGATTATCTCCTCCAGGCATGTTTAAAGCAAACATGATCCTTCTTTACCCAAAAACCGGTCCTACATATACATTAAAGAACTTGTCCACTACTTTTACAGTGATGGCCTATCCTTGGTATAGGTCAACAATGTCTGATCGGCCGGGATGGGCATGCCAGCCGATCAGATGTAATCGGTGGCGGCGGCAGTGGCAGCTGGCCAGAAATATTTACTTGCGGAGATGGCCGTCAACTTCTAGTGGCCACCACAGGGTACTGCACATCCACCTCCTTTACAAATGCAGACACCGCCACCAGTAACAACAGATTGGCGGGGATGCCAGGTGCTGGACCGTGGCTGATCAGAGTTTGAACAGAGAATGATCAGAGTGAGATCTGATTTTCTTAGATGTGGGAAAACAAAAAAAAAAAAACTTTCTACACCTTCTCCATTCAGCTTGTCATCCAAGGGCGGTCCAATGTTTTCCATAGTGTAGTAGAATGGTGTGCACTCAGGGTATATAGAAATTAGGTGCTGGTGAATTGGCCCAAAGCGGTACCAATAGACATAAGTAAGGTAAGATTCACCGCACACAAAGACTGTAGGTCATGCAAAAAAGGGGGTTTGTTTATTCAAAGAATATCCAATCCAAGGAAGAACAAATATCAGTGCCGTATAAGACAGAGTGTACAGTATACAAATACCCAACGTTTCGGCCCTTCCCGGGCCTTACTCATGGGTAACTTAATAGTATATGTACAAAGAGGGAATGGCACAGAGAAGATGAACTAGGATTCCTGGTAGCTTTCCTTGTGGCACACTGTATGTGGCAAAAAGGGGGGAAAGGAACAGGTATATCCTAAGTATACATAGGAATAGTTCCGGATGCGGTGCCAATAGCCTTGGTACTAAATCAGTTCTGAAAGCAGCTGGCGTTACGTTTAGTAGGAAGGCTGACACATGTGGCCTGGGAAGATTCTTCTGCTTGATTACAGGCGGCGCATCCGCGCCCTGCCTTAAGCTGAGTAACCGTGGCTGATCAGAGTTTGAACAGAGAATGATCAGAGTGAGATCTGATTTTCTTAGATGTGGGAAAACAAAAAAAAAAAAAACTTTCTACACCTTCTCCATTCAGCTTGTCATCCAAGGGCGGTCCAATGTTTTCCATAGACAGCTAGACTTGAATGGATAAACATGATACGAGAATCTTAGACAAATCATGACTGCTGTGATTTTTTTTCCTTGGACCACTCGACCTAAACTAAGTAAATCAAACATGTGAACGGCCTCATTGATTACCATAGGGACAAGTGCTATCTGTCAAAATGTTTGATTGCACTTGTCCAATTTTTACGGTCATGTGTACGGGGCCCTAACCAGCCATCATCTGTCTGTAACCTGTTAAATGCTGTTAACAGGCTGTTAATCTGTCAAATGACAGCAGTATTTACAGCATGCCGACGGGGGGGGCACGATGTTCTATGTGCCCATAGGCGCACCCATGACGTGATCGCAGGGCGCTGATGGGTTGCCATGATGGCCAGGGTTGAAGACCCCTGTGCCTGTCATGACGGTACTCCTATGAATATGAAACCTTGCACTCAACTTAAAGATGTAAGACTTGGTTTATTGTAGAACGTTTGACCTTCATCAGTGACTACAATTGGTGAAAAGAAACTATCAAAATGCATATAACATACAGTAAGTACAAAAAAAAGGAAAAAAGATAACAAAAGTATATATACTGTATAACAATGGTCATGTTAATATAGCAAAAATGCACAATGCGAGGTAAACGACAAGACAACAAGGTGCAGTCATATAGTGCCCAGTTAAATAGTTGAATAAGCACTGAGGATGAGTGAAAAGGGGGTAAGAGTTGGAGGATTATTAGAAAGTACCGTACTAAACTTGATTACAGCGGAGGAATATGGGTGGAGAAAAATCTCTAGTAACTCTGCATCTAAATGATGGAGTGACATGATTATTATCCCTATAGTAGTGCTCACTGTGTTTTCTAATATAGGTACTCCTATGAAAACCTGCCCGTGGTTGGCGTCTATAGAAGACTGTGATTTTTTTCTATACATAGCATTACTATAGTATTGCTGTGTACAGTACAAGCGATTGGATGATTGCAGGTTCAAATCCCCTAAAAAAAATATAAAAGTTCAAATCACCCCTCTTTTTCCCCATTCACAATGAAGGAACAAAGAGAATTTAAAAAATATTCAAATTTGATATTGTTGCATTCCTAAAAGTACCGTATTTTTCGGCCTATAAGACGCACCGGACCATAAGACGCACCCCAAATTTTCAGAAGGAAAATAGGGAAAAAAAATGTGTCAAATGGGGGTCCGTCTTACAGTCCGAATTCAGCTTACCAGCGAAGGGATCAGCACAGGTAGAGGAGTGGTCACAGGGGTCATTCGGTGGTGCAGGCTGGTGGTGCTCTGTGTTGCAGGGGTGCTTTGTGGGGTGGCTGTGCTATGTGGGGTGGCTGTGCTCTGTAGGTGTCACGCTGTCTAATGATATGTGTACGATGTCAGTAAACTATTCTTACAGAAACAACACTCTATACAACATATAGTTTAGCAACATCAGCATGTAAATATAGAATAGATTTACCTGACACGATATCCGTTGAACTCAGGGTTAATCTTGAGGACTTGATACGCTGTCACAGGAAAGAGGAGGACCGGGTCTAACCTGACCCTAAAACTGGGGTCCTAACTAATCCCTCACCTTGGAGGTACTGATAATGGTTCAGAGGTCCAAGTCTCCAGCCTAACCTAGTCTCCTATCAGTCCCTGAACCCTGTAATCAGTCCATAGAAGGACCCTGATTACCACCAAAGGGATATGGCTGATCTCTGCTAAATACACAGATTAGACATATAGGACAGACTGGAGAAAACACAGACTCGCATACACACTCAAACACAGAAGGAACATAAATGGTCTGGGATATAAAACTCTAAGCAAGTTGAGCTTAAAACAACTAAGGAGCTCTTTAACTTAAGTCTATACAGATTCAATCCTATCTGTGGTCTGCATGAAGAATTTCACTGGCAACTCCCAAAACAGACAACCAGGGATTTAAAGGAAACCAATCAACAAATAATCAATTGCAGCCGGGAGAAACTGAACCCAGTCCCAGAACCGAGCACAGACAGAATTAACTCCCTAACTGCCAAACACAAAGAAACAGCAACTCAGCTGTGAGAAGTCAGAATGTGCAACCGCGACGATCTTCGTGGCGATGCACACATGACAGTACCCCCCCTTCTACGAGGGGCCTCCGGACCCTCAGGGCCAGGTCTGCCCGGGTGAGTTCTATGAAAGGTCCGAACCAAACGATCTGCGTTAATTGCAGACGCAGGAACCCACGTCCTCTCCTCTGGAACATACCCCTTCCAATGCACCAAGTACTGAAGGGACCGGCGATTCAGACGTGAGTCAATGATCTTTGACACTTGAAACTCCAAGTTACCATTGACCACCACTGGAGGAGGAGGTAGAGGTGACGGTATGACTGGTGCCAGTACCTCTTAAGTAATGACTTGTGGAACACATTGTGGATTTTAAACGTAGGAGGGAGGTCCAGACGAAATGCCACAGGATTAATTATGGAACTGATCCTGTACGGCCCGATGAATCTGGGACCCAGTTTCCAGGAGGGAACTTTAAGTTTTATATTCCTGGTAGACAACCATACCAGATCGTTCACATTCAGATCTGGACCAGAAACTCTCCTCCTATCAGCCATACTTTATAACGGTTCCCCATAGCACTCAGATTATTCAATACACCTCTCCACACTGAAGCAAGTGACGACGAGAAACGCTCCTCCTCAGGAACCCCAGAAGGGCCCCCCCCATTGAAAGTACAAAACTGGGGATGGAAACCATATGCCCCAAAAAACGGGGATTTACCAGTGGACTCGCTCCGCCTGTTGTTAAGAGCGAACTCTGCCAGAGGCAAGAAAGAAGACCAGTCCTCCTGGTTCTCTGAGACAAAACACCGAAGATAAGTCTCAAGGCTTTGATTCAGACGCTCTGTCTGACCATTGGTCTGCGGATGAAAAGCCGAGGAAAATGACAATTGCATCCCCCGACGTAAACAAAATGCCCTCCAAAATTTAGACACAAACTGAGACCCCCTATCTGACACCACATCAGAAGGCAACCCATGAAGTCTCACAATCTCCCCAATGAACACCTGCGCCAGAGTGTTAGCATTAGGGAGGGCAGGAAGAGCAATGAAATGTGCCATCTTACTGAACCTGTCAACAACCACCAGTATGACAGTTTTCCCTGACGATGGAGGAAGATCCGTAATGAAGTCCATAGACAAATGAGTCCATGGACGCTCCGGAAGTTTCAAGGGTAAGAGGGTCCCAGACGGACGGGTATGCGGGGTCTTAGAGCGAGCACAAACCCCACAGGACGCGACAAAAGTTATAACATCTTTATTAACGTTAGGCCACCAAAACCGGCGAGAAAGGAGATCTAAAGTAGCCTTACTCCCTGGATGTCCTGCTAAAGCAGAATTATGATGTGCCTCAATAACCTTTTGTCTCAACTGATTTGGGACAAACAGTCTCCCTGAAGGTCCTGCAGGGGCTCCCCCTGAGCCTCTAATACCTCCTCCTCAAGCTCAGAACATACAGCCGACACTACCACCCCCTCCTGAAGGATAGGAATCGGGTCATCCGTTTTCCCGGCCCCTGGGAAACTGCGAGACAAGGCATCAGCCTTAACATTCTTAGACCCAGGGCGATATGTGACGACAAAATTAAACCTGGTAAAAAACAACGACCATCGAGCTTGTCTGGAATTCAGACGCTTAGCAGATTCCAAATACAGCAGGTTTTTGTGATCAGTAATGACGGTGACCGGGTGGACTGCCCCCTCCAAAAAGTGACGCCATTCTTCAAAAGCCAACTTAATGGCCAAAAGTTCCCTATTGCCGATATCATAATTCCTTTCGGCGGACGACAACTTCTTAGAAAAGAAAGCGCACGGATGCCATTTACCAGGGGACGGACCCTGGGACAATATTGCACCCACCCGTACGTCAGACGCGTCCACCTCCACAATGAACGGCTGTGATGCATCTGGTTGGATGAGAACGGGTGCCGAAGCAAAACATTTTTTCAAAGAGGAAAAAGCTTGGCAAGCTTTGTCCGACCATTTAGAAAAATCCGTCCCTTTTCTTGTCATGTCAGTGAGAGGTTTGACAACAGATGAGAAATTACAAATAAATTTCCGGTAGTAGTTAGCAAACCCCAGAAAACGCTGCAGAGCCTTAAGATCCTCTGGCTGATCCCATTCAAGCACTGCTCTCACTTTTTCAGGGTCATACGGAAACCGGAGGCTGACACCAAGAAACCCAAAAACTGAAGTTCCTGTACAGCAAATACACACTTTTCCAGTTTGGCGTATAGTTTATTGTCTCGCAAGATCTGCAACACCTGTCTCACATGCTCCTGGTGAGACACAAGATCTGGCGAGTAAATTAAAATGTCATCCAAATATACGACCACAAACAGCCCCACAAGGTGACGAAAAATGTCATTAACAAAATGTTGGAATACTGCTGGTGCAGTAGTCAGACCAAAAGGCATGACAAGGTTCTCATAATGTCCCTCCGGCGTGTTAAACGCCGTTTTCCACTCATCCCCCTCTTTTATCCTAATCAAATTATACGCCCCCCTGAGATCCAATTTAGAGAACCATTTGGCGCCCACAATTTGATTGAAGAGATCAGGAATAAGAGGGAGAGGATACGGATCTCGAACAGTAATCCGATTAAGTTCGCGGAAATCCAAGCAAGGGCGTAGGCCTCCATCTTTTTTCTTCACAAAGAAGAACCCCGCGGCCACTGGGGAAGATGAAGGTCTAATATGCCCTTTGGCCAGACTTTCCGAAATATAGTCTTTCATAGCCTGCCTCTCAGGACCAGAAAGGTTATATAACCTAGCTTTAGGTAACTTAGCATCAGGAAGTAAATTAATAGAGCAGTCATACACGCGATGAGGAGGCAACTCCTGACACCCCTCCTCAGAGAACACATCCCCAAAGTCCTCCAAAAAAGGAGGCAATGTACTAGGCACGACCGCACTGATGACTGTGTTCATGCAGTTACTTTTGCAAAACTCACCCCATTGGCTTATCTCTCTGGACTGCCAATTAATCACAGGGTTATGTTTAACCAACCAAGGAAGTCCCAACACAATAGGAGTAGGTAGACCCTCCAACACATAACAAGATAATTGTTCCCTATGTATCGCCCCTACCCGAATATCAATGTTATGGACCTCATGAACAAAGCTACCTTGGCCGAGAGGCCTGGCGTCAATGGAGAATATAGGGATCGGTTTGGCCAATACACTCAGAGGCATACCTTGAGCCTGAGCAAACTGAGCGTCAACCAGATTAGCCCCGGACCCACTATCAAGAAGAACAGAAAATCTCTCCACTCTCGTACCAACCACCATCTCCACTGGTACAAGGAACTGAGAAGAACTAGCGGACGAAATACATACTCCCAGGTTGTCGTCCACCACACAACCTGGGATTAACAGTTTTCCGGCAACTTTTTGCTCAACAAGGCACGGGATGGACATCCCCCAACAAAATGTCCCTCTTTCCCGCAGAAGAAACACCTTCTAGTCCTGCTGCGTACCACCAATCCCCTCCTACGAAATGATGTCCCTCCCAACTGCATAGGCTCCTCTGAACAGACAAGGGGAACCTCAACATAAGGGACTTTTGTAGTAGGTGGAGCAACTACCGGGGGCGGAGTTACCTCACCCCTCTCCCGAAGCCGTCTATCAGTACGGATAGCTAGGGCCATAGCAGCCTCCAGTGATGGAGGAGAATCATACTGAGCCAAAACGTCCTTTAATTTGTCAGAAAGCCCATGACAAAACTGACTCCTAAGAGCTGGGTCATTCCACTGAGTATCTGTGGCCCATCTACGGAACTCAGAAGCAAATTCCTCTGCAGGACGATCTCCCTGCTGTATCTTACGTAATTTTGTCTCAGCAAGAGAGACCCGATCTGGGTCATCATATACCAAACCCAGGGCAGTAAAAAATCGATCTACAGACTGTAGAGCCGGGGATCCCGGAGGAAGGGAGAATGCCCAGGATTGAGGGTCCCCTGTAGGAGCGAGATAACAATTCCCACTCTCTGCTCTTCACTCCCTGATGATCGAGGCCGAAGCCGAAAATACAATTTACATGCTTCCCGGAATGAGAAAAATTTGTCTCGCCCACCAGTGAACCTGTCCGGGAGAGCTACTTTAGGTTCAAATCTGGTTTGCTCCAGGGGAGACAAAACTTTGGACTTAATGTCCGTCAGCTCCATGGATAATCCCTGCAACTGCAGAGCCAGCTGGGCTACTGGATCCATGGCAACTGGGGATAATTTTATTGGCCAGTGAAAATGTCACGCTGTCTAATGATATGTGTACGATGTCAGTAAACTATTCTTACAGAAACAACACTCTGTACAACATATAGTTTAGCAACATCAGCATGTAAATATAGAATAGATTTACCTGACACGATATCCGTTGAACTCAGGGTTAATCTTGAGGACTTGATACGCTGTCACAGGAAAGAGGAGGACCGGGGTCTAACCTGACCCTAAAACTGGGGTCCTAACTAATCCCTCACATTGGAGGTACTGATAATGGTTCAGAGGTCCAAGTCTCCAGCCTAACCTAGTCTCCTATCAGTCCCTGAACCCTGTAATCAGTCCAAAGAAGGACCCTGATTACCACCAAAGGGATATGGGCTGATCTCTGCTAAATACACAGATTAGACATATAGGACAGACTGGAGAAAACACAGACTCGCATACACACTCAAACACAGAAGGAACATAAATGGTCTGGGATATAAAACTCTAAGCAAGTTGAGCTTAAAACAACTAACGAGCTCTTTAACTTAAGTCTATACAGATTCAATCCTATCTGTGGTCTGCATGAAGAATTTCACTGGCAACTCCCAAAACAGACAACCAGGGATTTAAAGGAAACCAATCAACAAATAATCAATTGCAGCCGGGAGAAACTGAACCCAGTCCCAGAACCGAGCACAGACAGAATTAACTCCCTAACTGCCAAACACAAAGAAACAGCAACTCAGCTGTGAGAAGTCAGAATGTGCAACCGCGACGATCTTCGTGGCGATGCACACATGACAGTAGGGTGGTTGTGCTTTGTGGGGTGGTTGTGCTCTGCGGGGTGGTTGTGCACTGTGGGGTGTTTGTGCTCTGTGGGGTGGTTGTGCTCTGTGGGGTGGTTGTGCTCTGTGGGGTGGCTGTGCTCTGTGGGGTCACAATATACTTACAAATCCTGTGGCGGCGGTCCCGAGGCTCTGTGATGTGGCGGCAGCGGGACTCTGTGCTGCGTGGGGGGCTCAGCCAGCATTTCGTCATAGCCCGAAAGCTCTGTTGCTGCGACGCGGAAGCCTCCTGAAAGATGGCCACCAGGGGTCTCCGGAAAGATGGCCGCTGGAGGCAGTGCATGCTCAGATTCAGATCTCCGCAACGAGATCTTGTCCCGAGATCTCGTTGCCGAGATTTGAATTTGAGTATGTGCCGCCCCCGGCAGCCATCTTTCAAGAGGCCATCGCGTTGCAGCAGCGGAGCTGCGGGGGGCTTTCGGGCTATGACGAAATGCCGGCGGAGCCCCCCACGCAGCACAGAGTCCCGCTGCCGCCACATCACAGAGCCCCGACACCACTGCACCACAGAGCACAGGGAGGCTACATCGGGACCACCGCCGCCACCGGATTTGTAAGTATATTGCGACCATAAGACGCGTCCCCTTTTTCCCCCAAAATTTTTTGGGAAAAAGTGCGTCTTATGGTCGAAAAATATGGTATGTTCTATCTAGATATAAATTAATCAAATCAATAAACAGCATAATGAGAACAAAATCAAAATGCAAGAATTGCATTTTTTTTGGCTGCCACAACGACACAAAACAATGTAATAAGAAGCAGTCAAAACATTGAATCTATCCCAAATAGATATCAATAAAAACATTGTCTCAAGGCGCAAAAAACAAGCCTTCACACAGCTCTTAATCCGAAACTTGAAAATGTTACAGCTCTAGGAAAACAAGCAAATAGTTCTTTCCTTAGGAATTTCTGAAATTTTTTTCACCACTTAAATAAAACAAAAATTCAGCATATTTGATATCTCTGAAATTGTACCTGGAGAATTATATTGCCAGGTAATTTTTAGTGTTAACAACTGCATTGAGAAAGCCTGAAACAGTCTATTCAGATTCTGACCGGGAGTATGCATATCACATACTTGCAATCTCGTGACCATCGTTCTCGATACAGACACTGGAGAATCTTCACAGAGCGCAGTGTGCACAATGTGAGGATTCACAAGTCTACAGTCACATAGAGTGACTGCAAACTTGTCGTTTTAGACCAGACATCCCCTTTAAAGTAGGTTAGACCCCTTTAAAGGGGTTAAAGTAGTGCAAGTATTGTGGCTGCTTGCGGTGCTTCACTGTATCTGTTATTGCAGCTCAATTGCATTTTAGTCACATTCAATTGAATGGGAATTAGGGGCAAAGCCAAACACTGCACACAGAATGGTACTGCTTCTGGTACAAGTAAAAGGGGCATTTGCACATTTCATGTACATAGACCCCTTTGTTCTTGTGATTGGTGGGATCCTAGGGTAATGAATTACTAAACATCCAATGTAAGGCCTAAAAACAAAATAGAGCTGAAAGGTAGACATTTGGTTTATGATAATGCTGATTTTGATCAAGCCCTTCTGTGTAAGCTTTCACTGATGCTGCGTTTCTTAAGAGTTACATATTGTGAGGAAGGAACAGCCACCATCTTGGATAGGGCCTATACCAGCCTCCATTTTGTCTGTTCACAGAGCCACAGGCTGCTAACTGCTGTAATTCCCTATGGCCTCTGGGCATATTCGATACAATAGGGTTTGGTCTCCACTCTGAATGAAAAGATCTATTAGTATGCTGAGAAGATTCGACTCAAGACAGGATTTACTGCTCAATATCAATAGCCTGGCTTGTTAGCATGCTAAGTAGGCCAGGCCCAAACAATACTTTAAAGCTGGGGGCTTCAATTAGATTATACCTGCCAGCTAGACACTGAAAACACATCCATTGTATGTTTCCAGACACGAAGGCTCCGTTCTAGGATTATGAATTATGAGCACATCTTTGTAGGTACATTCTCATAAAAATATCTGTGTGACCCGGCGGACCTCGGGCATTTGACGGTGCAACTCCCGAGTCGGTGATGGCTCGGGGGTCTGAGATATAGAGATTGGCCCTCCAACGAGACCCAATTGGGCCAGGTTTGATATCCATGCGACAGGCAAAACATACTGCATCCGCTGGTACCTCTCGTGTCCTGATCCGATCGTCCTGGAGAAAGTTAACCCCTTTTTTAGATATTGGGAATAAATTCTGCAGGGAGCTAAGGGTGGAGATTATCATCCCACCCTCGGACACCAAGGGGGGGACCTAGCAGGTTTAAGAACTGTGAGCTATGGGCAGACTGGATTCATTCTCACAGCAGCAAGACAATGAAGGACTAAGGACCAAAGGGACAGATCTGCCAAGGGAGCAGCGGTACACGTTTTGGGGGACTGTCCAGCAACTAAGACTTTCACCTTTGGATCGCAGAGCTCCCTGCCTCCACTTATACCCACAACCTGGTAATATTGACCTCTAGCTAATACCTCTAAGCCTTGTACCATTATTTTTGTATTTTACTCTGACTGCAAATCCATTGTAATTCCGTTGTATAGCTTACTGTATATTTCTGTAATTATCTAGTGCGCCCTTAAGGCAATTAAACCATAAAATTAATCTTGGGCTGATGCTTTTACTCTGATCACGAATCTTAGAATACCCAGTGGGTAACAGGACACCCTCCCCGGCGGCCATTTGCTCTAGGTGCAGTTCCCTTACTGACCTGAGAGACAAAGGGGGCGCCGGAGAGCTGTGCCTGTGGAGTTACGTCACATTGGTGACGTGGGAGGACGGGGGTTGTCCTTCACACATATTAAATTAACTTTTTATTTACTTAAAGGGGAGATGAAAGAGGGAAGATGTATGTCAGTTCTCTGAAAAAAAATGGAGGAAAACCTTCCCCGGCTTACAATTCGAACATGTCAACACTGGTAAGTTTATGCACTGTACAAAATGTAATGTACAGATGTTTCTCACATAATTAGAATATCATCAAAAAGTTAATTTATTTCAGTTCTTCAATATAAAAAGTGAAAGTGAAACTGATATATTATATAGAGTCATTACAAACAGAGTGATCTATTTCAAGTGTTTATTTTTGTTAATGTTGATGATTATGGTTTACAGCCAATGAAAACCCAAAAGTCATTATCTCAGTAAATTAGAATACTTTATAGCACCAGCTTGAAAAATGATTTTAAAATCCGAAATGTTGGTCTACTGAAATGAATGTTCAGTAAATGCACTCAATACTTGATCGGGGCTCCTTTTGCATCAATGCGGTGTGACATGGAAGCGATCAGCCTGTGGAACTGCTGAGGAGCTATGGAAGCCCAGGTTGCTTTGATAGCAGCCTTCAGCTCATCTGCATTGTTGGGTCTGGTGTCTCTCAACTTCCTCTTGTCAATACCCCATTCTCTATGGGGTTAACATCAGGCGAATTTGCTGGCCAATCAAGCACAGTTATACTGCTGTTTTTAAACCAGGTATTGGTACTTTTGGCAGTGTGGACAGATGCCAAGTGCTGCTGAAGAATGAAATTTCCAACTCCAAAAAGCTTGTCAGCAGAGAGAAGCATGAAGTGTTCTAAACTTTCCTGGTAGACAGCTGCGCTGACTTTGGTCTTGATAAAACACAGTGGACCTACACCAGCAGATGACATGGCTCCCCAAACCATCACTGATTGTGGAAACTTCACACCGGATCTCAAGCAGCTTGGATTGTATGCCTCTCCACTCTTCCTCCAGACTTGATTTCTAAATGAAATGCAAAATTTACTTTAACCCCTTAACGACCAAGCCATTTTGTAGGTTAAAGACCAGGCCAATTTTTACATTTCTGACCACTGTCTCTTTATGAGGTTATAACTCTGGAACGCTTCAACGGATCTTGGCGATTCTGGGATTGTTTTCTCGAGACATATTGTACTTCATGATAGTGGTAAAATTTCTTCAATATAACTTGCGTTTATTTATGAAAAAAACGGAAATATGGCAAAAATTTTGAAAATTTTGCAATTTTCAAACTTTTAATTTTTATGCCATTAAATCAGAGAGATATGTCACAAAAATTAGTTAATAAATAACATTTCCCACATGTCTACTTTACATCAGCACAATTTTGGAACCAAAATTTTTTTTTGTTAGGAAGTTAAAAGTGTTAAAAGTTGACCAGCAATTTCTCATTTTTCCAACAAAATTTACAAAATCATTTTTTTTAGGGGCCACCTCACATTTGAAGTGAATTTGAGGGGTCAATATGACAGAAAATACCCAAAAGTGACACCATTCTAAAAACTGCACCCCTCAACGTGTTCAAAGCCACATTCAAGAAGTTTATTAACCCTTTAGGTACTTCACAAGAATTGAAGCAATGTGGAAGGAAAAAATTAACATTTAACTTTTTTTCCCAAAATTTTTCTTTCGACACAATTTTTTAAAATTTTGTCAAGGGTATCAGTAGAAAATGAACCACAATATTTGTTGTACAATTTCTCCTGAGTACATCGATACCCCATGTGTGGGGGTAAACCACTATTTGGGCGCATGGCAGAGCTCGGAAGGGAAGCAGCGCCATTTGACTTTTTTGGCTGGAATTGAGATTGGACGCCATGTCGCATTTGGAGAGTCCCTGTGTGCCTAAACAGTGGAAACCCCCCACAAGTGACCCCATTTTGGAAACTAGACCCCCCAAGTAACTTATCTAAATGTGTTGTGAGAGCTTTTAACCCCCAAGGGCTTCACAGAAGGTTATAACGTAGAGCCGTAAAATTAAAAAATCATGTTTTTTCCACAAAAATGATCTTTTCATCCCAATTTTTATTTTCCAAAGGATAAAAGGACCCCAAAAGTTATTGTGCAATTAGTCCTGAGTACGCTGATACCCCATATGTGGGGGTAAACCACTATTTGGGTGCATGGCAGAGCTCGGAAGGGAAGCAGCGCCATTTGACTTTTTTGGCTGGAATTGAGATTGGACGCCATGTCGCATTTGGAGAGTCCCTGTGTGCCTAAACAGTGGAAACCCCCCACAAGTGACCCCATTTTGGAAACTAGACCCCCCAAGTAACTTATCTAAATGTGTAGTGAGAGCTTTGAACCCCCAAGGGCTTCACAGAAGGTTATAACGTAGAGCCGTAAAATTAAAAAATCATATTTTTTCCACAAAAATGATCTTTTCATCCCAATTTTTATTTTCCAAAGGATAAAAGGACCCCAAAAGTTATTGTGCAATTAGTCCTGAGTACGCTGATACCCCATATGTGAGGGTAAACCACTATTTGGGTGCATGGCAGAGCTCGGAAGGGAAGCAGCGCCATTTGACTTTTTTGGCTGGAATTGAGATTGGACGCCATGTCGTATTTGGAGAGCCCCTGTGTGCCTAAACAGTGGATACCCCCCACAAGTAACCCCATTTTGGAAACTAGACCCCCCAAGGAACTTATCTAGATGTGTGGTGAGAGCTTTGAACCCCCAAGGGCTTCACAGAAGGTTATAACGTAGAGCTGTAAAATTAAAAAATCATATCTTTTCCACTAAAATGATCTTTCCACCCCCAATTTTTATTTTCCAAGGGTAAAAGGACCCCAAAAGTTATTGTGCAATTTGTCCTGAGTACGCTGATACCCCATATGTGGGGGTAAACCACTATTTGGGCGCATGGCAGAGCTTGGAAGGGAAGCAGCGCCATTTGACTTTTTTGGCTGGAATTGAGATTGGACGCCATGTCGCATTTGGAGAGTCCCTGTGTGCCTAAACAGTGGAAACCCCCCACAAGTGACCCCATTTTGGAAACTAGACCCCCCAAGGAACTTTATCTAGATGTGTGGTGAAAGCTTTGAACCCCCAAGGGCTTCACAGAAGGTTATAACGTAGAGCAGTAAAATTAAAAAATCATATCTTTTCCACAAAAATGATCTTTCCACCCCAATTGTTATTTTCCAAAGGGTAACAGGACCCAAAAGTTATTGTGCAATTTGTCCTGAGTATGCTGATACCCAATATGTGGGGGTAAACCACTATTTTGACGCATGGCAGAGCTGGAAAGGGAAGGAGCGCCTTTTTCAAATGCAGATTTTGATGGAATGGTCTGCGGGTGTCATGTCACGTTTGGAGAGCCCCTGATGTGCCTAAACAGTAGAAACCCCCCACAAGTGACTCTATTTTGGAAACTAGACCCCCAAGGAACTTATCTAGATGTGTGGTGAGCACTTTGAACCCCAAGTGCTTCACAGAAGTTTATAACGTAGAGCCGTGAAAATAAAAATATCATATTTTTTTCCACAAAAATAATATTTTTGCCCCAAAATTTTTATTTTTATAAGGGTAACAGGAGAAATAGGACCCCAAAAGCTATTGTGCAATTTGTCCTGAGTACGCTGATATCCCATATGTGGGGGGGAACCACTATTTTGACGCATGGCAGAGCTCGGAAGGGAAGGAGCACCGTTTTTAAATGCAGACTTTGATGGAATGGTCTGCGGGTGTCATGTCGCGCTTGGAGAGCCCCTGATGTGCCTAAACAGTAGAAACCCCCCACAAATGACCCCATTTTGCAAACTAGACCCCCCAAGGAACTTATCTAGATGTGTGGTCAGCACTTTGAACCCCCAAGGGCTTCACAGAAGTTTATAATGTAGAGCCGTGAAAATAAAAAAATCATATTTTTTTCCACAAAAATGACCTTTTTGCCCCAAATTTTTATTTTTCTAAGGGTAACAGGAGAAATAGGACCCCAAAAGCTATTGTGCATTTTGTCCTGAGTACGCTGATACCCCATATGTGGGGGGGAACCACTGTGATCGCCTTACTGCGATCTTTGGGAGGCACAATGAACAAATCCACAAAAGGTGAAGAATTGGTTTTCTTTTTTACGCCGTTCCTCGTGCGGTATTAGTGATTAGGCGACTTTATTCCTCGGATCGGTGCGATTACAGCGATACCAGATTTACACCCTTTTTTCATGTTTAGCTTCTGTCACACACTAAAAGATGCTTTTTCTTGGAATAATTTTTTGTAAGAAATTTTTGCATCGCCGTATTTTGAGAGCTATAATTTTTCCATATTTCGGCCGACAGAGTTATCTGTGGGCTTATTTTTTGCGGGACGAGCTGACGTTTTTATTGGTACCATATTCAGGCACATAACGTTTTTTGATCGTTTCCTATTCCGATTTTTGTGGAATCAGAATGAACAAAAACCAGCAATTCAGGAATTGTTTTTTTTTTTTTTTTTTTTTTCCTCCGTTCCGTGTGTGGTAAAATTGATAAAGCAGCTTTATTTTTCGGGTCACTACGGTTACGGCGATTCCTCATTTATAAATTTTTTTTATGTTTTGGCGTTTTTTACACAATAAAAAATTTTATAGAAAAAATAATTATTTTTGCATCAGTTTATTCCGCGAGCTATAACTTTTTTATTTTTTCGCTGATGATGCTGTATAGCCGCTTGTTTTTTGCGGGACAAGATGACGTTTTCAGCGGTACCATGATTATTTATATCTGACTTTTTGATCGCGTGTTATTGCACTTTTTCCAAGCGGTATAATGATACCGCTTGGAAAAAGTATAATTTTCTACTTTTTTGTGTTTTTTTTTTACGGCTTTCACTGAAGGGGTTAACTAGGGTTACGCTTTTATAGATGGGATTTTTACGGACGTGGCGATACCTAACATGTGTATGTTTTTTGTTTTTTATTTTTTTTATTACATAAAAATGTGTATTTTTTAGGGGATTTTTTTTAAATTATTTTTAATATTTTTTTTACAATTTTTTTTAAAAAATGATTTTTTTTAACTTGTCCCTTTATGGGACTTTCACTTTTTTTTACTTTTTGTTGCAGTTACAATGCATTGCAATGCTCTGGCATTGCAATGCATTGCAACTATAGTTGAAGCTGCTGTGACAATGATCACAGCAGCCTTCCGTAGCTAGATGACCCGGAGGTTGTCATGACAACCCCCGGGTCATCAAGGCAGAGATCGGGCCCTGCAAATACATTGCAGGGTGCCGATCTGAGGCAGAGGGAGCTCCCGACCCTCTGCCTCCCCCCCTGAGCTCTGCTCAGTCAGGGGGTTAACAGCCAGGGGCGGTGGGGGCTCCGCTCCTGGCTGTCAGTGCAGGAAGCCTGGCCACTGCAGCGCCGGCTCCTGCACTGATCGCGCTGGAGAAGCTGAAATTTCAGCTTCTCCTGCACGATCACTGCTGTGTTTGGTCAGTCAGATTGACTGACCAAGCACAGCGCTGTAGGTGCGGGGACTGACGGCAAAGGTCCCCGCACCGCTTGCCGTGCCTGTCAGCTGTCTGTGACAGCTGTCGGCACTGATCTACCACTGCGTGTTTACACGCAGTGGTAGATCAAAGCCATGACGTGCAGAGTCCGTCCTGGTGCCGGAACTGACACCTTGCCATGACGGACTCTGCACGTCAGTGGACATTAAGGGGTTAATCTTAAAACAACACCTTGGACCCCTGAGCAACAGTCCAGTTCTTTTTCGTCTTGGCCCAGGTAAGACGCTTCTGGCATTGTCTATTGGTCATGAGCGGCTTGACACAAGGAATGCGACACTTGCAACGCATATCCTGGTTACATCTGTGTGTGGTGGCTCTTGAAGCAGTGACTACAGCAGCAGTACACCCCTTGTGAATCTCTCCAAAATTTTTGAATGGCCTTTTCTTAACAATCCTTTCAAGGCTGCAGTATCTCGGTTGCTTATGTACCTTTTTTTTCCACACTTCTTCCTTCCACTCAACTTTCCATTAATATGCTTTGATACAGCACTCTGTGAACAGCGAGCTTCTTTAGCAATGACCTTTTATAGCTTACCCTCCTTGTGGAGTGTGTCAATGACTGCCTTCTGGGCCTCTGTCAAGTCAGCAGTCTTCCCCATGATGGTGGAGCCTACTGAAACAGACTAAGGGACCTTTGTAAATGCTTAGGAAGCCTTTGCAGGTGTTTTTGTGAATTATTCTAATTTACTGAGATAATGACTTTCATTGGCTGTAAGCCATAATCATCAACATTAACAGAAATAAACACTTGAAATAGATCATTATGTTTGTAATAACTCTATATAATATGAGTTTCACTTTTTGTATTGAAGAACTGAAATAAATTAACTTTTTGAAGATATTCTAATTTTGTGAGAAACACCTATATATGTATATGAACAAAATAAAAGCATATGTTTGAGTTCACACCTTGAACTATTTTTACCAGAAAATTATTAAAAATATTGAAAGCTACTTCCCAATAGAGGGTAAAACCTCTTTAAACTACTTAATTTCAGTGCAAATGGTCTTCTAAGGGAATAGTACATGCAAAGAAGAGGCAAACATATCCATGAGATCGGTGTAAGAAGATGAAAATTTTTCCCACGTATCCCCCTTTGAATACACGTGTATTGTTGCAATGTATGCAGCAGTGAGTTGATAGGTATTCTAACAGTTAATAGTTGGGACTAGTCCAGAGGGATAAAGTGAAGGGACAGAGACAGTTTCCTGTCAGGAGCACAGATAGGGCCCAGCCTGCAGCAAAAGCAGACCTACGGTCTAATAAGTAAGCAGAGTATCATGACGTGGGTCAGTGGAGACCTAGGGAACTGATAGCAAGATCCAGGAAAAAGGCAAGAGAAAGTCACAGAAGATGGGAGTGATTCTCTGGATATGAAATCTGGGGGCAGGAAACCTAACAACGCAATACTGAGCTTGCAAGTCCAGAAGGTAGCAGGACAGATCAGTGCAGGGAACATGAGACAAGAGAGTCCCCCGGGCAGTAGTTCCAAGACATTGACAAGCAGAGAAGTTGAGTAATGACCATAGTGACAAAATAGCTCCCCTAAGGGGAAAAAAGATGCTAAAGTGTGAGTTGAAGCACCGGACTATCACTTAACTGATTGTAGTATCGTTATTGGAGAAAGGGATGTTCCAGAAGTATTGTGCTGGGTTGTGGTAAACACAGAGGACTAAGCAGAACAGAACAGAGTCATTTTGGGAACAACATAGAGAATATGTATAAAGATGTTTCAAGTGCTAAGAGAAATGTTCATGAATGTATGCACCCACTATCTGCTATATATAATTCCCACCAAGTTATCATTGAGTAACTTATCCTTAATTTGAGGTCTTCCTCTTTGAACTTTGAAAGACCTGGTCCTGGCCAGCCGAAGTCACCAGCAGCCAGGGGCGGAACTATAGTGGAAGCAGGGGAAGCAGCTGCCACAGGGCCCGGGCTAGAAGGGGGCCCGTCCCTGCTGCAGCTGCCCTGTGATTTAGGAGCAAAAAGGGGGGCCCGAGCACGCTGGCAAATGGATCCGCGCTCGGGCCCCCTCCCAACATTTTGTTCAGGCTTCTGACTCTGAACGCTGATGCATAACAACACTGTGTTGTTTTAAAGAGACACTACAGTGTTGTAAATGCAGACAGCGAACAGAAATGAGCACTGTAGCTTTAAGCTGCGGCCCAGTGCATTATGGTCCGTCTGTCACAGCGTGTGTGCATGTGGGGGCGGACAGCAGACGGCCAGGCAGACCACATGAAGCAGCAGGCTGACTGGACAAGCAGGTGGAAGCCCGGGCGAGCAGGGTGAGTACCGTGAGTCTCTCAACAGTGAGAAGAGGCTTGGCTGCTCAATGGTGACTGGGAGGGCAGGTGCAGGCAGGATCTAACAGGGCCCACATTCAACAGGGCCCAGGCCCCAGGCTGCAGTGCAGGGGGCCCACATTCAACACAGGGCCCAGGTAGCAAGGGGCCCGCATTCCAACAGGGCCTCGGGCTCCTGGGCCCTGTTTGACGCAAGCCTCAAGTCACCACTAACCTCCCCCTGGGCCCTGTTGGGCACGGACCTCAGTCACCAGTAGCCTCCCCCTGGCCCAGTAACAGCCTCATGGTTGCTACAAGTGACGAGTGACACCCTGATCTCTGCTACATGTGACAAGTAACAACCTCAGCTCTGCTACATGTGACAAGTAGCAACCTCAGCTCTGCTACATGTAACAAGTAACAACCTCAGCTCTGCTACATGTAACAAGTAACAACCTCAGCTCTGCTACATGTGACAAGTAGCAACCTCGGCTCTGCTACATGTGACAAGTAGCAACCTCAGCTCTGCTACATGTGACAAGTAACAACCTCAACTCTGCTACTTGTGACAAGTAGCAACCTCAGCTCTGCTATTTGTGACAAGTAACAACCTCAGCTCTGCTTATATGACAAGTAACAACCTCAGCTCTGCTCATGTGACAAGTAGCAACCTCAGCTCTGCTACATGTGACAAGTAACCTCAGCTCTTCTACATGTGACAAGTAGCAACCTCAGCTCTGCTACATGTGACAAGTAACCTCAGCTCTGCTACATGTGACAAGTAACAACCTCAGCTCTGCTACATTTGACAAGTAACAACCTCAGCTCTGCTACATGTGACAAGTAGCAACCTCGGCTCTGCTACATGTGACAAGTAACAACCTCAGCTCTGCTACATGTGACAAGTAGCAACCTCAGCTCTGCTCATGTGACAAGTAACAACCTCAGCTCTGCTCATGTGACAAGTAACAACCTCAGCTCTGCTCATGTGACAAGTAGCAACCTCAGCTCTGCTCATGTGACAAGTAGCAACCTCAGCTCTGCTACATGTGACAAGTAACCTCAGCTCTGCTACATGTGACAAGTAGCAACCTCAGCTTTGCTACATGTGACAAGTAGCAACCTCGGCTCTGCTACATGTGACAAGTAGCAACCTCGGCTCTGCTCATGTGACTAGTAGCAACCTCAAAAGACAAAAAACCTGACTGGCCAGTGCCAGTCAGGTTTTTTGTCTTTTGAATGTTAGCTTGCTGACCGAGCACTCCGCCCCCACCAGGTGGTGATTTTAATTACACCAGCTCCCTACTTTACCCATAAATGCAGGCATTACTGACAGAGGTGCATATTCACCCAGAAATTCAGATATCAGCCTAATAGAGTATGTTCACATTAGGTTAGGGACTCAACAGAATTGAGACCACCTTGACGATGGTTGTTGGGCTTTAAAATGTTTGGCCAAATGTTTTACTAAGCGTCTCAAATTTTTCCTTATATTCCAAAGCCATATTGCTATTCAAAATTTCATGTATTCTATGTTGTCATGCTTTAGTATGCTTGAGTGCAGCCTTTTTTTTTGGATAGTAGCAACCTCAGCTCTGCTACATGTGACAAGTAACCTCAGCTCTGCTACATGTGACAAGTAGCAACCTCAGCTCTGCTACATGTGACAAGTAGCAACCTCGGCTCTGCTACATGTGACAAGTAGCAACCTCAGCTCTGCTACATGTGACAAGTAACAACCTCAACTCTGCTACTTGTGACAAGTAGCAACCTCAGCTCTGCTATTTGTGACAAGTAACAACCTCAGCTCTGCTCATGTGACAAGTAACAACCTCAGCTCTGCTCATGTGACAAGTAGCAACCTCGGCTCTGCTACATGTGACAAGTAGCAACCTCAGCTCTGCTACATGTGACAAGTAACCTCAGCTCTGCTACATGTGACAAGTAACAACCTCAGCTCTGCTACATTTGACAAGTAACAACCTCAGCTCTGCTACATGTGACAAGTAGCAACCTCGGCTCTGCTACATGTGACAAGTAACAACCTCAGCTCTGCTACATGTGACAAGTAGCAACCTCAGCTCTGCTCATGTGACAAGTAACAACCTCAGCTCTGCTCATGTGACAAGTAACAACCTCAGCTCTGCTACATGTGACAAGTAGCAACTTCGGCTCTGCTACATGTGACAAGTAACAACCTCAGCTCTGCTACATGTGACAAGTAGCAACCTCGGCTCTGCTACATGTAACAACCTCAGCTCTGCTACATGTGACAAGTAGCAACCTCAGCTCTGCTCATGTGACAAGTAACAACCTCAGCTCTGCTCATGTGACAAGTAACAACCTCAGCTCTGCTACATGTGACAAGTAACAACCTCAGCTCTGCTACATGTGACAAGTAACAACCTCAGCTCTGCTACATGTGACAAGTAGCAACCTCAGCTCTGCTACATGCGAGGAGTGACAGCCTCATCTTTGCTACATGCGCGGAGTGACAGCCTCAGCTTTGCTATACAAGTAGCAAAGCTGAGGCTGTCACTCCTCACATGTTGCAGAGATGAGGCTGTCACTCCTTACATGTAGCAGAGCTGAGGCTGTCACTCCTCGAATGTAGCAGAGCTGAGGCTGTCCCTACTCACATGTAGCAGAGCTGAGGCTGTTCCTCCTCACATGTAGCAGAGCTGAGGCTGTCACTCCTCACATGTAGCAGAACTGAGTCTGTCACTCCTCACATGTAGCAGAGCTGAGGCTGTCACTCCTCACATGTAGCAGAGCTGAGGCTGTCACTCCTCACATGTGTAATTGGTGAGGGCGTGGTGCAGAAGTACGGTATACAGAACAATCTTAGATTATTCTGTATACCGGACTGTTGTTCTACTGAATAAATCATCCGTTTTGAAAGCAATTTGCAGGCTGGATTACAAGTTTCTTCACATATTTACTCTGGAGAAAGCCTACCTTCGTCACTACCTCAGTTGCTTCCTGGGAGTTGGTTCTTTTCTGTTATTTCACTATCATTACTCCAAAAACCTCTAATTTTGGATAATAAAGGTATCTTTCTTAACACAACTTGGGTAGACCGGGATTGGCAACGCGCGCGAGGGGGGGGGGCCCATTGTGAAGTTTGCTGTGGGGCCCTGCCGTTCCTAGTTACGCCCCTGCCAGCAGCATGCAGCCTGCAAAAGCATTAAGCCTCCATAGCTAAAGTCTACAAACCCTGTCAAAACCTCTATTTTGATGTAGCGTGCCGGGGCTTAGAACATGAGTTCCTCGCCCACGGCCACCTTCCCATGCCACGTTAGATAGGGAAGTTGAATATCTGCTTGAGATAAATTAATTGTTCTCAAAGGACTGGTCTTCTGGAGAGGTTTCACTTTATCCTCTTTTGACAGCAGCAGTTCCCAGTTTGAAAGTGTTCTTTGTCTCCCTGTCCATTCCCCACATTCTGCAGTTTTCTTGTAGTGGTTTTATATCTGCTTCCTCTAAATGGGACTGCTCTCTCTTTCTCTAGGGCACTTTCTGTTATGTTTTGGTAGCTGAGGAGAGCAGGCAAAAACGGCAATACACCAGAGAGGTTGGAATCTATTGGATTGCAGTACCCTGACTAACCACCACAACTAAAGGCAGCCGTGGAGCGTTCCTACGTTGGTCCTAGACGCCTCTTCACAGCCTGAGAGATTAACTACACCTAAAGATAGAAAGAGGAAAGCTATCTGCCCCGGAGCAGATCCCCAAAGAACATAGGAAGCCCCAAACATGTAATGGCGGTTAGACAAGAAGAAATACAGACACAGACAGAAAATAGTATGAGCAAACGCTGGGGCCCAATCTGCCTAGACAGAAAAGGATAGAAAGGATACTTACTGCAATCCAAAAAAACCCTAAAAAATGACAACGCTACTGATAGCAAAAACACCTGAGATCACACGACCTCTACCACCTAAATCAGTTCTCTGGTGTAACAAAACTAAGCCGCAGCCACTGAAAAAACTAGAAAAGGCAAATGAACAAATAACAGTGGCTCCAGCGGTACTGAGAGGAGCCCAAGACCCCCGGGGGGGGGACCTGGCTAACCTCACAGAAATGCAGAGAAAAATGCAAATGGTAAGCACAAAAACAAAAACAGAAAATATCTTATCTGAAAGCAAAAGAAGATGCAAGACTCAGCAAGCTTCCAAGTGAACCAGGAACCACAGATGAGACAAGAACAATTGATCACCGGCAACCATGATGGGAGGGAATCTCCCTTATATCAGACCAGTCTGTGACTCCTGATAGCCAATCCTCATTGAATGGTTCAGTACTGTTTGTAACCACCAGAGGGAGCTTCTGCTCAGAATTCATTTCCAAAACATTCACAACAGTACCCCCCCCTTGAGGAGGGGTCACCGAACCCTCATTTGTGCAACCAGGTCGGTCAGGATGAGCTCGGTGATACGCACGGATCAGTCTCCTAGCATGGATGTCCGAAGCAAACACCCAAGAATTGTCCTCCTGACCATAACCTCTCCACTTAACCAAATACTGGAGTTTCCGTCTAGAAAAACGAGAATCCAATATTTTCTCAACCACATACTCCAGATTGCCCTAAACCAAAACAGGGTCAGGAGGCAAAGCCATAGGAACCACTGGCTCGACAAACCTCTTCAATAAGGACTTGTGGAACACGTTATGGATCTTAAATGTCCCTGGAAAAAGTAAACGAAAGGAAACAGGATTAAGAATCTCCATGATCTTATAAGGTCCAATGAACCTAGGCTTAAACTTAGGAGATGCAACTCTCATAGGGATATTTCTTGAGGACAACCAGACCAAGTCCCCCACTTTAAACCGAGGACCATCAGTCCTATTCCGGTTGGCAAACCGCTGGCCTTCTCCTGAGAGAGGGACAACCTCTCCACTACCTGGTCCCAAATCTGCTGCATACGCTCCACAACAGAGTCAACACCCGGACAGACAGAAGCCTCCGTATGTCTCGAAGAAAATCGAGGGTGAAACCCAAAATTGCAGAAAAATGGAGACATCAAAGTGGCAGAGCTTGCCCTATTATTAAGAGCATACTCAGCCAAAGGCAAAAAGAGACCCAGTCATCTTGATCAGCAGACACAAAGCATCTCAGATAAGTCTCCAATGTCTGGTTTGTTCTCTCAGTTTGTCCATTGGTCTGAGGATGAAAAGCAGAGGAGAAAGACAATTGAACACCAAGTTTAGAACGAAAAAGTCCTCCAAAATCTGGAAACAAACTGGACTCCTCTGTCAGACACAATGTTCTCAGGAATGCCGTGTAACCGAACCACGTGCTGAAGGAACAAAGGCACCAATTCGGAGGAAGGCAACTTAGGTAATGGCACAAGATGTATCATCTTGGAAAACCTATCACAAATCACCCAGATAACGGTCATTCTCTGAGAAACAGGGAGGTCGGAAATAAAATCAATAGAGATATGGGTCCATGGTCTCTTGAGCACCGGAAATGGCATCAACAAACCACTAGAGCGAGAGAAAGGCTTGGAGCGAGAGCAAGTCCCACAGGACTGCACAAATTCCCTGACGTCACGAGACAAAGTAGGCCACCAAAAGGACCGACTAACCAAGTCTCTGGTACCAAAAATTCCGGGATGACCGGCCAACGCGGAACAATGAATCTCAGACATCACACTCTTTTTCCACCGGTCTGGGACAAACAATTTCCCAATAGGGCAGCGCTCGGGTTTATCCTCCTGACACCCTTCCAGAGCCAGTCTCAAATTGGGCGAGATGGCGGAAAGAACTACACCCTCCTTCAAAATAACAGCAGGATCAGATAACTCAGGAGAGTCCGCAAGGAAACTCCTCGAGAGGGCATCCGCCTTAACATTCTTAGTGCCAGGAAGAAAGGAAACCACAAAATTAAAATGTGTGAAAAACAAGGCCCACCTGGCCCATCTAGGATTAAGTCGCTTGGCTGATTCCAGATAAACCAGATTCTTATGGTCCGTGAGGACCACCACCTGATGTTTGGCTCCCTCCAGCCAATGTCTCCACTCTTCAAAAGCCCACTTCATGGCCAACAACTCCCGATTACCCACGTCATAATTACGTTCAGTTGGAGAAAATTTTCGAGAGAAAAAGGCACAAGGGTTACTTTTAGAGGTCTCAGGATCTCTTTGGGACAAAACGGCACCTGCCCCAATTTCAGAGTCATCAACCTCCACCTGAAATGGCAGAGAAACATCAGGCTGCCATAGAACAGGAGCAGAAGTGAATCTCTGCTTAAGTTCCTGAAACGCAGAGACTGCCTCAGGAGGCCAATTCACCACATCAGAACCCTTTTTGGTCAAATCAGTCAATGGTTTAACAATAACAGAGAAACTACCAATAAATTTACGATAAAAATTGGCAAAACCCAAGAATCTCTGAAGAGCCTTTAATGAAGTAGGTTGGACCCAATCACAGATGGCCTGAACCTTGACCGGGTCAATTTCAATAACTGATGGAGACAAAATGAATCCCAGAAATGAGATCCTCTGTACGCCAAAAAGACACTTTGATCCCTTCACATACAGAGCATTCTCTCTCAAAATCTGGAACACAGTCCGAACATGTTTCACATGAGAGTCCCAGTCATTGGAAAAAATCAAGATATCATCCAAATAAACAATCAGAAATTTATCCACAAAATCCCTGAAAATGTCATTCATGAAGGACTGGAAGACGGAAGGAGCATTAGTGAGCCCAAAGGGCATCACTAGGTACTCAAAATGCCCCTCTGGGGTATTAAACGCCGTCTTCCATTCATCCCCGTGCTTAATGCGAATAAGGTTATACGCCCCCCTGAGGTCAAGCTTGGTAAACCAAGTAGCACTTTTCACCCTGGAAAATAGGTCAGAAATCAAGGGTAACGGATATTGATATTTCACAGTGATCCTGTTCAAGAGACGATAATCAATACACGGCCTTAATGAACCATCCTTTTTGGCCACAAAGAAAAAATCGGCACCTAAGGGTGAAGAGGATGGTCTGATATGACCCTTCTCCAATGACTCCTTGATATAAGACTGCATAGCGTCATGTTCAGGTACAGACAAGTTAAAAAGGCGACCTTTAGGGAATTTACTACCAGGCACTAATTCAATAGCGCAGTCATAGCTCCTATGGGGGGGCAAGGATGCAGATTTACTTTCACTAAACACATCAGAAAAATCAGTCAAAAAGTCAGGAACATCCTGAGACTGGAGAGAGGCAGAAAAAAACAGGAGTGTTAACATTAACACATTGGCAGCCCCAACTGGTTACAGACACAGATTTCCAATCCAAAACAGGATTATGAGACTGTAACCAAGGGAAACCTAGTACAATAATGTCATGCAGATTATACAGTACCAAAAATTTGCAACTCTCCTGATGATCAGGTTCAACCCTCATTATCACCTGAGTAGAAAACTGGGATTTATTCTCAGCCAAAGGGGTAGAATCAATCCCCAGTTGTGGAATAGACTTCCGTAGGGGTATCAAGGGAAACCCACAACGTTTGGCAAAATCAAAATCCATCAGGTTAATAGCTGCTCCCGAATCAACAAAAGCCTGAGCAGAAAATGTGGACAGGGAGCAAATCAGGGTAACAGTCAACAGAAATTTAGTTGAACACTACCCAAGACAACTGAGCGTGCAAAATGTCTTCCCCGCTTAGGGCAGACAGAAATAGCATGAGAGGCATCACCACAATAGAAACATAACCCATTGCGTTTTCGAAACTCATGACGCTGTGCCCCAGAAGCCACCCTATCACACTGCATGGGTTCAGAAGCTGGCTCACAAGGCAACACTATTCCACGCATACCTCTACGCTCACGCAAACATCTGTCAATTTGAATCGCTAATGACATAGAATCATTGAGACCAGAGGGAGCAGGAAAACCCACCATAACATCTTTTACATTCTCTGACAGCCCCTTCCGAAAAAGGGCTGCCAAAGCATCATCATTCTATTTGGTTAGGACTGCCCATTTTTGGAATTTCTGACAGTACAGCTCAGCGTCTTCAAGACCCTGATTTAATGCCAACAAGGATTTTTCAGCTTGATCAGTGACATTAGGCTCATCGTATAATAACCCCAGAGCCAGAAAAAATGCATCAACATCACTCAAAACAGGGTCCCCAGGTGTCAGGGAAAAAGCCCAATCCTGAGGATCGCCGCGCAGGAGAGAGATGACAATTTGAACCTGCTGTGCTGCGTTCCCTGAGGACTTAGGTTTTAAGGCAAAAAACAACTTACAGTTATTTTTGAAATTCAGAAATTTGGCCCAATCTCCCAAAAACAAATCTGGCATGGGAATCCTAGGTTCCACAACGGCAACCCAGCAAGATAGACAGCAATACTCCGAACCTCAGTGGCAAGCTGATCCACATGGCCAGACAGCTGTGCAAGCTCCATTGAGAGAAAAAATAAATAAAATCCTCCTCAGCACCCAGAGAATAAGAGGGAAAAAATGCAAGAAACAGAAAAAAAAAAAAAAAATCTCTGACAATTGACACTTTTTTCTTTCCAAACTATTTTTCCCTTCTGTGAGTACCATACAATTTTCAGTTTGGCCGGTGATACTGTTATGTTATGGTAGCTGAGGAGAGCAGGCAAAAACGGCAATACATCAGAGAGGTTGGAATCTATTGGATTGCAGTACCCTGACTAACCACAACTAAAGGCAGCCATGGAGCGTTCCTACGGTGGTCCTAGACGCCTCTTCACAGCCTGAGAGGATAACTACACCTAAAGATAGAAAGAGGAAAGCTATCTGCCCCGGAGCAGATCCCCAAAGAACATAGGAAACCCCCAAACATGTAATGGCGGTTAGACAAGAGGAAATACAGACACAGACAGAAAATAGTATGAGCAAACGCTGGGGCTCAATCTGCCTAGACAGAAAAGGATAGAAAGGATACTCACTGCAATCCAAAAAAAACCTAAAAAATGCCAACGCTACTGATTGCAAAAACACCTGAGTTCACACGACCTCTACCACCTAAATCAGTTCTCTGGTGTAACAAAACTAAGCCGCAGCCACTGAAAAAACTAGAAAAGGCAAATGAACAAATAACAGTGGCTCCAGCGGAGCTGAGAGGAGCACAAGCCCCCCGGGGGGGTACCTGGCTAACCTCACAGAAATGCAGAGAAAAATGCAAATGGTAAGCACAAAAACAAAAACAGAAAATATTTTATCTGAAAGCAGAAGAAGAGGCAAGACTCAGCAAGCTTCCAAGTGAACCAGGAACCACAGTTGAGACAAGAACAATTGATCACCGGCAACCATGATGGGAGGGAACCTCCCTTATATCAGACCAGTCTGTGACTCCTGATTGCCAATCCTCATTGAATGGTTCAGTACTGTTTGTAACCACCAGAGGGAGCTTCTGCTCAGAATTCATTTCCAAAACATTCACAACAACTTTCTCACTCTTGCTGTCTACCCTTTGAATCTGGATAGTGAAAGGATGTTGCAGCTCACAGCTCAGCCATAAAGATAGGGAGAGAAAGCTGTAAACTTCTGAAGAAACTGTAAAGATAGTGTGTGACATCTCAGTAGTGAAGAATATTTATCATTAGTGATGAGCTAACGTGCTAGGATAAGGTGTGATCCGAGCATGATCGTGTGCTGAGTGTCTTTGGCGTGCTCGAAACCTGTTTGAGTTCCCACGCGTGCATGTCTCGTGGCTGTTCGACAGCCGCAACATATGCAGGGATTGTCTAACAAACAGACCATCCAAGCATGTATTTCAGCTGTTGATCAGCTGCGAGACATGCAGGTGAGGGGATTTGAACATAATTTTTGAATATGCCAAAGATACTCGGTTAGCACCCGAGCATAACACCTTATCAGAGCATGTTCGCTCATCACTATTTACCATCTGTTTATTGAATTTGCTATCCATTACCCATGCTGCAAGTACCCCGACGCTCCATTCAGCTTAGCCTAGTATCTTGCAGTGTTGATTCAGAGGAAGGCAGAAAACACTACGAGAACTGATTTAAAATCACTCCAACAATTGGAAAACAAAATTGCAATGTATGTCCCTATATAGCTAACAGTGGTATTTGAATGGTATTTGCATCAGAGGATTATTAACCTGTGGTGCCTAATAACAATCTTTTTATGCAGATTGGCAGCGACAAAACCCCACTTCAACTAAACAAGAAAAAATGGGAGTTTTCAAGAGCTGAAATGAGACTGCCAGAGATCAGCTACGGCCACTTGCCAGAACTGAAAAGCACAGATGTTGGCTCTCTTTACAGCGGTGAGAATTTTATCACATTGTTTCTTAAAATCTTAAAGTCTGAGTGTAAATATAATGAGAGGAATTTACCAAGATATGCTGTAGTGGAGTAAAATGTGACATATTTGAGGCACAGTCAGGAGGCCCCTATGTACATTAGAAAGCCTCCATACACATTATTCGGTTAATACTGCCAACTTTTATCTGACTGTCCTCCAACAAATTATGTTTGAGGACATAAAGATCAGGTGGTTGTATGGACAGCTTTTGCTTGTATGTCCATACAAGAGAAAAGCAAATCTATACTTGCTATTTGGTAGAAGGTGAAGGGACTGTCAGAAAAATAGAAAGGTGGTAGAAAAATAGCTCACGAGGTGGATTAACTTGCGACAGATAAGAGGCGACAGATGTTTTAGTAGTCTAGGTGGGATATGCTGAGGGTAGAGAGCAGATTTTAGAAATGGATTTAAGGCAGGAGAAGGTGAAAAGATCTTGGATATATGTTAAAGGACAGGGAGAGTCAAAGGTTATCATGAATCAGTGAACCTGTGAGTATGGCTTGTTTAATCCTTTAAGAGTTCCTTTTATTGGCATTGGTGCCAAATGACTCGCATGGTTCATTGGCCACTTCAGTAATCTGTAACAGCTGGACAGGACCCTGAGCACTGCCTCATACCTGACAGTCTCTGTGACAAGATGTCCCATGTGCACTACATCACATGGATGATGTCCAGGTAGCTAATCAATAAGATTGATCTGATTATTGACACAGATCAATCAATTTACACTAACTCTACCCATCAACAGTCATGGATTACCCTTGTATATTTAATAAAAGAGCCCTAGACTTGAACTTTTTCTAAATAATATTGTCCAAGTGCGCAGAACTCTTCCTAATACCTTTTGAAAGGGTCCAAATGTCTCGTAAAAGTCGTACCCATAGTTGCTGGTTGTGGAATCCAGGCATACGGAGTGGGACCCCACAACCTTCTGCGATGCCCATTATCACAAAGCACGGCTCTTTTCACTAACACAGTACTACTACATTATTTACTAAGGAGGACAAAGGAGAACCAATTGTAGTGTTCGACGCTAAAAATACACTGCTCAAAAAAATAAAGAGAACACTCAAATAACACATACTAGATCTAAATGAATGAGATATTCTCATTGAATACTTTGTTGTATACAAAGTTGAATGTGCTATCAACATAATCACACAAAAATCATCAATGGAAATCAAATTTTTGAACCAAGGCCTGGATTTGGAGAGACCCCCAAAATGAAAGTGGAAACAAGTCATAATGAAAATCAAAACAAGACAAAATTAAAGTGGAAACAAGTCAAAATGATGCTCAGTATTGTGTGTGGCCTCCATGTGCCTGTATTCCCTCCCTACAACGCCTGGGCATGCTCCTGATGAGGTTGCAGATGTTCTCCTGAGGGATCTCCTCCCAGACCTGGACTAAAGCATCCGTCAACTCCTGGACATTCTGTGGTGCAACGTGACGTTGGTGGATGGAGCGAGACATGCTGTCCCAGATGTGCTCAATCGGATTCAGGTCTAGGGAATGGGAAGGCCAGTCCATAACTTCAATGCCTTCATCTTGTAGGAACTGCTGACACACTCCAGCCACATGAGGTCTGGCATTGTCCTGCATTAGGAGGAACCCAGGGCCAACCGCACCAGCATATGGTCTCACAAGGGGTCTGAGGATCTCATCTCGGTACCTAATGGCAGTCAGGTTACCTCTGGTGAGCACATCGAGGGCTGTGTGGCCCTCCAAAGAAATGCCACCCCATACCATTACTGACCCACTGCCAAACCGGTCATGCTGAAGGATGTTTATGAAAAAATACCATGGACCAGAAGTAAATGAAAACAACATTCTTATAGAAGCGAGATGCTCTCCTAAATAATATATAACACCATGAAGAACAATTGGGAGCTTAAATCCCTAAAATAATTCTAAGTATCTAGTGTAGGTAAGAAATATATAGACCACGAGTGCAGAAATAAAGTAGAAAAATACACTTTATTTCAATATATACTTAGTTAGAAACATTATACATTATACTGGTTAAAAGAACCAGTGAAGTAATGACATGACCATGGTGTAACAACTGCAGACCATAGATATAATAACAAACATCCAAGTGGTTAGAGTGGGTCAGGATGTGTGCAAGTTACCAATGACTATTATGTCAAGCAATATATGACAGTGTGTGTATATATAAATGACATAGAGGCATATCACTCCAGATAACTATAATGCAAATAATGTCGCCTGGGTAACCGTTGAATAACGGGTAAATGTCAGACAAATGAATCGCCTCCACTCATAAGTCCCTATAGGTCATTGACTGACCGCAATATAGTAGAAAAAGAGGGCAGTCATTATCGCTATAAGCAAAGCACACATCCATGCTCACCCATGATCAGAAGTCTGCGTGTCACGCCGAGGCCCCGACGACGTTTCGCGTTTCCGCTTCCTCGGGGGGCAGTATGTTAGTGTGCCAGGCAGGGGTCTTTAAATTCCCCAGCGTGTGATCCACAGACCAATCACGCCGCAATGAGAGGAGGAGTAAGAGACTCCACGTCGGTACTTGGCGCATGTGGGCGGGACATCCGGTGCCGTGCCGTCACATCCGGCGTCCTGGATGCAATGCGTGTCAGGAACAAGTGCTCCTATTGACGTCAGTGAGACGCATTGCTCCATCGGATACCATAGGCGACGGGGGCACACAGGGAGGACCGGCCACATGCGCCGCACTCCAGACGTGAGTCAATCTACAATACCCACCATATGATCGATGTAAACAATAGAGAAATTTATATTTCTAAAAGGGATATCCTTTGGAGTAACCAAACTTGATGATATACGTTAGAACCAACCCAAAATTTACAAGCATACAAAATACCATGAATTGTGTGAATTTTACATGCATCAATACATATGAAATTTGAGCACATATTAATATAAGACACTGAAAAAATCAAAAATTACAGACAATAATAATGCCACAAATTATATAAATTTTACATATGATAATGCATATAAATTCTAAACGCACCAATGTAATAAATATACACAATAGTACACATAAAGAGATATACATTACACAGATACAAAATAAAAAAATCAGAAAGAGGAACACATTGTGGTTCATAACGAAGGGATCCTCCATCTGAAACGGTCCAAATAGGAGCACACCATATGCTAAGAACCGAACAGCCCGGAGGGGGAGAAGAAAGTCATCTACTGTAACTAAAGATACACAAAACATACAATTAAAATCAAATATAAATTCTGAGAGAACAGGACCCAAATCCAAAAAAACCTCCTGAAAGGACTAGAAGAACGAGGAAAAGCTAAATTGTTCATTCAAACCATGAGGAACCATGGTATTTAATCTAATTATCCACCTACATTCCAATTGGGATAATTTCCAATTTAAATCACCCCCCCTAATTCCACCATGAACTCGATCTATCCCACGTACCTTCAGTAAATCAGGGTTACTGGCATGTTTGGCTCTAAAATGGCGAGGGATAGTTTTCAAAGACGCCACGTCAAGGGCCGTCGCGGCTGACTGAATATACCTAAGATGCTCTCTCGTGCGTACTCTGAGCTCACGTGATGTCAGGCCCACATATATTAAGCCACACGGGCATGTGGCATAATATACTACAAAATCACTTTTGCAGGAAATGTACTCCCTAATTTGGCAGATGTGCTTGCCGTCTGACGAGCAGAAGGTGGCTACACACTCAATATTATGACAGGCCAAGCAGGATCCACATGGAAAACATCCATGACGGGGTTTGCTAGTGGAAAGAAAAGAGGAGGATGGTTGTCCAACATAATGGCTCCTTACCAATAGATCTTTTAAATTACTACTCCTTCTTGCTGTTAAAAGAGGTTTGTTGGGAAGCCATTTACCCAATATTGGTTCCGTTTTTAGGATGGACCAATGTTTGTTAAGAATACTTCTGATAACATTCCATCTATTATTATAGGTGGAGATAAATCTAACATCCTGGGACCGATCAGAAACAGCACTTGAGCTTGACAGGAGAGGGCCATGAGCGGACGCCTTGGCACGATTATAGACTTTTTTAATGCATCGTTGACTATAACCACGTGTGCGGACCTATCCCGAAGGTCAGCTGCCTGCGCCTCAAAACCCTCCTCCGTAGAACAGAGGCGTCTGACGCGCAAAAACTGACCCACGGGAATCGCCCGCACAGTGGTAGGCATATGGGCTGAGGTGGCGTGAAGGAGTGAATTGACAGATGTCTCCTTCCGCTGTACATCTGTCTGTATCACCCCAGTTGTGGTCACAGTGATCTGGATATCCAAAAAGTCGAGCTGCTTCTCATAGAGCTCATACGTAAGTCTAATGTTATGGGAATTTTGATTTAGGCAGGACAGGAAATGGCGCGGCTCATCTCCTGTACCCTGCCAAATAATTAATAGATCATCAATATAACGGTACAAAGACAATGCCTGGGAGGCAGCCCCTGCCCATCACCAAACACCTCCCTCTCCCAGTAGCCCAGGAAGAGGTTGGCGTAGGATAGAGCACAGGCCGCCCCATGGCAGTCCCCCGTTCCTGCAAATAAAATCGATTTTTAAAGGTGAAAAAATTATGAGTTAAAATAAATTCCAATAACTCAATGATCAGCAGCTGCAATGATGGGTCCAGATCACTGGTCCTCAGATAGAAATCAACTGCCCTCAGCCCATGTTCGTGATTGATGCAAGCATATAATGACTCGACGTCCGCCGTGGCCATCACCATGTCCTGCTCAAGAGAAAGACCGTCCAACTTGCACAGGGCATCCATGGTGTCCCTGATGTAGGAGGGCAGCGCACTTACCAAGGGTTGTAATTAAAAATCAATGAATCTACAAATGGGTTCACACAGCCCTCCCACACCAGAGACAATAGGACGCCCTGGGGAACCTGGGGATCCTTATGTACCTTTAGTAAAAGGTAAAAAGTCGGTACAGTTGGGTATCGGATGGATAAGCCATCCATAACTTTCTTAGTGATAATGCCCTGGGAGAATGCTTTATCCAAAATCCTAGCAATCTCTCCCTGGAAACCCAACAGAGGTCTGGAGGGTAAGGGCACGTAGGCCTCCCTGTCCCGCAATTGGCAGAAGACCTCCCGTTCGTACATCTCCACAGGTCATATTACCACATTCCCCCCCTTATCAGCGCTTTTTATCACTACATCCCTCAACTATCTCAGTTCACATAATGCCCGTCGTTGTGCCCCCGTCAGATTATCTCCCAATCTGCCAGAAGGAATGGTTTTAAGGTCCTCCGTAACCAATTTACAGAAAATATCCACCTGAGGGCACAAAGACAAGGGGGGGAATGTAGTGGACCTGGGGAGAATAGATGCAGGAAATTTACCTGTGGAGGTACTAGAGCCCTCACTCTCCAATTCCTCAAGAATACGAATAGCCTCTCGTTCCGCTGAGCTGTCAAGGTCCAAATTATGGTGGTCCCAGAATGCAAATGTTTCAAAATTAGCTTCCTCAAAAATAAGTGTAAATCTTTTACTGTGGTGAAAAAAATCAAAATTATTATTAGGAACAAACGAAAGTCCTAACTGGAGGACCTCTAATTGATTGGCAGTCAAAGTATGGGAGGAAAGATTGATTACCTCTAATTTATTCGTTTTACTTTTCTTTTCAGTAGAATGAGGTGGAGTTATTTTCTTTTTATTAAATGATTTCCCCTTACGTCCACCAACGAATCTATTAGGGCCCAACTTTACCATAAGATTAATAGTGGATCCAGATGCAGATGGAGGTTAATCATCCACAGATGAAAGGGACGATATAGAGCTAGATCTATCAATCAGAGGGCGTTTCTGATTTCTCCCTCTCATATGTTGCCATCTATATACCTTCTGATTCTTATAGTCATCACAGTCCCTCTGATACTTCCTGGTTTTTGTTAGAACCAGGTCTTTTTCCCATTTGACCAAATCTGAATCAAGTTCAGTGTTCAATTTTTGGAGTGCCTTAGCTGATAATCGTTTAATGAGGTTATCCTGAATTGACTGCCAATCAATTAGAGGTCCTCCAGTTAGGACTTTCGTTTGTTCCTAATAATAATTTTGATTTTTTCACCACAGTAAAAGATCTACACTTATTTTTGAGGAAGCTAATTTTGAAACGTTTGCATTTTGGACCGACCATAATTTGGACCTTGACAGCACAGCGGAACGGGAGGCTATTCGTATTCTTGAGGAATTGGAGAGTGAGGGCTCTAGTACCTCCACAGGTAAATTTCCTGCATCTATTCTCCCCAGGTCCACTACATTCCCCCCCTTGTCTTTGTGCCCTCAGGTGGATATTTTCTGTAAATTGGTTACGGAGGACCTTAAAACCATTCCTTCTGGCAGAGTGGTAGATAATCTGACGGGGGCACAATGACAGGCATTATGTGAACTGAGATCGTTGAGGGATGTAGTGATAAAACCCGCTGACAAGGGGGGGAATGTGGTAATATGGCCTGTGGAGATGTACGAACAGGAGGTCTTCTGCCAATTGCGGGACAGGGAGGCCTACGTGCCCTTACCCTCCAATCCTCTGTTGGGTTTCCAGTGAGAGATTGCTAGGATTTTGGATAAAGCATTCTCTCAGGGCATTATCACTAAGAAAGTTATGGATGGATTATCCATTTGATACCCAACTGTACCGACTTTTTACCTTTTACCAAAGGTACATAAGGATCCCCAGGTTCCGCCAGGGCGTCCTATTGTCTCTGGTGTGGGAGGGCTGTGCGAACCCATTTGTAGATTCATTGATTTTTACTTACAACCCTTGGTAAGTGCGCTACCCTCCTACATCAGGGACTCCACGGACGCCCTGTGCAAGTTGGACGGTCTTTCCCTTGAGCAGGACATGGTGATGGCCACGGCGGACATTATATACTTGCATCAATCAAGAACATGGGCTGAGGGCAGTTGATTTCTAACTGAGGACCAGTGATCTGGACCATCATTGCAGCTGCTGATCATGGAGTTATTGGAATTTATTTTAACTCATAATTTTTTCACCTTTAAAAATCAATTTTATTTGCAGAAACGGGGGGACTGCCATGGGGCGGCCTGTGCTCCATCCTACGCCAACCTCTTCCTGGGCTACTGGGAGAGGGAGGTGTTTGGTGATGGGGCAGGGGCCGCCTCCCAGGCATTGTCTTTGTAACGTTATATTGATGATCTATTAATTATTTGGCAGGGTACAGGAGATGAGTTGCGCCATTTCCTGTTCTGCCTAAATCAAAATTCCTATAACATTAGACTTACGTATAAGCTCTATGAGAAGCACCTCAACTTTTTGGATATCCGGATCACTGTGACCACAACTGGGGCGATACAGACAGATGTACATCGGAAGGAGACATCTGTCAATTCACTCCGTCACGCCACCTCAGCCCATATGCCTTCCACTGTGCCGGCGATTCCCGTGGGTCAGTTTTTGCGCGTCAGACGCCTCTGTTCTACGGAGGAGGGTTTTGAGGCGCAGGCAGCTGACCTTCGGAATAGGTTCCGCACACGTGGCTATAGTCAACGATGCATTAAAAAAGTCTATAATCGTGCCAAGGCGTCCGCTCGTGGCCCTCTCCTGTCAAGCTCAAGTGCTGTTTCTGATCGGTCCCAGGATGTTAGATTTATCTCCACCTACAATAATAGATGGAATGTTATCAGAAGTATTCTTAACAAACATTGGTCCATCCTAAAAACGGAACCAATATTGGGTAAATGGCTTCCCAACAGACCTCTTTTAACAAGAAGGAGTAGTAATTTAAAAGATCTATTGGTAAGGAGCCATTATGTTGGACAACCGTCCTCCTCTTTTCTTTCCGCTAGCAAACCCTGTCATGGATGTTTTCCATGTGGATCCTGCTTGGCCTGTCGTAATATTGAGCGTGTAGCCACCTTCTGCTCGTCAGACGGAAAGCACATCTACCAAATTAGGGAGTACATTTCCTGCAAAAGTGATTTTGTAGTATATTATGCCACATACCTGTGTGGCTTAATATATGTGGGCCTGACATCACGTGAGCTCAGAGTACGCACGAGAGATCATGTTAGGGATATTCAGTCAGCCGCGACGGCCCTTGACGTGGCGTCTTTGAAAACTATCCCTCGCCATTTTAGAGCCAAATATACCAGTAACCCTGATTTACTGAAGGTACGTGGGATAGATCGAGTTCATGGTGGAATTAGGGGGGGTGATTTAAAGCGGAAATTATCCCAATTGGAATGTAGGTGGATAATTAGATTAAATACCATGGTTCCTCATGGTTTGAATGAACAATTTAGCTTTTCCTCGTTCTTCTAGTCCTTTCAGGAGGTTTTTTTGGATTTGGGTCCTGTTCTCTCAGAATTTTATATTATAGTATATTGTATGTTTTGTGTATCTTTAGTTACAGTGGACGACTTTCTTCTCCCCCTGTGTTCCTATTTGGACCGTTTCAGATGGAGGATCCCTTCATTATGAACCACAATGTGTTCCTCTTTCTGATTTTTTTATTTTGTATCTGTATAATGTATATCTCTTTATGTGTACTATTGTGTATATTTATTACATTGGTGCGTTTAGAATTTATATGCATTATCATATGTAAAATTTATATAATTTGTGGCATTATTATTGTCTGTAATTTTTGATTTTTTCAGTGTCTTATATTAATATGTGCTCAAATTTCATATGTATTGATGCATGTAAAATTCACACAATTCATGGTATTTTGTATGCTTGTAAATTTTGGGTTGGTTCTAACGTATATCATCAAGTTTGGTTACTCCATTGGATATCCCTTTTAGAAATATAAATTTCTCTATTGTTTACATCGATCATATGGTGGGTATTGTAGATTTTCTCACGTCTGGAGTGCGGCGCATGTGGCCGGTCCTCCCTGTGTGCCCCCGTCGCCTATGGTATCCGATGGAGCAATGCGTCTCACTGACGTCAATAGGAACACTTGTTCCTGACACACATTGCATCCAGGACGCGGGATGCGACGGCACGGCACCGGATGTCCCGCCTACATGTGCCGAGTACTGACGTGCAGTCTCTTACTCCTCCTCTCATTGCGGCGTGATTGGTCTGTGGATCACACGCTGGGGAATTTAAAGACCCTTGCCTGCCACACTAACATACTGCCCCCCGAGGAAGCGGAAACGCGAAACGTCGTCGGGGCCTCGGCGTGACACGCAGACTTCTGATCATGGGTGAGCATGGATGTGTGCTTTGCTTATAGCGATAATGACTGCCCTCTTTTTCTACTATATTGCGGTCAGTCAATGACCTATAGGGACTTATGAGTGGAGGGTTTCTCTCTGGATATCTGGGATCTTTTGATCCTTTGAGATTATCTGTTGATCTGAGATTCATTTGTCTGACATTTACCCATTATTCAACGGTTACCCAGGCGACATTATTTGCATTATAGTTATCTGGAGTGATATGCCTCTATGTCATTTATATATACACACACTGTCATATATTGCTTGACATAATGGTCATTGGTAACTTGCACACATCCTGACCCACTCTAACCACTTGGATGTTTGTTATTATATCTATGGTCTGCAGTTGTTACACCATGGTCATGTCATTACTTCACTGGTTCTTTTAACCATTTATTATGTGTATGGTCTGTATAATGTGTTTCTAACTAAGTATATATTGAAATAAAGTGTATTTTTCTACTTTATTTCTGGACTCGTGGTCTATATATTTCTTACCTACACTAGAATTATTTTAGGGATTTACGCTCCCAATTGTTCTTTATGGTGTTATATGCTGAAGGATGTTGCAGGCAGCAGGTCCACACTCAGCACATGTGACAGACGTGACAGAGTCTGGAGACGCCGTGGAGAGTGATCTGCTGCCTGCAACATCCTTCAGCATGACCGTTGGCAGTGGGTCACTAATGGTGTGGGTGGCATTTCTTTGGAGGGCCACACAGCCCTCAGACCCCTTGTGAGACCATATGCTGGTGCGGTTGGCCCTGGGTTCCTCCTAATGCAGGACAATGCCAGACCTCATGTGGCTGGAGTGTGTCAGCAGTTCCTGCGAGATGAAGGCATTGAAGCTATGGACTGGCCTGCCTGTTCCCCAGACCTGAATCCGATTGAGCACATCTGGGACAGCATGTCTCGCTCCATCCACCAATGTCACATTGCACCACAAACTGTCCAGGAGTTGACGAATGCTTTAGTCCAGGTCTGGGAGGAGATCCCTCAGGAGAACATCAGCAACCTCATCAGGAGCATGCCCAGGTGTTGTAGGGAGGTCATACAGGCATGTGGAGGCCACACACAATACTGAGCATCATTTTGACTTGTTTCCACTTTAATTTTGTCTTGTTTTGATTTTAATTTAGACTTGTTTTCACTTTCATTTTGGGAGTCTCTCCAATTCCAGGCCCCCACAGAACAAAGTATTCAATGAGAATATTTCATTCATTTAGCTCTAGGATGTGTTATTTGAGTGTTCCCTTTATTTTTTTGAGCAGTGTATATATTATTTTATTAGTACAAAAAGCACAAAAATTTCCCATTGGGGTTAAAAAAGACAAACAAATGGTGACTAGCAATGAAAGGTGGTCATTTATGCATACAGACATTAGGAGTGGGTGAGCCATAGCGGCCTTTAAATTCCCTCTGTCAACACTCTCCACCACACTTCAGCACAGTAAAATCCAGTCAAAAAGGAATTCTTACCCACTCTGCACAAAATGATCACCAACACACATGCAAGTGAATCCCAACTCACCCACTCCTAATGCCTGTATTCATAAATGATCACCTTTCTTAGCTAGTCACAATTTCTATGTCTATTTTAACCCCTGTGGGGGATTTTAGTGTTTTTTGTTCTAATAAAAGAATATTTTTAGCCTCAAACATTCCAATTGGTTCTTTGTCCTCTTGGTTTTTGAGGAGTGGCTTTTCTGGTGTAGATGCATTCAGGATGTATAATGGCCTGATATTCATTTAAAATGTTCCTGGAATTTGTTTCATTACATTATTTACTAAGCGCTCTCACTGCGAGATGGACCAAAGAGGGCTGTGGGATCATGCTCCGCATGTCGGGATGAAAAACACAGAAGTTCGAGCTTGACTTTTGCTAAAATTTGGCTTTTTTGGGGAGCAATATCAAGTGTTCTGCACACTATGGACTGGTGAGGTCAGTAAGACTGAAACATCGCCAGCTGGCAAAGCCATGATATGTTAGGACAGCACATTATTGCTGGAGCGTTGTGAACAGTATCCCATGGCATGCTATATTATTCCGGTTGTCAAAGAGAAACCTACTAGGAGAGAACGAACATGAGTGTGAACAAAGCCTGAACCGTTATTTTCTATATACTTAACACGATGTCAAATGTTCTCCAGTTCAGGAAACTGATATCATAACCACAAGATATCTCTGCTGTTTGTGTTGTGGGTCCCTTAAGAATACTATGTGTTATGCGGGGAATAAGTCATGCATGTAGCTGTGAAGGACAATTCATTAGTAAGTATTCCCTTCGGGTGTTCAGTGCGTAATGTGAGACTTCATTTAAAATGTAGGTACAATGAGGTAATGGTTTTCCAGCCAGAAATATTGTAATAACTGTGTAATTACTTCTAGAAAACAAATAAGCAGTATATCTTGAACATTTCATTTTTTCTACTAAATTTTTCTATAAATGTTACTACCGAAATATTTGTAATGTCAAACAATTTCTTTAATGTTTTTCCAGTTCGTAGTTCAAAACTGGTGAAGAAAGAAAATAAGACAATGTCAGAGTCTCGGATCCCTTCTCTAGCTATGATTGATCTGCATAACACCAGTACAGCCTTGCCACAGGTCAGAGAATGAACTGGTCACAAAGAAAATCTGAGAAAATTATATAAAGGAAACATTTCTTTAGTGCATTTGTAATGGGATAAATTGTATATTTTAGGTATTAATACATTTCACTTCTGATGAGGCAACTTTTTCTTTTGGTGCTCTTTTTGTTTTTTCTAACCTCCTTTCCCAAAAGCCATAACTTTTTTTTTCATCAACAAATGCGATTGAGGACATTTTGGTAGTTTTTTGTTTTATTTTTTTTTGGGGAGGGATTGGCATAGTTTAACAGACACGGTTATACCAAATGTTTGTCTATATATGAATGTATGTATGTATATATATATACATATATATATATATAATGAGTGTATGTATGTGTGTGTATCAGCCATGCCCACTCCACATAGCCCCACCCAATCACTAAGCATCTTTCATTTCACCAGAGCTGTTTAAAAGAAGCTGAGCTGTAATTGGTTGCTCTGAGCAACAGTTTTTCCACTCCACAACACCTCAGCAGACACTAACCTGGTGGGAGAAATCTAGCATCCCCGGGAACATAAGCTCCCAGCCATTGACTGCCCCTCAAAGAGGAGAGAGCACATGACAGAAATGAATCACCTCCTCCTCTATTACTGCCGGGCTCTATTGTTAGCGGCATAGAAAATCGCATCATCAGCGGCCGCACACAGAGTCGCACTGCCAGGTTACATAACAGCACATCTCCAGGAACTCCCTGCTCAGCGCCACCCGGCTCGGGACTATGGACAGAGGATGTGTGATGGGTATATGGGCACTGGACTAAGGGATGGAGGATATGTGTGATGGGTATATGGGCACGGGACTATAGGATGGAGGATATGTGTGATAGGTATATAGGCACGGGACTATGGGATGGAGGATATGTATAATGGGTATATGGGCACGGGATAATGGGATGGGGGATGTGTGATGGGTATATGGGCACGGGACAATGAGAGATGATGTGTGATGGGTATATGGGCACGGAACTATGGGATGGAGGATGTGTGATGGGTATATGGGCAGGGGACTATGGGATGGAGGATGTGTGATGGGTATATGGGCACAGGACTATGGGATGGAGGATATGTATAATGTGTATATGGGCATGGGACTATGCGATGGAGGATGTGTGATGGGTATATGGGCACTGGACTATGGGATGGAGGATAATCATTATAATTTGTTATAACTAACCACAGTTAGTTACTATGCCAGGCCTCTTCAGCTAGTTATATACAGTGCCTACAAGTAGTATTCAACCCTCTGCAGATTTAGCTGGTTTGATAAGATGCAAATAAGTTAGAGCCTTCAAACTTCAAACGAGAGTAGGATTTATTAACAGAAGCATAAATCTTACAAAACAAAAAGTTATGTTGCTCAGTTGAATTTTAATAAATTTTAAACATAAAAGTGTGGGTCAATTATTATACAACCCCTATGTTTAATATTTCGTGGAATAACCCTTGTTTGCAATTACAGCTAATAATCGTCTTTTATAAGACCTGATCAGGCCGGCACAGGTCTGTGGAGTTATCTTGGCCCACTCCTCCATGCAGATCTTCTCCAAGTTATGTAGGTTCTTTGGGTGTCTCATGTGGACTTTAATCTTGAGCTCCTTCCACAAGTTTTCAATTGGGTTAAGGTCAGGAGACTGACTAGGCCACTCCAACACCTTGACTTTTTCCCTCTTGAACCAGGCCTTGGTTTTCTTGGCTGTGTGCTTTGGGTCGTTGTCTTGTTGGAAGATGAAATTATGACCCATCTTAAGATCCTTGATGGAGGAGCGGAGGTTCTTGGCCAAAATCTCCAGGTAGGCCATGCTATCCATCCTCCCATGGATGCGGACCAGATGGCCAGGCCCCTTGGCTGAGAAACAGCCCCACAGCATGATGCTGCCACCACCATGCTTGACTGTAGGGATGGTATTCTTGGGGTCGTATGCAGTGCCATCCAGTCTCCAAACGTCACGTGTGTGGTTGGCACCAAAGATCTCGATCTTGGTCTCATCAGACCATAGAACCTTGAACCAGTCTGTCTCAGAGTCCTCCAAGTGATCATGAGCAAACTGTAGACGAGCCTTGACATGACGCTTTGAAAGTAAAGGTACCTTACGGGCTCGTCTGGAACGGAGACCATTGCGGTGGAGTACGTTACTTATGGTATTGACTGAAACCAATGTCCCCACTGCCATGAGATCTTCCCGGAGCTCCTTCCTTGTTGTCCTTGGGTTAGCCTTGACTCTTCGGACAAGCCTGGCCTCGGCATGGGAGGAAACTTTCAAAGGCTGTCCAGGCCGTGGAAGGCTAACAGTAGTTCCATAAGCCTTCCACTTACGGATGATGCTCCCAACAGTGGAGACAGGTAGGGCCAACTCCTTGGAAAGGGTTTTGTACCCCTTGCCAGCCTTGTGACCCTCCACGATCTTGTCTCTGATGGCCTTGGAATGCTCCTTTGTCTTTCCCATGTTGACCATGTATGAGTGCTGTTCACAAGTTTGGGGAGGGTCTTAAATAGTCAGAAAAGGCTGGCAAAAGAGATCATTAATCCACACATGTGAAGCTCATTATTCTTGGTGCCTGAACTACTTCTTAATACTTTAGGGGGACCAAACAGAATTCTTGTGGTTTGATGGGTTGAATAATAAATGACACTCTGAATTAACTTTTAACGTTTTTTAAAAAAAAAAAAAAAATTAAATCAAAAATTTTTGCAGCAGTGCATTTCCCACTTCCAGGCTGATCTAGAGTACAAATGTCACAATGCCAAGTTAATTCCGCATGTGTCAACCAGCTAAATCTGCAGGGGGTTGAATACTACTTGTAGGCACTGTATATATAAATTTAAAAAAGAGGTTGATTTAAACTTTTATATTTTTTAAATTTCTTTAATATTTTAAAAGCTTTATTTTATTAAGCTTTCACTTTATTTTTAAACCTGTGATTGTTTGATCGCTTGTACAATATACTGCAATACTTCTCAGTATTACAATAAAAAGTAAAAATGATACTCTCCTATGAGATTGGCAGTAGCAGGGATTGACAGTGGCATCTGATTGGTTAAACAGCTGTGATTGGAGATACAGTGCCTTGAAAAAGTATTCATTGTGAAGTGTAATGGAAATGATACCTGTTTTTTTAATTACCGCATTATAAAAATATAAATCTGAAAATTGTGATATGCATTTTGTATTCAGGCCCGCTGATTCAATACTTTGTAAGACCATCTTTCACTGCAGTTGCTGATGCAAGTCTTTTGGGGCATGTATGTACCAGCTTTGCACATCTAGAGGCTGAAATTTTTGCTCATCCTTTTTTTGCAGACTAGCTCTGTGAGATTAGATGGAAAGCGTCTGTGAACAGCAATTTTCAAGTCTTACCACGGGGTTGTTGTCCTGTTGGAAGTTGAACCTGCACCCGGTCTCATATCTTTTGCAATGTCTTTCTTTTTTCCACTCTTCCATAAAGATCAGATTTGCAGCGTATCTGACCAATAGTTGTTCTATGGACAGATTATCCACCTGAGCTCCTCCAGAGTGACCATGGGAATCTTGGCTTCTCCTCTAATTAGTGCTCTCTTTGCTTGGGATGTCAGTTTAGGTTGACGGCCATGTCTTGGTAGGTCTGCAGTTGTGCCATACTCCGTCCATTTTTGGAAGATAGATTGAACAGTGCTCCATGAGATGTTCAGAGCTTGGAATATATTTTTTTTATAACCTACCCTTGCTCTACTGTTCTCCACAACTTTATCTTTGACCTGTCTGGTGTGTGCCTTGGTTTTCATCATGCTGTTTGATCCTTAATGTTCTCAAACAAACCTCTGAGGCCTTCTCAGAACAGCTGTGGTTATACTGAGAATAAATTACACACAGCTAGATTCAATGTACTATTTATTTGATTTCTGGAGGCAATTGGTCACTCGGTATTATTTAGGGGTGTCAGGCTAAGTGCACACATTCAGGAATGTTTGCAGAATTTTCCTGAGCAAAAATGGACATTTTCCACAGTAAAAACGTGCGTTTTTGGTGCGTTTTTTGCGCGGATTTTGCACGTTTTTACCGCGATTTTTTCCTGAACTTTCTAGGCCAATAATATAGCGGGAAAAACACTAGAATTTCGCGAAATTAATGAACATGTTGGTTCTTTTTCCGAGAAACGTTTTTTTCGCGGAAAAAAAACGCACCATGTGCACAAAAATTGCGGAATTCATTCTAAATGATAGGATGCTTAAATCATGCATTTTTGACGCGTTTTTTCCCATGAAAAACGCAAAAAAAAATGCAAACAATCCTGAATGTGTGCACTTAGCCTTAACTACAGGGGGCTGAATACAAATGCACGTCACAATTTTTAGATTTATATTTTTCAAATAATTATAAAAACATGTATTATTTCCTTTACAATTGACAAATACTTGTTACTTTTGTCGGTATATCACGTAAAATCCAATAAAATACATTTAAGCTTGTAAGTCTAAAGTGAAAAAATGTGGAAAAGTTAATGTGGTTTTAATACATTTTTAAGGCACTGTAGCTTTTGCTAATAAAGCTGACACCCACTTTGTATCGAGCAAAGTGAACTCCGTATACCCATAGCCGGCAAAAGACATAAATGTACATCCTACATCTGGAAAAAGGTATTTGGGTTCTCCCATCTTCACATCTAGGATATGCCATCATTTTATGATCTATGTGTCCAACCTCTGGCAATTTCAATAGTGGAAAATACAACAAATTTTACAAATTTCCTACAACATTACAAATTGTCTCAAAACAATCTGTGGTAAAACTGACACAAACAAGAAACAGATATAAAAATGTCTGCTTGTGCACCAATGAAAGCTCGCTGGTATGGTGTCTAAGGCCTAATGCACATGGCCATTCAACAGGTCCATACAACCGTTAGTTGTCCATAGCACTTGAAATATTTGAGGGACGTTCATTTTTATATTTCGTGACAAATCTTTCTGTTAAATTATAGCTTAAGCCAAATCAAACCTACCGAATAATTTTATTGAATGATAATATGTAAGACCACAGGGACCCCAGGTCCTAAGTTAGCTTTATGAGTTGAGCAGTAATGAGCATGTGCATTCACTACTCAGATAGACAGTGAATGCAGCAGAGGTTGTGCATGCTCACTGCCACTCTTTGAACACATGGTACTTTAGGACCCTCTTTCTTCTAGTCGTGAGGGTTCCAGCAGTAAGTCCACCAGCGCTCATACATTTAACACATATGCTCTGAATAGGTGATATAGATAGGTTTGAATCTCCGATGCAAGCTTACTTTATAATCTGTTTCATTACTATTATTTACAGTTTGTGGGAAATTCAGCACAAGACCACACAGATGTTTCAGAAGCAAATTTCCCTCCAGTGGAACATTAAAAGTGCAATTTAAAATAAGGACAAGAGACAAGAACTTGGAAAGTTTCGTGAAAAAGTAACTCAGCGCATGAAGACACTAGACTGGGAGCAGCTTGGAGCCTTACTTTGAACATAATACGCAGAATCGTGACAATACAGCAAATTGCTGTAAAAAACATCATGTGCTAAGTGCTACATAAATGATGGGATAAAACATACCATGTTCATTATAGCTTTACTTGTCTGCATAACAAAAAGCATTAAACAGAACTTATCTATCACTTACATGTATGACTATGTCAGAATAGAGCGTCGCCCTTGTCAGATGGCAAGTGATTCATAGATATTTACACATCACTCTATGGGATTGTTCAGGATACTTTATCATTCGAGAATGCAGCATGTGTGGGCTATGGCAAGTGACTAAACTTTAAGATGAAAAACGTAATATACACACATTTTAGGGATGCATTTTACAATGAGGTTAAAGTGAGGAATACTATCAATTGGATTTTTTTTTTTTACAAACCGACTCATAGATTGCAAAATAAAAATGTACCCTTCATTGACTTATTAAAATATATAGATATCAAATGTAAATGACTAGTCTCTATAGATGGAGACTGGTTTAAAATTGCAGTGTTTGGATTACATAAGAACGCTTAGTAATAAACAGATTCTGACTATAGCGTGCCCATTGTGCAAGTCGTGGAATTACGTACCGCCAACAGATTTAAAATACTTAGAACTGGCTTTACTACTAGGGTTCCAAACCATTTCATTTTCCATATAACTTTTACTGATTGGAATAGAAGCTATATCAAGACAGAAAAAGCATTTATCCCTTCTATAGCTCTGGATGGAGTTATTTCTGAAGCATGTGGATAGATTTCTGAAAACTGTATTTAGGTGAATAGGATATTTCAGAAATTTCTGCAAAGAAATCGAACAGAAAGACTTTTCCCCCAACAGGGAATGGCCCATCGTGAATTTACATAGGACTTGGAACGTGTGTGTTTTTAACTGCATTCTAAGCTATAGCTCAGATATTAAAGGGAACATGTCATGAGGATTGATGCTGCTGAACGATTATAAACACTGGAAGTGGAAGGATAATGAATTCAATCTGTCCTTTACAGCTTTGCCTCCCAGCACGTCTCAGAAAATGATCTCTGTTATATGCTAATGAGAACGGAGTAGTCTGATGGGTGTGTCGGGAACCAAACTCGGAGCCTGTTGTGAACCTGCTAAACCAGTTCAGCTAATTTTGATTGTAAGATTGTGGGGGGACATCATCCATATCAAAAGGTTGGATTAGCATGCTCTTAAGCCTATACATGCCAATTGGATCTTCTTAGAATATACTGGGAAGGATATTCTGTCGGGGTCGTAACGACAATCCACTCATCCTCCAGTCACTCCAAATTAGACTAAGAGCACGGGTCGACCGAGAATGAATCAGGCGATACGCTGGTTCAGACTTCAGAACGTGCCCTAAAGAAAATGGTGCTATTAGGCGGCCATCTCCAGTAAGCACTGAACTTTTATTCACGTACATAAGATTACATACACAGAATATTGGGGTGGAGTAAAGGCGGGATTGAGGAGAAAGAGATATGCTGAGTTATGCCCATATATGTACACATTCAGCATCTGATCATCCTAATTGGTCCTTAGATCTTCTTCTAAGTCCTCCTTGATCGTGTTGTCATCCTCAGTTTCGTTTCTTGAAGAAAGATTCTATTGTTCTCGTGTATCATGTGTTTCCTCAATTCTCCAAAGGTGGGGGCATTTCAGTGGATCCAGTTCAAGTTATTAGATAGTTAGTGTAATACAGTGATAGGACACAAGGTGGAG
>JARQOD010000001.1:277380269-277405705 GCA_033576555.1 Oophaga sylvatica
TAATGTGCTTGGGCTTGATACAAGAGCCCCTGATCTCTCAACTTTCCCTCATTCTGTGCGACAAAGTCTTTCCACACTGAAGGCTGAAGCCTGCCTGTACTCGGCAAGCTCATTATCTTAACAGCCTTCTTGCCTCCACGTGATTCCATCAATTCAACCACTCCCAAAGCACCACCCTCTAACTTGTGGGTTTTGTTTGATTTAAACATGCGCATCATGATTTAACAGAGTGAAATGATCTGTCGCGACTCAGACCACCGGTGCCACTTGCAGGTCACCACCCGTCATACAGAGTCCCGCTCCATGTGTTGACAAGACAAAAAGTCCCTGCTCAATTTGTCCCTTCCCTAACTGTGGGTGATAACTTTACAGCACAGTCCACCGTAACACTCTACACAGTACAGAGTCCCCGCTCCATGCACTGACACTGGGGCTTCTCCTAATGAGACTCCCCGTGTTGGACAAAGAGCCCCTGCTCCATTTGTCACTTCTCAGACGAAGAGCCCCGGCTCCATTAGTCACTGATTAGACTATCATGTGCGTCTTCTACCCCACTCAACACTTCAAGAATCTAAAATTTGTCCCAACTTTATTCTAACAGTCACGGGAGGCAATTATCTACATAAAGGTACAGTGACCGGAGGAGGGGAACGTGGTGTTTTGACTCAAGCACGTTGCAGGCAATGCAACGTCACTCGGTCACACTTGCTGGTTCGTGGCGTGGGATTGCCCTTGGTCTCACCACTCAACCAGTCACCCCTCCAGACCCAAATGGACAATACGACAGGACCAAACAGTGACTGACACACAGGCAAGTGGGACGCATATAAAGTATATGATCCCAACTTACCGTGTTCAACGGAGGCTGCAGTCCCTCGCCACTCAGTCACCGCGGGCACCACCGCAAAGTCCTCGGGACGGGTCCTGACGGGCGGCAATCCACGGTCCCACGTGTTAGGCGCCAATTGTCGGGGTCGTAACGACAATCCACTCATCCTCCAGTCACTCCAAATTAGACTAAGAGCACGGGTCGACCGAGAATGAATCAGGCGATACGCTGGTTCAGACTTCAGAACGTGCCCTAAAGAAAATGGTGCTATTAGGCGGCCATCTCCAGTAAGCACTGAACTTTTATTCACGTACATAAGATTACATACACAGAATATTGGGGTGGAGTAAAGGCGGGATTGAGGAGAAAGAGATATGCTGAGTTATGCCTATATATGTACACATTCAGCATCTGATCATCCTAATTGGTCCTTAGATCTTCTTCTAAGTCCTCCTTGATCGTGTTGTCATCCTCAGTTTCGTTTCTTGAAGAAAGATTCTATTGTTCTCGTGTATCATGTGTTTCCTCAATTCTCCAAAGGTGGGGGCATTTCAGTGGATCCAGTTCAAGTTATTAGATAGTTAGTGTAATACAGTGATAGGACACAAGGTGGAGACAGACACCAGCAGATACTAACATTGTCCTAAAATAAGTTTCAATCTGAATAATAATCATTTAAGGGAAACTTCGTGTTTTATAAAATACATATACACACTATAAATATAAAAGTATAGTAGAAAATTATATTTTACCTTGACAATTCTAAGTCATTTTGAAGCATGTCCAGGCTACAGTTCTGAACGTATTGTTAGGATGCTAATTAGATGGCGCAAAATGTGGTGGTACAGGTTTAAAAGCAAGAATTATGATGCTATGTTCTCTTTAATAGAACTGAATAACAAACTATTATGGGGGAAAGTGCTGGGATCCTGAAACAAAGCCATGGGAGAAAAGTGCTGGGATCCTGCAACACAGCAATGAGAGTAAAGTGCTGGGATCCTGCAACACAGCTATGGGAGAAAAGTGCTGGGATCCTGGTGAGGGAGGGCCAGGGCCGTAGTCATGGCCGAGGACACTGGTATATCTGTGCCCTTCCCTCCCTTCACATGAAAATAGTGTCCATTACTCTGCATACCTGTGGCTTCACTTTCTGCGCTGTCAGGGTCCTCTTTGCGCCGATGAAGGCTCCCTATAGACGGTTCCGCATGAACAGAGACACAGTCCATTTCAACTTTCAAAAGAACAACTTTACTGGTGTCTTTACGCAGCACATCCATAATCTTCACAGCATTTGCCACATGTTTCACGTTGCACATCTTTCTCTTTCCCTGTACTTTTCTGTCACACAGCACATACCCAGTCGGACTGTCTCATATGGTTCTTCAGCATCCTCCCTGTTCAGCTCTGCTACGATTAGACATTCCCTAGTCTGTTTCGCCCCCCACATGAGATCATCAGCCTCCGAAGTCAGTTGCCACATGGCGAGCAAACTGCCCTCCTGTACTGTCTCCTGCGGTGACACAACGTCCTTCCGGTCCAAACTCACTGCGTCTGGGAGTTCCCTCAGCCATTTCGCCCGGGATCTAGGGGCATCAGCCCATGCGATAAGTTGCCACATTATGGAGCCACCTGCGTCCCGTGTTGCCACTTTCTCTGCCTTAAACTTTTGTTCCAAGTCTGCTGTGGTCCCCTGCTGTACTGGCCTGCTACTGTTCTGGCCTGGTGCTGTGGATGGCTGGGCTTCTCTCTTAAACGTTGCGTGGTCACTGCTTTCATTCCGGGCAACTAAGCCCGTACAGACGGTTTGGGCCCGTCTAACTCCTTTGAGGAAGTCCTCCCTCTCTTAACTGCAGCTGACCCTCCTAATTTAACTATGTATAGTGTGGAACGCTTATCCAACTAAGTACAATAAAATGCCCCCATCTAGTGGCCGAACGGGGGGTACTATGCTTTCCCTATTTCACAGATATACAGATAAGCAAATATATACATTCCATTTATACACATAGCAGCATTGTTAAACATTCACAGTATGGGAAAGCAACTACACAGACATCACATTAATTATAACAGTATCAACACATGGGAAGGAAGTGGAGTATTACAAGGGCCCGGTATCCCCCTTACACTGCAACACAGCTATGGGAGAAAAGTGTTGGGATCCTGCAACACAGCTATGGTACGAAAATGCAGTACTCCTGCAAACACAGCTATGGGGGAAAGTGCCTGGATCCTGCTACACAGCTATGGGGGAGGAAGTGCTGGGATCCTGCAAGAAACCTATGAGAGAATGTTCTGAGATCCTGCAACACGCTATTGCAGGAAAGCACTACTAGGACCAAGCAAAACAACTATGGGGAAATTGCTGGGATCCTGCAACACAGCTATGTGGGGAGGTGCTGGGATCCCGCAAAACCTCTATGGGGGAAAGTATTGGGATCATGTTACACGGCAATGGGCGAGGAAGTGCTGGAATCCTGCAAACACAGCTATGTGAGGAAGGTGCTGGGATCCTGCAACACTGCTATGGGGGAAAGTGCTGGAATCATGCTACAAAGCTAGGGGGGAAGAAGTGATGGGATCCTGCAACAAACCTATGGGAGAAATTTTTGGTGATCCTGCACCACAGCTATTGGAGGAAAGTGTTAGGACCACGGAAAACAACTACGGGGGAACGTGCTGGGATCATGTCAAACAGCTATAGGAGGAAAATGCTGGATTCATGCAACACAGCTATGGAGGAGAGTGATGGGATCACACAACACAGCTATGGTGGGAAGGTGCTGAGATCCTGCAACTCCGCTATAGGGGGTGCTGGAATCCTGCCACAAAACTATGAGAAATACAGAAAGTGATGTTGCCATCACAAAAACGATATTGGGTCCAAAGGTCATAAAATATATAAATCTTTATTAGAACAATCATATAGCAAGTGCAATAAATAGAAAACAAAGACAGCGTACAGCAATAGACAGCACAGGTGACTTCGCAACCTGGAGAAAGGAAGACACCCTGATCCCAGTCCTGAGAAAATAGAGACAATAATCTGTGTTAAGGTTGAGAGGAGTGATGCATAGGTTGATGCAGAAAATAATAGCTAAGGTGTATTAGACAAGTGTCAGCTGCAACGATAGTAGCCATATGCCTAGAGGAGATGTAAAATACATGGAGGAACACTATACCACCATCTCCACACACACTCATACTGCTAGTATCAAAACCCAGCCAGAGAAGAAATTCAAATAATGGCGATAATGCCAATAACCAGTGCGAGTATATTACCTCTCTATTTAGGCGTGGGCTCAGGTGCTGGGGCAGACGCGCTGATCTTGAGGAAGACTAACGTCGAAACGCGTTGATCTGCTCTGTCCTTCATATGTGGAGCTGTACTGCTTGGGCATTGCTGTCTTATTTTTAATCATGAACATTACAAGTTTTTTTTAAAACCATTTCATTCCACGCTGGATATCCCCATTTTTTTTTTTGTACTTCTGGTTGCTCTGCCACATCCGTGCGAGGAGTGAAGTTTGGCTTTATACATCAGTGGATATTGGGGTAAGCTGACATCTTCTGTTTTCATTCTAAACAGTAAATCTATTAATTTAGACATTCTCTTCTCACTACTATGTATGTTAAAAAATAAAAATATATGGATTTAGACATTCTCTTCTCACTACTATGTAATGTTAAAAATAAAAATATGGAGTCTTAATAACATATATAGACATTTCAATAAAGAACACGTGGATAAAAAATATATTTTTAGAAAAAAAGATGGGAGTCTGACCTCAACTTAACTTACCAGGCTGAAAATTGGGACACTGCTATTAGGTCCACATATAAAGCAACTATTTCGCTAGCTTTACACAAATCTTATTTTAAGATAATTACAAGATGGTACTACACACCAATTAGATTAGTACACATTTTTGGTCTACTCTCCTTTGTGCTGGAGGAAGTGTGGTTTTCAGGGAAACCTCTTTCATATTTTTTGGGGTTGTCCTAAAATAAAATCCCTCTGGACAAAAGTTTCGCTTTATATTAATTCATTTGTTGATAACTTTGTGATCACTCCACAGAAAGCCCTTCCTTCTTTGGATATGGAAGGAGTTGACACCAGGGTTAAATATGTTATTATTCACATATTCCTTGTGTTTAAAAACACGCTAGCACTTTGGTGGAAAAAGCAGAGATACCTAAGTTTGAAGACATCCTAAATCATATCCACCAACACAATTCCTGGGAATGGAGATTGTGGTTAATTCTAAAGGCATCGAGAGCTATTTAAAGAAATGGAAGATCTGGAATGACAAGTTTCTCACTCCATAATTATTAGGCTAAGTCACACAGTAGACTTCCATCTTAATACATTCGCCTCGTTTTAGTAATTCTATGAATACATTTTATTATTCACAATGGTCATGTTTATATTTATTTTATATGTGCTCTATTTACAACAAATTGTAAATGCTATAAGGTTCTCTAGTTTTTACTGAACCTCATTCCTTCCCTTTCTTCTGTTCAGGGCCGTATTTAGTTTATGCTGCCCTAGGCACTTTTAGTTCTGCCTCCCCCATTGGTGAGTATGACTAATGCAGACACTGTCGGCAGTGACTTAGGCTACTTGCACATCAGAGATTTTTGCCATTCGCAGCAGATCCGGCAGTTTTTCCGCATCTGCCACGTAACGGATCACTTATGGCAACACTGCATTCGGCCTCATTCATTCCCTATGCGACTTGCAGACATGTGCGACACTTGCGGTTTTGATGCGATCCCGCAAATCCGATACTTGCAGCAATGGAAAAAAAAACGCTACTAGCAGTGTTTTTTTGTCTCACCACAAGTGCCGCACATGTTTGCAAGTCCCATAGGGAATGAATGAGGCCGAATCTATGTGTATGCCCATGTAGCTCTTTCAAAGACAGTGGTTTCCTACCACACTCAAAAGACATACAAATAGGATGTTTAGATTGTGAGCCCCAATGGGGACAGTGTTGGTGATGTATGTAAAGTGCTGTGGAGTTAATAGCGCAATATCAGTGAATAAATATTATTCTTAATATTAGGTTACAATACCAGGATCTGAGGATTTTCTGTTTCGAGGTCAAGAGCTCTCTGATGTGATGTTGCTGCCTGTCTCGCTGTCTTCCTCTTTTGACACTGCAGTGTGGTGGACAAAAAAACATTAACTGGTTAACAGCAAGAAGTCTGGTGTCTGTGTACTAACTGAACTAGAAACTCTCCCCATACCATGTCCAGCAGACATTGGAGGATTACTAGATGGATTTTATTATTCTATTACTGCCCAGTCTCTGACTAAGGCCTTATTCATATGTCTGGGTGTAAACAGATACTTACATATAAATCTGGACAATTTATCTTATCGATCTCGCGGTATATTATTTATTATAGATCTATAATATATAATGTACAAGGAGACTTGTAGTATAAAATGTTCAGAATTATCTGAATTTAATATATGATGTACAATCTATTATCTATAATGTCCTGGGTGATCTATAATATATAATGCTCAGGTAGTAGATTTATAATAATGTACAGTCCAGGCAAATCTATACTATATAATGTCCAGAGGCAGAGATAGATTTAGGGTACGCTCTCACGTTCAGGAAACGCTGCGGGTTGGATGCTGAGAACAGCCGCAGAGTCCAATCCGCAGCGTCCAAATGTTACAGCATAGTGGAGGGGATTTTATGAAATCCCATATCCACTATGCGTACAAAGAGCTGTGTATATACACATGCGGCGCATCTTTCTAGACCGCAGCATGTCTATTTATCTCACGGAGACGCTCAGTCTACGCAAGATAAATAACACCGTCCTATGTATAGGATGTGGTGATTCCACACGGTTCAATGCTAGATGTGGAACCACCGCGTGTACAAAAGCCGGCAAAGCTTAGGACGGAGCTGTGTCCTCTCTGCAGTGTTTCCTGAACGTGGAAACATAACCTTAGGGTATGTGCACACAGGGGTGGGATTCAAATTTTAACAACAGGTTCGTGTTTGTGCGTCGGTAAACCACACCCATTTTAAGCCACACACCCCCCCCCGCACACATGCGATTTGCACACTTAGTCATGTACCGACGAGCTGCTCTCCCTAATGCTCTCAATGTTCAGTGAAAATCTGAGAGAAGCAGAAGAGAAGCTCGATGTCACAGGACCATAAGTATGAAAATGGCATGAGTGAAGTGTCCATGAGATGACTGCTGGAACCTGCAGAGCTGAATCCTGACATTGCAGCTTCTGAATTCTCACAACAAATGCTCTGCACACTTTTAGGATTCTCCCTTACCGGTGGCGAGAGTACACGGTCATGTCAGCACAAGCATGTGATTTATATACTTCTGGCCACATTCCGACTAGACGTGCCCGGCCTCGCTCCGTTCATTTTCATTGAGGCCACACGTCTAGTCAGCATGTGACCGCATGTATGTAAATCACCGGCACGAGAGAATCCTGACAGCGTGCAGTGCGCACTGTGAGAATTCTGAAATTGACTAATTCTCATGTTTTTATTTGTGTTAGGAGCATTAAAGGGGCTGTCCAGGTTTGTGCTGAGTCTGCAGTCATTCTATGTGACACAGACCTGGAGAACCCCTTTAATGCTCCTAACAAATAAAGACATGAGAATTAGTCAATTTCACAATTAATATTTACATCCAGGTACCTTATAGATGACGTCGTCTCTGGAGTCGTTCTCCTTTTCTTCATCTTGTCAAGATCCCATGATGAGTTTTCTCATCCACAGCCGTCTCTGCAGACCTCCATCTTCTCCGGTCTTCTGCACCAACTCTCCACACGATGCCCTTAAAGACAGAAGAGTCATTATAATGCCCCTAAATAAAAATATCTGCAATATACTGTCGCCTCACACTATTCCCCTCCCTCCTCACACTGTCTCCTCTCACATCCCCCCTGTTCACCATACTGTCTCCTCATATATTTACCCCCTCACTATACTGTCTGCTCACACATACCCGACTACCCATACTATGTCCACATACATTCACCCGTTCACCCATACTGTCTGCAACCATCCCCATACTGTTTCCTTATACATGCATACTTCAGTACCCTCAAATCCCCCCACACATATTAAATACCCCATCCCCACTCCAAATCCCCGGACTCCACACATAAAATAGCCCCCCATCCCCACTCCAAATCCCCCCACACATAAAATAGCCCCTCATCCCCACTCCAAATCCCCCACACATAAAATAGCCCCCCATCCCCACTCCAAATCCCCCCACACATAAAATAGCCCCTCATCCCTACTCCAAATCCCCCACACATAAAATAGCCCCTCATCCCCACTCCAAATCCCCCCACACATAAAATAGCCCCTCATCCCCACTCAAAATCCCCCCACACATAAAATAGCCCCTCATCCCACTCCAAATCCCCCCACACATAAAATAGCCCCACATCCCCACTCCAAATCCCCCCACACATAAAATAGCCCCTCATCCCCACTCCAAATCCCCCCACACATAAAACAGCCCCCCATTCCCACTCCAAATCCCCCCACACATAAAATAGCCCCTCATCCCCACTCCAAATCCCCCCACACATAAAATAGCCCCTCATCCCCACTCCAAATCCCCCACACATAAAATAGCCCCCCATCCCCACTCCAAATCCCCCACACATAAAATAGTCCCCCATCCCCACTCCAAATCCCCCCACACATACAATAACCCCCATCCCCACTCCAAATCCCCCCAACATAAAATAACCCCCCATCCCCACTCCAAATCCCCCACACATAAAATAGCCCCCATCCCCACTCCAAATCCCCCCACACATACAATAACCCCCATCCCCACTCCAAATCCCCCACACATAAAATAGCCCCCCATCCCCACTCCAAATCCCCCCACACATAAAATAGCCCCCTATCCCCACTCCAAATCCCCCCCACATAAAATAGCCCCCCATCCCCACTCCAAATCCCCCCACACATACAATAACCCCCATCCCCACTCCAAATCCCCCCACACATAAAATAGCCCCTCATCCCCACTCCAAATCCCCCCACACATAAAATAGCCCCCCATCCCCACTCCAAATCCCCGGACCCCACACATAATAGCCCCTCATCCCCACTCCAAATCCCCCCACACATAAAATAGCCCCCCATCCCCACTCCAAATCCCCCCACATAAAATAGCCCCTCATCCCCACTCCAAATCCCCCACACATAAAATAGCCCCTTATCCCCACTCCAAATCCCCCCACACATAAAATAGCCCCTCATCCCCACTCCAAATCCCCCCACACATAAAATAGCCCCTCATCCCCACTCCAAATCCCCCCACACATAATATAGCCCCCCATCCCCACTCCAAATCCCCCCACACATAAAATAGCCCCTCATCCCCACTCCAAATCCCCCCACACATAAAATAGCCCCCCATCCCCACTCCAAATCCCCCCACACATAAAATAGCCCCTCATCCCCACTCCAAATCCCCCCACACATAAAATAGCCCCTCATCCCCACTCCAAATCCCCCCACACATAAAATAGCCCCTCATCCCCAGTCCAAATCCCCCCACACATAAAATAGCCCCTCATCCCCACTCCAAATCCCCCACACATAAAATAGCCCCTCATCCCCACTCCAAATCCCCCCACACATAAAATAGCCCCCATCCCCACTCCAAATCCCCCCACACATAAAATAGCCCCTCATCCCCACTCCAAATCCCCCACACATAAAATAGCCCCCCATCCCCACTCCAAATCCCCCCACACATAAAATAGCCCCCATCCCCACTCCAAATCCCCCCCACATACAATAACCCCCATCCCCACTCCAAATCCCCCCACACATAAAATAGCCCCTCATCCCCACTCCAAATCCCCCCACACATAAAGTAGCCCCCCATCCCCACTCCAAATCCCCCCACACATAAAATAGCCCCTCATCCCCACTCCAAATCCCCCCACACATAAAATAGCCCCCTAACCCCACTCCAAATCCCCCCACACATAAAATAGTCCCCCATCCCCACTCCAAATCCCCGGCCCCCACACATAAAATAGCCCCCATCCCCAAATCCCCCACACATAAAGTAACCCCCCATCCCCACTCTAAATTCACCCCCCCATACACACACATTATGCCCCCCCATCATCCAGTGCAATTGATTCCTGGGAGCCGGCACGCAGCAGCTTCTCTGCGCCGGCTGTCAGCTTGACAAACGGCACAGGGAACCGCCGACTCTCAGGTGCAAAATAGTTCCGGATCGCCGCTCTCATTCTCCCCGGTTCGGGTAACCGGCTGCTTTTTGAACAACCGGTTCCATCGAACCGGGAGAACCGGCTGAATCCCACCCCTGTGTACACACGTTGCAGATTTGTCTGCAGAAGTTTCCGTACATAATCCGCATCTCTTGGCAGAAAACGCAGGTGCGTTTTTTACATGCGGATTTGTATGCCTTTTTGTAAGCTAAACAAAAAGATGTTATTTAACAAAAAAAAGATTTGTGATGTCATTTCTGTCCAACCTCCTCTTTTACATTAGTCCAGCGCTCATTCTCCCCAGCGCTTATTCCCCACCTCAGCGCGCTCATTCTCCCCAGCGCTCATTCCTCCCCCAGCGCTCATTCCTCCAGTGCTCATTCCTCCCCCAGCGCTCATTCCCCCAGCGCTTATTCCCCCAGTGCTCATTCCTCCCCCAGCGCTCATTCCTCCCCCAGCGCTCATTCACCCAGCACTCATTCTCCCCAGCATTCATTACTCCCCAGCGCTCATTCCCCACCTCAGCGCTCATTCCCCGCTGCGCTCATTCCCCCCAGTGCTCATTACTCCCCCCAGCGCTCATTACTCCCCCCAGCGCTCATTCTCCCCCAGCGCTCATTCCACCCCAGCGCTCATTACTCCCCAGCGCTCATTCCTCCCCCAGCGCTCATTCCCCCGGGCCCCGGCCACTCATCCCCCCAGCACTCATTCTCCCCCCAGTGCTCATCCCTCGGGCCCCGGCTGCTCACCTTCCCCCAGCGCTCATTCATTCCCCCGGGCCCAGGCTGCTCACCCCCCCAGCGCTCATTCATTCCCCGGGCCCCGGCTGCTCCCCCCTTCCCCAGCGCTCATTCCCCCAGGCCCCGGCTGCTCCCCCTTCACCCAGCGCTAATTCCCCCAGGCCCCGGCTGCTCACCCCCCCAGCGCTTATTCCACTGGGCCCCGGTTTCTCCCACCTCCCCCAGCGCTCATTCCCCGGCTGCTCACCCCTCCAGCGCTCATTTCCCCAGGCTCCAGCTGCTCACCCCATCCCCCACCGCTCATTCCCAGGCTGCTCCCCCCATCCCGCAGCGCTCATTCCCCGGCTGCTCCCCACATCCCCCAGCGCTCATTCCCCGGCTGCTCCCCCATCCCCCAGTGCTCATTCCCCATCTGCTCCCCACATCCCTCAGCGCTCATTCCCCGGTTGCTCCCCCATCCCCCAGCACTCATTCCCCGGCTGCTCACCCCCCCAGCGCTCATTCCCCCAGGCCCCGGCTGCTCACCCCATCCCCCAGCGCTCATTCCCCGGCTGCTCATCCCATCCCCAGCGCTCATTCCCCAGCTGATCACCCCATCCCCCAGCGCTCATTCCCCGGCTGCTCCTCCCATCCCCCAGCGCTCATTCCCCGGCTGCTCACCCCATCCCCTAGCACTCATTCCCCGGCTGCTCACCCCATCCCCCAGCGCTCATTCCTCGGCTGCTCACCCCCTCCCCCAGCGCTCATTCCCCGGCTGCTCACCCCCTCCCCCAGCGCTCATTCCCCGGCTGCTCACCCCATCCCCCAGCGCTCATTCCCCGGCTGCTCACCCCATCCCCCAGCGCTCATTCCCCGGCTGCTCACCCCATCCCCCAGCGCTCATTCCCCGGCTGCTCACCCCATCCCCCAGCGCTCATTCCCCGGCTGCTCACCCCTTCCTCCAGCGCTCATTCCCTGGCTGCTCACCCCATCCCCATTCACTCCCTGCGACTGGCTGGCTGATTCCATTTTCAGCCTCAGAGTCACTGCTCTGCATTAGCCGGCGCTGCAGCCCCGCTCGTTCTTCCCCCCTGGCTGGCGCCTGGCTCACTCCTCATAACTGCATGCAGCAGACAGTGCTCAGCCTCCGCCGCCCACAGAGCACATTCTGAACCCGGGGGCCGGGGCTCACGCGCCGCTCACCTCCTGAGTCTGTCGTCTGCTCCGGTCCGGTCCCTGCTCCTGCCTCCTGCTGCACGTGTTTTCGTTTATCAACATGACAGGCGCCGGCGCGGTCACACGTCACGTGGGTACCGCTCATTAAACTCATGAATATGGATGCCACGCCTATGAGAGTGGAGTGGCATCCATATTCCTGAGCTTAATGAGCAGTACTACGTGACCGCACGCTCACACAGGAAGCAGAGAAATCGGCGCTGGATCATAGGAGGCTGCAGCAGGAGCCAGGAGGAGGTGAGTATGATGATGGGGGGGGTAGGGAAGGAAAGGGAGGGCCGCGGACATATTAAAAAGAAAAAAAAAATTGCTTGCTCAGGTGCCGCCCCCCAGCAGAGTCCCGCCCTAGGCACGTGCCCTCCAGTGCCTAGTGGGAAATACGGCCCTGCTTCTATTCTGTCAATCCTACCCCTTCCCTTCCTTTATGTTTTCCTTATTACTTGGTTATATAAAATTTAATAAAAATATAAAAAAAAAAAAAAATTGTCACTACACCTGTAGATAAATTCTCAAAAGGGTATAATTTCTAAATGGGTCACTTGAGGGGCATTCTGCTTTTCTAGCACTTAGGGGCTCTGTATATGTAATCCACAAACTGTTCTAGGAAAATCTGCGCTCCAAGAGGCAAATAGCGTTCCGTCCCTCCCGAGTCTCTCTGTATGGCTAAGCAGTACTGTATAGCCACATATTGGGTATTTCTACATTCAGAAGAAATTCTAAGACAAATTTTGGTGAAAATTTTACCGTTCTCCCAGTATAAAAATTTTAAATTTGGGACTAACACAATTTTGGTGGTAAAAATGTAAAATTATTTTTTCTTCACTGCCCAATGGTATAAAATTCTGTGACACACCTGTGGTGTCAATATAATCACTGCACCACTAGATAAATTCATTGAGAGGTTTAGTTTGTAAAATGGGGTCACTTATGGGGGGGGGTTCTGCTGTTCTGGCACCTCAGCAGGGGCTCTGCCAATGTCACATGGCACTCTCAAACCAGTGCAGCAAAATCTGCACTGTAATATGGCGCTACTTCCTTTCTGAGCATTGCACTGTGCCTCAAAAGTAGTTTTCGACCACATATGGTGTATCGGTGAACAAAGGAGAAATTTCAAAACAATTTTTGGGTCCATTTTCTCCTGTTACCCTTGTGAAAATACAAGATTTGGAGCTAAAAAAGATTTTTCTGGGAAAAAAATGTATTTTTTTTATTTTCACTGCTTAACATTACAAACTTCTGTGAAGCACCTGGGGGGTTCAAGGTGTTCAATACACATCTAGATAAGTTCCCAAAGGGGTATAGTTTCCAAAACGGTGTCACTTGTGGGGGGTTTCCACTGTTTAGGTACATCAGGGGCTCTCCAAACGTGACATAACATCAGCTAATTATTCCAGCAAATTTTACATTCAAAAAGTCAGATGGCGCTCTATCCCTTCTAAACCCTGCCGTGCGCCCAAACAATTGTTTTCCTCCATATTGTGACACTAGTCACAACCCACGGACAGGCCGGTAGTCAGCGAAATCAGATGTTCCGGGGTCAATACCAAAAGAGCACGCAGTAAACCAAGGAAAAATGCGAAGTCGTAAGTCAGGTCACATTCCAGGGTCAGAATGCCAGAGAAATAGTAGATAAGCAAAGGGGCAATAACAAGTGGGTAATCAGAACAGGTCCAAAGGTCAGCAGCAGAATATCAGAAACAAAGGGGCAATAACAAACGGGTAGTCTGAACACAGTCCAAAGGTCAGCAATGGAATATCAGATGCAAAGGGGCAAATACAAACGGGTAGTCAGAACACGGTCAAAAGGTCAGCAGCAGCAGATCAGAACTTACAGCACAGGGAACAGGGAACAAGGAAACACACACCAGCGAGCACAAGCTTAGAACGAGCTTTTGACTGGCAGTGATCTGGGCCAGACAGCTCACCTAAATAGCAGGGCAATCAAAGAGCACAGGGAGCACCTGTGGAAATCTCTGCCCCTTCCCGTCCCAGATAGGTCAACCGAGCTGTCAATCAAAGCACCAACATCTCAGCATGTCCCAGCACAGGATAGGATGACAGAGCTGTCCATCACTGAGTCCCAGGCACTCTGAGCAGAAGGATCGTGACACATATATTGGGTATCTGTGCACTCACTGCACAACAAATAGTATGGCGCAATTTCTCCTTTTACCCTTATGAAAATGCAAAATTTGGAGCTAAAAAAGATTTTTGTGGGAAAAATGCGATTTTTTTTTTTTCACAGCTCTACGTTATAAACTTCTGTGAAGCACCTGGGGGTTCAAGGTGCTCAATACACATCTAGATAAGTTCACAAAGGGGCCTAGTTTCCAAAATGGTGTCACTTGAGGGGGATTTCCACTGTTTAGGCACATCAGGGGCTCTCCAAACGTGACATGGTATCCGCTAATTATTCCAGTAAATTTTACTTTCAAGAAGTCAAATGGCGCTCCTTCTTTTCTGTGCCCTTCCGTGTGCCCAAACAGTAGATTTCCCCCACCTATGGGGTATCGGCATGCTCAGGATAAATGCACAACAAACTGTATGGTCCATTTTCTCCTGTTACCCTTTCAAAAGTAAAAAAAATAGGTCTAAAAGAAAATTTTTGTGAAAGAAAAGTAAATATTTATTTTTTCCTTCCATATTCCAAAAATTCCTGTGAAGCACCTGAAGGGTTAATAAACTTCTTGAATGTGGTTTTGAGTACCTTGAGGGGTGCAGTTTTTAGAATGGTGTCACTTTTAAGTATTTTCTGTCATATAGGTCCCTCAAACTCACTTCAAATGTGTGGTGTTCCCTAAAAAAATTGTTTTGCAAATTTTGTTGTAAAAATGAGAAATCGCTGGTCAACTTTTAACCCTTATAACTTCCAAAAAAAAAAATTATGTTTCAAAAATTGTGCTGATGTAAAATAGACATGTTGGAAATGTTATTTATTAACTATTTTGTGTGATATGACTCTCTGATTTAAGTTCATAAAAATTTAAAGTTTTAAAATTGCAAAATTTTCGCCAAATATCCGTTTTTTTCACAAATAAACGCAAGTCATATCAAAACATTTTTACCACTATCATGAAGTACAATGTGTCATGAGAAAACTGTCTCACAATTAGGAATCTATTGAAATGTTCCAGAGTTATGAACTCATAAATTGATAGTGGTCAGAATTGTAAAAATTGGCCTGGTCAAGAATGTGAAAACAGGCTTTGGGGCGAAGGGGTTAAACACTGACTTGTGAATGAGTCCTAAAGGAAAAAGTTCTGTTCTGTGGCTTCTATATAGCCATTTTCTGTTATAGGTCAGTGTCTATGTGGAATGCTATAGCTGAGTGCACTTGGTAATGAGTAGTTGGAAGAACCACTCTGTCTGTCATCATCACCTATAATTAATACTCATTGTAGCTTTTAAACAAAGTTATTCATTAATGAAGTAAATGTTTCATGGAAATTAAAAATCTCATGATCTGTATTAATTTTTTCTGTATGTGAGACCATGATTCTGAGTTTCCATTTAAAGGCATAGACCAGAGATAATGAAACAAGATTTTATTTTCTTTTTTTTCACACACTTTTACAACAAGCTTATTGGTTTCAAATCATCCCTTATGGGTGCAGAAGCTTGATGGTTACAATGAACACTAGGTGGCACACTAAGGCAGGCAATCTACATACTGGTCATCAGCTACTCCCAAGCTAACATCTCACACAAGCCTTCAACTATTGTCATCCTAACAGCCTCAGAATACTCCACCCATGATAAAAATGCAATTAGCCACACCACCTTAGCCACAGCCCTCAAAGAGACCTCCAGGCTGTCTCCTCTTTCTTTAACCCCTTACTGTTCATTGACGTGCACAGCCCGTCATGGCAGGATGTCAGTTTCGGCAGCATGACGGACTGTGCACGTCATGCCTTTGTAAACACGCAGTGGTAGTTCAGTGCCGACAGCTGTCAATGACAGCTGACAGGCACGGCAAGCGGTGCGGGGACCTTTGCAGTCGGTCCCCGCACCTACAGCGCTGTGATTGGTCAGTCAATCTGACTGACCAAACACAGCAGCGATCGGGCAGGAGAGGCTGAAATTTCAGATTCTCCTGTCCGATCAGTGTAGGAGCTCAGCGCTGCGGTGGCTGAGCTTCCTGCACTGACAGCCGGGAGCGGCGTCTGCGCCGCTCCTGGCTGTTAACCCCCTGACTGCTGCGATCGAGCGCGATCGCAGCGTTCAGGGAGGGAGGCAGAGGGTAGGGGGGCTCCCTCTGCCTCAGATCTGCGTCCCCGCGATGTAATTGCAGGGCCCGATCTCTGCCTTGATGACCCGGTTGTCATGAGGTACATCAGGGACTCTCCAAACGCGACATGGTGTCTGCTCTCGATTCCAGCCAATTTGACATTCAAAATCTCAAATGATGCTCCTTCCCTTCTGAGCACTGCTGTGCGTCTAAAGATTGGTCTTCCTCCACACATGGGGTATCGGTGTACTCAGGAGAAATTGTACAACAAATATTGTGGTTCAGTTTCTCCTGATACCCTTGACAAAATAAAAAAAATTGTGTCGAAAGAAAAATTTTGGGGAAAAAAAGTTAAATGTTCATTTTTTTCTTCCACATTGCTTCAATTCTTGTGAATTATCTAAAGGGTTATTAAACTTCTTGATTGTGGTTTTCAACACCTTGAGGGGTACAGTTTATACAATGGTGTCACTTTTGGATATTTTCTGTCATATTGACCCCTCAAAGTGACTTCAAATGTGAGGTGGTCCCTAAAAAAAATGGTTTTGTAAATTTTGTTGGAAAAATGAGAACAAAAAAAAATTTTGGTTCCAAAATTGAGTTGATGTAAAGTAGACATGCTGGAAATGTTATTTATTAACTATTTTTGTGACATATCTCTCTGATTTAAGGGCATACAAATAAAAATTTGAAAATTGCAAAATTTTCAAAATTTTCGCCATATTTCCATTTTTTTTCATAAATAAACACAAGTTATATCGAAGAAATGTTACCACTGTCATGAAGTACAATATGAAAACAATCTCAGAATCGTTGAAGCGTTCCAGAGTTATAAGCACATAAAGTGACAGTGGTCAGAATTGTAAAAATAGGCCTGGTCATTGACCTACAAAATGGCTTGGTCCTTAAGGGGTTAAAGGGAGCCTGTCATCAGTTTTGGCTGATATAAGATACGGCCATCATCTTTCAGGACCAAGAAGAACAACACCCTCCGGACCGGACCGCCCTGCAAGTGAGTATAATGAAAGTTATTTTTCTTCTCTTACAGGTCGGGTTGGGGGCAGATATACAGCATTATAGAATGTTGTATATCAGCCCTGAAAGGTGATAGCCGTAACTGATATCGATCAAAACTGATGATAGGTTCCCTTTAGGTATTGCTTTGTCTTAATGGCAACTTTTGCCTGTAAGTCTCAATAATACACACCAATAGACCCGATATGAAGCATCTCCACAAGTTTCTTGTTACTCGTATCTCAATTCCGCCGCCTCTCCCTTGTGATAAGCCACTTCGGCCTCTGGCTGATTGACACCAAAATGAACAATTTTTTTCCAGGCTCCAGCCCAGTCATGTACATGTTGCTTCAGTGTTTTTCACTGACAGAACACATACTGTACACTTTAAAGTCTATGTGACTACTCATATGCCTGTGTTTTTTTGTGCATTCAAGAAAAAAAGGTAGCACACTGTAGCGCTATAGCTTGCAGACACAAAATATGAAAATATGAAAAATATGAAAAATTAATTGCATCACTGCCTTAGAAATATGAAAAATTGAGAAGTCTTAGCACATAAAAAGGCCAATTTATGTGTACCTGGGAGCCACGTTAAGGCTCTTCTCATATCCCAGGTCCTAACTATGCCAATCATCAGTACATAATTAGAGCACCAGAGCCATCAATAGTACATGAATATGGCACTAGAAATATCATCAGTAAATACATCACCAGAACCACCATCAGAACATGAATACATCACCAAAACCACCATCAATACATGAATATGTCACCAGAACCACTATTAGTACATGAATGCATCAATAGATCCAACATCAGTACATGAATACATCAACAGGCCCAAAATCAGTACTTGACTACATCACCAGAACCACCATAAGTACATGAATACATCACCAGAACCACCATAAGTACATGAATACATGACCAGAACCAAGAGTACTTGAATACAAAAACCAATTAGTACAACAATCAATTGCAATATCAAGTCAGTCCCATAAACAATGGTATCGCATTAGCAATAGTAAGGAGCTACTGGGAGCTGTAATCAGACTGCAGACCATACAGGAACCACAGTACTGATGAGAATTAGTCAGTATCACAAATAAACATTTACATCCAGGTACCTTATAGAATACATCTTCTCTGGAGTTGTCTCTTTTCATCTTTATCTTGTCTAGATGCCATGATTACTTTTCATATCAACAGCTATTCTCTGCAGACCACCCTCTTCTCCAGACTTTTGTAGCACATCCCAACACAGTGACCTTAAAAATAAGAGTGTTATTAAAATACCCTCTGCATAAAAATATTTTTCCATATTATGAGGTTAAATAAGCCTCCTATGGTATATGACCTCCACACTGCCTACCATTATCAGCTATAACTGCCAAACCATCCGCCATTTTGAATCACGGCCTATACAATGGCTGTCCCCTCTCTAATTTTCCATTACACTTTCTATATGTCCACACTGTCCCCCCACTATGCTAACCCATCTCCATATTATGCCTCCATTTCATGCTGTCCTCACTCAATATCCATTCTTTACTCCTTTTCACCCTATGCCCTCATACTGTGAGGCTAAGTGCACACGTTTGCAGAATGTTTGCAGAATATTCCTGAGCAAAACCGGACTTTTTTCGCGGCAAAAACGTGTGTTTTTGCGCGGATTTTGCGCGTTTTGGTGCGGTTTTTTTGCGCGGATTTGACGCGTTTTAACCGCGATTTTTTCCTGAACTTTCTAGGTCAATAATATAGCGGGAAAAACGCTAGAATTCCGCAAAATTAATGGACATGCTGCTAGATTTTCCGCAATGCGTTTTTTTCGTGGAAAAAAACGCACCATGTGCACAAAAATTGTGGAATTCATTCTAAATGATAGGATGCTTAATACATGCGTTTTTGACGCGTTTTTTCCCGTGAAAAAAACGCAAATATTCCTGAACGTGTGCACTTAGCCTCAACCACACTGCCCTCTTCAAATTGTAACCACTCCTCACACTGTCCCCCTACAGACCCCCATAAATAGTATTATTATTTTTATTATTATTATACATTTATATAGCCCATTTATTCCATGGCGCTTTACATATGAAAAGGGAAAAATATAGACAGGTACAATAAACATGTGCTAGACAAGGGACACACAAGTACAGAAGGAGAGAGGACCCTGCCCGCGAGGGCTCACAGTCTACAGGGATGGGTGAGAATACACTAGGAGAGGGTAGAGCTGGTCGTGCGATGGTTCAGTACACTGAGGATCATTGCAGGTTGTAGGCTTGTCGGAACAGGTGGGTCTTCAGGTTTTTCTTGAAGGTCTCCGTTGTTGGTGAAAGTCTGATGTTTTGCGGCAGGGAGTTCCAGAGTATGGGGGAAGCCCGGGAGAAGTCTTGTATGCGGTTGTGGGAAGAAGAGATGAGGGGGGAGTCGAGAAGGAGATCTTGAGAGGATCGAAGGTTGCGTGTAGGTAGGTAGCGGGAGATGTATGGAGGAGAAAGGTTGTGGATGGCTTTGTATGTCATGGTTAAGGTTTTGAACTGGAGCTTCTGGGCAATAGGAAGCCAGTGAAGGGCCTGGCATAGTGGGGAGGCTGGGGAATAGCGGGGAGACAGGTGGATTAGTCGTGCAGCAGAGTGTAGGATGGACTGGAGTGGTGCCAGAGTGCTAGAGGGGAGGCCAGACAGTAGGAGGTTGCAGTAGTCGAGGCGGGAGATGATAAGGGGTGCACTAGTGTTTTTGTGGTTTCATGGTTGAGGACTGACCGGATTCGGGAAATATTTTTGAGTTTGAGGCGGCAGGAGGTGGCGAGGGCTTGGATATGTGGTTTGAAAGAGAGGGCAGAGTCGATGATCACCCCAAGGCACCGAGCATGTGGGACTGGGGAAAGCGAGCAGCCATTGACATTGATGGATAGGCCTGGTGGAGGGGTAGAATGAGGTGGGGGAAAGATGATGAATTCTGATGAAGTATGATGTCCAAAACAGTCCCCATGTATACTATGATGGTCCTCACAACATTGCATACAGAATTATGGCACACAAACACCCCAAATAGTTTGATATTCACCACAGGCCCCTATCTAGTATGGTCACCGCAGTCCCCAGTATAATGACCTCCACAGCCCCATATACAGTATGGTCACCACAGCTCCTCATACAGTATATACTTTGCTGTCCCCCCTTCACGGTCGCTCATTTAATGGCCCAAACGCACATCCCCTCATGTCCAGGCCCCCGCACAGCCCCTCTTTTCATGTCCCCCCACCCGCTGCCTCTCATTTTATTTTTCTTCTCTGCACAGCCCCTAACTTTATTCCCCCATCTGCACAACCTGTCAGTTTATTCTCAACTGCACACCCCCTCATTTTATTCCCGCCCATCAGCACAACCCCTCATTTTATTCCACCCATCAGCACAGCACCTCATTTTATTCCTCCATCAGCATAGCCCTTCCTCTTATTTTACCCCATCTGCACAGCCCTTTATTTTAAGCCCCCCTGCACAATAATATAAGAATTTAAAAAAATGAAATAAAATAAAGCTCATAGTCACATAATCCAGGCTCCCAGTCCTCCGTCTGCTCTTCTGTGAATTGCAACAGTGAACTCTGGACAATGTGTGTTGCACAGCTTCTGAATCCACACCTTTGCAGAGGAAACTTCACAGAGCAAGTTGCATGGGATAACAAGCGTTTACTTCTCTGAACACGAGGTAAAAGAATAATGCACAGTCATTACAGCATTGCATCAGCTAACAGGAATAAAACGAAAGTGAAACTAAACACAGAAGAGACTAATTCTTATACCATACATTAAAGAAGGAAACATTACACAACACCGCCATCTACTGTCAGGTCAGCATAAAGTCCTCCTGTTACACATAAATAATAAGTTCTGATCTGTTGCATATGACAACACCCTTTCTCAACAGTAAGGACTTATTCAATCAAACCCAACTTTTTTATTAGTCTCTGATGTTTATCAGCATTCAACGCCTTCGCGAAAATGTCTGCTGTCACTTCTTCAGTAGGACAATACTCTAACTTCAAGACTCCTTGGTCCTCTTGAGTTTTGTTGGTTCCAAGTGTGATTGTCCTAATTCTGTCAACAATTGTCTTAACCACAGTACTTCTTGTCTTTCTATCTGTATTCCTAGGTACTGTTTTACATGTCCCAAGTCTTTGATTTCAAAATGTTGCTTTAGGAATTTTAGAATGTTTTCTTTATCCCTTTCTTGTTTAAAACAAATCAAAATGTCGTCTACATATATGAGTACATAAATCCATCTATTACTCAGCCTTTTTGTGTACAAGCATGGATCAGCTTTGCTTCTTTGAAATTTTTCATTTGTTAGTACTTCCGTGATTTTGTCATTCCACGCTTTAGCTGCTTGTTTTAAACCATATATGCTTTTCTGTAGTTTGCAAACTTTGTTTGGATTTCTTTCATCTTTGAATCCTGGAGGTTGTTCCATGTAAATGTCTTCTGTTAAATCTCCATTCAAAAAAGCTGTCTTTACATCCAGATGTCTTAGTTCCATCTGTTCCACTGCTGCAACTGTAAGTAAAGTTCTTATTGTAGTGTGTTTGACAACTGGAGCAAATGTTTCATCATAGTCTTCTTCTTCTGGAAGTCGAGCTATGTCTTCCCAAGAGATAGATTCATACATTTTACTTGTACTTGCCTTGTATGAGAGGCGTTTTGGTGGTTTTCCTTTGTTCTCTCTTGTTGAACGTCTTGGTTCTGTGTCTGTTTGTAGTTGTGATTCTTCACTTTCAGTATTTTGTTCTTCATTAATTTCTACTTCTTTTTCATCAGATATTTCTTCAGTTATGTCACTATTGTTTTTCTCATTTTTTGTTTCAACTGAAATCATAATGTCTTCATTTAAAATCTTCAATGAATGTCACACTGTCTGTTTTGGGATCTAGGATTCTATATCCTTTGCAGTTTTCACTATATCCAACGAATATTCCTTCCATGGATCTGTTTTGAAGTTTGGAATGTTTTTCTGTTGGAATGAATATAAAAACTTTACATCCAAAAACTTTTAAAAGGTTGACACTTGGTTTCATACCTTGCCACAGTTCATATAGAGTTTTCTTCAGTTTTCTGGAAAAAAGTCGGTTCTGTAGATATGTAGCTGTCATTGCTGCCTCACCCCAATATTTCTCTGGTAGTTTAGAATCTGTCAGCATACATCTCATCATTTCTGTTAGAGTTCTGTTTTTCCTTTCTGCTACTCCATTTTGTTCAGGTGTGTATGGAACAGTTTTCTGATGTTCTATTCCATTTTGTCTTAAGTGCTCTATCGTACTTAATCACCTCATTATCATCTGATGACTTGGCTCCTTGAAATTGTTACTGATTTACATATCTACATTACTCAAACTTCATTTCTTATTGTGACTTTACTGAGTAGCTATAAGTAACATGTCTATGCCTCTGATGTAGCATTCGTCCAACGTCTATCACCAATCAAGTGTCTTTCGCTTATCTCACTTAAGGTACTGCCACACTAACATCGCTACGATACGTTAGCGTTGATCAAGAATGCTAGCGATCGTTTCTTTCGCTAATGCGCTCACATTAGATTAGTAACACGCTATGCCGTAGCGTCTTAACGCTTAGCGGTAAAGTACCGCTAATCCTAAAAAAGTCCACACAGCATAGTACTTACCTCAGGGCGCAGATGAAATAGGTCCGACGATTCAGCGAGAGAGTCACAGCAGAAGCTCGTCGTGAGCTCCGCACTGAACAATCGCTAACGGATCTAAAGTGGTTTTTACGATCTCGTTCGATATGTTGTGGCATCTTACTTTTGGAATAGATATCCTTGTGGCATTGGATTTTATACAACATTCACATCTTATGGTAATTGAGCAATCTGATATCTTTAAATCTTTTGTCAATTCTTTTCTCTTTAGTTCCCTTATACTCTCCGGGTGTCTATGTCCTAGACGTCTATGCCACATGTGAATACAGTTTTTGTGATCATGTGTACATACCTTCATTTGTTCCTTTGGTTTATCAAAATGATATAATTGTTCATGTGCCTTGACTTTGGTTATCAACTTGTTTCCTGCAAGAATTGCACACTCATTATCTTTGAATTTTACTGTAAGTCCTTTTGCTGTTAAACGTTTCACAGATAATAATCCGCCTTCCAATATTGGAACATACAACACATCCTGTACAAGTATCTTTGAATCTTGTCCGAACTTGTTTGAACAATTTTAGCATACCTTGTCCGATACCTTCTGTGGTTATTTTGCTTCCATCTGCAAGATAAATGGCTACTTTCTTATTTAAATCAAGATCAGTAAAGAAATTCTTGTCACTTGTCATATGACTCGTTGCTCCTGAATCAATAAACCAACCAAGTGATGATTTCTTATCAGTTACTTTAACCCCTCTCTGACATTAGACGTACTATCCCGTCCATAAAACCCGTGCCATTCTGCCCATGGACGGGATAGTACGTCATAGGCGATCAGCTGCGCTCCTGAGGGGAGCGCAGCTAATCGCCGCCGGGTGTCAGCTGATTATCACAGCTGACACCCGTGACTGTGTGTCAGGAGCGGTCACGGACCGCTCCCGGCACATTAACCCCTAGCACACCGCGATCAAACATGATCGCGGTGTACTGGGGGCACATAGGAGGATCGCACAGGGTGTGGGCTCCCTGCGCGCCCCCCTGAGACCCTTCCTCCCTCCCAGGACCCGGATCCAAGATGGCGCCGGGGTCCTGGAGGGAGGCGGCTTCCTCAGTGCCTGCTGAGAGCAGGCACTGAGAAGCCTGCAGCGATGCCAGAGCGATCGCTGGTGTGACAGAGTGCTGTGCACACTGTCACACCAGCGATTTGATAAATACAGTGATGTCCCACCCTGGGACAAAGTAAAAAAGTTAAAAAAATAAAAATAAACATGTTATAAAAAAAAATCCAAAATAAATTAAAAAAAAATAAAAATATTCCCCAATAAATTCATTTCTTCCTGTAAATAAAAAAAACAAAACAATAAAAGTACACATATTTGGTATCGCCGCGTCCGTAACGACCCCCCCTATAAAACTGTCCCACTAGTTAACCCCTTTAGTGAACCCCTTAAAAAAAAAAAAAAAAACGAAGCAAAAAATCAATGCTTTATCATCATACCGCCGAACAAAAAGTGGAATAACGCGCGATCAAAAAGACCGATATAAATAAACATGGTACCGCAGAAAACGTCATCTTATCCCGCAAAAAACGAGCCGCCATACAGCATCATCAGCGAAAAAATAAAAAAGTTATAGCTCGCAGAATAAAGCGATGCAAAAATAATTATTTTTTATATAAAATTGTTTTTATTCTATAAAAGCGCCAAAAGCCCAAAACATAAAAAAATGATACAAATGAGGTATCGCCATAATCGTACTGACCCGAAGAATAAAACTGCTTTATCAATTTTACCACACGCGGAACAATAAAAACGCCTCCCCCAAAAGAAATTCATGAATTGCTGATTTTTGTTCATTCTAACCTCCCAAAAATCAAAATAAAAAGCGATCAAAAAATGTCACCTGCTCAAAAATGGTACAAATAAAAACGTCAACTCGTACCGCAAAAAATAAGACCTCACATGACTCTGTGGGCCAAAATATGCAAAAATTATAGCTCTCAAAATGTGGCGATGCAAAAAACTATTTTTGCAATACAAAGCGTCTTTTAGCGTGACAGCTGCCAATCATAAAAACCCGCTATAAATAGTAAATCAAACCCCCCTTTATCACCCCCTTAGTTAGGGAAAAATAATAAAATTAAAAAAATGTATTTATTTCCATTTTCCCATTAGGGTTAGGGTTAGGGTTGCGGCTAAAGTTAGGGTTAGGGTTGGCGCTAAAGTTAGGATTAGGGTTAGGGTTGGGATTAGGGGTGTGTTAGGGTTAGGTTTGTGGTTAGGGTTGGGACTAGGGTTAGGGGTGTGTTGGGGTTAGGGTTGGAGTTAGAATTGGGGGGTTTCCGCTGTTTAGGCACATCAGGGGCTCTCCAAATGTGACATGGCGTCTGATCTCAATTCCAGCCAATTCTGCGTTGAAAAGTCAAACGGTGCTCCTTCACTTCTGAGCTCTGCCATGCGTCCAAACAGTA
>JARQOD010000001.1:277405805-277424025 GCA_033576555.1 Oophaga sylvatica
CATGGGAGAAGCAGGGGGTTGCAGAGACGTGCCAGAGGAGGGTAAGTATGATCTGACACTCCCCACTACCCGTCCCACCCCCTGGCGTATATGACTCGTGTAAAAGCCGAGGGGGACTTTCAGCTATAAAAAATGGGCTGAAAATCTCGGCTTATACGCGAGTATATACGGTAATTGGACCCATGCACAATACTCACTGAGCATCACTCAGTTGCCTCAGCAGTATATTGTGTAATGCGCAGTTGTGTTTCTTTATGTCCGATGTCAATCCATATGGGAGAATTTGTTTAGAGGGACGCCCTGAGTTTTCTAATACTGACCTCACACGTTCAGTATTTGGTCAGTATTTTACCTCAGTATCTGTAAGGCAAAACCAGGAGAGGGTGATAAATACAGAAGTGGTGATGTGTTTCTATTATACTTTTCCTTTGAGTGCTCCTCTGCTGTTTTGGCTGCAGATACTGAGGAAAAACACTGACCAACTACTGAATGTGGTCAAAAAATAATAGATGGATGACAGCAATTTTAAGGGAGAAGGAAGCGTGTACTGCCCTGTGGAAACTACTTACTTACAAAGCAGTGACTAGTAGTGATGCAAACAGTTTTTACAGAGGAATATATACAGCAATTCTACTATATCATATCCATTTAAGGCTGGTTTCACATTTGCTTTTGTACGCTCAGCGTTTGATCCGCATAGATCGTCATGCGTACATATCTTTAACATGGTATTAGCAGTGACATGCGTTTTACGTGCGACGGTGTCTAGCGAACGCAACATGTTGCATTTTTTGAAGCGTCAAAAATCCGTCAAATATGCGCCAAATATGCGTAGTCATGTGCATGCAGATAAGTGCGTCAAAAAACTGCATTACTGTCTATGGGAAAGCATTGGTACACAAGGACATGCGCATGCGGACTTCAGACAGCGCATGTCCAGGAACTGAGTACAGCACCTGGAAATATCGAATGCATACGCAAAAACGCAGCTTTTTTGGGCGTCATGTGTAAGAAGATGCGGATAAAAAACGCTGCGCACATATACACAAATGTGAACTTAGCCTAAGAAAGAGCACATCTCCAGGGCATCCAGCTCACATGGCATGCCCGCTCATTCAGCGTCACCGAGCTAGATCTGTGGCACAATGTCCATGCGGTTATGAGATCTACATTTTATGATGACACTGTAAGAGGACAGCACGTCTTCTAAATCCAGGCAGTAAAGTACTGACATAAAACAGGATAATACGCATGCCTAGGTACAGCGGAGCAGGAGTTAGCACTGGTTTATGATGTAAACTCATGAGACTCATACTTATTGGATCCATTTGCCTTTTCAAGATGATTTTGAATAAATTGGGTTATCTTTGCTTCTCTCAATTGTATGCCCCCTGCTAGAAAAAGACGTAAAAACGTGCAATGTCTGTTCCTAAAACATGCAGCTTGGGAAACGGAAATAAAACCGTGCTGGTTTTCCTGTAGTGTACTACATTAATAACTTTAACCATTACTCACCTCTAAACATATAGGGCAGTCTTGCCTTGACACATTTTCTATGCACTAAGGTAAAAAAAGAAAAAGAAAATATTTTAAGTAACACAATATGAATATCTGCTGAGAGTCAGTGCAGACATGAAACAGACCGCTCTACAACTTAGTATTAATCCCAATGCAGTCCAGAAGAATGAAAGAAAAACTATTCATGGAAATAAATGAGAAAACAACTAAAAAACACACAATTATCTCTAGGATGTTCTACAACAGTGGTCCCCAATCGCCGGTCCGCGGCCCAGGACCGGGCCGTTGCAGTTCTGTTGCCGGGCCGCGGAGCCACGGCACAGAACGCTGGACACACATGGAGCCGGCAACTGTAGCACTGTAGTGACAGCTACAGCCACCGGCTTCTTTAGACATAGATACTCACCTTCCGTCGCTGCATCCCTGTCGGCCGCGGCGGCTTCATCCAGTGCTGAGCGGTGACGTACTACCGTCATTAAGGTCATGAATATGGACGCGACTCCACTCCCATAGGTGTGGCGTCCATATTCATGACCTTAATGAGCGGTACTATGTCACTTCACTGCACAGGAAGAAGCTGCCGCGGCCGACAGGGTGGCAGGGGCATGCAGCGACGGAGCGAGAAGTGTAAGTATGATGGGGGGGGGACGGGGGAGCCCAGCCATGCAAGGGTGGGAGCAGAGCCATGCATACAAGGGTGGGAGCGGAGCCATGCATACAAGGGTGGGAGCGGAGCCATACATACAAGGGTGGGAGCGGAGCCATGCATACAAGGGTGGGAGCGGAGCCATGCATACAAGGGTGGGAGCGGAGCCATGCATACAAGGGTGGGAGCGGAGCCATGCATACAAGGGTGGGAGCGGCCATGCATACAAGGGTGGGAGCGGAGCCATGCATACAAGGGTGGGAGCGGAGCCATGCATACAAGGGTGGGAGCGGAGCCATGCATACAAGGGTGGGAGCGGAGCCATGCATACAAGGGGGAGCGGAGCCATGCATACAACGGTGGGAGCGGAGCCATGCATACAAGGGTGGGAGCGGAGCCATGCATACAAGGGTGGGAGCGGAGCCATGCATACAAGGGTGGGAGCGGAGCCATGCATACAAGGGTGGGAGCGGAGCCTTGTATACAAGTGAGGGAGCGAAGCCTTGTATACAAGTGAGGGAGCGAGCCTTGTATACAAGGGTGGGAGCGGAGCTATGCATACAAGGGTGGGAGCGGAGCCATGCATACAAGGGTGGGAGCGGAGCCATGCATACAAGGGTGGGAGCGGAGCCATGCATACAAGGGTGGGAGCGGAGCCATGCATACAAGGGTGGGAGCGGAGCCATGCATACAAGGGGGAGCGGAGCCATGCATACAAGGGTGGGAGCGGAGCCATGCATACAAGGTGGGAGCGAGCCATGCATACAAGGGTGGGAGCGGAGCCTTGTATACAAGGGAGTCACATTCACATTATAAATGTTATAATTAAATGATAAGTATGCACTACTACTAAACTACAACCCCGTCCGTAGCCCCGCCCCCTTATGACCAAAGCCCCACCCCTGCCACACCTCCATCCTCGCCCTGCCGGGTCATGGAAGAATGGTCTTGCTTGAAGCCGATCCCTGGTGCAAAAAAGGTTGGGGACCACTGTTCTACAAGATTCATCAGTGTAGAAAATGGGTAGGAAAAAAAAAAGGACGTCCATATGTTTTATATCATTTTCACTAGGCGCACAGGCAAGACATAAGTAAATGGGCAATGCTTATCTACAGCACTTTGCTTGCCTGGAAAGCAGAAATGGCAGCAAATTTCTGTTGAACAGACACAAAGCATAACACAAATAATGCAAGTCAGCAGTGGTGGACATAAATGGATTACTTGCTCTAACTAGTAAAGAAGAGGGGGCTATAGTGAAGCTTTCCTGTACAATGTCCTACATACTCAACTCAATATAAGAATACCAAATTATTAGTGGATTTTTAAGAAAGAGATATATCCAAGGAATTGATAATGCCAGTCAGCAGCGTTCAAACTGTGATTACAAATGGAAAATCAGGAGCTCTGTAAAAACAAAACCACAGGAAGGTAGACCAACAAAAATTTCCCCCACAACTGCCAGCAAAATTGTTCGGGATGCAAAGAAAAACCCACAAATAACATCAGCTGAAATACTGGATTCTCTGAAAACTAGCGGTGTGGCTGTTTTAAGATGCACAATAAGGAGGCACTTTAAGAAAAATGGGCTGCATCGTCGAGGCATCAGAAAAAAGCCATTACTGCGCAAATGCCACAAAGTATCTCGCCTACAATACGCAAAACAGCACAGACACAAGCCTCAAAACTTCTAGAACAAGATAATTTGGAGTGATGAAACCAAAATTGAACTTTTTTGCCACAACCATAAACATTACATCTGGAGAGAGGTCAACAAGGCCTATGATGAAAGGAACACCAATCCTACTGTAAAGCACGGAGGTGGATCGCTGATGTTTTGGGGATGTTTGAGCTACAAAAGGCACTGGAAACTTGATCAAAGTTGAAGGAAAGATAAATACAACACGTTATCAGCAAATTTGCAATCATCAGCCCGGAAGCTGCGCATGGGACGTACTTGGACATTCCAACATGACAACAATCCAAAACACAAGGCCAAGTCGACCTGTCACTGGCTACAGCAAAACAAAGTGAAGGTTCTGGAGTGGCCATCTCAGTCTCCAGACCACAATATCATTGAACCACTCTGGGGAGATCTCGAGTGTGCAGTTCATGCTAGACAGCCCAGGAATTTACAGGAACTGGAGGCTTTTTGCCAAGAAAAGTGGGCAGCTTTACCATCTGAGAAAATAAAGAATATCATCCACAACTACCACAAAAAACTTCAAGCTGTCTCCCAAGATCTCGGGAGATGAGATTTCAGTGCTGAGATCTCATCTCCCGAGATTTTGGTGCCAAGATCTCCATCTGTGCATGCGCCGCCACCCCCGGAGGCCATTTTCCCGGAGTCCACCGCACAGGAAACCATGGAACTGCGGGGACTCTGGCCTTTCACAAAATGTCAGCAGAGCCACCCGCAGCACCAGAGACACCAGCAGCAGCACCTCCGGACACCCCTGCAGCGCCGGACAACCACGTAGCACCGCCATGCACTCGCAGCACCTGAGACATCTGCAGCAGCACCGTCGGACACCTGCAACGGCGCGCCTCACATCGGAACACCACATCATCCCAACCTGTGGCCTGCAGCATCACCCCACTCCTGACTCCTCCAGCAGCGACACCGCTTCACCGCAGTCACCACCCCCGGTAAACAATAAGACGCATGGATTATAAGAAGCACCACCATTTTATTTAAAAAAAATGTTTTACTATTTTTCTCTTCAAAATTTGGGGTGCATCTTATAATCCGGAGCATCTTATAATCCGAAAAATATGGTGTTTTACAAAGTTGGTATCTATGTCTAACAGCAAGATCCGAGAGGAGTTGTGATAGCTGTTAACTATTCAGGTGCTGCTGTCAATCTCTGACAGGGACATTTAAATGGGTTACCATACCATCCAGGGAGCCTACTAAATGCCCACTGTGGTTGCTATATTGTAACTCCTGTGAAGCTCAGCCACAGGCATAAACTTCACGACTGACCACGATTTTCACTACATTCTGTAATATATAGTATTAGTATTGGTGATAGGTTCAAGTTCTCTGCAGGGATTAAAAAAAAAAAAAAAAAAAAAAAAAAGTAAAAACAAATTAAATTTATTTAAAAATATAAGAAATTCAATAACTCATCTTTTCACCCATTGAACAAAATTAACAGAATAAACATATTTAGTAACGCCACATCTCTAAAGGCCAAAATGTAAAAACCAAGTAACCTCTATGGTGACCGCCGTAAATAGAAAAAAAAAATAAAAATGGCAGTACTGTGTTATTTCTGGTAACACCTCCCTTAATAAATCTATAGAAGTATCACATGTACCCCAAATTGGTATTAACCCCTTAACGACCGCCGATACGCCTTTTAATAGTGGCAGTTAAGGGTACTTAAACTACAGCGCCGTTAGCTGAGGAAAAAGTGTATAGCGCCCCCCAGAGTCGGAATTTCTCTGGGGTCTCGGCTGCCGGGGGTAGCCGAGACCCCAGAGAACGTGATTCGGGTCGGTTTTTACCGACTCGATGTTGCGATCGCCGTTATTAACGATATAACAGCGATTTATTAAGTATTTTGTGTGACATATCTCTCTGATTTAAGGGCATAAGAATTAAAATTTGAAAATTGCAAAATTTTTAAAATTTCTGTTTTTTCAACGCAAGTCATATCGAAAAAACTTTACATCTAACATGAAGTACAGTATGTCTTGAAAAAACAATCTCAGAATCAGCGGGATCTGTTAAAGAGTTATAACCTCATAAAGTGACAGTGGTCAGAATTATAAAAAAATGGCCTGGTTATTAAGTAGCAAATTGGCTCTGTCACTAAGGGGTTAATGAAAAAGTCAGCACATCAGACAAAAAAAAAACAAGACCTCACACAGCACTATGGACAAAAAAAAAACAAAAAAAATGTTAACAGTCTCATAAAATTGCGACACAAAACTGAAAGGAAAAAAAAAAAAATCTAGGCAAGTTTGGCATCACCAGTATCACAAGGAGGACCCATGTTTCCAGGTCATTTATACCATACAATGAATATTGTAAAAACAAAACCCAAAAAGCAAAGAAGGAATTGAATTTTTTTTTTCATCATTTCAATCCACTTAAAATTTTTGCCATCTTTTTCAGTAAACTGTATCGAAATGTCGGTGCAAAATAAAAAAAAAGTTATGGTCTTGTAAGAACGGGACAGAAAATGCAAATTAGCTGTATAGGCAAGGGGTTAAAAAAGTAACAAGAAAAGACTTTTACATAAAAGCAAAACAGTATATAAAAAAACTCTGAAAACGTAGAATTAATATTTATGTTCAACATATAGATTCCGGAAATAAAAATGCTGAAAAAAAAGGGACTGTGTACTTCAGTGGCTAAAAAAAAAAAAAAAAGTTTTACAAATGTAATTTAATAGGCTTCACGGCTCGCAAGTCCATGGCGTTACCCTTATTAGTGTTGTGTTGTTTCTTAGGCTAAGTGCACACGATCAGGAATAATTGCGTTTTTTTCGCGGTTTTTCCGCGGTTTTCCGCGGTAAAAACGCGATAAAAACGCAAGCATTAAGCATCCTATACATGTTAATTGATTCCGCATGTTTTGGCCACATGTTGCGTTTTTTTTCGGGAAAAATAGCAACATGTTCATTAATTTAGCGTAATCGCGGTGATTCCGCCGCCATATGAATGCATTGAACCGCTTACTTTCCGCATGTGGCTATGCCCACTATGCGCAATGTAAGCGGTTCATGTGCGATGGTACCCAGGATCTGGAGGAGAGGAGACTCTCCTCCAGGCCCTGGGTACCATATCCCTGGTAAAACAATAATTAAAATAAAAAATAATGATATTCTCACCTTCCGGCGGCCCCCGCAGCCTTCCCGCGGCCCCCGCAGCCTTCCCGCCTTCAGCGACGCTCCCGGCAACTTCCGGTCCCAAGAGACCTTTGCGAGAATCACCCAGATGGCATAGCGGTCTCGCGAGATGCTACGTCATCGGTGTGATTTGTCGCAAAGCACTCCTGGGACCGGAGTTGCCGGGAGCGTCGCTGAAGGCGGGAAGGCTGCGGGGGCCGCGGGAAGGCTGCGGGGCCGCCGGAAGGTGAGAATATCATTATTTATTATTTTTTTTATTATTTTTACATTAGATCTTTTTACTATTGATGCGGCATAGGCGGCATCAATAGTAAAAAGTTGGTCACACTTGTCAAACACTATGTGTGACTCGTGTGACCAACCTGTCAATCAGTTTTCCAAGCGATGCTACAGATCGCTAGGAAAACGCTAGCATTCTGCAAGCTAATTACGCTTGCAAAACGCTATTATTCTGGCGGGAATCAGCATACAAAAAACGTGCGTATTTCCTGCGGGAGAAGTGCGGGATTGCCGCGGAAATTTCCGCGGCAATTCCGCAACGTGTGAACTTAGCCTTAGAAATCCATAACTCTGCAGCATTATATTGTCACAAGAGCCACATATATTTATTACACACTAAATAGAGAAGTAGATATTGATTTCTTACCTTGTGGTTTCCTCTAAAGCTTAACGGCAGACACAAATTACACTTTGTACAATGTTCAAACAGTTCCTTTGGGCCAATCCTGAAGAAAAAAAAATATGTACGTATGTAATGAAAATGTAAAAACATCCGGACATATACTGTAGGTATCAAAGTCAGACAACATTCCACAGAAGCACAATGAACATTCCTAGCTCAGTAGTGGAGCCCTTGAGCCCCTTTATGATTTGGACCAAAAAAAGAATTTCAGAAGTCACCTTTTTTTGTTTTTTTAATTTTTCTTCCAATTTGGCTGTAAGAGGACTTGTTTTTTTCAAGACAAGTTCTAATAATTAAATGGCTCCATTTTAGGGTACATAAAAGTTATTGATTACGGTACATATTTACTCTGGAGAAATGTTGTTTATTTGCAATGTTCAGTACTTGTTTGGTAAAATAACAATTTCTTTATTTTATGGGTATATAGCCATATAGACATAGCCATATGTTGAAATATTTTTCACCTGATCTTTATTGTACAATAAAAAAAAAGCAGGCTAACTATTTTAAAAGCCATTATTACTGTAGGTGGGGATTTTTTTAATATTGGACTTTAAAACTTTTTTTGTCCCTCTACAGGCTTGCAGCAGCATCCTTTCATTGCTTTTTAATGCCTGGAAACACACAATATACTTAAAACACGGATTTTGGTAAAGACTTACCTGTAAAATCCTTTTCAGCGAAGGAAGGAAGAGAGACACAGTAATTCATTACTGATGGGTAGGCGGAGCCCCAGATCAGGATGTTACCTCAGATCAAAAGAGTGATGACTGGCTGGCCCCTCCAGCTCGGGCTCCTCCTACTCAGCTCCAGTCGTATCAAAGCTTTTAGGAAAAGAGCCAAGATCACCAGCAGAGCAACATAACCCCTTCTGAAGGAACTTCAGAGAAAAAACACAAGGATACAGGTTATGCAAGCAAAGAAAGCCAAAAACCACAGAGTTCCAGGTACTACTCACGGAACCTGACTACTGCGATGAGCTGGCGATGCTGGAACAGAGCCTTAGCGCGCTGACCTCAGCCCAGATAATCGCTATCAGATAAGGGTCGCGCTGCATCTGAAAACATCAACACACTTCTGCCGTGGGAGGGTGCTGTGTCTCTCTTCCTTCCTTCGCTGAAAAGGATTTTACAGGTAAGTCTTTACCAAAATCCGTGTTTCAGCTGCAGATGAAGGAAGAGAGCCACAGTAATTCATTACTGATGGGACGTCCCAAAGCAGTTCAAAAATAAGGGTGGGAAAAAACCAATAAAAGGCAGAAACCCAACAACCTTAACAACAAAGCGCAACCAGCGCTAAACACAAGTTCATCCAGAACTTTAAACTACAGCTGCCTGCAGGACCCTACGTCCGAGAGCTGCATCAGCGGAAGCACTGACGTCCACTTTATAAAATCTTGTAAACGTGTGGACAGAGCGCCAAGTCGCCACTCGGCAATACTGCACTGCCGAAGCACCTTGATAAAAAGCCCACGATGAAGCCACAGCTCTCGTGGAATGGGCTTGAATCTAAATCGGGCAAGATTCACCCCGAAGACGGTAAACTTCCAAAATAGCTGACCGGATCCAACGAGCTATAGAACCCGTGGAAGCTCGTTGACCACACCGACGACCTGCCGGAACCACAAACAGGGAGTCCGTCTCACGAAAACCTTGAGTAATAGATAGATAAAACTTCAAGGCCCGCACTAAATCCAATGTGTGTAAATCTCGCTCTTTCGTATTCTTCGAATCCGGACAGAGTGAAGGCAACACAATATCCTGGTTAACATGAAATTGTGACACCACTTTAGGTAAAAAATCACCCCGAGTGCGAAGCACTACACGATCCGGAAAAAACTCCAGAAAAAGGAGGCGAGCAAGAAAAGAGCTGCCAATTCAGAAACTCTCCTCAAGGAAGTGACTGCAACAAGGAAGGCCACCTTCCAAGAAAGTAAAGAAAGGCTAGCAGAAACCATAGGTTCAAAAGGTTTATGCTGAAGAGCCTCCAAAACAAGGTTGAGCCGCCAAGGAGACACGGGTGCCTTCCGTGGCGGAAACTTACGAGAGATACCTCGGAAAAAGGAGAGCACGTCTCTATTCGAAGCAATGGTTCTCCGGAATAATAAGGACAGAGCAGAAATCTGACCTTTCAGAGTGCTAACTGCCAAAACCTTGTCTAGCCCATGCTGCAGAAAAGCCAACAGGTTGGGAATGGAAAATTTTCTCGGGTTCCGAGAAGACCCCAAACACACGAAAAGAAGGTTTCCCAAATTTTGTGGTAAATCCTAGAAGTAGCCGGACATCTTGCAGCACGAAGGGTAGCAATGACCTCGGCTGAAAAACCTCTACGGGTCAAGATTTTGGTCTCAAGAGCCACGCCGTCAAACGCAGGGACATCAAGTCCGGATGACAAATGGATATTGGCGGGAATACATAGATCAGCTCGAACTGATCCCACTGAGCCACTAGAGCATCCACCGCCACCGCCTTCGGGTCCTTGTACCTGGACATGAATGTCGGTAACTTGGCATTGGACCTGGATGCCATCAAATCCACTTGGGGGGATTCCCCAGCGAGAGCACAGTAGTGCAAAGACTTCCGGGTGGAGGCTCCATTCCCCGGGATCCATCCTTCTGCGACTGAGAAAGTTCGCTGTAATATTCTGAACCCCTGGAATGTGAATCGCCGAAATGGCTGGTACATTGGCCTCTGCCCAAATCAGAATTCGGGACACCTCTACCAAGAGTCTGGAACTCCTTGTCCCACCTTGGTGATTGATATACGCGACAGCCGTCGCATTGTCTGTCTGCACACGGACTGGCAGACCGCTCAAAGGGACCGTCCAATGTTGAAGGCAAAGGAAAATCGCCCTCCAGAGATTGTTCCAAACACCCCCCAGCCCGTCAGGCTGGCATCGGTGGTTATGACTGACCACAGCAGAGGGAGAAAGACTTCCCCAGGGAGAATGCCCCTGGCTGTAACCACCATTCTAGAGAATCCCGCACCGCGCGAGAAATGGTGACACTGCAATCCAGCGATTGCGACTGATTCCATCGACTCAAGATGAACCTTTTGAAGAGTCCTGAAGTGGAACTGGGCAAAATGGAATTGCCTCCATGGACGCCACCATCAGTCCCAGAAGACGCATACACTTCCGTAGGGACATTGCCGTTGAGTATGTCATAATCTGTACATGTCGAAGAAGACATGACTGTTTGTCTGGTGGTAGGGAAACTACCGACCGAAACGTGTCGAGATGCATTCCCAAAAAGAGAATTGTCCTCGATGGTTCCAGGGACGACTTCTCCCAATTGACCAGCCAACCGAAGTCTTTCAGAAAACTGAAGAGACAAATCCCGAGCCGTCAACGCCTCCTCCTCCGAGGAAGCCACGATCAAAAGATCGTCCAGATAAGGGAGAATCGTAATCCCCTGTCTTCGAAGGAGTGCCATGAGGGGCGCCAGAATTTTTGTAAAGACCCTTGGCGCTGAGGCTAAGCCGAACGGCAGAGCCACGAACTGGTAATGATTCTGACCTATGGCAAGTCGAGGAAAGCGCTGATGAGCCTTTCCGATGGGAATATGCAAATAGGCGTCGCGAATGTCGATTGACACCAAAAATCGTTCTGTGACAGAGCTGCCACAACGGAACGAAGCGACTCCATGCGAAATTTCCGGGCATGGACATGCCGGTTCAATCGCTTGAGATCCAGAATCGGTGAAATTTGTTCTCCTTTTTGGGAACTATAAAAAGGTTGGAATAAAAACCTTTTCCTCGGTCCTCTGACGGAACCGGTATCACTACACCCTTTTGTAGTAGCGATTCGACCTCTCGCTGTAGAGCGACAACAAGCTCGGGTTCTGACGGAACGCGAGACTGACAAAAAAAAAACATTTGGGGGTTGAGAAGCAAACTCTATGAAATAGCCTGCCGACACTATCCGCGTTACCCAGGAATCTGGAACGCGAGCCATCCAAGTCTCCTTGAAAAGAAGCAGGCGACCCCCCACTCGAGAATCCTCGAGTGGACCCCTGGCGTCAAACCGACTATGCGGTTTTCTTGTCAAGTTCCCGCTTGTTCTGGCGGAAAACTCTGCTTCCAGGGAGTACGAGTTTTCTGAGAGGATTTCTTTCCTGAGAAAGAAGGACGACCCGATCCCCACGAGGAGTGACTAGATCGTCCTCGGCCCCGAAAGGACCGCCGACCACTATAAACACCAGGCTTACTGGACACCAAGGCCATAGCCCTTCACTGTGGTAATGCTGATTCCTTCGCCTTAGCCTTGGAAATCAGCTCTGTGAGGTCGGATCCAAAAAGATGGCCACCTTTGTAAGGTAAGGCCAACAACCCTTGTTTGGAAACTGCGTCCCCGGCCCACTGTCTGAGCCATAAAGCTCTTCTGACTGTGACCGCTGAAGCTTGCGCTTTGGCCAGCAGAGATGCCGTATCCAGACCGGCATCAAAGATATAAACAGGTTGCCTCCCGTATCTCAGATAACGGAGATTCATTTTGCAACTCCGTCTTCAGACGTGCCTACCAGCTTAGAGAAGCTCTAGCAGCACACATGGATCCTAGCACTGCTCGAAATCCATGACCCGCAGCCTCATAGCTTGCATTTGCCGCCAATTCTGCCTTTCTATCCAAAGGCTCCTGTAAGCTCGCTTTTCCCTTAATAGGGAGTAGAGAGGATTTACTAAGCTGAGACAAAGACACATCCACTTCAGGAGCAGAAGTCCAATTAGCCTTTAACTCCGTAGAGCAAGGATAAAGTGTATCAAAGAAATGCGTTTCCATGAAAACGCTTATCTGGACATAGACGTTCCTCCTCTATTACACCATTAAGCTCATCCAGAGCTGGCAATGTTGTGCGCGAAGCACGGGACTCCTGGAAAATGCGTGCTGATTTACCAGGACGACTAGTTACCTCCTCCGGTAACTGTAGTATATCTCTCATGGCTTCAATTAATGCCTCCGTACGCTTCGTCATAGAGGAACGCCCCTGCGGCTCGTCCGCATCTGAATCGGATATTTCTCCATCCGAATATAAAGGGGAACTCAGCCCAACATCAGATACATCTGACTCGCTCCGTGTAGAGGCCGGTAACGGCCTGCGTCGCTTCCTCTGAGAGGAATTAGCAGACACATATTGACCTAAAAGGTCAGATAAGTTATTAATCGATCGAGCGATATCATCCAATTTACCACCGCTGTCGACCGCAGCGCTAGATGCTGTGGAGGTCTGCGTATCTGATTGCCGCAATGGCACTGGGACGTGAACCGCGGCATCTGAACTCTATTCAGACATGTCTCGCCTGTATGAGCAGGTCAAAGCGGTAATACCAGCAAAAAACACTATGCGGTTTTTTTTTTTTTTTTTTTTTTTTTTTTTTTTTCAAACGCTGAAGGGTTAACGCTCCACCAAGCTTACCCCAGCGGTATTCAGTCAGCAAATTTAGCAGGTAGAAATAACCCTCAAAGGGGTTAATATTGCAAACTCACCAAAATATATATATATTTGTGAGCCCCAGCCAATTTTTTATGTCTCTGATGAGACAGCAGCTGCAGGATAGCGATCGCTGCGCTGCGGGGTGAGGAATCCGCACTCACCCAGCTGGCCGTGGTGTCTATATGAGGAGGGGAGCGGTCCGAGGAGCCCAGGAGCCTGAGTAATGGCCGCCACAGTGAGGGGGTCGCAGGAGAAAAGCCAGAGCGCGCGTCTTCCTGCTCAAAAGACCGGGAAAGATAGGCCACGCCCCCTGCTAGCTCAAATAAAGAGCGCGAACTCTCCCCGCTCCTGCTCCCTCTCTGTCCTGCAGCTATCTGCCTGCGGACAAAAAATCACCACATCTTCATGTAGTAGCGTTGTCACAGCAGCGCTGAAGCATACTGACTTTACATGTAGTAGCGCTGTCACAGCAGCGCTGAAGCTTACTGACATTTACATGTAGTAGCGCTGTCACAGCAGCGCTGAAGCTTACTGACATTTACATGTAGTAGCGCTGTCACAGTAGCGCTGAAGCATACTGACTTTACATGTAGTAGCGCTGTCACAGCAGCGTTGAAGCATACTGACATTTACATGTAGTAGGGCTGTCACAGTAGCGTTGAAGCATACTGACATTACATGTAGAAACGCTGTCACAGTAGCGTTGAAAACATACTGACATTACATGTAGTAGCGCTGTCACAGTAGCGTTGAAGCATACTGACATTACATGTAGAAGCGCTGTCACAGTAGCGCTGAAACATACTGACATTACATGTAGTAGCGCTGTCACAGTAGCGCTGAAGCATACTGACATTACATGTAGTAGCGCTGTTCATTAGTAATAGCGCTGCTCATTCAGACGCTAAAGCACTCACACATAATTATTATTAAAATTTGTGTGGAGTACTCACCAGCCAAGGCGCCACAGGGACCCTCAGGGGTTTCTGGCGCAGTGCCCATGCTTCCCCCCAGGGCGAAGAACGCAGTGACCGCACGTGTGGTTTGCGTTCCCGCCAGAGAAGCTCTCCTCATCCCCCAGGGCCGGCAAGGATTCTGCAGGGACTTTGAGTAAATACAGATCCGCCAAGGGAGAGGTTGGGGTACAGCAGCGCTGATACCCCTGAGACCTCTAGACCAACTAGTGATCCAAGTCTCCTGTCCGAATATTAAAATAATAAAATCTTCTGAGGAGCTGCATTAGCAGCGACCATCCTCTGGGACCTCAAATCTTAGACTGGAGCTGAGTAGGAGGAGCCCGAGCTGGAGGGGCCAGCCAGTCATCACTCTTTTGATCTGAGGTAACATCCTGATCTGGGGCTCCGCCTACCCATCAGTAATGAATTACTGTGGCTCTCTTCCTTCATCTGCAGCTGAAATTGGAATCTGTCAGCAGGTTCTTATCAGCTGATCTGGGAGAACCATAATGTAGAGACAGAGACCATGATTAAAGCGATGCGTCCCTTACTTTGTAAACTTGCTGTAGTTTGATAAAATTACTTTATTATTAGCAGGGCATTATCGCTAGAGGACTAGTAAACCTACTGCCATGTAGTACTCCATAGGGCCAGGAATATTCACTGCACACTCTTATTTCAAATTCAGTACGGGTGAACTATACTACTTTTCTAATTGAAGGTATTTGCTAATATTATCATTATTACACCTACTACATATTGTTATAGGATCTTTCAGATAAGAATACCCCTTTAACAAAATCTTTTACCCGTTACTGGAGATGTCATATCAGCCATGATAATGTGACCCAGCAGCTGTCATATAGCAGTTATGGTAGCACTGCCATCCTAATCCTCAGCGCTTAATGATTAATTTACATACAGGATTAGAAAACAGAAATAATAAAGGCTCAGAATACTGGATGTCAGGTAGTCCTTTGTAAAAAACACTGCAATTTACTCGTATCTCTTTCAGGACGGGGAAGTTTCCTATTTTTATGCTTTTGTTTTTCCTCCATCTCTTCCAAGATCTTTCAAGAGTCTTATTTTTTTACATTTTCCGTCGACTTAGACATATGAGGGTTCTTGCGGGACAAGTTGTATATTTAAATGACACTATTCATTTTACCAGTAAAATGGGAAAATATAATTCTGCCAAAGTTCATGTGGTTTATTTTTATTGCATTCATAGTTTGATATAAATGATCAGGAAATATGATTCTCCAGGTATGTATAATAATGGTGATATCAAGAGCATAGTTTTGTTTTTCTTAGAAGAGATATCCATATGTCTATATATATATACATATATATATATATATACACATATATATATATATACACATATATATATATATATACATACACATATATATACATATATATATACTATACATATATATACATATATATACATATATATAATATATATATATAATATATATATATATATACATATATATATATACATATATATACATATATATATATATACATATATATATATACATATATATACATATATATATATATATACACATATATACATATATATATATATACATATATATATATATACATATATATATATACACATATATATATATACATATATATATATATATATATATATATATACATATACATATATACATATATATATATACATATATATATATATACACACACACATATATATATATATATATATATATATATATATATATATATATATACTTCATTCTCACCCCCAATGGGGTGGTCCTTGTTGTCCTTTCTCATTCTCTAGTCCTCTACCAGAGACCTGGAGTTTGAGGGTTCTGCGCAGGATCTTAGTTGTTCCCAGCATTGCACTTTCAGCAGCAGATTGGAAGGAAGAGAGACACACTAGTCATTACTAGTGGGTAGGCGGAGCTAGATAGGATTGACACCTCAGATTAAAAAGAGTGTTGACCGGCCCCTCCAGCTCGGGCTCCTCCTACTCCAGCTTCTCCAGTCTAAAATTTGAGGTCTCAGAGGATAGTCGCTGCTGGAAGCAGCTCCTCAGAAGATTTTTTATTTTCATCGGACAAGAGACTTGGATCACCAGAAGTGGTCTTGAGGTCTCAGGGGTCTCAGCGCTGCTGGACCCCCACCTCTCCCTTGGCGGATCTGTAATTACCCTGTATGGTGGTCCCTGCAGAACCCTGCCGGTCCTGGGGATGAGGATTGCTTCCCTGGCGGGGACGCAAACCGCGCATCTGGGGTCACTGCGTTCCCCGCCCTGGGGGGAAGCGATGGGCACAGCGCCACAAACCCCTGGGGGTCCCTGTGGCACTCAGCTGGTGAGTACTCCGCATTTTTAATGTATGTGAGTGCTTCAGCGGCTGCTGCTTCTTGTGCAGAAGCGCACGATTTTTATGTGCTTCTCTTCCGGCTTCTCTCAGCGCGGCAGCCATTACAAGGCTTCCCGGGCTCCTAATGCTCCGCTCCTCCCGACTAGCAAGTATACATTACTGCGGCCAGCTGGGTGAGTGAAACGTCCTCACCCCCACAGCGCAGGACCTTTCTGTGTGACAAGTGGCAGATAGCGCTATCCTGCAGCTGCGGTCTCATATAGAGACCTTGTTTTGTCTGGGACTCGCACACCCCTTTTATTTTAATAAGGGAGTTGTGGGGAGCCTGCGACATTAACCCTATTGGAGGGTTAACCCTTTCAGCGCAAGAATCCAGCAACTACCCGCCATAGGTTCTATTCCAGTTTGGATCAGAACATATAAGGGTTAATTATATCGCTGACATATTCTGCTGATACAGCTGGGTAGCTCTCTCCTTTAAGAGCTTTAACCCTTCAGCGTGCTTGTTTCGTCCACTTAAGAAACCACACTTTTTCTAGTTACTGACAGGTTTTGACCTGCCATATACAGGGTGGATAAAAATCATGATTTTTTTAAAAAAATCAAAAAAAATCGGATTTTTTTGATTTAAATAGGATTTTTTAATCAAGTTGTACACAAGCAAAACTGTCTTTTTGCAAACCAAATTATTTTACACAAATAAAAATATTAAAACAGTTGATGATTATGAAACCTAATAATTTTTATTTGCACTATTAAACAATCAGAATTGAACTACAGAGAGTAAGTACTTTTTAACAATAGCCTATCTCTAACGTTTGTAGCCTACAATAAAAAAAAAATAGGTGTATACACACTCTTATTTTTACTTAACGTTAATCTTCTGTGAAATATTGCCTTAACATAAATTTAAATTCTATACTCCAGAACTAGTGCTAGAAATTTTTCTTTCATAGACTTTAACCATCCCAGTAAAACGTCTGTTAAAATAGGTTGTAATTGCCAGACTTACCACTAGTGCTAGTGCTAGGGCTCTGCTGGCATCTCAACAAAATGAACCCAAATAGGGTCTCTCTTACGACCTGCCATGGCTCAGGCAGATCACTTCTGAAGTTTGATTGTTACACAGCCCAAATACTGCTGACTGACTAACCAACAAGTTTGGGGATGTCAACGAATGGAAAAAGAAACTGAAACCAAGCTACAGAAAGTGAAACCAAGCTAGAAGTGTGGAGTTTTAAATTGAACAATGATTGAAAGTTTTAGATTTTAATCGTGATTTTTTATTAAAAAATCTTTTGATTTAAATCAGTGATTTAAATCATGATTAAAATCACGATTTAAAATCGATCTGAATTTAAATAGAAAAAAAAACATTTGATTTAAATCATGATTTAAATCGGCGCGATTTAAATCAAACCACCCTGGCCATATACTGTGTGAGGGGATGCGGGTCAGGGTCCAGAAGGTGCGGACCGTTTTCCAGATCCGCTTTAGGATCAGTCGCGCGTATCTGATACCAGACCTCGACGGCGTCAAACGCAGCGGTCGGAGGTTACCCGCGATGCCAAATTGGATGCCATCGCTCGTCTATTGATGGCCTGCTGACCTTTTAGGTATTGGGGTCGCTAGATCCCCCTATGACGGAAGCGACACAGACCGGGCCATCCTTCCGCGTAGCAATAGAGGGTCGATTGGGTTACGGGGAGGTTCCCCCCAGTTTAGAGGGGAGTTATCCCATTGGTAAAGGTTTTGG
>JARQOD010000001.1:277424125-277514009 GCA_033576555.1 Oophaga sylvatica
TTTTTTTTTTTTTTTAGCCACTGAAGTACACAGTCCCTTTTTTTTCAGCATTTTTATTTCCGGAATCTATATGTTGAACATAAATATTAATTCTACGTTTTCAGAGTTTTTTTATATACTGTTTTGCTTTTATGTAAGTCTTTTCTTGTTACTTTTTTAACCCCTTGCCTATACAGCTAATTTGCATTTTCTGTCCCGTTCTTACAAGACCATAACTTTTTTTTTATTTTTGCACCGACATTTCGATACAGTTTACTGAAAAAGATGGCAAAAATTTTAAGTGGATTGAAATGATGAAAAAAAAAATTCAATTCCTTCATTGCTTTTTGGGTTTTGTTTTTACAATATTCATTGTATGGTATAAATGACCTGGAAACATGGGTCCTCCTTGTGATACTGGTGATGCCAAACTTGCCTAGATTTTTTTTTTTTCCTTTCAGTTTTGTGTCGCAATTGTATGAGACCGTTAACATTTTTTTTGTTTTTTTTTTGTCCATAGTGCTGTGTGAGGTCTTGTTTTTTTTTTGTCTGATGTGCTGACTTTTTCATTAACCCCTTAGTGACAGAGCCAATTTGCTACTTAATAACCAGGCCATTTTTTTATAATTCTGACCACTGTCACTTTATGAGGTTATAACTCTTTAACAGATCCCGCTGATTCTGAGATTGTTTTTTCAAGACATACTGTACTTCATGTTAGATGTAAAGTTTTTTCGATATGACTTGCGTTGAAAAAACAGAAATTTTAAAAATTTTGCAATTTTCAAAATTTTAATTCTTATGCCCTTAAATCAGAGAGATATGTCACACAAAATACTTAATAAATCGCTGTTATATCGTTAATAACGGCGATCGCAACATCGAGTCGGTAAAAACCGACCCGAATCATGTTCTCTGGGGTCTCGGCTACCCCCGGCAGCCGAGACCCCAGAGAAATTCCGACTCTGGGGGGCGCTATACACTTTTTCCTCAGCTAACGGCGCTGTAGTTTAAGTACCCTTAACTGCCACTATTAAAAGGCGTATCGGCGGTCGTTAAGGGGTTAATACCAATTTGGGGTACATGTGATACTTCTATAGATTTATTAAGGGAGGTGTTACCAGAAATAACACAGTACTGCCATTTTTATTTTTTTTTTCTATTTACGGCGGTCACCATAGAGGTTACTTGGTTTTACATTTTGGCCTTTAGAGATGTGGCGTTACTAAATATGTTTATTCTGTTAATTTTGTTCAATGGGTGAAAAGATGAGTTATTGAATTTCTTATATTTTTAAATAAATTTAATTTGTTTTTACTTTTTTTTTTTTTTTTTTTTTTAATCCCTGCAGAGAACTTGAACCTATCACCAATACTAATACTATATATTACAGAATGTAGTGAAAATCGTGGTCAGTCGTGAAGTTTATGCCTGTGGCTGAGCTTCACAGGAGTTACAATATAGCAACCACAGTGGGCATTTAGTAGGCTCCCTGGATGGTATGGTAACCCATTTAAATGTCCCTGTCAGAGATTGACAGCAGCACCTGAATAGTTAACAGCTATCACAACTCATCTCCGTATCTTGCTGTTAGACATAGATACCAACTTTGTAAAACACCATATTTTTCGGATTATAAGATGCTCCGGATTATAAGATGCACCCCAAATTTTGAAGAGAAAAATAGTAAAACATTTTTTTTAAATAAAATGGTGGTGCTTCTTATAATCCATGCGTCTTATTGTTTACCGGGGGTGGTGACTGCGGTGAAGCGGTGTCGCTGCTGGAGGAGTCAGGAGTGGGGTGATGCTGCAGGCCACAGGTTGGGATGATGTGGTGTTCCGATGTGAGGCGCGCCGTTGCAGGTGTCCGACGGTGCTGCTGCAGATGTCTCAGGTGCTGCGAGTGCATGGCGGTGCTACGTGGTTGTCCGGCGCTGCAGGGGTGTCCGGAGGTGCTGCTGCTGGTGTCTCTGGTGCTGCGGGTGGCTCTGCTGACATTTTGTGAAAGGCCAGAGTCCCCGCAGTTCCATGGTTTCCTGTGCGGTGGACTCCGGGAAAATGGCCTCCGGGGTGGCGGCGCATGCACAGATGGAGATCTTGGCACCAAAATCTCGGGAGATGAGATCTCAGCACTGAAATCTCATCTCCCGAGATCTTGGGAGACAGCTTGAAGTTTTTTGTGGTAGTTGTGGATGATATTCTTTATTTTCTCAGATGGTAAAGCTGCCCACTTTTCTTGGCAAAAAGCCTCCAGTTCCTGTAAATTCCTGGGCTGTCTAGCATGAACTGCACACTCGAGATCTCCCCAGAGTGGTTCAATGATATTGTGGTCTGGAGACTGAGATGGCCACTCCAGAACCTTCACTTTGTTTTGCTGTAGCCAGTGACAGGTCGACTTGGCCTTGTGTTTTGGATTGTTGTCATGTTGGAATGTCCAAGTACGTCCCATGCGCAGCTTCCGGGCTGATGATTGCAAATTTGCTGATAACGTGTTGTATTTATCTTTCCTTCAACTTTGATCAAGTTTCCAGTGCCTTTTGTAGCTCAAACATCCCCAAAACATCAGCGATCCACCTCCGTGCTTTACAGTAGGATTGGTGTTCCTTTCATCATAGGCCTTGTTGACCTCTCTCCAGATGTAATGTTTATGGTTGTGGCAAAAAAGTTCAATTTTGGTTTCATCACTCCAAATTATCTTGTTCTAGAAGTTTTGAGGCTTGTGTCTGTGCTGTTTTGCGTATTGTAGGCGAGATACTTTGTGGCATTTGCGCAGTAATGGCTTTTTTCTGATGCCTCGACGATGCAGCCCATTTTTCTTAAAGTGCCTCCTTATTGTGCATCTTAAAACAGCCACACCGCTAGTTTTCAGAGAATCCAGTATTTCAGCTGATGTTATTTGTGGGTTTTTCTTTGCATCCCGAACAATTTTGCTGGCAGTTGTGGGGGAAATTTTTGTTGGTCTACCTTCCTGTGGTTTTGTTTTTACAGAGCTCCTGATTTTCCATTTGTTAATCACAGTTTGAACGCTGCTGACTGGCATTATCAATTCCTTGGATATATCTCTTTCTTAAAAATCCACTAATAATTTGGTATTCTTATATTGAGTTGAGTATGTAGGACATTGTACAGGAAAGCTTCACTATAGCCCCCTCTTCTTTACTAGTTAGAGCAAGTAATCCATTTATGTCCACCACTGCTGACTTGCATTATTTGTGTTATGCTTTGTGTCTGTTCAACAGAAATTTGCTGCCATTTCTGCTTTCCAGGCAAGCAAAGTGCTGTAGATAAGCATTGCCCATTTACTTATGTCTTGCCTGTGCGCCTAGTGAAAATGATATAAAACATATGGACGTCCTTTTTTTTTTCCTACCCATTTTCTACACTGATGAATCTTGTAGAACAGTGGTCCCCAACCTTTTTTGCACCAGGGATCGGCTTCAAGCAAGACCATTCTTCCATGACCCGGCAGGGCGGGGATGGAGGTGTGGCAGGGGTGGGGCTTTGGTCATAAGGGGGCGGGGCTACGGACAGGGTTGTAGTTTAGTAGTAGTGCATACTTATCATTTAATTATAACATTTATAATGTGAATGTGACTCCCTTGTATACAAGGCTCCGCTCCCACCCTTGTATGCATGGCTCCGCTCCCACCCTTGTATGCATGGCTCCGCTCCCACCCTTGTATGCATGGCTCCGCTCCCACCCTTGTATGCATGGCTCCGCTCCCACCCTTGTATGCATGGCTCCGCTCCCACCCTTGTATGCATGGCTCCGCTCCCACCCTTGTATGCATAGCTCCGCTCCCACCCTTGTATACAAGGCTCCGCTCCCTCACTTGTATACAAGGCTTCGCTCCCTCACTTGTATGCATGGCTCCGCTCCCACCCTTGTATGCATGGCTCCGCTCCCACCCTTGTATGCATGGCTCCGCTCCCACCCTTGTATGCATGGCTCCGCTCCCACCCTTGTATGCATGGCTTCCGCTCCCACCCTTGTATGCATGGCTCCGCTCCCACCCTTGTATGCATGGCTCCGCTCCCACCCTTGTATGCATGGCTCCGCTCCCACCCTTTTATGCATGGCTCCGCTCCCACCCTTGTATGCATGGCTCCGCTCCCACCCTTGTATGCATGGCTCCGCTCCCACCCTTGTATGCATGGCTCCGCTCCCACCCTTGTATGCATGGCTCCGCTCCCACCCTTGTATGCATGGCTCCGCTCCCACCCTTGTATGCATGGCTCCGCTCCCACCCTTGTATGCATGGCTCCGCTCCCACCCTTGTATGCATGGCTCCGCTCCCACCCTTGTATGCATGGCTCCGCTCCCACCCTTGTATGCATGGCTCCGCTCCCACCCTTGTATGCATGGCTCCGCTCCCACCCTTGTATGCATGGCTCCGCTCCCACCCTTGTATGCATGGCTCCGCTCCCCCTTGTATGCATGGCTCCGCTCCCACCTTGTATACAAGGCTCCGCTCCCTCACTTGTATACAAGGCTTCGCTCCCTCACTTGTATACAAAGCTCCGCTCCCTCCCTTGTATACATGGCTCCGCTCCCACCCTTGTATACATGGCTCCGCTCCCACCCTTGTATACGAGGCTCCGCTCCAACCCTTGTATGCATGGCTCCGCTCCCTCCCTTGTATGCATGGCTCTGCTCCCTCCCTTGTATACATGGCTCTGCTCCCTCCCTTGTATACATGGCTCTGCTCCCTCCCTTGTATACATGGCTCTGCTCCCACCCTTGTATACAAGGCTCTGCTCCAACCCTTGTATACAAGGCTCTGCTCCAACCCTTGTATACAAGGCTCCGCTCCCACCCTTGTATGCATGGCTCCGCTCCCACCCTTGTGTACATGACTCTGCTCCCTCCCTTGTATACAAGGCTCCGCTCCCTCCCTTGTATACAAAGCTCTGCTCCCACCCTTGCATGGCTGGGCTCCCCCGTCCTCCCCCCATCATACTTACACTTCTCGCTCCGTCGCTGCATGCCCCTGCATCCCTGTCGGCCGCGGCAGCTTCTTCCTGTGCAGTGAAGTGACATAGTACCGCTCATTAAGGTCATGAATATGGACGCCACACCTATGGGAGTGGAGTCGCGTCCATATTCATGACCTTAATGAGCGGTAGTACGTCACCGCTCAGCACTGGATGAAGCCGCCGCGGCCGACAGGGATGCAGCGACGGAAGGTGAGTATCGATGTCTAAAGAAGCCGGTGGCTGTAGCTGTCACTACAGTGCTACAGTTGCCGGCTCCATGTGTGTCCAGCGTTCTGTGCCGTGGCTCCGCGGCCCGGCAACAGAACTGCAACGGCCCGGTCCTGGGCCGCGGACCGGCGATTGGGGACCACTGTTGTAGAACATCCTAGAGATAATTGTGTGTTTTTTAGTTGTTTTCTCATTTATTTCCATGAATAGTTTTTCTTTCATTCTTCTGGACTGCATTGGGATTAATACTAAGTTGTAGAGCGGTCTGTTTCATGTCTGCACTGACTCTCAGATATTCATATTGTGTTACTTAAAATATTTTCTTTTTCTTTTTTACCTTAGTGCATAGAAAATGTGTCAAGGCAAGACTGCCCTATATGTTTAGAGGTGAGTAATGGTAAAGTTATTAATGTAGTACACTACAGGAAAACCAGCACGGTTTTATTTCCGTTTCCCAAGCTGCATGTTTTAGGAACAGACATTGCACGTTTTTACGTCTTTTTCTAGCAGGGGGCATACAATTGAGAGAAGCAAAGATAACCCAATTTATTCAAAATCATCTTGAAAAGGCAAATGGATCCAATAAGTATGAGTCTCATGAGTTTACATCATAAACCAGTGCTAACGCCTGCTCCGCTGTACCTAGGCATGCGTATTATCCTGTTTTATGTCAGTACTTTACTGCCTGGATTTAGAAGACGTGCTGTCCTCTTACAGTATCATCATAAAATGTAGATCTCATAACCGCATGGACATTGTGCCACAGATCTAGCTCGGTGACGCTGAATGAGCGGGCATGCCATGTGAGCTGGATGCCCTGGAGATGTGCTCTTTCTTAGGCTAAGTTCACATTTGTGTATATGTGCGCAGCGTTTTTTATCCGCATCTTCTTACACATGACGCCCAAAAAAGCTGCGTTTTTGCGTATGCATTCGATATTTCCAGGTGCTGTACTCAGTTCCTGGACATGCGCTGTCTGAAGTCCGCATGCGCATGTCCTTGCGTACCAATGCTTTCCCATAGACAGTAATGCAGTTTTTTGACGCACTTATCTGCATGCACATGACTACGCATATTTGGCGCATATTTGACGGATTTTTGACGCTTCAAAAAATGCAACATGTTGCGTTCGCTAGACACCGTCGCACGTAAAACGCATGTCACTGCTAATACCATGTTAAAGATATGTACGCATGACGATCTATGCGGATCAAACGCTGAGCGTACAAAAGCAAATGTGAAACCAGCCTTAAATGGATATGATATAGTAGAATTGCTGTATATATTCCTCTGTAAAAACTGTTTGCATCACTACTAGTCACTGCTTTGTAAGTAAGTAGTTTCCACAGGGCAGTACACGCTTCCTTCTCCCTTAAAATTGCTGTCATCCATCTATTATTTTCTGACCACATTCAGTAGTTGGTCAGTTTTTTTCCTCAGTATCTGCAGCCAAAACCAGCAGAGGAGCACTCAAAGGAAAAGTATAATAGAAACACATCACCACTTCTGTATTTATCACCCTCTCCTGGTTTGCCTTACAGATACTGAGGTAAAATACTGACCAAATACTGAACGTGTGAGGTCAGTATTAGAAAACTCAGGGCGTCCCTCTAAACAAATTCTCCCATATGGATTGACATCGGACATAAAGAAACACAACTGCGCATTACACAATATACTGCTGAGGCAACTGAGTGATGCTCAGTGAGTATTGTGCATGGGTCCAATTACCGTATATACTCGCGTATAAGCCGAGATTTTCAGCCCATTTTTTATAGCTGAAAGTCCCCCTCGGCTTTTACACGAGTCATATACGCCAGGGGGTGGGACGGGTAGTGGGGAGTGTCAGATCATACTTACCCTCCTCTGGCACGTCTCTGCAACCCCCCTGCTTCTCCATGGTCTCCGGCAGCTATTCCTTCCTTCAGCGGTCACGTGGTACCGCTCATTAAAGTCATGAATGTGTGCATATTCATGACTTTAATGAGCGGTACCACGTGACCGCTGAAGGAAGGAATAGCCTCCGGAGACCGTGGGAAAAGAGCAGGGGCTGCAGAGACCGCGCCAGGAGGGGGTAAGTATATGTGATATTCACCTGTCCCCGTTCCACCGCTGCGCGCCGCTCTGTCCTCCGCGTCCTCTGGCTGTGATGTTCAGGTCAGAGGAAAAACCTAGTGATCGATTTCTTTTAAGAAACTTAATTGGACAATCCACATGAGTGGCGAAGCCTGTAATACATATTTCCTCAATATAATGTCTATTCTGCAGATTTTAAAAGCCACAGCATGCCCTAAAGTTCATACTAATTTCTTTCTCGCTTCATTGTGGGACACAGATTACCATGGGTGTTTGCTGCTGCTGTCGCTAGGAGGCTGACACTATGCAAATAAGAAAAAGATAGCTCCTCCTCAGCAGTAGACACTTACCAACAGGCACAAAGCAACTTTTTGCTTAGTGTCTGTAGGAGGCGGACCTGGATCTAACACCAGATCCGCATTATTTTCCTTTGCAGGTTTTGTGTGTGTTTATTAATGATTTTCCCTTTGTTTATCAGATTATCTCTTAGGGTAACCGGGTGCAATTTATTCACCCTGTTTTCCCTCACTTAAGCGACCGAGAGAGCAGCATGGTTTTACCCACACTGCCCACTCTCGGACCTACTGGCAGGACTTTGTCCCCTGTCACCCTTACGGGTGTTTCAGGGCGACTCTCGGTGGCAAGTCCTTGCCGTTCCCCTCCTCACCCCTCTTTTCGGAGATGACTGAGAGGAAGATGGTGGTCACCAGTGGTGGCCTCCCCCCTTCTAGTAAGGTGTTGACGCCGTCTACTGCACCGTCCGGAGACAGTGCGGGAAGGAGGATATCATCTACCAGGACCCTCTGCATCTCCGGAGTGATCCTGATGCATCCACAAGAAGACTGCCGGATTCATCAGCAGGTACTCGGGGACCTCTTCCCCCCTCCCCCCCAGTGTGCTCTGACCTCCCGCAGCGTCCTCAGCCTCCCTGGGTACCTCTGTAGAGTACTGTCAGCCCTCTGACATTTTTGAATTTCGCGCCCCTTTTTCTCAGAAGCGCGTGGTGTCCGACATTTTGCAGCCTTTCTTCCTCGGCGGCTTAGGCCACGCCCCCACCTCTCCCGGCATTTCTCCTGCATCTTCCCCTCATCTCCGGGACACGCCTCTCTGGGAGCGCCCTGTTTCCGACGTCAGCCCCTTTTCAGGGCGGTCACCTCCCCCTCGCTAGGCTCGTCCTATCGCTGGCTCACTTTCGGTTTCCAGCGCCGGGTACGCCCCCTGCCAGCGCTGGTGCCCTCCCACTTCAGGCTACACGCGCCCACTAAGGCGCGCTAGCCTGTTACAGCGCTACTTTCTCTTTCACTTCCTCGGCCGGACGTGCCCCCTTTCCCTGTGCGCCCAGCCGTCAGGCCAATCACAGGGGGCCCCCTCTCTCGGCGCAGGACGCTAGCCCCACCCACCGCTCGCTTCAACGCGGCGTGTGGACACTGCGTTCGGCGTCCATCTTAAAGCCAAGCTGCTTCTGCATCTTCAGCCTCCTGGCTCCTCACAGTGGACTTTAAGGGGGACACAGCTACCTGCTGCTGCGGATCGCTGGGTACCGGTAGGCTCTGCGCTTTCCAGACTCTGCCCCCTGATCTTGCTCAGCTTCCCTCAGCAGTATTTCCTTATAGCACCCTGCTGCTTCGCTACACAAGACTATACCTATGCCCAACTCCACTACCTCTGGTCACAATCCAACGGTGATCCATTATGCTTGTGTCTGCTGTAAGAGAAAGTGCGCTTCAGGTCAGCCGTCACCTTTCTGCTCGTCCTGCAGTCCTTCCACCATGTCTGCCCCTCAGGAAACCTCTAATGCCCGCGATGAGAGCGCGCCCCCCCCCCCCCCTCCGGAGTGGGCTGTTGCCATATCTCAGTCAGTCTCGGACCTAACAAAGGTATCGCAGTCCCTTGTACAGGCTCTGGAATGTATGCCGCAGCTATCTGCCGCCACCAGTGCTCCGAACGCCCTCCATGGCGATTCGCATGCACCCGACCACGACCCTCATAGGGACAGGTCAGGGAACTGATCTAGGAAGCGGACTCGTTCTAGCTCCTCATCCAGCTCTCCGGGCCCCTCTGCGGCATCCAGGTTCCCCCTCTCCACCCGTTCCCCTTCCTCGGCGGCGGACGTCGGGTCGGACGTAGCTTCTCAGTCAGAGTCTGACTCGGATGAGGATCAGACCTCGGAGACCCAGGACATGGTAGATAGCCTTATTTCTGCTATTGTGCAAACCCTCGAGATTAAGGAGGAACATACTTCTACTCAGGACGACTCCGTTTCATTCAAGCAGGTTAAACGTCCCTCAAGAGTTTTTCCCAACCACAAGGAGTTTGATGCTACTACCTCTAGACACTGGGAACATCCTGGGAAGCGTTTCCCGGGAAGGAAACGACTAGACGTTCTGTCCCCATTTAATTCAGACCTGGTTTCCAAATGGTTCGAATCACCTAAGGTGGACCCGCCAATTTCTCGCCTGTCCTCTCAAACGGTTCTGTCCATTCCTAATGTGGCGTCTCTCAAGGACGCTACGGACAGACAGATTGAGGCTCTAACCAAATCAGCCTTTGAGGCGTCCGGCGCCTCCCTCTGCCCTATGTTCACCTCCACTTGGGTGGCAAAAGCCATAACGGCCTGGACCAAGATTCTTCGCCGGGTCTTCGTGGCAGCAGCTCCCACATAGGAGCTATCAGATTTAGCAGACCAGATTGCTCACGCGGGCAAATACCTCCTAAATGCTTCCTTGAACGCCGCTGCCTGCTCTGCAAGAGCAAACAGCAATATAGTCATTATCCGCCGTGTCCTTTAGCTAAAGGCGTGGAACGCGGACCCGGCATCTAAGAAGTCCCTTACCAGCCTTCCTTTCCAGGGCTCCAGGCTTTTTGGGTCCAAACTGGACCAGATCATTTCGGACGCCACGGGGGGGCAAAAGTACCTCCCTGTTCCAATCCAGACCTAAACGGCCCTTCAATAGAAAGGGACCCCTAGTCCTTTCGCCCTTTTCGATCCTTCTCTTCAGGCAGCCCCGCTCAGCAGGACCGTCCTTCAACCCAGGGCGAGAGAAGGAAACCTTCCTTCAAGCCCACTCCTCACTGGAGAACCAAGAACCGTCCCTCTAAGCCCTCCGGATCCCGCAGTCATAGATTCTCCTCTAAATGACGGGTCGCCCCCACCTGGGAATCTTTCCAGGGTGGGAGGCAGGCTCCTTCTGTTCAGGGAGACTTGGTTGTCAGCGGTCGACGACGCCTGGGTCAGGGAGATCGTCACATCCGGCTACAAAATAGAGTTTTCTGTCCCCCCCAAGGAGACGCTTCTTCGCCTCTCATCCGCCAAAGCAGCCATCTCATCTTCCAGGGCTTCTCCAGGCCGTCTCGTCCCTGCTAAATTCAGGAGTGATCGTACCCGTTCCTTGCAAAAAAGTTTTTCGGGTTTTACTCAAACCTTTTTGTTGTGCCAAAGAGAGACGGTTCCCTCCGCCCAATCTTGGACCTCAAGCAGCTGAACCGCCACCTTCGGATTCGCCACTTCAGAATGGAGTCCTTGTGCTCGGTGATCACCTCCATGGAGCCGGGGGAATTTCTTTGCTCTGTGGACATACAGGATGCTTACCTACACATTTCTGTCTGTGTTCAACACCAAAAGTTTCTTCGGTTTACCATACAGGAGCACCATTAACAATTCACGGCACTCCTGTTCGGCTTGGCCTCGGCTCCCAGGGTCTTCACGAAGGTCATGGCGGCGGTCATGGCCATCCTCCGTTCCAAAGGGATTCTCATAATCCCTTATCTCGACGATCTCTTGGTCAAGGGTCCGTCTCGCTGGGACTGCGAGCAGAGCCTCCAGATCACTCTGGACACTCTGGCCACCTCGGTTGGATCATCAACAAGGAGAAGTCAACCCTGATTCCAACCCAGCGTCTCGTCTTCCTCGGCATGGAGCTCGACACCTTTCGAGCTCGGGTCTTCCTCCCAAAGGAATAGTGCTCTTCTCTCCGGCAGGAGATCAGAGCCCTAGAACGCCCGACCCCTCTTCCCCTACGGTTCGGCATGAGGGTTCTGGGGAAAATGATTGCTTCCATGGAAGCAGTGCCTTATGCCCAATTTCACACCCGCCCTCTCCAACTGTCCCTCTTGTCTGCCTGGGACAAGAGAACAGTGTCCCTTGATCGTCCGATGCTTCTGCCCCTCAAGGTCAGACAGTCCCTGCCATTTCAGCCGTACACATCGCAGGTGTGGACAACTGGGAGGCCGACTTCCTGAGTCGTCAGGGGCTTGTAGCCGTCGAGTGGTCACTCAACCCGGCCGTCTTCCACCAAATTTGCCTAAGGTGGGGCGTTCCAGACGTCGATCTAATGGCCTCTCGAACAAACCACAAGGTTCCCCGGTACGTGGCTGGGACCCGATGGCAGTCGGTTGCGACGCACTCGTGATCCCGTGGTCCCAGTTTCGGATGCCCTATCTTTATCCGCCTCTCCCCTTGATTCCAAGGGTCGTAAAAAAGATAAAGGCGGAAGGGGTCCCCGTGCTGTTGATAGCTCCAGATTGGTCGCGACGAGCTTGGTACGCGGAGCTAGTGAACATGCTCTCGGACGTCCCCTGGAGGCTTCCAGCTTTCCTGGATCTTCTCTCGCAAGGGCCCCTCTTCCACCCGAGTTCTCAATCTCTAGCTTTAACGGCATGGCCGTTGAGGCCGCAGTTCTGAGGAATGCAGGGTTTTCGGACAATGTCATTCAAACTATGATTAAGGCTAGGAAACCAGCGTTGTCCCTCATTTACCACAGGTGTTGGAAGGCTTTCTTTCGCTGGTGCGAGGAACAGTCTTTTCCTATGACCTTTTCTCTTCCCGCTGTTCTTGGTTTTCTGCAGACGGGTCTTGACTCGGGTCTTTCAGTCAGTACCCTGAAGGGTCAGGTCTCCGCTTTATCTGTTCTCTTCCAGAGCGACTTAGCGTCTTTGTCTCAGGTGAAGACTTTCCTGCAGGGGGTCGCTCACCTAGCGCCTCCTTACCATCCTCCGGTCGATCCTTGGGATCTCAATCTGGTCTTGGGCGCTCTCCAGCGTGCGCCGTTTGAACCAATTCAGGACATTCCCTTCTCCCTTCTTTCGTGGAAGTTAGCCTTCTTGGTCGCCATCATCTCTCTCAGAAGGGTATCCGAATTGGCTGCTTTGTCCTCCCGTTCCCCTTTTCTGATCCTACATCAGGATAAGGTGGTCCTCCGGCCTGTTCCTTCCTTTCTTCCTGAAGGTAGTTTCTGCCTTTCACATCAACGAGGACATCGTCCTTTCTTCTCTGTGTCCTTCGCCAACTCATCCCTTGGAAAGATCTCTTCATAAGCTGGACTTAGTCTTAGTCTTCATAAGCTGGACTTATCTTTCTAGGACTGCTTCCCTTCGTCAGTCCAATTCCAATTTGTCATCTATGAGGGTCGTCGAAAGGGGCTCCCAGCTTCTAAATCCACCATCGCTCGTTGGATTCGCTCAGCGATTCTGGAAGCATACCGGACTCAGGACAGACAGCCTCCTCCGGGGATGAGGGCTCACTCTACCCGGGCCGTTCGTCACCAAGCTTCAGCCTTGCAGATCTGCAAAGCCGCAACCTGGTCGTCCTTTCACACCTTCGTAAAGTTTTACAAGGTGGATACTCACGCCTCTGCAGATGCAGGCCTGGGTAGGAAGATACATCAAGAGAATGCCAAGAGTGTACAAAGCAGTAATCAAAGCAAAAGGTGGCTACTTTGAAGAACCTAGAATATAAGACATATTTTCAGTTGTTTCACATTTTTTTGTTAAGTATATAATTCCACATGTGTTAATTCATAGTTTTGATGCCTTCAGTGTGAATATACAATTTTCATAGTCTGAAAATACAGAAAAATCTTTGAATGAGGTGTGTCCAAACTTTTTGTCTGTACTGTATCTGTGAGTGCTGCACATAAAATATTACCCTCTGTGTTATTCCTTTCTCTACAGGATATACATACCTCCAGAGTTGGCGCTCGTGTTCTCCCTTGCGGGCATCTTTTGCACAGGTGAGAATGTACATGATTCAGGCTAGGTTTGAGTATGACGTATCCACTGTCAAATCATTATTTCAATGTGATTAAAAATTGCCAGAGTGTATCAATATTTATCAAGGGATGATTCATTGAAAAATAGACAAACAGTCTGTTCGTATTTCAATTCTCTCCAGAGTGAATATTCTCTAATCACAGCTATGATTACCAACTATGCTTACCCTTGCCTGTGATGTCTGTAGCGTAATCGTACCGCATTGTGTAGGAACTTAACCCTAATGGTACCTTGCCATTACAGTGCTGTGTACAGAAAGGTTAAATAGGCTGAGCAACAATGCCAAACACAACCCATAGGTATTATATGTGCGGTTTCTTTTATCTTATTTATTTTTAGCACCAACAAATTCAATATTGTTATCGCTCGTATCATTCCTTAGTAGAGATAACAATCTAATTTCCCTAGCTATAGCATAATTAAAAAAACAGCATGGGGACTCCTCTATTCTTGATAACCAGCACCCAGCTGTGAGTTTTGCCTGTCTGGTTAGCAAAAATACAGGGGAAGCCACGCCAATTTTTTTTTTTAATTATTTATTTACAGCGCAGAAGCGGCTGATGAATACTCCCATCCGCCGCTCCTGCTCTCACTGTTATTAGCGGCAGCAGGTGTCGATGATGGGGTCAGAAGTCCCATCAGGCTGACACGAGTGACTGGAGGTAAACTTTATACCTCCGATCACAGCTGAGCACTCAAGCTGTCTTTCAGCTGCAGATGAAGGAAGAGAGCCACAGTATTCATTACTGATGGTAGGCGGAGCCCCAGATCAGGATGTTACCTCAGATCAAAAGAGTGATGACTGGCTGGCCCCTCCAGCTCGGGCTCCTCCTACTCAGCTCCAGTCTAAGATTTGAGGTCCAGAGGATGGTCGCTGCTAATGCAGCTCCTCAGAAAATTTTATTATTTTAATATTCGGACAGGAGACTTGGATCACTAGTTGGTCTAGAGGTCTCAGGGGTATCAGCGCTGCTGTACCCCAACCTCTCCCTTGGCGGATCTGTATTTACTCAAAGTCCCTGCAGAATCCTTGCCGGCCCTGGGGGATGAGGAGAGCTTCTCTGGCGGGAACGCAAACCACACGTGCGGTCACTGCGTTCTTCGCCCTGGGGGGAAGCATGGGCACTGCGCCAGAAACCCCTGAGGGTCCCTGTGGCGCCTTGGCTGGTGAGTACTCCACACAAATTTTAATAATAATTATGTGTGAGTGCTTTAGCGTCTGAATGAGCAGCGCTATTACTAATGTCAGCGTTACTATGTCAGTATGCGTCAGCGCTGCTGTGACAGCGCTACTACATGTATGTCAGTATGCGTCAGCGCTGCTGTGACAGCGCTAATACATGTATGTCAGTATGCTTCAGCGCTGCTGTGACAGCGCTACTACATGTAAATGTCAGTAAGCTTCAGCGCTGCTGTGACAGCGCTACTACATGTAATGTCAGTATGCTTCAGCGCTGCTGTGACAGCGCTACTACATGAAGATGTGGTGATTTTTTGTCCGCAGGCAGATAGCTGCAGGACAGGGAGGGAGCAGGAGCGGGGAGAGTTCGCGCTCATTATTTGAGCTAGCAGGGGGCGTGGCCTATCTATCCCGGTCTTTTGAGCAGGAAGACGCGCGCTCTGGCTTTTCTCCTGCGACCCCCTCACTGTGGCGGCCATTACTCAGGCTCCTGGGCTCCTCGGACCGCTCCCCTCCTCATATAGACACCACGGCCAGCTGGGTGAGTGTGGATTCCTCACCCCGCAGCGCAGCGATCGCTATCCTGCAGCTGCAGTCTCATCAGAGACATAAAAATTGGCTGGGGCTCACAAATATATATATATTTTGGTGAGTTTGCAATATTAACCCCTTTGAGGGTTATTTCTACCTGCTAAATTTGCTGACTGAATACCGCTGGGGTAACTCTGCTTGGTGGAGCGTTAACCCTTCAGCGTTTGAAAAAAAAAAAAAAAAAAAAAAAAAAAAACCGCATAGTTTTTTGCTGGTATTACCGCTTTGACCTGCCATACAGATGAGACATGTCTGAACAGAGTTCAGATGCCGCGGATCACGTCCCAGTGCCATTGCGGCAATCAGATACGCAGACCTCCACAGCGTCTAGCGCTGCGGTCGACAGCGGTGGAAAATTGGATGATATCGCTCGATCGATTAATAACTTATCTGACCTTTTAGGTCAATATGTGTCTGCTAATTCCTCTCAGAGGAAGCGACGCAGGCCGTTACCGGCCTCTACACGGAGCGAGTCAGATGTATCTGATATTGGGCAGAGTTCCCCTTTATATTCGGATGGAGAAATATCCGATTCAGATGCGGACGAGCCGCAGGGGCGTTCCTCTATGACGAAGCGTACGGAGGCATTAATTGAAGCCATGAGAGATATTCTACAGTTACCGGAGGAGGTAACTAGTCGTCCTGGTAAATCAGCACGCATGTTCCAGGAGTCCCGTGCTTCGCGCACAACATTGCCAGCTCTGGATGAGCTTAATGGTGTAATAGAGGAGGAACGTCTATGTCCAGATAAGCGTTTTCATGGAACGCATTTCTTTGATACACTTTATCCTTGCTCTACGGAGTTAAAGGCTAATTGGACTTCTGCTCCTGAAGTGGATGTGTCTTTGTCTCAGCTTAGTACATCCTCTCTACTCCCTATTAAGGGAAAAGCGAGCTTACAGGAGCCTTTGGATAGAAAGGCAGAATTGGCGGCAAAAGCAAGCTATGAGGCTGCGGGTCATGGATTTCGAGCAGTGCTAGGATCCATGTGTGCTGCTAGAGCTTCTCTAAGCTGGTTGGCACGTCTGAAGACGGAGTTGCAAAATGAATCTCCGTTATCTGAGATACGGGAAACTTGTGAATGGTTAGAAACGGCAGCCTGTTATATCTTTGATGCCGGTCTGGATACGGCATCTCTGCTGGCCAAAGCGCAAGCTTCAGCGGTCACAGTCAGAAGAGCTTTATGGCTCAGACAGTGGGCCGGGGACGCAGTTTCCAAACGAGGGTTGTTGGCCTTACCTTACAAGGGTGGCCATCTTTTTGGATCCGACCTCACAGAGCTGATTTCCAAGGCTAAGGCGAAGGAATCAGCATTACCACAGCGAAGGGCCATGGCCTCGGTGTCCAGTAAGCCTGGTGTTTATAGTGGTCGGCGGTCCTTTCGGGGCCGAGGACGATCTAGTCACTCCTCGTGGGGATCGGGTCGTCCTTCTTTCTCAGGAAAGAAATCCTCTCAGAAAACTCGTACTCCCTGGAAGCAGAGTTTCCGCCAGAACAAGCGGGAACTTGACAAGAAAACCGCAAAGTCGGATTGACGCCAGGGGTCCACTCGAGGATTCTCGAGTGGGGGTCGCCTGCTTCTTTTCAAGGAGACTTGGATGGCTCGCGTTCCAGATTCCTGGGTAACGCGGATAGTGTCGGCAGGCTATTTCATAGAGTTTGCTTCTCAACCCCCAAATGTTTTTTGTCAATCTCGCGTTCCGTCGGAACCCGAGCTTGTTGTCGCTCTACAGCGAGAGGTCGAATCGCTACTACAAAAGGGTGTAGTGATACCGGTTCCGTCAGAGGACCGAGGGAAAGGTTTTTATTCCAACCTTTTTATAGTTCCCAAAAAGGAGAACAAATTTCGCCCGATTCTGGATCTCAAGCGATTGAACCGGCATGTCCATGCCCGGAAATTTCGCATGGAGTCGCTTCGTTCCGTTGTGGCAGCTCTGTCACAGAACGATTTTCTGGTGTCAATCGACATTCGCGACGCCTATTTGCATATTCCCATCGGAAAGGCTCATCAGCGCTTTCTTCGATTTGCCATAGGTCAGAATCATTACCAGTTTGTGGCTCTGCCGTTCGGCTTAGCCTCAGCGCCAAGGGTCTTTACAAAAATTCTGGCGCCCCTCATGGCACTCCTTCGAAGACAGGGGATTACGATTCTCCCTTATCTGGACGATCTTTTGATCGTGGCTTCCTCGGAGGAGGAGGCATTGACGGCTCGGGATTTGTCTCTTCAGTTTCTGAAAGACTTCGGTTGGCTGGTCAATTGGGAGAAGTCGTCCCTGGAACCATCGAGGACAATTCTCTTTTTGGGAATGCATCTCGACACGTTTCGGTCGGTAGTTTCCCTACCACCAGACAAACAGTCATGTCTTCTTCGACATGTACAGATTATGACATCCTCAACGGCAATGTCCCTACGGAAGTGTATGCGTCTTCTGGGACTGATGGTGGCGTCCATGGAGGCAATTCCTTTTGCCCAGTTCCACTCCAGGACTCTTCAAAGGTTCATCTTGAGTCGATGGAATCAGTCGCAATCGCTGGATTGCAGTGTCACCATTTCTCGCGCGGTGCGGGATTCTCTAGAATGGTGGTTACGTCCAGGGGCATTCTCCCTGGGGAAGTCTTTCCTCCCTCTGAAGTGGTCAGTCATAACCACCGATGCCAGCCTGACGGGCTGGGGGGTGTTTGGAACAATCTCTGGATTCAGGGAGTATGGTCACCGGAAGAGTCTGTGCTTCCGATCAACATCCTGGAATTGAGGGCGATTTTTCTTTGCCTCCAACATTGGACGGTCCCTTTGAGCGGTCTGCCAGTCCGTGTGCAGACAGACAATGCGACGGCTGTCGCGTATATCAATCACCAAGGTGGGACAAGGAGTTCCAGACTCATGGTAGAGGTGTCCCGAATTCTGATTTGGGCAGAGGCCAATGTACCAGCCATTTCGGCGATTCACATTCCAGGGGTTCAGAATATTACAGCGGACTTTCTCAGTCGCAGAAGGATGGATCCCGGGGAATGGAGCCTCCACCCGGAAGTCTTTGCACTACTGTGCTCTCGCTGGGGAACCCCCCAAGTGGATTTGATGGCTTCCAGGTCCAATGCCAAGTTACCGACATTCATGTCCAGGTACAAGGACCCGAAGGCGGTGGCGGTGGATGCTCTAGTGGCTCAGTGGGATCAGTTCAAGCTGATCTATGTATTCCCGCCGATATCCTTACTTCCTCTAGTGCTGCGTCGGATCAGACTAGAGAGAATTCCAGCTATTCTGATAGCTCCAGACTGGCCAAGACGGGTGTGGTTCTCGACAATAATGTCGCTGTTGGCGGCACCTCCGTTTCCACTCCCTCTTCAACCGGACTTGTTGACTCAGGGGCCCATTTGTCATCCGGACTTGATGTCCCTGCGTTTGACGGCGTGGCTCTTGAGACCGAGATCTTGACCCGTAGAGGTTTTTCAGCCGAGGTCATTGCTACCCTTCGTGCTGCAAGATGTCCGGCTACTTCTAGGATTTACCACAAAATTTGGGAAACCTTCTTTTCGTGGTGTTTGGGGTCTTCTCGGAACCCGAGAAAATTTTCCATTCCCAACCTGTTGGCTTTTCTGCAGCATGGGCTAGACAAGGGTTTGGCAGTTAGCACTCTGAAAGGTCAGATTTCTGCTCTGTCCTTATTGTTCCGGAGAACCATTGCTTCGAATAGAGACGTGATCTCTTTTTTCCGAGGTATCTCTCGTAAGTTTCCGCCGCGGAAGGCACCCGTGTCTCCTTGGCGGCTCAACCTTGTTTTGGAGGCTCTTCAGCATAAACCTTTTGAACCTATGGTTTCTGCTAGCCTTTCTTTACTTTCTTGGAAGGTGGCTTTCCTTGTTGCAGTCACTTCCTTGAGGAGAGTTTCTGAATTGGCAGCTCTTTCTTGCTCGCCTCCTTTTCTGGAGTTTTTTCCGGATCGTGTAGTGCTTCGCACTCGGGGTGATTTTTTGCCTAAAGTGGTGTCACAATTTCATGTTAACCAGGATATTGTGTTGCCTTCACTCTGTCCGGATCCGAAGAATACGAAAGAGCGAGATTTACACACATTGGATTTAGTGCGGGCCTTGAAGTTTTATCTATCTATTACTCAAGGTTTTCGTAAGACGGACTCCCTGTTTGTGGTTCCGGCAGGTCGTCGGCGTGGTCAACGAGCTTCCAAGGGTTCTATAGCTCGTTGGATCCGGTCAGCTATTTTGGAAGCTTACCGTCTTCGGGGTGAATCTTGCCCGATTAAGATTCGAGCCCATTCCACGAGAGCTGTGGCTTCATCGTGGGCTTTTCATCAAGGTGTTTCGGCAGTGCAGCTTTGCCGAGCGGCGACTTGGCGCTCTGTCCACACGTTTACAAGATTTTATAAAGTGGACGTCAGTGCTTCCGCTGATGCAGCCCTCGGACGTAGGGTCCTGCAGGCAGCTGTAGTTTAAAGTTCTGGATGAACTTGTGTTTAGCGCTGGTTGCGCTTTGTTGTTAAGGTTGTTGGGTTTCTGCTTTTTGTTGGTTTTTTCCCACCCTTATTTTTGAACTGCTTTGGGACGTCCCATCAGTAATGAATACTGTGGCTCTCTTCCTTCATCTGCAGCTGAAACACGGATTTTGGTAAAGACTTACCTGTAAAATCCTTTTCAGCGAAGGAAGGAAGAGAGACACAGCACCCTCCCACGGCAGAAGTGTGTTGATGTTTTCAGATGCAGCGCGACCCTTATCTGATAGCGATTATCTGGGCTGAGGTCAGCGCGCTAAGGCTCTGTTCCAGCATCGCCAGCTCATCGCAGTAGTCAGGTTCCGTGAGTAGTACCTGGAACTCTGTGGTTTTTGGCTTTCTTTGCATGCATAACCTGTATCCTTGTGTTTTTTCTCTGAAGTTCCTTCAGAAGGGGTTATGTTGCTCCGCTGGTGATCTTGGCTCTTTTCCTAAAAGCTTTGATACGACTGGAGCTGAGTAGGAGGAGCCCGAGCTGGAGGGGCCAGCCAGTCATCACTCTTTTGATCTGAGGTAACATCCTGATCTGGGGCTCCGCCTACCCATCAGTAATGAATACTGTGTCTCTCTTCCTTCCTTCGCTGAAAAGGATTTTACAGGTAAGTCTTTACCAAAATCCGTGTTTTAACAGCGTGGGAACCGCGGCTCTCTGACCGGCGGGGATGATCTCACCACCGATCAGAAGCCGTGTTTGCCGCGCTGTCATGCACATGACAGCATGGCAAACATTGGATGTTCGGGCCCCCCATTCAAGTGAATGGGGTCTGGATTCGGGTCTGGGTACTGTTCTGGTACCCGAACTTGTTGTAACTGTTCAGCCGGACCCGAACATCCAGGGGTCCGCCCATCCCTATTTACTGGCAAAATTTACAAACTTTTTGCTGATTCATAGTAAACAAATGAAAAAAAGAACAATTTAAATAGCTCAACACAACTAATATAACATGTGGTCTCTACAAATTCAGCTCAAATTGCCACTTTTAGGGACTCCTGAGTCTCAGAATTATTTATCTCCTTCATGACAAGAATCTTTAATACTTAGTAGAGCCCCTTCAACAGTTGTTCCTAGAGATACAGTTGGAAGAGTAGTTCTCAAGTTAAAAGGAACACTGGCTACGCAACCCAAATGTGAGGTAGAGACAGCCACCATCTTGGATAGGGCCTATACCAGCCTCCATTTTGCCTCTTGCGAGTTTCTTGCATCACACTCGCAAGTGTGACACCGGCCTAACTGTTAAAAACACTTGTGAATGGGCTGAATAATTCTGAGATTGTAATCAGTAAGAGTGGTATTTGTGTTAAATTTTGAAAAAACACCTGTTGTGTTGCATTATTGCAAATTGTTCTTGTTTGGTTTCTTGCAAACAGCAGAACTTTTGTAAATTTTGCTAACAAACCTGATTTACACTAGCGGTTGAAAGAAAGGGAAAAGCGATTGTGTTTTGACTTTTGGTTATTTGTATCTCATTCCAAAAATAGGTTTATCCTAAAGTATTCTTATCGGATTCTGTGCATTTGGGTGATTCTGATTATGTCCTTCAGAATCTAATTTGCTATTGTTTTGTTGTGTCCCTCCAGTACATGTTATGAAGACATGCTAAAACAGTAAGTATATTACAGCACTCATTGCCTTAAATGCCATTTGTGGATCCTGGCAGAATGTCTGAAACTGAATCATAGCATTGTGTGCTGAACAGTATCTGCCTGCCATTTACGTCTGGGTTTTAAATCTGGCCCTTTCTGCATACCAAAGCGATGAAACAGTTTTTCTAATCTGATTTGATACTAATTTCTGTTGACCTCGCTTTTGATATGGGACTGACCTTCGTTTGGCTTGCCTGGTCTGCAAAATTGAATTTCTTAAGAACAGAGCACATCGGGATGCTGCATTAGTGATACTGTTTTTCAGATCCCTTTATATAGATTATGCATAGTAATGTGCACTCTTTGTAATCTACATTTGTCATTGGGTGTAATCATTCACGGCACTGTCCTATATTTACATTGATTTATATACTGCATTATAATAATTCTCCTTTATATGCAGTGCTATAATATACTAAACAGGCATGTTATGACTATGGAGGGAGGAGAAGGAGCTAAATTACCTATCCAGTGCATGAGACGATTGGCTGGAAAATCCATCATGACTGCTCCATCTCTGACAATGGATGGTCGCTAGGTATACTGGTATGTGCTGCAGAAATCAGGATATACAAAGAGGATTCTGACGGTTATGAGTAGGGATAGGCGGACCAATTGAAGTTCTGGTACCTGACCCAAACTTTTTAAAAAGTTTGGTTAACAGAACAGTACCCAAACTTCCATCCGAACCCCATTGAAAATAGTCTATTCATTCTGTCTCTCTGTTTGGGTCTCTGTCTCTCTGTTTGGGTCTCTGTCTCTGTTTGTTTGGGTCTCTCTCTCTCTCTGTTTGGGTCTCCTCGACACCACTTACCTCAAACATTGCACTGGACTTCAGCAGAAAGTCTGTGTTCAGCGATCAGGCCCAAACAGTGATTGTCCGGTACGAGCACCAAACCTTTCTGTCCAGGTTCACCCATCTCTGGTTATGAACAGTTTTTGTTAGATTATCTATAATATAACGGTGGGAGCGTCACTCTGTCTTCTGAAGCCTTTATAGACTGCGCAAGCGCGACACGCCTGCGCAGTCTGGCTCCAGACAGAGTGAGGCATCCAGAGCGGTGAGTACTCTGTATGGCGCCAGAGATCGCGGTATGCGTACTGGATGCATACCGCGATCTCCGGCGCCATACTCACATACTTACCTGACCGGGAGGAGCGTTGCCACGGCGCTTCTCTTCTCCCGGGGCAGGAGACCAGGAATGCGCGTCGGATCGCGCATGCGCAATAGCGCTATCCGGCGCCATTTTGCTGAAGACACATTTACAGTGTGTCTTCAGCAATATGGCGCCGTACTCCGGCGCCGCTCTCCTCCCCCGGCGTCCAGCTGAACGGAACAGCGCTGGAGCACAGGGATGAAAGGTGAGTATAAATGTTTTTGTTTTTTTGGGGTATCTGTGCAGTTTAATAGCGGTGAGGGGGCCATGCACATCAGGATAGGGGGGGCATGAGGGGACCATGCACATCAGGATTGGGGGTGAGCGGACCATGCACATCAGGGTTGGGGGGTGAGGGGACCATGCACATCAGTGGGGGGGGACATCACATCAGGATTGGGGGGTGAGGGGACCATGTACATCAGATTGGTGAGGGGACATGCCATCAGATAGGGGGGTGAGGGGACATGCCATCAGATTGGGTAGGAACACATCAGGTTTGGGGGTGAGGGGACCATGCCATCAGGATTGGGGGTGAGGGACAGACTAGATTGGGGGTAGGGGACCATGCACATCAGGATTGGGGGGTGAAGGGACCATGCACATCAGGATTGGGGGGTGAGGGGACCATGCACATCAGGATTGGGGGGGTGAGGGGACATGCACATCAGTTGGGGAGGCAGACTCGATTGGGGGGTGAGGGGACCATGCACATCAGGATTGGGGGGTGAAGGACCATGCACACAGGATTGGGGTGAGGACATGCATCAGATTGGGGGGTGAGGGGACCATGCACATCAGGATTGGGGGTGAAGGACCATGAACGATGGGGGTGAGGACATGCACATCAGGATTGGGGGGTGAAGGGACCATGCACATCAGGATTGGGGGGTGAGGGGACCATGCACATCAGGATTGGGGGTAAGGGGACCATGCACATCAGGATTGGGGGTAGGACATGCAATCGATGGGGGTGAGGACCATGCATCAGGGGGAGGTGCCAGCACATCAGGATTGGGGATGAGGGGACCATGCACATCAGGATTGGGGGTGAGGGGACCATGCAATCAGGTTGGGGGGGTAAGGGGCCACGACATAGATTGGGATGAGGGCGCAATCGGATTGGGGTGAGCGACATGCACATCGGATTGGGGGTGGGACCATGCATCGGATTGGGGGTGAGGGACCTGCACTGATGGGGAGGACATGCACACGGATTGGGGGGTGAGGGGACCATGCACATCAGGATTGGGGGTGGGACATGAATGGATTGGGGTGGGGACCATGCACATCAGGATTGGGGGTGAGCGGACCATGCACACAGATGGCGAGAGGACATTCAACCAGAATTGGGGGTGAGGGACCGCATTCCAGATTGGGACGGAGTGACCATCATCGGGTTGGTGGGTGAGGGACGGCATACCGATTGGGGTGGGACATGCATACAGGATTGGGGGTGGGGTCAGACATCAGGATTGGGAGAGGGGACCATGCACATCAGGATTGGGGGACGGACTGCACATAGGTTGGGGGTGAGAGACCATGCACATCAGGATTGGGGGGTGAGGGGACCATGCACATCAGGATTGGGGGTGAGGGACCATGCACATCAGGATGGGGGTGAGGGACCATGCACATCAGGATTGGAGGGTGAGCGGACCATGCACATCAGGATTGGGCGATGAGGGGACCATTCATACCAGGATTGGGGGGTGAGGGGACCATTCATACCAGAATTGGGGGGTGACGGGACCATTCATACCAGAATTGGGGGGGTGAGGGGACCATGCATTCCAGGATTGGGCAGGAGGTGACCTTGCATACCAGGATGAGGAATGGGGTGCCATCATAGTAGATTTTGGTGGGGGTGAGGGGACCATACATACAGGATAGGGATGAGGGGTGCCATGCATACCAGAATAGGAGGGGGAAGCACATACCAGAATGGGAGACCATGTACCTATAAAAATGCTTGCCACCTGGGCGTAGAACGGGTTCATCACTAGTATTTTATAATGCTGCTGGTACAGAAGATTAGTGTTTTTGTGTTCCCCTTGCATAATATTATATAAAAATTTTAGCAAAAGGAAATTTTGCCATGTATAAAAATGCTAAGAACAGTGTAATATTTTGCTATCAAAATGGATAAAATCCAAATGCAATGGCATATCTGGTGACATTTTTGGCTATAAAACTGATAAAGCTTCACCCCCTTTCATTACAGGGGATACAGATGTCCACTATGCATGCGTTCTGCCCTGGATATGTCTAGGTACTGGAACCAACTTGATGAAGAAGTTGCCCAGACGCCAATGCCACCTGAATATCAGAATATGAACGTTGATGTGAGTGAATGAACAGATTCACTTCATACGTGCTAGCTAAATTTGATTACGTTTAAGAATCTTCCAAGGACTAATGATCTGTTTGGCTAGTCGAACATTGAGCGATTACATGCAACCTGATGGGTCGGCATTTAATAGTCTGTTTAGACAGGCAAATCGCACTTCCATGCTCACAGAGAGATTAACGCAGTCATTTTGTGCACATACAATATCATTGTTCTTGGCAGCACATCTCCTGTTTACACCGATGAAAGATGCGAAACAGACAAGACACGTGCATACTATGATTTTATTTGTCCATTGTGTACATGGACCTCACCCTGACCAGAAATACGGTCTTTTGAATGTAGTTTAAAGAATTGATAGCCTCTCTGTAGGACATTTTATCAGTATTTAATTTAGGGTTCTGAAGAGAAGCTAAAGGGACAAAAAAGCGCAACTGCTCACCTGTTTGTTGTTGGAAAGCACAACTCTTATAAGGGCTCCTGCTCCGCTAGTTGGGGGATTCCATGTTAAAATCAGGCTAAATAATAGAGAAGCGGATATGCTGTGCTTCTGATAAATAAAGAAATCCAAAGACCTTAAAATGAATACAGTGCAGTAGTGATGAGCGAGCATACTCGTTGGCTCCGGTGATCTCCGAGTATTTTGGCGTGCTCGGACGTTTAGTTTCTGTCCAAGCATCTGCATGATTTATGGCTGCTAGACAGCCTGAATACATGTGAGATTCCCTAACAAACAGGCATTCATCACATTTATTCAGGCTGCCTAGCAGCCATAAATCATGCAGCTGCGTCGACAAACTAAATGTCCGAGCACGCCAAAATACTCGGAGATCACCGGAGCATGCTCGGGAAAACCCGAGCAACGAGTGTACTCGCTCATCACTACTGCATTGTATTCATTTCGCTCATCACTACAGTGCAGTTTATTCTCAAGTCTATCTGACTTTATCAAGAGAACCACAAAATGTTGCATATCCGCTGCTCCATTTTTATAAGGCTAATTTAGAGTTCCGACTCCATTATAATCCAGATACATCGATATGAAATTTCCCAGCTTTCTTTACTATTTTTAACCTGTACATCTATCTGTTATTAATGTTGTAAATTTTATTTTTTTTCGCTCAGATTCTCTGCAATGACTGCAGTGGAAGATCAACTGTACCCTTCCATATTTTAGGGATGAAATGCGATGGTTGTAAATCATACAACACCACGCAAGAAGGGAAGCCTCTATCACAGACAAGAACTGAGTAGTCAGTGGAAGTCTTGCATGTTTGTGTTTCATCAGAACAAGAAAGTAAAAATGGCTAAAATTGAATGAATGAATGCTACAGCATATTTATATTGATGACTGATAAAATATGAACCTCCTACATTATTGTAAAAATTGTCAAATTTTGGATCCAGATGTACTCACCTGATTCTTAGGCCTTTTTTGTTCTTTACAGCTATAAACATAATTGAGATAATTAGAAAAATGTCAACTTGGCAAAATATCTTATACAGGATGTACAGTATTCAAAAGCAGAAAGATAAAATATCGAGAGAGACTTTAACAGATGCAACAGAACTACAATTGGCATGATCGTACTACAACTTCCTATCATAAAGAGAGGAAGGGCTGCACAGTTTTATCTGGTTTAAAAGTGCGTCTTACTTAATTCACTATGCACACGATTAGGCTTTTTTCATACAGGTCACTTTTCCATTTTTTTTGTTGTTGAACCAAAACTAGAGCTGGCCATATGCATTAGATATCTCTTTACCAAACTATCATTTGGCTGACAACTATCTGTCCCCAAAACAACTGCCCCTTTTATGCGAACACTCAGCCAAATGCTCCTATATTGTCTTTTAGAAGGCTGCTGCCATAATTATCTAGCAGCTGTTTATCTCCTCACTAAACAAAAGAATTGGGCAATTTAAAGGGTATGCCACACTAAACAATATCGCTAACGGGATCGCTAAAAAACGTCACTATTTAGCGATCCCGTTAGCGATATTGTTCAGTGCGGCAGCTTCCAGCGACGAGCTTCCTGCTGTGATCTCGCTCGTCGCTGGAATCGTTCCGGACCCTATTTCATCGCTGGCGCTCCCGCTGGGTAATATCTAATCGCTGTGTGGCACCTTTTCTTAGCGATTTAGCGGTACTTTTGTACCGCTAAAGTCGTTAAGAAGATCGCTAACGGCGATAGCGTCGTTAACTATATCGCTAAATGTGGCCGCATTTAGCGATATAGAAACAATCCCGCTAGCGATCGCATTAGTATGCGTCGTTATCGTGATCGCTAGCGGGATTGTTTAGTGTGGCAGTACCTTAAGTTCCACTTTACCAAACACTATGTCTCCTGACAAGTTAGGCCCAGGTACATAGTAAATGATCCTGACTTTTATCAAATGTTTATGTGGTGGGGGCATTAAGGCTAAGTGCACACGTTCAGGAATGTTTGCAGAATTTTCCGGAGCAAAAAAACGGACTTTTTCCGCGGTAAAAACACACGTTTTTTTTCGCGTTTTGCGGCTTTTTTTTTGCGTGGATTTTGCGCGTTTTTACTACGATTTTTTCCTGAACTTTCTAGGTCAATAATATAGCGGGAAAAACGCTAGAATTCCGCGAAATTAATGAACATGTTGGTTCTTTTTCCGAGATGCGTTTTTTTTCGCGGGGAAAAAAAGGCACCATGTGCACAAAAATACGGATTTTTGTGTTACCGTAAAATCCTTTTCTCCGAGACACTCATTGGGGGACACAAGACTGTGGGTGTATGCTACTGCCGCTAGGAGGCTGACACTAAGTAAACATAAAAAAGGTTAGCTCCTCCTCCGCCGTATACACCTCAGCACTGGCCGCAGGCAAACCCAGTTTAGTGCAAAAAGCAGTAGGAGGCTAAAAAATAAATTAGTGTTAACACAGGTACAATATATCCAGAAGTAAATCTACTGACATAGACCCAAAAAAATAGAATTAACTCAAAAAACAAAGCCATCCGGCTAATAGGGAGGGTGCTGTGTCCCCCAATGAGCGTCTCGGAGAAAAGGATTTTACGGTGAGTAACACAAAAATCCGTATTTCTCCTTCGTCTCATTGGGGGACACAAGACTGTGGGACGTCCCAAAGCAGTCCCTTGGGTGGGGAACCGACTCCACAGTGTAATTTATAACCAAGCATTGCTTATAGGTGCGCTACCGCGCCCTGAAGAATCCTTCTACCCAGACTTGCATCCGCTGAAGCCTGAGTATGGACATTATAATGTTTGGAAAAGGTATGCAGACTGGACCAGGTTGCCGCCTTACAAACCTGTTCCGCCGAAGCCTGATGCCGAAGAGCCCAGGAGGCACCCACTGCTCTGGTGGAGTGAGCCCTGATTCCTGCAGGAACCACCGCGCAGCGCCTCTGATGCGGTAGGCCTCCTGAATGGTTAACCGTATCCATCTAGCCAAAGTTGACCTAAAGGCAGCGAGTCCCTTCCTGCGACCCTCGGGAAGGATAAACAGCGTGTCCGTCTGCCGAAAGGACGCCGTCCGAGATACATATCTCCTGATCTAGCGTATGGAGAGCCTTCTCCACCCGGTGCGTTGGAGCTGGGCAAAATGAGGGCAAAACAATGTCCTCATTGATATGAAATGAGGACACGACCTTAGGCAAAAAAGGTGGTGTTGGCCTGAGCACTACCTTATCATGATGAAAAAGTAAGTACGGAGCTCGACAAGATAGTGCTGCCAGCTCCGAAACCCGCCTTATGGATGTTATGGCTACCAAAAACACCACCTTCCAGGAAAGGTATGTCCGGGAAACCTCCTGAAGAGGCTCAAATGGAGATTCCTGCAGAACTCCCAGAACCAGATTGAGATCCCAAAAGTCCAAGGGAGCCCTGTAGGGGGCACTATATGGACAACCCCTTGAATAAAGGTCTTAACCTGTAAATTGGACGCGATTTTTCGCTGAAAAAGAACCGACAAGGCTGATATCTGTCGTCTAAGAGTACTTGGCGCTAGACCTGAATCTAGGCCCGCTTGGAGAAATGACAGAATGATGGGAATTGAAAACAGAAGCGGGGAACAACCATGTTCCCTGCACCATGTAAAAAAGACCTTCCAAGTACCGTGGTAGATATGAGCCGAGGCGGGTTTTCGGGCGCTAGCCATTGTAGCGGCGACCTTTTTAGAGAATCCAGCCCTGGTCAGGATCCAAGATTCAACGGCCAGGCCAACGAAAAAATAGGAACAGCATCCAATCCAGGTGAAGTATAACAAGTCTTTATTCAGCCACCATAAAATACGACGTTTCGGCCATTTTCAGGCCTTTATCAAGTACTTGATAAAGGCCTGAAAATGGCCGAAACGTCGTATTTTATGGTGGCTGAATAAAGACTTGTTATACTTCACCTGGATTGGATGCTGTTCCTATTTTTTCGTTGGACTGTTGTTCATTTGGATCCTTGAACGCCTGAACGTGCATCCGTGCTAACTCCCGAGTGCTGTCAGCTGCTTGAATACTCAACGGCCAGGCCGTCAAACACAGGACCGCTGAGTTCTGGTGGTAAACTGGGCCCTAGGAGAGAAGGTCCGCGCGTTCTGGCAGACGCCAGGTGCGTCGGCGAGCAACTGTACCAGCTCTGTGTACCATGAGCGACGCGGCCAATCCGGAGCGATTAATATCGCTGGGACCCCCTCTAACCTGATCTTTCTGATCACCCTTGGGAGCAGAGCTATCGGTGGTAACAAGTATGGAAGACTAAACTGATTCCACGGTAGAACCAGGGCGTCCACTGCAATTGCCTGCGGATCTCGGTACCGGGAGACGAAGTTGGGCACCTTGGCGTTTATCCTGGAAGCCATCAGATCCACATCTGGGGTTCCCCAGCGTAGGCATATCTGCTGAAAGATCTCGGGATGTAGCGACCATTCCCCTGACGCTATACCCTGACGGCTGAGGAAATCCGCTGCCCAGTTCTCCTCGCCCGGAATGTGGACCGCCGATATCACAGAGTGATTTCTTTCTGCCCAGGTCAGAATATGTTTTACCTCGTGCATGGCCGCCCTGCTGCGGGTACCTACCTGATGATTTATGTATGCCACCGCCGTGGCATTGTCCGATTATATTCGGACTGGGCGGCCAGCCAGATGATGGTGAAAATGCCTCAAAGCCAGCCGATCAGCTCGAATCTCTAAAATATTGATCGGGAGGGTCGATTCCTGCCGAGACCAAGCTCCCTGGGCTGTGTAGTGACGAAACACTGCTCCCCATCCGAGCAGGCTGGCGTCCGTTGTGACTATCAGCCAGTGGATTGGAGGAAAATATCGCCCCTGTTGAAGAGTGGTGCTCTTTGTCCACCACGTAAGTGTCTGTCTGACCTGCAGGGACAGACTGCACTGAAGATTGAGCGAGTAAGGGCTCCCGTCCCATACTGCCAAGAGTGCATGCTGAAGGGAGCGGAGATGAAACTGGGCAAATGGAATGGCCTCGATTGCTGCCACCATCCTTCCTAGGACCCTCATGCAAAACCGGATGGTGTGAGGAATCGGTTGGCGAAGGATCCGTACCTCTTGACGGAGAACTAGGGCCTTGTCCCGAGGAAGGATTATCAACCCTTGAGCGGTGTCGAAAATCATCCCTAAAAAGGTGATCTTCCGAGATGGCACGGGAGATGATTTCTTCATATTCACCAGCCACCCCAGGCGAGCAAGGGTGTCTAGCGTAATGCTGACACTTTCCTCGCAGGCTTGAAAAGACGGACCCTTGATGAGGAGATCGTCTAAGTAAGGCAAGATGACTATCCCCCGGGAGTGCAGAATGGACACAACAGCAGCCATAACCTTTGTGAACACCCTGGGGGCTGTGGCTAGCCCGAAGGGCAAGGCTGCGAACTGAAAGTGAAGGTTGCCGATGGCAAACCGAAGAAACCTCTGATGAGGGGGAAATATGGGGATGTGAAGATAGGCATCCTGGATGTCTATTGACGCTAGAAATTCCCCTTTCCATGGCTGCAATGACCGAGCGGAGAGACTCCATTCGGAAATGTTGAATTCTGACAAACCGGTTCAGTCGCTTTAGATCCAGAATGGGCCTTACGGTACCATCCTTCTTGGGTACTATGAACAGGTTGGAATAAAACCCTTGACCTCTTTCGACCTCTGGTACAGGAACAATGACCCCGCTGCGCCGAAGAGATTCAACCGCCTTGAATAAGGCGTGAACCCGGGATTCTTCTTTGGGAAGACGCGAGGGGAAAAAACGATTTGAAGGAAGGCTGAAAAACTCTATTTTGTACCCCGAGGAGACTAACTCCCTGACCCACTCGGCTACCGGTTACTCACGACAAGTGGGGCGAAACCAGAGTATGCGGCCGCCTACTCTGGATAAATCGACCGGATTCTGCCTCCAGTCATTTGTCCGAATATCTTTGGGGTCTAGACCCTCTAGATCTTGGCTGTTGAGATCGCATTCTTCCCAAAGGGTTGGTCTTGTAGGAGACCTGACGATCTCTGGCCTGATTAGGTCGACCTGAGCCGCTGGAGCTGGCTGATCGCGGCCCAACCTGGGTTGCGAAAGGCCCTAAACCGAGGCTGAAGCTGTCGGCGAAAGGGCTGTTTAATTTTCTGCTGAGGCAGGAAACTGCTTTTCCCTCCTGTCGCATCAGATATGAGCTGATCCAGCTTCTCACCAAATAACCGACCACTCTGATACGGTAAGGACGTAAGCGATTTTTTTTGAGGTTGAGTCCGCTCGCCAAGTTCTCAACCACAAGGATCTCCTGATAGCAATCGCATTAGCTGCAGCTAGTGCTGCGCAATTTGCCGCATCCATGGAAGCATTAATTAAAAAGTCTCCTGCAAGAGCTATCTGATTAGATATCTGTTACCTCAGGCGGCACCTCTACACCGTGGAGAGCTCTATTTAGAGACTCCGACCAGGATATCATGGCCTTAGCAACCCAATCGCTGCAAAGGAAGGAGAGAGAGCCGAACCAGATGCCTCAAACACCGAGCGAGCCAGGCTTTCAATCAGACAATCCGTTGGATCCTTAACCCCTTTATTCCATCAGACGTACTATTCCGTCCATGTGACCCTGGACCTAATTCCCATGGACGGAATAGTACGTCATGGGCGATCAGCTGCGCTCCCGGGGGGAGCGCAGCTGATCGCCTCCGGGTGTCAGCTGATTATCACAGCTGACACCCGTGACTGTGTATCAGGAGCGGTCACGGACCGCTCCCGGCACATTAACCCCTGGCACACCGCGATCAAACATGATCGCGGTGTACCTGGGGCACAGGGGAGGATCGCGCAGGCAGGGGGCTCCCTGCGCGCTCCCCTGAGACCCTCAGCAGCGCGATGTGTCGCGCTGTTCCGAGGGTCCGTCCTCCCTCCAGGTCCCCGGATCCAAGATGGCGCCGGGGTCCTGCAGGGAGGCAGCTTCCTCAGTGCCTGCTGAGAGCAGGCGCTGGGGAAGCCTGCAGCGATGCCAGAGCGATCGCTGGTGTGACAGAGTGCTGTGCACACTGTCACACCAGCGATCTGCTAAAATACTGTGATGTCCCACCCTGGGACAAAGTAAAAAATTAAAAAAAAATAAAAGTGGTAAAAAAAATCATAAAAAAAAAATATATATTCCCCAATAAATTCATTTTTTCCTGTAAATAAAAAAAACAAAACAATAAAAGTACACATATTTAGTATTGCCGCGTCCGTAACGACCCCCCCTATAAAACTGTCCCACTAGTTAACCCCTTTAGTGAACCCCTTAAAAAAAAAAAAACGAAGCAAAAAATCAATGCTTTATCATCATACCGCCGAGCAAAAAGTGGAATAACACGCGATCAAAAAGACCGATATAAATAAACATGGTACCGCTGAAAACGTCATCTTGTCCCGCAAAAAACGAGCCGTCATACAGCATCATCAGTGAAAAATAAAAAAGTTATAGCTCGCAGAATAAAGCGATGCAAAAATAATAATTTTTTATATAAAATTGCTTTTATTCTATAAAAGCGCCAAAACATAAAAAAATGATATAAATGAGGTATCGCCATAATCGTACTGACCCGAAGAATAAATCTGCTTTATCAATTTTACCACACGCGGAACGGTATAAACGCCTCCCCCAAAAGAAATTCATGAATTGCTGATTTTTGTTCATTCTAACCTCCCAAAAATCGAAATAAAAAGCGATCAAAAAATGTCACGTGCTCAAAAATGGTACCAATAAAAACGTCAACTCGTACCGCAAAAAATAAGACCTCACATGACTCTGTGGGCCAAAATATGCAAAAATTATAGCTCTCAAAATGTGGTGATGCAAAAAACTATTTTTTGCAATAAAAAGCGTCTTTTAGCGTGACAGCTGCCAATCATAAAAACCCGCTATAAATAGTAAATCAAACCCCCCTTTATCACCCCCTTAGTTAGGGAAAAATAATAAAATTAAAAAAATGTATTTATTTCCATTTTCCCGTTAGGGTTAGGGTTGGCGCTAACGTTAGGATTAGGGTTGGGATTACGGTTAGGGGTGTGTTAGGGTTAGGTTTGTGGTTAGGGTTGGGACTAGGGTTAGGGGTGTGTTGGGGTTAGGGTTGGAGTTAGAATTGGGGGGTTTCTGCTGTTTAGGCACATCAGGGGCTCTCCAAATGTGACATGGCGTCTGATCTCAATTCCAGCCAATTCTGCGTTGAAAAAGTCAAATGGTGCTCTTTCACTTCTGAGCTCTGCCATGCGCCCAAACAGTAGTTTACCCCGCATATGGGGTATCAGCGTACTCTGGACCACAAGAGTTATTGTGCAATTTGGCCTATTTCTCCTGTTACCCTTGGGAAAATAAAAAACTGGGGGCGACAAAATCATTTTTGTAAAAAAAAAATGATTTTTTTTGTTTTTACGGCTGTATGTTATAAAACTTCTGTGAAGCACTTCGGGGTTCAAAGTGCTCACCACACATCTAGATAAGTTCCTTGTGGGGTCTATTTTCCAAAATGGGGTCACTTGTGGGGGGTTTCCACTGTTTAGGCGCATCAGGGGCTCTCCAAATGCGACATGACGCCCCCAGACCATTCCATCAAAGTCTGCAATCCAAAACGTCACTACTTCCCTTCCGAGCCCCGACGTGCGCCCATACAGTAGTTTACTCCCACATATTGGGTATCAGCGTACTCAGGACAAATTGGACAACAACTTTTGGGGTCCAATTTCTCCTGTTACCCTTGTGAAAATAAAATATTGGGGGCGAAAAAATCATTTTTGTAAAAAAAAAAAAAAAAGGATTTTTTATTTTTACGGCTGTACGTTATAAACTTCTGTGAAGCACTTCGGGGTTCAAAGTTCTCACCACATATCTAGATAAGTTCCTTGAGGGGTCTAGTTTCCAAAATGGTGTCATTTGTGGGGGGTTTCCACTGTTTAGGCAGATCAGGAGCTCTCCAAACACGACATGGCATCCAGCCAATTCTGCGTTGAAAAAGTCAAACGGCGCTCCTTCCCTTCCAAACGCTGCCATGCACCCAAACAGTGGTTTACCCCCACATATGGGGTATCAGCGCACTCAGGACAAATTGCACAATAACTTTTGGAGTCTGTTTCCCTTGGGAAAATAAAAATTGGGGTGAAAAGATCAATTTTGTGGAAAAAATATGATTTTTTAATTTTACGGCTCTACGTTATAAACTTATGTGAAGCACTTGGGGGTTCAAATTGCTCACCAAAGATCTAGATAAGTTCCTTAGGGGGTCTAGTTTTCCAAATGGGGTCACTTGTGGGGGGTTTCCACTGTTTAGGCACATCAGGGGCTCTCCAAATGCAACATAGCGTCCAATCTCAATTCCAGCCAATATTGGTTGGAAAAAGTCAAATGGTGCTCCTTCCATTCCGAGCTCTGCCATACGCCCAAACAGTGGTTCCCCCTCACATATGGGGTATCAGCGTACTCAGGACAAATTGGACAACAAATTTTGTGGTCCAATTTCTCCTGTTACCTATGGGAAAATAAAAAATTAGTGACTAAGAGATAATTTTTGTGGGAAAAAAATAGGATTTTTTATTTTCATGCCCGGGCATTATAAACTTGTGTGAAGCACTTGGGGGTTCAAAGTGCTCACCAAAGATCTAGATAAGTTCCTTAGGGGGTCTAGCTTCCAAAATGGGGTCACTTGTGGGGGTTTCCACTGTTTAGGCTCATCTGGGGCACTACAAACGGAACATGACCCCCATCAATGTTTGCATTCCAAAACGTTACTGCTTCCTTTCCAAGCCTTCCGTGCGCCCAAACAGTTCCCCCCACATATGGGGTATCAGCGTACTCCGGACAAATTGGACAACAAGTTTTGGGGTCCAATTTCCTTAGGAAAAATCAAAAATTTGGGACTAAAAAAAATTTTGTGGAAAATTGTTTTTTTTTTTTTTTTTCACACCCAGGCATTATAAACTTTTGTGAAACACTTTGGGGTTCAAAGTGCTCACAACAGATCTAGATAAGTTCCTTAGGGGGTCTAGTTTCCAAAATGGTGTCACTTGTGGGGGGTTTCCACTGTTTAGGCGTATCGGGCTCTCCAAACACGACATGGCGTCCAATCTCAACTCCAGCCAATTTTAGTTTGAAAAAGTCAAACGTCGCTCCTTCCCTTACGAGCTCTGCCGTGTGCCCAAACAGTGGTTTTCCCCCACATATGGGGTATTGGCGTACTCAGGAGAAATTGCACAACAACTTTATCTGCCCATTTTCTCCTTTTACCCTTGTGAAAATAAAAAAAAGTTTGTAAAAGATCATTTTTGTGGCTAAAAAGTTAAATATTAATTTTTTCCATCCACGTTGCTTCAGCTCCTGTGAAGCACCTGAAGGGTTATTAAACTTCTTGAATGTAGTTTTGAGTAGCTTGAGGGGTGCAGTTTTTATAATGGTGTCACTTTTGGGTATTTTCTGCTATATAGACCCGTCAAAGTGACTTCAAATGTGAGGTGGTCCCTAAAAAAATGGCTTTGTAAGTTTTGTTGTAAAAATGAGAAATCACTGGTCAATTTTTAACCCTTCTAATTTCCTAACAAAGAAAAATTTTGGTTCCAAAATTGTGCTGATGTAAAGTAGACATGTGGGAAATGTTATTTCTTAACTATTTTGTGTGACATATTTCTCTGTTTTAAGGGAAAAAAAAATTCAAAGTTTGAAAATTGCAAAATTTTCAAAATTTTCGCCATATTTGCGTTTTTTCAAAAATAAACGCAAGGTATATCGAAGAAATTTTACCACTAACATGAAGTACAATATGTCACGAGAAAACAGTCTCAGAATCGCGAAGATCCGTTGAAGCGTTCCAGAGTTATAACCTCATAAAGAGACAGTGGTCAGAATTGTAAAAATTGGCCCGGTCATTAACGTGCAAACCACCCTTGGGGGTGAAGGGGTTAATCAAGGAACCGTTGGGAAGGGAGAGGAGCGTCTTGGACGCCAAACGCGACACAGGAGGGTCGACTACAGGAGATTCCGCCCACTTCTTAAGAAGTTCAGGAGCAAAAGGATATCTGGTATTGAGGGCCCTTTGTCCTGCAAAGCGCTTGTCCGGTTTTTCCCGGTGGCGCTGCACTAGTTCCTCAAACTCAGGATGAGCACCAAAGACCTTATGAGTCTGTCTGGCTCTTTTGAAGGACACCTTATGACCAGAGGCCAAGGTGGATTCATCGTCTACTCCCAGGGATTGATTGACAGCTTCAATTAGACTGTCAATTGTCTCCTGACAATTCGGGGCCTCTAGATTGAGGGACCCTTCAGAATCAGAATCCGAACATTGATCACTCGCCTCCAAAGGTGAGGGAGAGCGAGAAACGGAACTGATAGATGCCGAGGCCCTGGACGGCATAGGCGACGCAGTGTGGGTTCGCTTCCCTTGCGTCTGCCTAGTGAGAGCGCGGCCCCTGCAGGCCGGAGGTTCCTGAGACATGGCCAAGACGGGTGAACTACTGTCCATGCTCCTATCGGGAGCTTGAAGGGACTCGATTGCTCTTGTTAAGGACGCCACAGATTGAGACAGAGACAGGGCCCATTCCGGGGGACCTGACGCACTGGGCTCCGCTATAGGTGAGGGCTCCTGAGCACGTTCGGAGTCACAAGCTTCGCAGATCCGTTTAACCTGGGCATGCGGAAAAGGGGACCTACAGGCAATGCATGCGGTATACAGCACCGTGTGAGTTTTAGCCGTTCTGGACATACTGGATCTATCACAGAGTATTTCCTGCCGCACTGATTTAGATGTGGCGGTGCGGAGGTGCGGTGGAGCGGAGCGCAGAGGAGCGCAGCGAAGCGGAGCAACCAGGCTGGAGGTAGTAGCACTTACCCCAGTCCTGTATCCCCAGACGTCTTAGCAGTGTGTAGTGGCACAAAAAAAGACGACAGAGGCTCCAGACTTTCAAAAAAGGCGCTCCCCTTTCAGGGAGGCGCGCCTAATATAGCCCAGCCTCAGGGGGAGGGGTCGAGGGGCGTGGCCCAGCGCCGGCCGAAGCCGAGGACACAATTTTCGACCGCGGCCTAGTCTCCGACCGAAGCCGGGGACTAAATTTCCGGCCGCGGCCTAGCGCCGGCCGAAGCCGCGGCCTAAATTTTCGGCGGTGGCCGCCCGAGGATCGGGGGCGGGCCCGCCGGAAGTTGTCGCTGCCGGAGGCGGAGCTTGAGACCGCGGCCTACCATCCGGCCTAAGCCGCGGCCTGGTCTCCGGCCGAAGCCGGGGACTAAATTTCCACCTGAGGCCTAGCGCCAGCCGAAGCCGGGGGCTAAATTTTCGGCGGTGGCCGCCCAGGAAACGGGGGCGGGCCGCCGGAAGATGATGCACCCTAGGGGGGCGGGGCTCAAGAAGGGGACTCGCCTGTTCCTCAGCTGAATCCCTCTCAGACGCCGGCTCTCAGCTTCCACGCTCCAGGAATCGACCTTTAAAGGTGGGACTGTGTTTATTCTTCCGGCCTCCATGTCTTTCGGCCCCCGGTGCAAAGGATTCCTTTAGAGGGGGGCTTGCAGGAAAAAAGAGGACGGTGCAGGCACCCTAACTCCATCACCCCTTCAGGGGATGAGGAGAGGGACCGTCCGCCTCCTTGCAGCACCGCAGTGTAGCATTGGTGGTGCAGTGGGGGCCGCACGGACAATCTCCTGCCTCTGTACAGCCTAGGGTTTCATTACTCTAGGGTGGTCAGGGCTGAGTCCGGCATTCGTGTCCCACGTTGCGGGAAAGGATACGTGGAGGCGACACTCCACGTGCTCGCCCGTTGATGGTTTGGGGAGATCGGACCCCTTCAAAAGGATCTCAACTTCGTGGGAAAGAGAAAAAAAAATAAATGGTCTGGAAGAAACAGACGTGTGCCTCCATGAGACACTAAGCATAAACTGGGTTTGCCTGCGGCCAGTGTTGAGGTGTATACGGCGGAGGAGGAGCTAACCTTTTTTATGTTTACTTAGTGTCAGCCTCCTAGCGGCAGTAGCATACACCCACAGTCTTGTGTCCCCCAATGAGACGAAGGAGAAATTGCGGAATTCATTCTAAATGATAGGATGCTTAAATCATGTGTTTTTGACGCGTTTTTTCCCGCGAAAAAAACGCAAATAATCCTGAACGTGTGCACATAGCCTAAGAGTGGATCTTAAAGAGAAGCTATTATCAGAATATGATGTATTGTCTAAATCAGAATTTTGTGTTAAATATATTTTTGGTGTTGTGTTTTTTTAAACATATTGCACAGTGTGAATTAAAAATAAAAATCTCGCAATTTTCACATTGGCCATTGGCGCATTTTTAGACTCCATCTTCTTATTGTTTCAGGAAACAACACATGAACATGGCCACAATAGCCCGATCCCAATCCTATCTTTTTCATTAGAGTATATAATGAGCCTGTGCAAATGTCTTTGTGAATGAAGGAGGAGCAGTCGGCTGTGACATCACCTCTTCTGATTGGTGGATTCTGTGTTTTCAGCTGTGTATTGTGGAACCTGTAATCCTTCCTTTGACAAGGAACCTGCTGAGCACTTACTGAAAGGACAGGAAAGTAAAGGCACTGTCACACTTAGCGATCACGACAACGACACGACCTGGCGAGAACGTTGGTGCGATCGCTATATGGTCGCTAGTTAGCTTCCAAACACAAAGATCTCATCAGAGATCAGCGATCTGTATAACGACCTCTGCGGTCGTTGGGAAAACCTAGTCCCGCCTGCGACGCTGGTAAATTCGTTCATAAAGGGTGTCACACTCAGCGATTTAGGCTCACCAGCGGGACACCAACGACCAAAAAACGGCTCAGAACGATCAGCGACATCGCAGCGGGGGCCACATCTCCGCTACATGTCACACACAGAGACGTCGCTAACGAGGTCGCTGCTGCGTCATAAAATCGCTGACGCTTTAGCGATCTCGCTTAGTGTGAGAGTACCTTAAGAGTTTAAAAAGCCTCATTGGTAATTGTGAAAACTGCAAGATTTATTTATTTTTTAATAAAAATTGTGATATGAGAAAAAAACATTTCCAGGAATGTTTTAAAATGTAAAACAAAATCCTGATTTAACCAATAGGTAATTTGCTGATGATAGCTTCTGTTTAAAGTGAAAATAAATATACGGTAATTGAAAGTCTTCTCTTATTTAAACCAAATCCTGATTTTTATGAGGAAAAAAATAAATTAAATCCGTCCTGTGTGAACATAGCCTAAATGCAACTCAGGATATGTTACAGGGGTAAAGTACGGATGCAGTCATCCATATAGCAGGATGAAATGTCTCATTTTGGTGTTTCTTATTGCAGTTATATTTAATGTAAAGCTTTATTTTATAATAAATATTTATTCAGGTAAATCATCCTCTGCTGCTCTGTACTCTAAATGTCTCTGTCTTTGATTTTTTTGTCAATGGAGTTTCTACTCAGTAGACATAATTTTTAAAGGAACACAATAGAATCATTAAAGGAGTACTTAATTTTGTGTATCAGATATGCCATAACATTACTGTCAATGGAGCCTCTTTCAAGTAATTGCTTCTGCAGTGAATAGCTGGGTTTGTTGCTGAGCAGGGGTACACTGTAAAGAAACCACTGCTCTTAAATGTCACATGGTTCCTTCATGGTGAGAATTGGGGGCCGTTGCAGAATAACTTTTTTCACCCATTAACATAGTACTTATTAGAAATTAATCCCCTCCCAACTTAGGATGTACGGTATATGTATGCTCTACGTCTGGTACATGGAGCAGGCTCAGTAACTGAACCCACTCCATGCACAACGGGTGCATGCTGTGTTATACATTTGGAATCTATCTCTAACAGCAACAAGATCTATCTTTGATCGCATCTGTTTAACAGTTTAGATCAGGAGTGGTGAACCTCAGGCCCTCTGACTTTTTATCTTACCCCTGGTCAGATTCCTGGGGACTGCAGTGCTTGGGCTGTCAGCTGTATTTAGCCGGCCCATTAATTTCTTCATGCTCACTCAGTGTTCACTGTTCCACTTTGAGGCATGTGCAATAAAAGATTACACCAAGACATACTTTGTGAGCTTCCCCACCCGTGGTTTAAATAATGCTATCAGTCTTTGACAGCAGCATTTAAATGGTTCTATCATCGTGGGCATCCGTTCATGTGCCTTATGTCACCATCCCCATGACACAATCTCGTGGGCGCTTATTGGAAACCATGTCAGCTAGTGGTCACCTGAAGGCTTCATCTCTACTTTCTGTGTATGCCAGTGAAGCCCAGCTTGTTGCTTAAGGGAGAGCGTGAATATTCCAAAATACTGGAATATTAAAGTATATGGTAGAAGGTGATCGGAGAAAAAAAATGTTATGACTGTTGACGAAAAGTTTGTCATTCCTTTAACTTTTGCAGCCTCTTCTTACTTTGGCATGTACAACTAAAATTGTGTTCAGATAAACATATCAAACATCCGTGTGCTGTCCTTATGCAAAACCGATAGCATACGAACAGCAGAAGTACTAATGCTCGTCTGTTATAGTTCACATGAAAGTATTTATGTATGAACTGATTGCTTGTGAAAAGGGAAAAGAAATTGCAGCTTTTGCAGCTTTGATCTGTATTCCAGATCAGGCTCATCCATTATAAGTCAATGGGTGCGCAAATACAGTGGGTACGAAAAGTATTGAGACCCCTTTAAATTTTTCATTCTTTGTTTCCTTGCATCCCTTTGGTAAATTCAGAAAAGGTCATTTCCAGGACGTCCCTCCTGACAGCACCATCAGGCAGTTGTCCTTCTTATCCTTTATAGGGACAGGAACACACAAGAAGTTAAAAGACCCCTCCTTCCACCAACCCCCCAGTGTTTTTCCTGTCCCTATCAAGGACGGACGCAGAAGAGGGATTACTCACAACTTCTAGCGAGCAGGAGCTCCTGATGCCGGACGCGGGGGGATCGGGACGGGGTCCTCGCTATCTCTCCTCTTTCCCCTGCTGGAGGTCCGGGAGGCCGACATCCCGTCGAACGAGGTGTCGCTCAGCCTGGTCCAGGTGAGCGGTGGCTCCTGGAGTGAGCCGCTCCCCCTCCAGAGGGTCTCTTGGCTCCCGCGACTTTTCTCGGCGCGTGTTTTCAATACACGCTCAAGAACTTCCAGTTACAGGGGATGACACGCAAACCTCTAGTTCCCGGCGTGCATTCCACCGTGAAACTCACTTCTGGTGGATTTGAAAAAAAAAGGCACCAAATCCTAATTTGAAGGGGAATCGCCTTTTGACAATTCAGATGGAAGACCGGTGAGGCAAAACTATTTAAAGTATAGACGGGGAGGTGCTGATGTTCCAGTTCATCAGGTCAGCCAGCTATGAAAGGTCAATCCACTAACCGGTCTGATACCCCTACTGAAACCCCGGTACAAGTGAGTTTTTCTGGAAGTTTGGACCTCATATTATCTTCCTTTGTTTCTTCACAGGACAAGGGAGCCCCTAAAAGAATCATGACACCATCTGCACCTAAAAAGAAAGGGAGATGTGCCATGTGTAATACTAAACTGCCGGACACATATGGGAAGCAGTTATGCCCTGAGTGTATTGCCAAATTAGTTAAAGATGAACACTCCTCATTTATGACTGATATAAGAGCCATAATAAGGGAGGAGGTTCAGAATTCCGTTAGATTTAGTTATCCCACATCCCTCCTGGATGGCTCCCAGACAAAAAAAAAGACCACAATGGGAGATGGAATCCAGTTCAGAAGAAGAGGAATTATCTAACTAGACTGACCCTGAACAGGAGGAAAGTGAAGGGTTTGTGGCAACTCTCCCAGAGGAAAAGAAGTACCTTTTCTTTTGGGAAGATATGGACGCTCTATTATCAGCTGTCAGAAATACTATGGGGTTGGGGGATACCCACCAACCCCTTTCCTCAGTACAGGATGAAATGTTTGGAGGGTTGAGAAGGCGTATGAATAAAGAGTTCCCTGTCAATAACCGCATTAAAGCCGTGATTCTGGAGGAATGGGAAGATGTGGAGAAAAGACTGACAATCCCAAGAAGTTTTAGATCACGTCTACCCTTTGAAGTTGAGGACATTAAATTTTGGGAGGAAATCCCGAAGTTAGATATCCCTATAGCGAGGGTAGAAAAGAAATGGCTATCCCCTTTGAAGATTCATCATGCCTAAAAAATCCCATGGACAGAAAGGCAGAGGATCTTCTCAAAAAGACATGGGAAACCTCTGCAGCCATAATTAAAGCTAATTTAGCTTCTACCTCAGTGGTTAGGTCCATGAATATATGGATGGAAGAGTTGGAGACTCGTCTAAGGAATAAGACGCCTAGAGAGGAGATCTAGGAATCTATATCGTTGCTCAAAATGGCGACAGCTTTTATGGCAGATGCCTCAGCGGAATCCAATTAGATTCGCTGCAAGGAACGAGGCTCTAGCAAATACAGCAAGATGGGCAATATGGTTGAAGACTTGGTCAGGGGACTGTAACTCAAAAAATAAATTGTGCTCCATCCCTTTTTCTGGACTTCGAGTGTTTGGTCCAGTACTGGACGACATGTTGGAGAGGGCGTTGTATGACAAAAAAGGATTCCGGAAGAAAAACCTAAGAAAGTTTTGTCCTTTCAGAGGCCTTATTCCCATCAGAGACTGGAATACAAAGGAAAGGGAAAGACCGGTAGATGGAGGTACCCGAAGGGCAGTAAGGGAAGTGCCTTTTCCAGTTCGGCAAATAGCTCACGGAAACAATGATGCCAGGAAGGTAGGGGGAAGACTTCAAAACTTTCTTCCAGCATGGGCAGAGGTATCCAGAAATCCGTGGATACTGCAAACAGTAGCAGTAGGTTACAAGATTCAATTCCTACAGATACCCCAAGGAAGATTCCACCTGACAGCTGCCCAGTGTCCCCAGATCACAAAAAGACTGCTGGAGATATAAAAAAAGTTGGTGTGTTCGGGAGTAGTGATTCCGGTACCAGAGGCGGAGAGGGTCTCAGCTACTATTCAGGCCTATTCTCAATCAGGAAACCAGGGGGAGACTATTGCACTATAATAAATCTGAAATCACTAAACAGATGGGTTTCATACAAAAAATTCAAAATGGAGTCTATAAGATCTACAACTCCACTAATTAAGGAAAATATGATGATGTGCATGCTAGATCTGAAAGAAGCGTATTATCACGTGCCTATTCATCCTCACAGCCAGGGATATCTGAGATTTGCGGTGATGGAGAGGAGAAAAGTTCAACATTACCAATTCAGATGCCTCCCATTTGGTCTTTCCTCTGCGCCACGCATATTTACCAAACTGTTGGCAGAAGTTATGGCCTTTCTCAGGGAACAAGGAATATTGATTGTCCAGTATCTGGACGACTTCCTGCTGATGGCAGAGTCCCCCCAGCAACTAAGAGCCAGTTATATTATTATTAAACAACCTAGGGTGGATTATAACCTGGGAAAAGTCAGATCTAGTGACATGAAAAAAAAGGTCTTCCTAGGAATTCTCTTGGACTCTGAGCAGCAGATGTCCTTCCTGCCAGAGAAGAAACCGGAAGAACTCAGGGACAATGTATTAGCCTACAAAAGGAGATCTCAGGTGTCCATCAGAGAGGCTATGAGGATTCTGGGACTTATGACGGCTTCTATTCTAGGGGTCTGGTGGTGTCAATCCCACTCGACAACTGTAACATCAAGTCTTGTCAACCTGGAACAGGAGGACCGATGGGCTAGACAAGAAATTAAGACTGTCAGCTATAACAAACAGGTCTTTAACCTGGTGGACGTCCATAAGCAACCTAAGGAAGGGGATTATGTGGAGACAGTCCCCGTTTGTATTGATCACTATGCACACAAGTGACAGATGCTGTGGGGGGCACAGGTGCAGGATCGGTTCAAACAGGGCACCTGTCAGAGTTCAGATCCTCCCAAATCATCCAACCTCCGAGAGCTTCAGGCGTCTGGGAAACACTGAAGCGATATGGGCCAAGCCTGAAAAACAGACACATCTGGATTCTGTCAGACAATGTTACCACAGTGGCCTTCCTCAAGCATCAAGGGGGTCCAAAAAAGAGTGCCGAAAGCTGCGCAGGGGTCACATGACCTGGAAGTAACAAGGTACTGTGCGCAGGGGCCAGTATATAGAAGACTGGCTCCACTGCTCAGGTACTGTCCAGCCCATCTATCCCTTATAATGGAGATAGAGTTAGAGCAGCAGTTGCTGCATGGGAAGCCCCAGGAACTAGTGGAGCGGCATCTTCATGTCAGTGGAGGTGTGGCTCTGCAAGTCGGTGCAGTCAGTGAAGCTCCAGTAAGGTGGACGAATCTACACCCTCCAGGGACGATCTCCCAGCTGAGAAATGTCCTTCCTCCAAACCAGTACCATTCGATTGAGTCAAGGTGGTAAGTGATATTTGTGAAAGTTTACTTATTGAATAATGAATAGTGTCTTCTTGTCTATTTGCCAGGGAAAGAAGTGTCGTTACGAAGTCCAAAAATATTTAGAATTGAGAGTCCTCAGTGGTTGATACCTTTTAATGGCTAACTGAAAAGATGGTAACAAATTGCAGGCTTTCGAGACTACTCAGGTCTCTTCATCAGGCAAAGACTAATACAAAATCTGAAGAATCACATATTTGTACACAACACAGTTACTAAGTCCAAGCACCAGGAGTGTGCTCTGTGCAAAACTCTATTAGTAGATTCTTATCAAAAGAGGCTATGTCAGTCATGCATAGAACAGACTGCTGGAGAAGACCCCTATCTTTTCTACTGGTTGAGATCGAAATTAAATCGGCAATCAACAAGGCCCCATCTAAGAAAGGAAAAAAGAAAATGGAAATTCATAGGGATGTCTCCCCAGTTTCTGATGTATCCCTTGTTTCAGACTGAGGATAATTCGCCTGGTTCCTCATAATCAGCCTCGTCCTCGGATAGTGGCTTAGGGCGCCATTGTTTACCATTAAATGATGTCAATAGACTGGTGAAAGCGATCCAATCTTCCATGGGCATTGTGGATGCTAGGCCTGAGAGGTCAGTGCAGGATTTGATATTAAGTGCCCTAGATCAGAGGAAGAGGAGGTGCTTTCCGTTAAATTAGAATATCCAGGGGCTGGTGCAGAAAGAGTGGAAGAGGCCAGAAAGGAAGGGCTCCCTCCCCCCTTATTTTAAAAGAAAATACCCCTTTGAAGAACCTCGTCATTTTGGGACAAAGCCCCAAGATTGGATGTGGTAACTAAAGCTTCCAGAAGAGCCTCTCTGCCCATTGACTATATGGGGGTACTGAGTAACCCCCTGGATAGAAAAGCACACACCTTTCTCAGGGGTACTTGGGAGACATCAGCAGGTTCTTTGAAGCCGGCAGTAGCAGCAACATGCACGGCCAGATCATTGATGATCTGGTTGGAGTCGCTGGAATCCCAGCTGAAAGATAAGGTGGCAAGAAAAGATGTCTTATAGAAATGTTTGTCACGCTAATTCTTCTATTAGTCACTCATAGATGTCAAATAACTGATATATATGTTAATGCCAAATGAGTGGACAAAATTAGTATGCCACACATAAAACATCAATACAATCTGTGTTTGATCTACTAATTGAGGAGTTGATGCCCAGTGGTATATATGCAAGGTGAATAATTGCAACGTTTGTTTCAGGGAGCTGTATTTTATTAAATTGCACTATTTATCCATTTCACATAGAAAGCGTAGTGTGCAGTATAGATCTTCACCAAGGTACATAAATAGTGATACCGCCGACTAATAGGTAGAAGACCTTATAGAACTAAAGAATGAATTGCAAGTCAGCAGGTAGAATGTAAAATAGAGCTCATATGGCTTGTAGCTTACCCTGCTCTTATTCTATCCCGATCATGAATCCTGAAACCATGTCCATTCGTGAGATTGGGTGATGGACTGTCACGATGAGGTAGTATGGTCCATTGTGGTGGGGGATATCAGAATAGACGCGCAGAGCTAGGGTGTCGTGGCCGATGGCGTCCCTGGTTACTCGGCCGAAGAAAAAATGGCAGACAGTGCCTGGCAGCGTGTGATACTACTACAGCTACAGAGTGTCTCAGAGGCCAAAAAGCTAACTGACGTATTTCGGGGAATACACGATTCCCCTTTCTTAGGGATACCCTGAGGAAGGGGAAATACACGGCCACCATCCAATCCAAAATGCCAATCCAATCCAAAGGTGTTGACCTTTTATATACGTTTTATTTTTTTAAAATATTTTTAAAAACATTTTTTTAACTTTTGGCGTGCTTCAATAGTCTCCATGGAGACTAGAAGCTGCCACAACCCAATCGGCTCTGCTACATAGAGGCGATGATCAAATCGCCTCTATATAGCAGAATTACTCACTTATTATGAGCGCCGCCCACCGGATGGCGCTCACAGTAAGCCGGCACTAACAACCATAGAGGTCTCCAGGAGACCTCTGGCTGTCATGCCAACGAAATGGTGAACCGCAATCACGGGTCACCGGTGGGTGGATTTCCAGCGCGATCACCAGAAGTGCTTGTTAAATGTTGCTGTCAGCATTTGATAGCGGCATTTAACGGGTTAATAACCGTCCAGAATCTGGTCTGAAAGTGAGAAAACCCTTTCTTCCAATGTAAAGGTGTTACTGTCTATAGAGTGGGCTGTAAGCATGTTCCTTGTATCCCTACAGGGCAAGAATATAAAGTTGGCTGCTTGTAGTACCAGGAAGCTGGAAAGGGCGGTCTTCAGCAACCGGAAGGCCGTCCCAAGGTTATTTGTCCAATCAACTGCAGAGGGCAGCTTCTTCTTGGTGGGGACCATCAGGGGCTTTGCCATGCTACTATGGTGGGGGACGAGCATTCTATAGTACCCGGCGGTGCCCAGGAAGGACATCACCTCTTTTTTGGTCCTGGTGGCAGGTCAGGACAGGGGGCATGGGCTGCCAGTTGTCTCTTTTATCCCTTCTCAGCACGTTACTCGACGCAGCCCCCACTTTCGAAGTGAAAAGCAAGCATACCAGAGAAAGCACCCACATGGTCTTACACTAGCCTTTATCTTCTTTGGGCCTCCTGCCCTCTGGGCTGAAAATAAACGTCTTCCTCTTGCCTCTAGCAGCTAAAAACTCCAAAACCTATGATGGGTCATAATTCCTTAATAGACGGTCCAAGGGAGGCGGTTTTGGCGCCATTGGATCAGGCTGGGCCCCTTCTACACATCTTGGCTATCAGGCTCCTATTAGCCATTCTACATATCTCCCCTCGCTGGGGCGTTAGAACGGATCGAGCCCCTGGAAGGCGTTCGCCATGTTCTGGAGTCCTCGGAAATATGTACAGCTAGGATGTATAATATCTCCTTGTATTGCAAGCAGCTCTGAGCTGTCACTCACAGCCTTTGAGGATTGACCCCCCTGCTGAGCTAGGTGTTTTCATACAACTGCATGGTGAAGGGGGTTTTATAATCCCATGCTAGATAGGGTATAAATGATTGACATGAAATTATATCTCCCATATTCTTCACAGCATCTATCTTTTCTAATTCATGCAACAATTTTATGTTTAGATGGAAAGTTTAGCTGCAATTTTAAATAACTACTGAAAATGTTTTCATGTTGCAGTCATGTGATTGCAAGTCAGTTGATGGCCAAAATATGTGGATATCTCTTAAGTATTGATTTCATTGAAACACATTGCTAAATATTAATCCCAAAGCCATGCAATCTCCATGTGCAAATAGTAATAGTAGAGGTCATACTGCAGCATTGATGTGGCACTATTATTGGATGCCACAATCAGCACTGACCTCAAACCTATTAAACAACTTTGTGATGAATTAGATCACTGATCTTCACTAACATCAGTGTCTGATGTCACAAACATTAGTTTGGCTCAATGAGCAGAAAATTTGTACAAGAAAAGTAGGTGTAGCTGCCAAATGTGATATTCACCCTCCACAGCCAACACATGCACACTTGTCACATTGGGTGGAAATAAGCCTTTGTCAAATACCTTTTGTCTTTGTACCTCTGTTATTACCTCCTGTATGTTTTATTTCACCATGACCACAGCTTGTTTGCTCTGACCTTTGCCATCAGGACAGAGTCTGGACACCAGCACTCAATTACTTTGTCTGCCAGTCCCACTAAAAAAGCAAAAAACAATGCTTTATCATCATACCGCCGAACAAAAAGTAGAATAACACGCGATCAAAAAGACTGATATAAATAAACATGGTACCACTGAAAACATCATCTTGTCCCGCAAAAAACGAGCTGCCATACAGCATCATCAGCGAAAAAATGAAAAAGTTATAGCTCACAGAATTAAGCGATGCAAAAATAATTATTTTTTATATAAAATTGTTTTTATTGTATAAAAGCTCCAAAACATAAAAAAAATATATAAATGAGGTATCGCTGTAATCGTACTAACCCGAAGAATAAAACACTTTTACCACACTCGAAGCGGTATAAACGCCCCCCAAAAGAAATTCATGAATTGCTGGTTTTTGTTCATTCTAACCTCCCAAAAATCGTAATAAAAAGCGATCAAAAAATGTCATGTGCCCAAAAATGGTAGCAATAAAAACGTCAACTCTTCCCGCAAAAAATAAGACCTCACATGACTCTGTGGGCCAAAATATGCAAAAATTATAGCTCTCAAAATGTGGTGAAGCAAAAACTATTTTTTGCAATAAAAAGTGCCTTTTAGTGTGTAACAGCTGCCAAACATAAATACCCGCTATAAATAATCAATCAAACACCCCTTTATCACCCCCTTAGAGAAAAATAATAAAATTAAAAAAATGTATTTATTTCCATTTCTCAATGGCCTTATTGGGGGACACAAGACCATGGGTGTTATGCTGCTGCCACTAGGAGGACACTAAGCAATACACAAAAAGGTTAACTCCTCCTCCTGCAGTATACAGTCATGGCCAAAAGTTTTGAGAATGACACAAATATTATATTTTCACATGATCTGCTGCCCTCTGGTTTTTATGTGTGTTTGACAGATGTTTTTATCACAGACAGAAATATAATTGCAAACATATGAGTAACAAAAGCTTATATTGACAGAAATGAGTTAATGCAGCAAGTCAATATTTGCAGTGTTGACCCTTCTTCTTTAGGACCTCTGCAATTCTCCCTGGCATGCTCTCAATCAACTTCTGGACCAAATCCTGACTGATAGCAGTCCATTCTTGCACAATCAATGCTTTCATTTTGTCAGAATTTTTAGGTTTTTGTTTGTCCACCCGTCTCTTGATGATTGACCACAATTTCTCAATGGGATTAAGATCTGGGGAGTTTCCAGGCCATGGACCCAAAATCTCTATGTTTTGTTCCCTGAGCCATTTAGTTATCACCTTTGCTTTATGGCAAGGTGCTCCTTCATGCTGGAAAAGGCATTGTTGATCGCCAAACTGCTCTTGGAGGGTTGGGAGAAGTTGCTCTTGGAGGACATTCTGGTACCATTCTTTATTCATGGCTGTGTTTTTAGGCAAGACTGTGAGAGAGCCGATTCCCTTGGCTGAGAAGCAACCCCACACATGAATGGTTTCAGGATGCTTAACAGTTGGCATGAGACAAGACTGGTGGTAGCGCTCACCTTGTCTTCTACGAATGAGGCGTTTTCCTGATGTCCCAAACAATCGAAAAGGGGATTCATCAGAGAAAATAACTTTACCCCAGTCCTCAGCAGTCCACTGCCTGTACCTTTTGCAGAATATCAGTCTGTCCATGATGTTTTTTCTGGAGAGAAGTGGCTTCTTTGCTGCCCTCCTTGAGACCAGGCCTTGCTCCAAGAGTCTGTGCCTCACAGTGCGTGCAGATGCACTCACACCTGCCTGCTGCCATTCCTGAGCAAGCTCCGCACTGCTGGTAGCCCGATCCCGCAGCTGAAACACTTAAGAGACGGTCCTGGCCCTTGCTGGTCTTTCTTGGGCGCCCTGGAGCCTTTTTGGCAACAATGGAACCTCTCTCCTTGAAGTTCTTGATGATGCAATAGATTGTTGACTGAGGTGCAATCTTTCTAGCTGCGATACTCTTCCCTGTTAGGCCATTTTTGTGCATTGCAATGATGACTGCACGTGTTTCTTTAGAGATAACCATGGTTAACAGAAGAGAAACAATGATGCCAAGCACCAGCCTCCTTTTAAAGTGTCCAGTGGTGTCATTCTTACTTAATCATTACAGATTGATCTCCAGCCATGTCCTCATCAACACCCACACCTGTGTTAATGGAGCAATCACTGAAAGAGGTTAGCTGGTCCTTTTAAGGCAGGGCTGCAATGATGTTGAAATGTGTTTTGGGGGATAAAGTTCATTTTCTAGCCAAATATTGACTTTGCAAGTAATTGCTGTTAAGCTGATCACTCTTTATAACATTCTGGAGTATATGCAAATTGCCATTAGAAAAAGTGAAGCAGTAGACTTTGTAAAAATTAATATTTGTGTCATTCTCAAAACTTTTGGCCATGACTGTACACCCTCTGTTGGCTCAATCCTGAACCAGTTCTTGCTTAGTGTCTGTAGGAGGCACTAGGGTCTCAGACCCCAATTTTATTTTTTTCTAATTTTATTTATTTTTTCTTTTCCAACGATTTGGAAGGGCGACGGGTCTTGCAGAAAAGTCCCGATCTCCCACAACCATCAACAGGCGGGAACGCAGAGTGTCGCCTCTACGTACCCCCTCCTGCAACGCTACCATCGGGCGACGGTTCCCTTCAATGGGCCCGCCTCCCCATGCCACCGACGGTTGGAAACGCGCTCCGGATGCGCAACCCCTCACCACCACTATTGAAAGTGGCTGGTGCTAGGATGCAGGGTAGAAGCCCTCTCCACCTCCCTATCTAAGGGATGGTGGATTGAGGAGGTACAGCCGCGGCGGTCGTAGGGACTCAGAGCCGGGCTCTCCAGCATCAGAAGCTCCGCAGTGAGTATATCTGGCACACAGCTGCGATCCTATCCGCACCCTCCCCCGGTCCATGGGTGGATATTACCGCTCACAGCGATGGCTACTGCGTTTTCAGTGGCGCCGCTATTGCGGCTCCCCTTTCTGCGCCCCTGTTGCCTCTCCAACAGCGATGCTTACTGTGATTTCAGCGGAGCCGCTATTGCGGCTCCCCTTCCCTTCCTATACCGTGGCCGCTGCTGCAATCTCAACCACGTCGCAGCGGCCGTCGCCGCAAATTTAGTCCCCGGCTTCTGTCTGGGTTAGGCCTTGACAGTGAGGGCGGGCTTACCACCCTCCCGTCTAGCTCCGCCCATATCGCGCGCTGTCCACAGGCCCCGGGCATTGGCAGAGAGCGGCTGACTCCTCTCTGGTCCCTCCTCTTCCCTCCCACAATTTCTGGCGCTTCTCGTGACCCACGAGAAGCGCAAAATCCTAATCTCGGTCGCCATCTTCTAGGAAGACAGTGCATTTCCTCTCAACGCTGCAGTACTAAGGGTCTTGTCACCTGAATAGCTTATTCTTCAGCGCCTCTTCTTCCTCTCGTGGGCTCGGACACAGGACCTGGGTAAGCTTACACAGCGCTTAACCCTTCTCCTGCAGCAGGCTTACAGGTGCAAAATGTCACAATCTAAGGTCTCTAAAAAGCCTGACAAAAACCACACTGGTGTATGCCGCCTGCGCCTCATGCAACGCTTCCCTGCCATCAAAGCATGGTTCCGCACTCTGTGCAACATGTGCCCAAGAGCCCTCTGCTTCTACCGCTCAGGAGCCCCTAGCTACTCCTGATCCTAGTGAGCCGATCCCTTCCGGGTGGACTGTGTTTCTGGCACAGTCCATGGATTCTCTGACTAAGGCCTTGGAATCTTTCCATGGTTCCTCCTCTAGCCAGGGCGTCCCTTTTCCAGAAGGAGGCCCGTCAGCCTTCAGAGACTCTTCATCAGACAGGGGCCGACCCACGGCATCAGCGAGGCGGCCGTCTAGGAAACGCCCTCATAATACATCTCCTAAACCATCTAGTGGTTCGGCATCCGCGAGCTCAGGTTCCCGTTCCCCCTCTCCTGGAGCTCTCAGTGACCATGATTCTGTGTACGAGTCTGATATAGTAGATGACCCGAACTCGCCAGAGTTTCAAGAGTCCCTAGATTCTCTCATAGAGGCAGTTAATAAAGCCCTGAGAGTAGATGAAGAACCCGGATCACCCCATTTCTTTCAAAAGAACTAAGCGTCCTCACAAATTTTTCGGTAACCATCCGGAGTTTACGGACATTGTTCAGGGACATAGAAGTCGGCCAGACAAACATTTTTCAGGACAGAAATCTCTACAAGCGCGATACCCATTTTCTGCAACACTGTCAAAAGAGTGGACCGAATCTCCGGTAGTAGATCCGCCTGTATCTCGCTTGGCTTCAAAAACCCTCCTATCCGTTTCGGATGGCTCATCTATTAAAAATCCCTCCGATAGACAAGTCGACAACCTTGCTAGATCAGTCTTTGAGGCTGCCGGAGCATCGTTCTTTCCTTCTTTCGCCGCCACCTGGGTGGCAAGGGCCATGGTGGCCTGGGCTGAAGATCTACTTAAATTTAGTAGCGATAACCCCCTTTTCCCCCGAGGCACGTAATCTTGCCTATCAGATTACTCGGGCAGGCGACTATATAGTCCACTCGTCCTTAAATGCAGCCAATTGTGCTGCACTCACAGCCGCTAATGCCATCGCCATTAGAAGGTCTCTTTGGCTCCGAGAGTGGCGCGAGACTCTGCTTCAAAGAGGTCTTAACTTCGCTGCCGATCATCAGGGTGTCTCTTTGGAGATTGTCTTGATCAGATTATTTCTGACGCTACCGGAGGCAAAAGCAAATTTATTCCGCAGCGCAGGCTCAGCCGGCCCTTTCGGTCACAGTACCAAGGTCGTTCCCGGCCATTTTGCAGCTCCTTTAACTGGTCCTCTGCTTCTACCTCGTCCCGTGCGCCCCTTTCTTCGCGCAGAGACAGGGGACCGCAACCATCATTGAAGCCCTCTCAGTCCTGGAGAAACAGATTCTCCCAGTCGGGACACGAGCTCTTCTTCTCGAAAATTATTTTCCCAATGACTCTTTGCCGGGTCCGGGGAGCCAAACAGGGTAGGGCGCCGCCTACTTCTGTTTCGCAAGGTCTGGTGGTCGGTCGTTCACTACCAGTGGGTCCGAGATCTCGTAGACTCCGGCTACAAGATCGAATTCTTGTCTCCTCCCCCAAGGCGTTTCTTCCAGTCTCGCCCCCCAAAGTCCAAAGCTCTCGCAACTCCCTTTCTTCAGGCCTTACACACTCTCCGCAGCGGCGGGGTTATAGTCCCAGTTCCTCACGAGCAAAGGGTTTTATTCAAACCTATTTGTGGTCCCCAAGAAGGACAGCTCCTTGCGTCCTATCGACCTAAAACTGCTGAACAAATTTATCAGGGTCCGCCATTTCAGAATGGAATCTCACCATTCTGTTATCGCGTCTCTAGAAAGAAGGGAATACCTGGCGTCAGTCGACATCAAGGATGCATATCTCCACATTCCAATTTTCAAGGGCCATCAAAGGTTTCTGCGTTTTGCAATCAGAGACGATCATTTTCAATTCGCCGCTCTGCCCTTCGGTCTCGCCACCGCCTCCAGAGTGTTCACAAAGGTCATGGCGGCCGTCATGTCAATTTTACACTCTCGGGGTGTGGTGGTTCTTCCTTACCTAGAGACTTGTTCATCAAAGGGCCGACTTTTCGGGCCTGCGTAGAGAGTGTCGAGATCACTGTCGACACCCTCTCTCGCCTTGGTTGGCTAGTGAATTTGGACAAGTCCTCTCCCATTCCCTCTCAGAGGATTTCTTTTCTGGGAATGATTCTGGACACTTCCCAAGGGTTGGTATCTCTCCCTCCAGAGAAGATTGCTTCCCTAAGGCGGGGAGCGCTCCTGTTGTCTCTAGGCCGCTCCCACTCTCTACGGTTCGCCATGCAGGTCCTGGGGAAGATGGTAGCCTCCATCGAGGCAGTACCGTTTGCTCAATTCCATCTCCGACCTCTTCAACAGGAATTAATATCAGTCTGGGACAGGAACCCAGCGTCCTTAGGTCGCCGCTTTCGTCTCTCTCTGAGTCAAGCGCTCGCTAAAATGGTGGACGAGCGTTTCATCATTGAATCAGGGAAAATCCTTTCTGCCTGTTCATTGGCTGGTGGTGACCACCGATGCCAGTCTCCTCGGATGGGGGCGGTGTTTCTTCACCACGCAGCTCAAGGCCGCTGGTCTCTTCAAGAGACCCGTCTTCCGATCAACATCCTGGAGATCAGAGCTATCAAGCTAGCTCTTCTGCATTTCCATCACCTTCTGCTGGTCGTCCCATCCGGATCTAGTCAGACAACGCCACGGCCGTGGCGTACATCAACCGTCAGGGAGGCACACGGAGCAGAACGGCAATGCTCGAGGTATCGCACATTCTGCGATGGGCCGAGTCAAACCGCTCGCTCATCTCCGCGGTTCACATTCCAGGAGTGGACAATTGGGCGGTGGACTTTCTCAGTCGCCAGGGCTTAGCCTCAGGAGAATGGTCTCTGCACCCGGAAGTGTTTAAGATAATTTGCCAGCGTTGGGGGACGCCGGATGTGGACCTCATGGCATCCAGTCTAAATACCAAGGTTCAGGCTTTCATAAGCCGGTCCCGCGACCCGCTAGCCATCGGCTCGGATGCATTAGTCCTCCCTTGGAGTCAATTTCGCCTTCCTTACATTTTTCCGCCTCTTCCGTTAATTCCTAAGGTAATCCGAAAGATCAAGGCGGAAGGCGTTCCTCTCATTCTTGTCGCTCCAGACTGGCCTCGCCGACCGTGGTATGCGGAACTAATCCGCCTGGTCGCAGACGTACCCTGGAGGTTACCGGATCGTCCGGACCTTCTCTCGCAGGGTCCAATTTACCATCAGAATTCGAAGGCGCTGAATTTGACGGTATGGCCATTGAAGCCTGGATCCTAGGCCAGGCTGGTTTTTCTCAAAGAGTTGTCTCTACAATGATCAATGCCAGGAAGCCAGTTTCCATGCTCATTTATCATCATGTTTGGAAAACGTTCTTTTCCTGGTGTAAGGATAAAGGTCGTTCCCCTTTGGTCTTTTCTATCCCTTCTATCCTGGAATTCCTCCAAACAGGATTGGACTCGGGGTTAGCACTATCCTCCCTGAAAGGGCAGGTTTCCACTTTGTCCATACTTTTCCAGCGACGGATTGCATCTAAGCCTCAGGTTAGGACTTTTATCCAAGGAGTGTCACATCTCGTTCCACCCTACAAGAGGCCTTTGGAACCTTGGGATCTTAATTTGGTCCTCAGTGCCTTACAGGAATCCCCCTTCGAGCCTTTGCCGGACGTGCCTTTATCCCTTCTTTCTTGGAAGGTTGTCTTTCTAGTCGCAATTACCTCCATCAGGCGGGTATCGGAATTGGCAGCCTTGTCTTGTAAACCTCCTTTTCTCATTTTTCACCAGGACAAGGTAGTCCTTAGGACTTCTCCTTCTTTCTTGCCCAAAGTCGTTTCGGCTTTTCATAGCAATGAAGATATAGTCCTGCCCTCGTTCTGTCCGGCGCCGGTTCATCGTACGGAAAAGACTCTTCACACTTTGGATTTGGTGAGGGCTCTCCGAAGGTACATTTCTAGAACTGCATCCTTCCGTAAATCGGACGCCCTTTTCGTGATTCCTGAGGGACGCAGACAGGGTTTTCCTGCTTCTAAGGCCACGTTAGCCAGATGGATCCATTTGACGATCCAAGAGGCTTACCGTGTCAAAGGTCAGCCTATCCCGGCTGGGATTAAGGCACACTCCACTCGGTCTGTGGGGGCCTCCTGGGCCATTCGGCACCAGGCTTCGGCACAACAAGTGTGCAAGGCTGCGACTTGGTCCAGTCTTCATACTTTTGTCAAGCATTACAAAATCCATGCTCAAGTTTCTTCAGATGCGGCACTTGGCAGACAGATTCTGCAATCAGCTGTTGCACATCTGTAAGTCTTCTGTTGACTGTTTAAGCGTTTTATGCATTTGGCTCACGAGGCTTCATATGTTGTCATGGCTTCCCACCCAGGGACTGCTTTGGGACGTCCCATGGTCTTGTGTCCCCCAATGAGGCGATGGAGAAATAGGGATTTTTGTGTGTACTCACCGTAAAATTCCTTTTTTCCGAGCCAATCATTGGGGGACACAGCTCCCACTCTTGTTTAGTCAGTGGCCTCGTTGTTTTTTGGTTTTGACATATTGCATTCTGTTATGAGCTCCTACTGCTTTGGCACCGAACTGGTTCAGGATTGAGCCAACAGAGGGTGTATACTGCAGGAGGAGGAGTTAACCTTTTTTTGTGTATTGCTTAGTGTCCTCCTAGTGGCAGCAGCATAACACCCATGGTCTTGTGTCCCCCAATGATTGGCTCAGAGAAAAGGATTTTACGGTGAGTACACACAAAAATCCCTATTTTCCCGTTAGTGTTAGGGTTGGGGCTAAAGTTAGTGTTGGGATTAGGGTTAGGGGTGTGTTAGGGTTAGGTTTGTGGTTAGGGTTAGGGTTGGGACTAGGGTTGGGGTTAGGGTTGGAGCTAGAATTGGGGGGTTTCCACTGTTTAGGCACATCAGGGGCTGTCCAAATGTGACATGGCGTCCGATCTAAATTCCAGCCAATTCTGCATTGAAAAAGTCAAACAGTGTTTACCCCCACATATGGGGTATCAGCGTACTCAGGACAAATTGCACAAAAACTTTGGGGTCCAATTTCTTCTGTTACCCTTGGGAAAATAGAAAATTGGAGGCGAAAATATAATTTATGTGGAAAAAAATTGATGTTTTATTTTTATGGCTCTACATTATAAACTTCTGTGAAGCACTTGGGGGTTCAAAGTTCTCCCCACACATCTAGATAAGTTCCTTGGGGGGTCTAGTTTCCAAAATGGGTGTCACTTGTGGGGGTTTCCACTGTTTAGGCACATCAGGGGCTCTCCAAACGCGACATGACGCCCGCAGACCATTCCATCAAAGTCTACATTCCAAAACGTCACTATTTCCGTTCCGAACCCCGACTTGTGCCCATACAGTAATCTCCCACATATAGGGTATCAGCGTGCTCAAGACAAATTGGACAACAACTTTTGGGGTCCAATTTCCCCTGTTACCCTTGTGAAAATAAAATATTGGGGTTGAAAAAAACATTTTTGTAAAAAAAAAAATTTTTTTATTTTTACGGCTGTACATTATAAAGTTGTGTGAAGCACTTGGGGGTTCAAAGTGCTCACCACACATCTAGATAAGTTCCTTGGGGGTTCTATTTCCAAAATGGTGTCAATTGTGGGGGTTTTCACTGTTTAGGCACATCAGGGGCTCTCCAAATGCGACATGACGCCCGCAAAAAATCCCATCAAAGTCTGCAATCCAAAACATCACTACTTCCCTTCCGAGCCCCGACGTGTGCCCATACAGTAGTTTTCTCCCACATATGGGGTATCAGCGTACTCAGAACAAATTGGACAACAAAATTTGTGGTCCAATTTCTCCTGTTATCCTGGAGAAAATAAAAATTGGAGACTAAAAAATTGTTTTTTGAAAAAATATGATTTTTTTATTTTCATGCTCGGGAGTTAAAAAACTTTAGTGAAACACCTGGGGGTTCAAAGTTCTCACCACACATCTAGATAAGTTCCTTGAGGGGTCTAGTTTCCAAAATGGTGTCATTTGTGGGGGTTTCCACTGTTTAGGCACATCAGGGGCTCTCCAAACGCGACATGGCGTCCAGCCAATTCTGCATTGAAAAAGTCAAACGGCTCTCCTTCCCTTCCGAGCTCTGCCATGCACCCAAACCAGATATGGGGTATCAGCGTATTCAGGACAAATTGCACAATAACTTTTGGGGGTCTTGTTACCCTTGGGAAAATAAAAGTTGGGGTGAAAAGATCATTTTTGTGGAAAAAGTATGATTTTTTTAATTTTATGGCTCTACGTTATAAACTTGTGTGAAGCACTTAGGGTTCAAATTGCTTACCACAGATCTAGATTAGTGCCTTAGTTTCTAAAATGGAGTCACTTGTGGGGGGTTTCCACTGTTTAGGGACATCAGGGGCTCTCCAAATGCAACATGGCGTCCAATCTCAGTTCCAGCCAATTTTGGTTGGAAAAAGTCAAATGGCGCTCCTTCCCTTCCGAGCTCTGCCGTGCGCCCAAACAGTGGTTCCCCCCACATATGGGGTATCTACTCAGGACAAATTGGACTACATTTGTGGTCCAATTTCTCCTGTTACCCTTTGGAAAATAAAAAATTGGTGACTAAAAGATAATTTTTGTGGGAAAAAATAGGATTTTTTATTTTCATGCCCGGGCATTATAAACTTGTGTGAAGCACTTGGGGGTTCTGCTCACCACAGACCTAGATAAGTTCCTTAGGGGGGTCTAGTTTCCAAAATGGGGTCACTTGTGGGGGGTTTCCACTGTTTAGGCACATCTGGGGCTCTGCAAACGGAACATGACACCCATCAAAGTCTGCATTCCAAAACGTCATTACTTCCTTTCTAAGCCCTACCGTGCGCCCAGTTTTTTTCCCCCACATAAGGGGTATCCGCATACTCAGGACAAATTGGACAACTTTTGGGGTCCAATTTCCTTGGGAAAAATCAAAAAATGGGGACTAAAAAATTATTTTTGTGGAAAAATTTTTTTTTGTTTTTCACACCCAGGCATTATAAACTTTAGTGAAGTACTTGGGGGTTCAAAGTGCTCACAACAGATCTAGATAAGATCCTTAGGGGGACTAGTTTCCAAAATGGTGCGACTTGTGGGGGATTTCCACTGTTTAGGCACATCAGGAGCTCTCCAAACGCGACATAGCAACCAATCTCAATTCCAGCCTATTTTGGTTTGAAAAAGTCAAACGGCGCTCCTTCCCTTATGAGCCCTGCCGTGCACCCAAACTGGTTTTCCCCCACGTATGGGGTATCGACATACTCAGGAGAAATTGCACAACAACTTTATCTCCATTTTCTCCTTTCACCCTTGTTAACCCCTTCCCGACCCATGACGCCACGTAGGCGTCATGAAAACCTGTGCCAATCCGACCCATGACGCCTATGTGGCGTCATGAAAGGATCTCGTCCCTGCGGGCCGGGAGACCGGGTCACTCAAAGGTCACCCGACCCGCAGTTACAGGACCCTTTGTGCTTCACCACAGGGGGGTTGGCTTAACCCCCCCGTGGCCACGATCGCTCTGATTGGCTGTTAAAAGTGAAACAGCCAATCAGAGCAATGTGTAATATTTTACCAATTTAATTGGTGAAATATTACAATCCAGCCATGGCCGATGCTGCAATAGCATCTACCATGGCTGGAGACCGAGCCCTGACCCCCCCACACCGAGTCACGGCGGTGATCGGCCGCCGCCACCGAAAGATGGGAGCGATCGGTCACCGCCGTCACTTACAGCTCCCCTCCTCTTTTGGTCCACTGCCCCCACTTCCTATCCACCCCCCCAGCCTTCCGACCCCCCTACTCACCTCTCCCGATCCACCGATGTCCCACGATCGGGCCCGGCGTCCGTCCGGGCCTCTTCATGGGCGCCGCCATATTGGAAAATGGCGGGCGCATGCGCAGTGCGCCCGCCGGCCAGCGCATGCGCAGTGCGCCCCCCAGTGTTCAAAAATTTATTTTGATCACTGTGATAAACTGTCACAGTGATCAAAATAAAAAAAAGTAAATGAACCCCCCCTTTATCATAGGTAGGGACAAATAAAAAAAATAAAGAATTTTTTTTTTTTTTCCTAGCGGATTTTGCTGCTGATCCGCAGCTGATTTTGCTGCGATCCGCGGCGGATATCGCTGCTGATCCGCGGCGGATTCGCTGCTGATCCCGCGGATTTCGTGCTGATCCGCGGTGGATTTCGCTGCTGATCCGCGGCGGATTTCGCTGCTGATCCGCGCGGACTTCGCTGTGATCCGCGGCGGACACGCTGCTGATCTGCGGCGGTTTCGCTGCGGATTTGCTGTGATCGCAGCGGATTTCGCTGCGATCGCGGCGGATTTCGCTGCTGATCGGCGGCGTATTTCGCTGCTGATCCGCGGCGGATTTCGCTGCTGATCGGCGGCGGATTTCGCTGCTGATCCGCGGCGGATTTCGCTGCTGATCCGCGGCGGACTTCGCTGCTGATCCGCGGCGGACATGCTGCTGATCCGCGGCGGACTTCGCTGCGATCCGCGGCGGACTTCGCTGGGATCCGCGGCGGATTTCGCTGCTGATCGCGGCGGATATCGCTGCGACCGCGCGGATTTCGCTGCTGATCCGCGGCGGATTTCGCTGCTGATCCGCTGCGGATTTCGCTGCGGATCGGCTACGGATTTCGCGCTGATCCGCTGCGGATTTCGCCGCTGATCGGGCGGATTTCGCCGCTGTCCGGCGGCGGATTTCGCCGCTGATCGCGGCGGATTTCGCGCTGATCGGCGGCGGATTTCGCTGCTGATCGGCAGCGGATTTCGCTGCTGATCCCAGCGGATTTCGCTGCTGATCGCGGCGGATTTCGCTGCTGATCCGCGGCGGATTTCGCTGCGGATCCGCGACTGATTTCACTGCGGATCCGCGGCGGATTTCGCTGCAGATCCGCGGCGGATTTCCTGCTGATCCCGGCGGATTTCGCGGCGGATTTCGCTGCGGATCCTCGGCGGATTTCGCTGCTGATCGCGGCGGATTCGCTGCTGATCCGCGGATTTCGCTGCTGATCCGGCGATTTGCTGCTGATCCGCGACTGATTATCTGCTGATTCATCTGTGCTAGCGGGTATAGCATAACGCGATCGCGTTATGCTATACCGTTACCAGCCGGTCAACGCTACGTGTTGAACGGGCTGGTAAAACGCAATATGAACCCAGCCTTAGGGTTAGAACTAGGGTTAGGGTTAGCATTAGGGCTAAGGTTAGAATTACGGTTAGGGTTGGAATTTGGGTTAGGGTTGGAATTAGGGTTAGGTTTGGAATTAGGGTTAGGCTTGTAGTTAGGTTTATGGTTAGAGTTGGGATTAGGGTTAGGGGTGTGTTGGGGTTAGGGTTATGATTAGGGTTTGTATTAGGGTTAGGTGTGTGTAGGCGTTAGGGGTGTGTTGGGGTTAGGGTTGGAGTTAGAATTGAGGGGTTTCCACTATTTAGGCACATCAGGGGGTCTCCATACGCGACATGGCGCCACCATTGATTCCTGCAAATTTTGCGTTCAAAAGTCAAACAGTGCTCCCTTTATTCCAAGCCCCGACGTATGCCCAAACAGTGGTTTATCCCCACATATGAGGTATCAGCGTACTCGGGAAAAATTGCACAACAACTTTGGGGGTTCTAATTTCTCCTGTTAACATTGGGAAAAAAAATTGGGGACTAAAAATTATTTTTGTGGAAAAAAAATGATTTTATATTTTCACGGCTCTGCGATATAAACTTCTGTGAAGGACTTGGAGATTCAAAGTGCTCACCACACATCTAGAGGAGTTCCTTGGGGGATCTAGTTTCCAAAATGGGGTCACTTGTGGGGAGTTTCTACTGTTTAGGCACATCAGTGACTCTGCAAACGTAACATGACGCCCGAAGACCATTCCATCAAGTGGGCATTTCAAAAGGTCACTACTTCCCATCCGAGCCCCGACGTGTACCCATACAGTAGTTTTCTCCCACATATGGGATATCAGCATACTCAGGACAAATTGGACAACAACTTTTGGGGTCTAATTTCTCATGTTACCCTTGCGAAAATAAAAAAATTGGGGACTAAAAGATCCTGATTGTGGAAAAAAATATGTTTTTTTATTTTCATGCCCGGGCGTTATAAACTTCTGTGTAGCCCTTGGGGGTTCAAAGTGCTCACCACACATCTAGATAAGTTCTTTGCGGTGTCTAGTTTCCAAAATGGGGTCACTTGTGGGGAGTTTCTACTGTTTAGGCGCATCAGGGCTCTGCAAACGTAACAAGATGCCCGCAGACCATTCCATCAAGTTGGCATTTCAAAGGTCACTACATCCCTTCCAAGCCCTGACGTGTGCCCAAACAGTGTTTCCCCCCCACATATGGGGTACTAGCGTACTCAGGACAAACTGGACAACAACTTTCGGGGTCCAATTTCTCCTGTAACCATTGTGAAAATAAAAAATAGTGGGCTAAAAAATCATTTTTTGAGAAAAAAAAATGATATTTTATTTTCACGGCTCTGCGTTATAAACTTCTGTAAAGCACCTGGGGGGTTCAAAGTGCTCACTATGCATCTAGATAAGTTCCTTAGGGCGTCTAGTTTCCAAAATGGGGTCACTTGTGGGGGAGCTCCAATGTTTAGGCACACAGGGACTCTCCAAATGCGACATGGCAACGCTAAATATTCCAGCATATTTTCCATTCAAAAAGTCAAATGGCGCTCCTTCCCTTCTGAGCCCTGCCGTGCGCCCAAACAGTGGTTTATGACCACATATGAGGTACTGCGTACTCAGGACGAAATTGCCAACAAACTTTGGGTCCAATTTTACTGTACCATTGTGAAAATAAAAAAATGGGCTAAAAAAATTTTTGTGAAAAAAAAAGTATTTTTTTTATCTGGTTAAATTTGTGAAGCACCTGGGGGTTCAAAGTGCTCACTATGCATCTAGATAAGTTCCTTAGGGGTCTAGTTTCCAAAATGGGGTCACTTGTGGGGGAGCTCCAATGTTTAGGCACACAGGGACTCTCCAAATGCGACATGGCAACCGCTAAATATTCCAGCATATTTTCCATTCAAAAGTCAAATGGCGCTCTTCCCTTCTGAGCCCTGCCGTGCGCCCAAACAGTGGTTTATGACCACATATGAGGTATCTGTGTACTCAGGAGAAATTGCCCAACAAATTTTAGGGTCCAATTTATACTGTTGCCCATGTGAAAATGAAAAAAACTGAGGCTAAAAGAAAATTTTTGTGAAAAAAAAGTACTTTCTTTTTTTTACAGATCAATTTGTGAAGCACCTGGGGGTTCAAATGTCACTATGCATCTAGATAAGTTCCTTAGGGGGTCTAGTTTCCAAAATGGGGTCACTTGTGGGGGAGCTCCAATGTTTAGGCACACAGGGACTCTCCAAATGCGACATGGCAACCGCTAAATATTCCAGCATATTTTCCATTCAAAAAGTCAAATGGCGCTGCTTCCCTTCTGAGCCCTGCCATGCGCCCAAACAGTGGTTTATGACCACATATGAGGTATCTGTGTACTCAGGAGAAATTGCCCAACAAATTTTAGGATCCAATTTATACTGTTGCCCATGTGAAAATGAAAAAACTGAGGCTAAAAGAAAATTTTTGTAAAAAAAAAGTACTTTCTTTTTTTTACAGATCAATTTGTGAAGCACCTGGGGGTTCAAAATGATCACTATGCATCTAGATAAGTTCCTTAGGGGGTCTAGTTTCCAAAATGGGGTCACTTGTGGGGAGCTCCAATGTTTAGGCACACAGGGACTCTCCAAATGTGACATGGCAACCGCTAAATATTCCAGCATATTTTCCATTCAAAAAGTCAATGGCGCTCCTTCCCTTCTGAGCCCTGCCGTGCGCCCATACAGTGGTTTATGACCACATATGAGGTATCTGTGTACTCAGGAGAAATTGCCCAACAAATTTTAGGATCCATTTTATCCTGATGCCATGTAAAAATGAAAAAATTGATGCTAAAAGAAAATTTTTGTTGGAAAAATTAAAATGTCCATTTTTTCCTTACACGTTGCTTTAGTTCCTGTGAAGCACCTGAAGGGTTAATAATCTTCTTGAATGTAGTTTTGAGTAGCTTGAGGGGTGCAGTTTTTATAAAGGTGTCACTTTTGGGTATTTTCTGCCATATAGACCCCTCAAAGTGACTTCAAATGTGAGGTGGTCCCTAAAAAAAATGGTTTTGTAAATTTTGCTGTAAAAATGAGAAATCGCTGGTCAACTTTTAACCCTTATAACTTCCTAACAAAAAAAAAATGTTGTTCCCAAAATTGTGCTGATGTAAAGTAGACATGTGGGAAATGTTATTTATTAACTATTTTGTGTCACATAACTCTCTAGTTTAACAGAATAAAAATTAACAATTTGAAAATTACAAAATTTTCAAAATTTTCGCCAAATTTCCATTTTTTTCACAAATAAACGCAAAAATTATCGACTTAAATTTACCACTAACATGAAGCCCAATATGTCACGAAAAAACAATCTCAGAGTCGCTAGGATCCGTTGAAGCGTTCCTGAGTTATTACCTCATAAAGGGACACTGGTCAGAATTGCAAAAAATGGCAAGGTCTTTAAGGTCAAAATAGGCTGGGTCATGAAGGGGTTAAAATAAAAAAAGTTGTTTGTAAAAGATAATTTTTGTGACTAAAAAGTTAAATGTTCATTTTTTCCTTCCATGTTGCTTCAGCTCCTGTGAAGGACCTGAAGGGTTAATAAACTTCTTGAATGTGGTTTCGGGTACCTTGAGGGGTGCAGTATTAAGAATGCTGTCACTTTTGGGTATTTTCTGCCATATAGTCCCCTCAAAGTGACTTGAAATGTGAGGTGGTCCCTAAAAAAAATGGCTTTGTAAATTTTGGTGCAAAAATGAGAAATCGCTTGTCAACTTTTAACCCTTTATAACTTCCTAACAAAAAGAAATTTTGTTTCCAAAATTGTGCTGATGTAAAGTAGAAATGTGGGAAATGTTATTTATCAACAATTTTGTGTGACATATTTCTCTGTTTTAAGGGAATAAAAATTCAAAGTTTGAAAATTGCAAAATTTTCAAAATTTTTGCATATTTCCATTTTTTTCAAAAATAAACGCAAGTTATATCAAAGAAATTTTACCACTAACGTGACGTACAATATGTCATGAGAAAACATTCCCAGAATCATGAAGATCCGTTGAAGCGTTCCAGAGTTATAACCTCATAAAGAGACAGGGGTCAGAATTGTAAAAATTGGCCCAGTCATTAAGGTGTTAAAATTGGAAATGTTAGCCTACTGAAATGTATGTTCAGTAAATGCACTCAATACTTGTTCGGGGCTCCTTTTGCATCAATTACTGCAGAAATGCGGCGTGGCATGGAGGCGATTAGCCTGTGGAACTGCTGAGGTGTTATGGAAGCCCAGGTTGCTTTGATATAGCAGCCTTCAACTCATCTGCATTGTTGGGTCTGATGTCTCTCATCTTCCTCTTGACAATACCCCCCATAGATTCTGTATGGCGTTAAGGTCAGGGGAGTTTGCTGGCCAATCAAGCACAGTGATACTGCTGTTTTTTAAACTAGGTATTGGTACTTTTGGCAGTGTGAACAGGTGCCAAGTCCTGCTGGAGAATGAAAGTTCCATCTCCAAAAAGCTTGTCAGAGGGAAGCATGAAGTGCTCTAAAATATCCTAGTAGATGGCTGCGCTGACTTTGGTCTTTTTAAAACACAGTAGACCTACACCAGCAGATGACTTGGCTCCCCAAACCATCACTAATTGTAGAAACTTCACACTAGACCTCAAGCAGCTTGGATTGTATGCCTCTCCAGACTCTAGGACCTTGATTACCAAATGAAATGCAAAATTTACTTTCATCTTGAAAACACCTTGGACCACTGAGCAACAGTCCAGTTCTTTTTCTCCTTGACCCAGGTAAGACTCTTCTGGCGTTGTCTATTTGTCATGAGTGGCTTCACACAAGGAATGTGACACTTGTAGACTATGTCCTTGATACGTCTGTGTGTGGTGGCTCTTGAAGCAATGACTGCACCAGCAGTCCACTCCTTGTGAATCTCTCCCAAATTTTTGAATGGCCTTTTCTTAACAATCCTTTCAAGGCTGCAGTTATCCCGGTTGCTTGTGCACCTTTTTCTAACACACTCTTTCCTTCCACTCAACCTTCCATTAATATGCTTGGATACAGCACTCTGAACAGCCAGCTTCTTTAGCAATGACCTTTTGTGTCTTACCCTCCTTGTGGAGTGTGTCAATGACTGCCTTCTGGACAATTGTCAAGTCAGCTGTCTTCTCCATTATTGTGGAGCCTACTGAAACAGACTAAGGGACGTTTTTGAATGCTTAGAAAGCATTTGCAGGTGTTTTTGTTAATTATTGTAATTTACTGATTTAATTTCCTTTGGGTTTCCATTGGCTGTAAGCCTTAATCTCAACATTAAGAGAAATAAACACTTGAAATAGATCACTCTGTGTGTAATGACTCTATGTGAGTTTAACTTTTTGTATTGAGGAACTGAAATAAATTAACTTTTTGATGATATTCTAATTTAGTGAAAAGCACCTGTAAAGTCTAATACCCATTACCATGGTTGCTAAAGTGAACCAGTGCCATATTAGGAGTCGGATTTAACAGGAATCATTAAGGTTGAATAAAAGACTTTTCTATTATTATGAATAGAAAGCAAGTAAATAGTGCAACCAATAAATATGTGGATACAAAAATAACAATTATCCACAGTGACCAAACAAGTACATAATAATTGTGCACTAATGTGGAGAAAAAAGGGGGAGTTGAACCAATGCGCCCCAGTCCCAAAAACCTGTCAGTATAGTCCCAGAAGAAATGGATAAACCCTGAACAGCAGAGGCTAGTGCAAGCCAGAGGCAGGAATGTGGGAGAAAACACGTGTATCGCTGCTTAGGAGCAGCTTTGTCAGAGGAAGTTCCTCTGATAAAGCTTTTTTTTTCTGCACATTAGTGCACAATTCAACTGGGTGGTATCTTCTTATTAAGTATGGACAGGAGTATTTCGTTTTTTAGCCTTTTTTATAGTCTTTATTTGTACCTGTCCACTTAGGTGCTTTCTTTCCAGTTCTTTTTCAATTGCAGATCCCAGATTGCTACTATTCCTGCATCTTGTCCAACTGTGTGTAATTAGTGCATACATGGTTTATTGGGATGTACCCGTTTTATAAGCCATATTGATATTTTGATGTCATATTTACCCATGATCAGTATGTATATTCTGCTTATTTATGTCCATTAGGGACAGTTGCATTTACTCACATTAAGGAGGACTATACTGTACTGTTGTGTACTAGCCAGTTTTTGGTGTGGCACACTATGTCTTTTTTAAGTGTTTTTAATTTTTGTGTGTTTGTGTCAAATAAAAAATATGTGATTTTTCAATGGTTCCCTGGTGTGCAGACCTATGATTGTTTGGTCTTTTTCCTCTCCTTGAGAGCAGAAAAGGGCTAGACCCATCACTATGCAGTCTCCTGCTAATTAAAATCGCCTGTGCCAAATGGGAGGAGTGCACATCCAAAGGAAAAAAACAGATCATGCAATATGCAAAAAATGAGAGAAAGGACAGCACCTCCAAGAATCATACAATGATCTAATGCCTCTCGGCAAAAAATATATATAACTGACATGAGGTTCTTAGTTTACGTTCTGATCAGACTGTATGAAGCCCACTGCCACGTCACAGTCTGGAGTCATGGGGGACTCAGTCTTGCAGCACGGGTCTGTGGGTCAACAGGCCGTCTGCCCTGCTGGTGCATTGGCGCGGTGGCGGTGGTCGCCTCACGGCTCCGCTCCATTAGGGTTGGTCAGGACCCACTACGAGGTTTGCCGTGAGTGGCAGTGGGCTTCATACAGTCTGATCAGAATGTTAAACTAAGAACCTCATGACAGTTATATATTTTTGCCGAGAGGCATTAGTTCATTGTATGATTTTTGGAGGTGCTGTCCTCTCTCTTTTTGAGCATATTGCATGTTTTATTGAGAATGTAATAATAACCACAAATGTATACTAAATAAATAAAAACCAATATGTAAATATCATGAGATATGTGGTGTCCTATAATCTACCAAATAAATATCAAACTCCAGGCCAGAACCTGACTAGACTCGTGCAATATACTAATTTTGAGCATGCCACAAACATTGTAATCAGGTTCTAGCCAGGAGTTTGCATATGGCATACTTGCAGTCACAATGACTGCTGTTCCGGCTCTGATACTGGAAAATCCTCACAGCACTGAGGCTAGGTTCACATTAGCATTTGTGTGCGCAGCGTATCATCTGCATGCGCAAAGGCATGCAAAAACATGCAAACACATGTTACGCAGCGTTTTTTATCCGCATCATCTTACACATGATGCCAAAAAAACTCTGCGTGTGCCTGCGTTTGTATGTGTTTTTCCACGCGTTGCATTGTTTCTGCACATGTGTTCGATATTTCAAATGCTGACACCAGACACCCAATAGGCATGTCTCATGGGATTTCTATACATAGACACACTGCACTGATGAAATCTTTGTCTTTTTCTGCTGTATCCAGCTGCAAGATGGATCTTAGCATGGAGAGCTTCATGATTAATCTTGATTTGTCACTGAAATTTGTTGCTACCTTTGCTGTGGCTTGTGAAGGAGAAAGATGGAGAAGACGTCGTTGTTGCTATTGGCAACACCCCATCGTTGAAGTCCAAGAGGCCATGGAGCCTACCACTCATTGTACACAGAGCTGCGTGAAAACCCTGAGAAGTTTTTCGAGTACACGAGAATGTCAGAACAGAGCTTCCATGACTTGCTGCTATGTGTCCAGGATTTATCACCAGGCAGGACACACAGCTACGTCGAGCAATTCCTGCTGAGGAACATCTGTTGGTGACCCTGAGGTTACGCAATTTTGAAAAAGAAGCACCTGTCATTAATATGATTGTTGTAAAAGCCATGCACTATTTTTTTTCCCATTTTCTGTTCAGCAGATTCCTGGCTACCGAGAGACCTTATCATCTCAACATTTTCAATTCCGGATTGGAGTGTCCATGCTTTCTGGGATTGTTGGAGAGACCTGCCATGTTTTATGTGATGTTCTGCATGAAGAATTCCTCCCCCAACCACAACTGGAAAATGCTGCAAGATTCCAGGACATTTGTAATTTTCCAAACTGTTTGGGGGCTGTGGATGGCAAACACATTCGGATTATGAAACCTGCTGGAAGTGGATCCGAGTATTTCAATAACAAAAAATGCTTTTCTATTGCTCTCATGGCGATTGCAGATGCTGACTGTTGATTCGTCGCCGTGGACGTTGGCTCTTTGGATGAGGAAATGACTCACAGACTTTCAAAAACTCTAACATGGGCTAACTTTGTATGATAATGATTTGAATTTTCCACAGCCACGACCTCTTCCGAAACATGAAGGACCGCCAATGCAATTTGTTGTGGTTGGGGATGAGGCATTTCAAATGTGTGCCAACTTCACAAAACCGTACTCAAGTCGGGACTTGAATCACACCAAAAGGATTTACAACTACCGACTGACAAGGGCACGAAGAACTTTGGAGTGTGCCTTTGGATTGCTGGTATCTAAATGGCGCATTTTGGGAATAGCCAGCAGTCTAAAAATTGAGACAATTGATGAGGTTGTGAAATCATGTGTGTTCTGCACAATTACATCCTGGTGAAAGAGTGTCCCCACTTAGAACTTGAGGAACCTGTTACTACCACAATGCGGGAAGTTGCCAAATGAGGGATAAATTTGCTGCCTACTTTGTTTCGGATATTCGACGTGTGGCATGGCAAGACGAAATGGTTTAAGCGGCTGATAAGTAAAATGTACCTGTAATGTTTGCTGACTTAATACTAACCCTTGAATGTAAATTTAATACTAAACACCTGACTGTAACACCCGTTAATACTTCACTCAACAATACACACGTTTAAATAAAGCGATAAAGAAAACACAGGGAGACAGTGATTGTGAAAAAAAAACAATTTATTAATAAAAATAAAAACAATGTTTACTTTAACATAAATAAAAAAAAGAGGTTTACTTTCGTGGTCTGCCCATTGGTGTTATATTGTGGACCTGGGGGTGTCGGGCTGTGTTGATTGGCTAGGAGTGGCTGGAGAACTTGTTACAGGGGAAGTGGCACTTAATTGGAAGATTGGGTCAGATATATTTGTTAGCAGATGTAACTGGGGAAGAGGACACATTAGGAGTGGAAAACAAATTGGAAGGGATTGACACATTGGAAGGTAGAGAACCCATGGAAGCTGGGGACAGAGTTGGAAATGGAGAACATTGGAGGTGAGGGTGGAGGTGGTTGGTAATATTTCCTGCCAATCTTTTCGTTTCCTGGCCACTTTCCTGGTCCCACGACGTTTTGTTTTTCCCTGTCCCTGGGGTTGCTGAACTCGGCTGCATGGTGGAAGTTTGAAGGCTGCACGGCTACATGGCTGCTGAACTCTGCTGCTTGGTGGAAGTTGAAGGCTGCATGCTGCTGCACTCGGCTGCTGGTGGAAGTTGAAGGCTGCTTGGCTGCTGCACTCGGCTGCATGGTGGAAGTTGAAGCTGCGAACTCGGCTGCATGGTGGAAGTTGAAGGCTGCATGGCTGCTGCACTCGACTGCGTGGTGTAGCTGGATACTGTAGGAACAGTCCTAATGTAAAGCGGTGGTGGAGGTGGATAGGTCACTTGCGCTGTCATTTGGTTGTTGAGCAAACGGGGATACACCCCTGGCAAAAATTAAGAAATCACCGTCCTTGAGGATGTTCATTCACTTGTTTAATTTTGTTTAAAAAAAGCAAATCACAGACATGGCACAAAACTGAAGTAATTTCAAATGACACTAAAAGAACTCAAGAACAAAAAACGTGGTAGTCAGTAATGGTTATTTTTTTTAACCAAGCATAGGGGAAAAATTTATGGAATCACTCAATTCTGAGGTAAAATTATGTAATCACATGTAAAATTTTCACTACAAAACTAACACCTGCATCAAATTATACCTGCTCGTTAGTCTGCATCTAAAAATGGTGGTCACACCTTGGAAAGCTGTTGCACCAAGTGGACTGACATGAATCATGGCTCCAACACGAGAGATGTCAATTGAAACAAAGGAGAGGATTATCAAACACTTAAAAGAGGGTAAATCATCACGCAATGTTGCAAAAGATGTTGGTTGTTCCAGACAGCTGTGTCTAAAATCTGGACAAATACAAACAACATGGGAAGGTTGCTAAAGGCAAACATACTGGTAGACCAGGAAGACATCAATATGTCAAGACCAGAAACTTAAAGTAATATGTCTCCAAAACAGGAAATGCACAACAAAACAAATGGGGAACGAAAGGGTAGAAACTGGAGTCAACGTCTGTGACCGAACTGTAAGAAACCGCCTAAAGGAAATGGGATTTACATACAGAAAAGCTAAACGAAAAGCCATCATTAACACCTAAACAGAAAATACAAGGTTACAATGGGCTAAGGAAAAGCAATTGGGACTGTGGATGACAGGATGAAAGTCATATTTGTGATGAATCGCGAATCTGCATTGGGCAAGGTGATGATGCTGGAGCTTTTGTTTGGTGCAGTTCCAATGAGATTTATAAAGATGATGCCTGAAGAGAACATGCAAATTTCCACAGTCTATGATGATATGGGGCTGCCTGTCACGTAAAGATACTGGGGAGATGGGCTGTCATTACTCTTCAATAATGCACAAGTTTATGTTGATATTTTGGGACACTTTTCTTATCCCATCAATTGAAAGAATGCTTGGGAATGATGAAATCATTTTTCAAGATGATAATGCATCTGCCATAGAGCAAAAACTGTTATGTTTTGGTAGCGAGGAGAGCAGGCAAAAACGGCAATACACCAGAGAAGGTTGGAATCTACTGGATTGCAGTACCCTGACTAACCACCACAACTAAAGGCAGCCATGGAGCGTTCCTACGTTGGTCCTAGACGCCTCGTCACAGCCTGAGGGGTTAACATACACCTAAAGATAGAAAGAGGAAAGCTATCTGCCCCGGAGCAGATCCCCAAAGAAATAGGAAGCCCCCAACATGTAATGGCGGTTAGAAAGAGGAATAAGACACAGACAGAAAATAGTATGAGCAACGCTGGGGCCCAAATCTGCCTAGACAGAAAAGGATAGGAAGAATACTTACTGCAACAAAAAAAACCCTAAAAAAAGCCAAAGTACTAATTGCAAAAACACTGAGATCACACGACCTCTACCCCCTAAATTAGGTCTCGGTGTAACAAAACTAAGCGCAGCCACTGAAAAAACTGGAAAAGGCAAAATGAACAAACAAACGTGGCTCCAGAGGAACCCAGAGGAGCCCAAGCCCCTGGGGAGGGGAACTGGCCAATCACAGAATGCAGAGAAATAGCAAATGGCAAGACAAAAACAAAAAAGAAAAACTTATTAGGCAGGGAAAAAGGGAAGACTCGCAATTTTCCAAAGTGAACGGGAAACAATTTGAGACAAAAACAATTGACACCGGAACCCTGGGGGGGGGAAACCCCCCTTTACCACAGCTGTGTTTGATTGCCAAACCTCATTAAAAGGGTTGTATGTTTTTAACCACCAGGGGGGGCTTTGTCAGAATTCATTTCAAAAAACATTCACAAAAAAAAAACTTTTGAAAACATTCCTTAAAAAAAAGGACACAAAAGGGTCAAGGGTCAGGCCCTTTCAAATAGTGCGGATTCAATCCAATTAAAATTTTTTGGTTTGGAAGTTGAAAAAAAGGGCCCAAAGACAAGGCCCCAAACCTGAAAAGTTGATCGGGGCAACAGCAATAAAGGGGAAATTTTTTGGAGCCAGACGGGATGAAAGTACTGTTTGCCCTTTTTTTAAAGTCCGAAATCAGAAAACTGCAAGCTTTTTAAAAAAGCCAGAGGGGGTGCAGTGTTGGGGGTTGTTTTTGTTTGTTTTTCATGATTCCTTTAATTTTTTCCCCCTTCCCTTGGTTAAAAAAAAAAAACCCCCAAATTAATGACTAAAAACTTTTTTGATCTTGGATTTTTTTAGTGTTTTTTAAAAACCGGGTTTGTTGCCTTTAAAATTTTTCCATTTTTTGTCCCCAGGGCCCTGTGACTGCTTTTTTTTAAACAAATTAAACAACTAAATAAAATTCCCCCAAGGCCTTTGGGGATTCCAAAATTTTTGGCCGGGGGTTTGTAAAAGTTCTTGAGATTTTTGGAAAAGGTTGGGGGAAATTTCCAACTGCGCTGTGCGGGCCCTTTTTGTCCGGGTAGGAAAATAACTTTTTCCTGCTGCTATCGGGACGCTGCAATGCGGGGTTGAAAGCAGCCTCGCGGGCCCCTAAATCAAAAATTAGTAAAGATAAAGGCGTTAGGTTTTCCGACACGAACTGCTTTATGATAAAAAAAAAATTTTGTTGGGGCCGGTCTTGAATGTCGACTTCCAGGGGGTAAAGGGGCGTCTGGGGGAACTTTTTGTCTTCTAAAACCCCCCCAAACCCCACCCCGGAAGATCGAGCCTAAGTAAAAGAAACTCGGGAAGACTGGCCTCCCCCAGGCCCTCTGTCCCTGACGAGAAGCCCAACAGCAAAACCGGGCAAGGGGGGGGAGGGGAAAAACCAGATGGACCGGTTTCCTTTTCCCCCACCTTTGTGAAGCCACCCTGGTTGCCCCACCCCTGGGGATGAAGGGTTTTTGGGCCTTTTCGTTGGTGGTCGATGGGGGGCCGCTTAAAAACTGAGGACGATCCAGGTTGTGCTGTGCTGCCCCGGGTTTCTGTGTGAAAAATTTTAATTTAAAAACATTAGTAACTAAAATTGTTTATATAAAGTAAACAAAAAAAAGATACTCACTTTTGGGTGCCCCAAGTGCAAGCCTGAAAAAAAATTTTGGGGAGATGGTTTTTAAATTTTTCTGAGCTTGGGAGCAGCCCCATTTTTAACCCCGAATTTTTCTCTCTCATGTCCTTATTAAAGCGATCCTTATCGAACGCCAAGGATTTTTTAATCTCTTCACTGTAAAGGGGGAAAAAATTTAATTTTTAAAACAATGCCCCTAATTACCAGGTTCATTGCCGCGTTAAAACCCCTTTAAAATACTTATGAAAATTCTTTTTTTGGAAAATGTGGCGTGCCATGGCCCAAATCAGCCAGCAGCGACCTTGCCATTTCCCTCCCGGGAGTCGTCAAAATAAATAGGAGCCCGGAAGTTACAAATTTTCATGGGGTCCCACAACACGGGCCGCTTTTTTGCCAAGTAACGATTTGGGGTCGTTATAAATCTTTTTTTTTTGGGCCTTCCTCATGTTGTAGAAATATAGATCAAAAAAACCCAAAAAAAAAATTTTAAGAAAAACCCAAAACAAATTCAATTACAATCTGAAAATAAAAAAGATACTTAAAAACCCTTTCTTTCCCCCTCAAAAACTTGGGGCCGTAAACCCCTGGGAAGTTTCATTCCCACTCGACTCCCCTGCTTTTCACACTGTTAGGTTCCTGTAAAGAAAAAACATGTTTTACCACATGTATAGAAATTGTCAGCCCAATACTACCAATCAGTATATAAAATGTGATTACATAATCACTGTCATGTCCCCCTGGGAAAAACTTCACTGGAGGACCTGGTTTGGGAAAAGCAGGCAGCAGTCAAATGAAACACTACGAAAAAAAGAAAAGAACAAAGATTAGACTTGTTAAAGCCCCAAAAAAAAAAAAAAAAAGAACACAAAACACCAATATTTACATTTAAAGGGTAGTCCAACAGTGCAGATCAGGCAGCCCCAGAAAAAACGAACAAGGGACGCACCGTTTACAGCAGAAAAAACCCCGGGGCAGCAAAAACAGAAAGGGATGGGAAAAATCCTTGACATGAGAAAAATGAAAGGGGCCCAAAACCAAACCCGGGACGGAGAAACCCCGGACACAAAAATGAAGGACCAATCCCCCAGCCCCGGAAAGCCAAAGTCCTGTAAAAGGGGAAATTTGGGTTTAGTACCCCTACCCCCGGGGTGGAGAAATCCTGGAAGGAAAAACTGACGGGCCCCCTACCCCACGACCGGGCGGGGGAATTCTGGGCACGAGAAATGAAGGGCCAATACCCACACCACCCGGGGGAGAGGAAAAATTTGGGCACAAAAATGAAGGGCCAATACCACAGCCCAAAGGAACAGAAAAAATCTTGGGCACGAAAAAAGGGAAAAGGGCCCAAAACCACACCACCAGGACGGGAAAAAATCCTGGACAGAAAATGGAAAGAGCTAAACCACAACCCCCGGGTGGAGGGAAAACCCGGACATGAAAAAGTGAAGGGCCAATACTAAGCAAACCCAAAAGGAGAAAAACCCGGGCACAAAATGTGAAAGCTAATACCCACCACCAGGGTGGAAAATCCCCGGACACAGAAAGTGAAGGGGCCAAAAACCCCAGCACCCGGAAAAGGAGAAAATTCCCGGGGCACGAGATGTGGGAAAAGCAAAAACCACACCACCGGGATGGAGAAATTTCCCGGAACGAGAAAAAAAAGACCCAAAACCACACCACCAGGACGGAGAAATCCTGGAAAAGGGGATGTGAAGAGTAAAAACCACCCCACCGGGATGGAAAAAAATTTCCCGGACCCAGAAGTGAAGGGCCAATACCACAAACACCGGAACGGAGAAATCCTGGACACGAGAAAACAAGCCACAACAGTTAAATTCGGGACAGGAGCAGCAACCAGTCACCAAAGAAACCCCCAAAAAAAAAATTTAAATAGAGTACATACTCCGAACCCGGGCAGACAAATTTTTAAAATTTTTTACTTCAAAAACTGTTTGTTTTTCACAATCAGAGTTGGAGAGTAAAAGGCCTTGCAGTGTCGACACTTCATTTTAACAGCCCAATTAGTAGGGGGTGAAAAACACTTCCGGACCCGCTTTATTCTGAAAATACCGCAAATTATTTATTTCTCACATTTGTGCTCCTATTATGTCATAAAAACCTTTTACAGGGCATTTCGCATTTTAGTACAATTTTGTTATTGATGATTTCCCCTGTAACTGATAGAAGCACCAGTTACAGGGGAAATTCAGTCTCCTGGCTGCACTACAGAACTGATCTGTGTCTGCTTGGAGCCCGCAGCTCCTGGACCTTCCTAGTACTCGATGATCACATGACTGGTGGGACCAGAGGATGAACTGCTGTTAACCCTTTTTATACTGTGTACACAGGGTTTGTTCAGCACAGTGTGTGCAGTGATCAGGAAAGCAGTGATAGCATTAATCGATCTCTAAGGGAAGTCTGTCAGTGTCTGACAGCAGGTACCCATTGCTGCAGAGACAAGATCTTCCTTCAGCTGCTCTACTATGCAGTGATGTTCTAAAAGTGGCATAGTTATATGCGGATCGCCGCTATCTTTAAAGTTGTTGGTCAGTACAGAAACGATGATGGACAATTCTGTACCACCTTCGACTTGGTGTGATTTGCCATCATATTAGCCATGCCAGCTCTTGGTGCACATCGTTGAATATTTCTATGTACATTCTTACATTCTTTCTATATAGTTCCATTATATCATCCGATATGGTATAACAAAAATGCCATTAAAGGGAATCTGTCACCAGATTTTTGCCAACAAATCTAAGAGAAGCATGATGTAGAGACAGAGACCCTGATTCCATGTGATTGTGTCACTTACTTGGCTACTTTCTGTAGTTTTGATAAAATCACTGATTTATAATCAGGAGATTATCAGTAGAGGACTAGTAGACCTAGTCCACACGCCCATCACTTAATCACAGCTTTTTGCCTATGCACAGTGAACACAGAACGCTGCCAATCAGTGATGGAGGCGGGGTTATACAGAGCTCAGCATTCAGAGAACTAGTAGATCTGTTGCAGATAAAACAGAGATGTTATCAAAACTGCAGCAAGCAGCCCAGTAAGTGACACATTGCCGTAATCAGAGTCTCCGACCCTAGATCATGTTGCACTTAAATGGAGTATCAAAAACTTGGTGACAGATTCCTTTTAATAATGCAATCCCGTTTAAAGAAAACCTGTCACCAATTTGGACAATAGCACTTTTTTATTTAGAACTGATGAGGCTGGTGTACCCACTTTCACAATTCATATCTATAATCCTTTCTAAAAGTTTCATCTCAATCTCTACTCACCTAGCCTGAATGACAGCTCTTCACTGCATCTCCTCACTGCTGCTCTCACACTGCTCAGGTACAAGCTGCAGCTGTCAGTGTGGCTGGTTGGGCTGGGACTCATGAGCGCACTTACACTTTAGGCCGTGTTCACACAGTGGATTTGCAATGCATTTTTTGTTTGTTTTTTTGCTGTGATTTTCTGAAATTTCTGCATTTTTACCACATTTTTAGAAAATGTCAGCCAAAAACATATTGTGTGAAAACAGCCTTAGGGCTCATACTCAATGTTGAGAAAAACAGAAAAGTGCAATCCGATAAAAATCGGAGAGCACTCGGATCAATGTTATTCAATGGGTGACATCTCATCTGCGATTTTTTTCTCAGCTGAAATCGTACTGAGGAAAAAAATCGCAGCATGCTGCGACTTGCTGCGTATCTCAGATGAGACTCGCCAATGCAAGCCTATGGGTGCGAGAAAAAAAATCGCACAGCACTCGGACCATGCGAATGCTGTCCAATTTTTACACATCGGTGTCCTTTGAAAAGCCGGCAATTCATCTGCCGCATGCAGTAAAATCACACTGATAGGTTATAATATAATAGAATATATATCTATATATATATAGATATATAGATTTAATCGACATATATATATATAAATATATATATATATACAGTGGGTACAGAAAGTATTCAGACTATTCACTCTTTGTTTCATTGCGGCCATTTGGTAAATTCAAAAAAGTTCATTTTTTGTCTCATTAATGTACACTCTGAACCGCATCTTGACTGAAAAAAAAACCAGAAATGTAGAAATTTTTGCAATTTTATTAAAAAAGAAAAACTGAAATATCACATGGTCATAAGTATTCTGACCCTTGGCTCAGTATTGAGCAGAAGCACACTTTTGAGCTAGTACAGTCATGAGTCTTCTTGGGAATGATGCAACAAGTTTTTCACACCTGGATTTGGGTATCCTCTGCCATTCTTCCTTGCAGATCTTCTCCAGTTCCGTCAGGTTTGATGGTGACGTTGGTGAACAGCCATTTTCAGGTCTCTCCAGAGATGCTCAATTGGGTTTAGGTCAGGGCTCTGGCTGGGTCAGTCAAGAATGGTCACAGAGTTGTTCTGAAGCCATCCTTTGTTATTTTAGCTGTGTACTTAGGGTCATTGTCTTGGAAGGTGAACGTTCAGCCAAGTCTGAGGTCCAGAGCACTCTGGAAGATGTTTTCATCCAGGATATCACTGTACTTGAACGCATTCATGTTTCCTTCAATTGCAACCAGTCGTCCTGTACCTGCAGCTGAAAAACACCCCCATAGCATGATGCTGCCACCACCATGTTTTACTGTTGGGATTGTATTGGGCAGGTGATGAGCAGTGCCTGGTTTTCTTTGTCTAATATTTACATTTGTTTGGTGATCTAAAACATTTATGTTTGACATACAAGAGAATAGGAAATGAAGAAGGGGGAAAACACTTTTTCACAGAACTGTATTACACCCAATAGTTAATCGGAAATGGATTTATAAATTTGGTCTGCTGGCATTGCTCCCAGACAAACGTTTACCTGTAGGCCATTGATATATATTGACTACAAATATAGGTCTTTATTATTAAGGGAAAAATAAATCCAAACCTACTGGTCCCTGTGTGCGGTGCTCTGTGGTGCGGTAGGGCTCCGCCAGCATTTTGTGAAAGCCCAGAACCAGGGCCGGCTCCAGGTTTTTATGGGCCCCGGGCGAAAGAGCCTCAGTGGGCCCCTTTAACACAGACCACGATTCATGATGCACAGATACAGCAGAGAAATATAGGTAAGTACAATGCCAAATACTTCACTTCTTCCATTACATGAGTGATATCTATTGTAAATTGTACAATAGCTCAAAAACCGCCAAATCCTCACAGCGCACAGTACAGACCGGACAGTACAGACCTCCGGAGGCCACCGCATCACAATAATGGTTGTGCGGGGGGCTCCAGGAAAATGGCCACTGGTGGCGGCGCATGCTCAGATTGAGATCTTGGCCCCCTCGCACCACAGAGCACCGCAGCCATTTTCACCCGCAGTGGAGGTGGTGGAGAGAACGCTGAGGTGTGGTGGTGAGAGCAATGATGAGACTGGTGGAGAGAACACTGAGGTGTTGTGGGGGACAACTATAATGAGTGTGGGGGAGAACAATGATTAGGGTGAGGAGGAATGATGATGGGGATGGTGAGAGGACACTGAGGTGTGGTAGGGGAGAAGAGGACGTTATATATGGATGTAAAAATAATTTGGGTGGAGGAGGAGGGTGCTAAGCCCCTGATAGCGTCCTCCCCATATTACAATTCAGTATGACACTATCAGGGACTTAAAATTTATTGGGGAGTGGGAAAGGAGGCGATAAGGTGCATAGAACTCTTTATAATGAATTGAAAGGTCGGAGAAGACGCTGTCAGGGACTTGTAATGAATTGGGAGGTGGCGGAGGATGCTCAGTACCTGATAATGTCTTCTCCAACCCCCAAATTAATTTTGATGCTATCAAGTACTTATAATGAATGATGGGGACACAGGACAGGGACTAAGGCTATGTGCACACGTTAATGGATTTGCAGGAGAAAATTCTGCTGCATATCCTAATGTATTGGTAGGAAGAAAGAGAGTAAAATACATTTATTTTTTTATGCAAATTGCCTCTTCAAACAAAGAGGACTTGTACTCTATAGTGCCACCTATTGGAAGTAGCGATCCTACAAGTCACAATCAACCCTTTAACGAGTCTTGTAATATGACTTAGGATAAAAGCCAAATCAGAATCTCCATTTGCAGACACTGTGTTTCGGACTGTTGGTCCTCGTCAGTGCAAAGTAGGAGAGATCTGATTTGGCTAGATGAGAGGCTTTGCCAGGCTTTTGTTACATATTTTCCCCCATTAGTACGGGTGAGATACGCTGCAAGAATTGACATTATGCAGATTTTAATCTGCTGCAAATCTGCAAGGAAAAAATAAGCAACATGTGTATGAGACTTCAGGGATCTCATTCACTTTTCCTGTACTGTAAACCCTTGTGTACTTTCCATGTGCACATAGCCTTACCGGTAATTGGGGAGACTGAATAGTTTATATTTATTGGGTGGTGGAGATTATAGGTAATGGGGGGCACAGTGCTGCTTACTACTTTATATTTTGATTGGTGTGTGGCTAATAGTATATTAATGGTGGAGTCCATATGTGTATTCAGGGGCGCAGAGCTTGGGAGACACATGTATGTATGCAGTGAATGTGACCTTGTTATTTTTAAGGCTGCGACGATCACTGTGACAAGACAAGTCGTGGCTGGGAGATGTTGACATAAAGGTTTGACCAGATGGGGAAAAAGCAGCAGAAAATAACTTTAATTAGACGTCAGTGGTAAGTTCCTGGATGTAAATATTATTCTGTATCTGTTCTGTATGATGTGGGGTGACAATGTTATCTGTAAAATTCCTTAGGCTGCATTCTCACATTTGTGGGAATGTCTGTGTGCTGCCAGATTTTTTTTATCACATGGCACACGGACTCATAGAGCTTTTTAAGTCCTTTCACACATGTGTGAAAATTACGACTCTGAGAATGAGATCCATGAGGGTCAGAGAATGTTCTGTTCTGATCCGATTTTGAGGATCAGAATAAGACAAGCCTAATGCTTCTGTAAAAGCACGCAGCACACTGACACTGCACACATATACAGGATTCTAGCATTATTATGCATAGCACAGTCCTTTAGTATATAGTGTACTCACTTATTAGGTATAGTGCTATCCCTTAGTATATAATGTACTCACTTATGTGTAGCACAGTCCTTTAATATATATAGTGTACTCACTTATGTATAGCACACTCACTTAGTATATAGTGTAGTCACTTATTATGTATAGCACAGTCCCTTAGTATACAGTCCCTGACAGAAGTTATGTCGCTTATCCATGTGATGTAAACAAAAGCTTATAACCTGACGCTAAATTCATCCATTGGTTGTATAAATTATTCTTTTGAAAGCTGAAACCCTCCGAAATGTGGTTTAGGTTACGAAAATATATTGGCATCAATGCAGAAATATTGATCATTTAATGGACACAGAATGGTCAGATTTTGGCAAGACAAATGTTTTGTCGCCTGGTCATATAATGCACCCAATCCTAGTTTACATCCTCACCTGTGCTCAGTAATAATCGGTTAATTAGTGGGTGTGTATAAAAAGAAACCCAGCACCCAGACCTTCACTTGAACTGCAACTTGAGCTCTGACAACATGCCAAAAATCCATCCTGCGACCAAAGCCTGGATTATCAAGAGGCTGAAGACCAGATCCACTGCAGAGGTGGCTGACACCTTTAATGTGTCTCAGCGTTAAGTACAAAGAATTAAAAAAAGATTTGAAGAGACTGGAGACGTGTTTGACAAGCCCAGGTCCAGCAGACCCCGCAAGACAACTGCTCAGGAGGAACGTTTGTTGGTTAGAAAATCCAAAGCAAGCCCCTCTTCCACTGCAGCAGAGCTCCAACAAGCCTGGTCACCTCAAGTCCTTGTGTCAACTAGAACAGTTTGTAGGATTCTGTCTCAAAATGGTCGAATCAGTGCCCAGAAGCCAGCACTAAACAAAAGGCAAATAAAAAACCGTGTGGCATTTGCAAAGTCCCACAGCCTGCTAAACAGATGGATGCTGGAAAAGTGTCAGAAGGTGGATTTCTCTGATGAATCTTCAGTAGAATTACACCACAGCCGCTGCAAATACTGCAGGAGACCTACTGGAGCCCGTATGGATCCAAAATGCACCCAGAAAATAGTTAAATTTGGTGGTAGAAAGATCATGGTCTGGTGTTACATTCAGTATGGGGTGTGCGAAACATTTGCAAAGTGGACGGCAATATCAATAGCCTAAAATATCAAGAAGCATTAGCTACCTCTTACATTCCAAATCATAAAAGGGGTCAAATTCTGCAGCAGGCTGGTGCTCCATCTCATATATCCATCTCTACAACAAAGTTCCTCCAGGCAAAAAAGATCACGGTGCTCAAGGACTGGCCAGCCAAGTCACCAGACATGAACATCATTGAGCATATTTGGGGTAGGATGAAAGAGGAAGCTTGGAAGACAAAACCAAAGAATCTAGATGAACTCTGGGAGCATGTAAGACTGCATTCTTTGCTATTCCTGATGACTTCATTAATAAATTGTATGAATCATTGTTGAACCGCATGGATGCAGTCCTTCAAGCTCATGGAAGTCACACAAAATATTAACCCCTTAATGTCCATTGACGTGCACAGTCCGTCATGGCAAGGTGTCAGTTTTGGCACCTTGACGGACTGTGCACGTCATGCCTTTGAACTACCACTGCATGTAAACACGCAGTGGTAGTTCAGTGCCGACAGCTGTCTCAGACAGCTGACAGGCACGGCAAGCGGTGCGGGGACCTTTGCCGTCGGTCCCCGCACCCACAGCGCTGTGATTGGTCAGTCAATCTGAATGACCAAACAGCAGCGATCGCGCAGGAGATGCTGAAATTTCAGCATCTCCAGCGCGATCAGTGCAGGAGCCGGAGGCTGCAGTGGCCGAGCTTCCTGCACTGACAGCCAGGAGCGGCGCCCCCGCCGCCCCTGGCTGTTAACCCCCTGACTGCTGCGATCGAGCGCGATCGCAGCGCTCAGGGGGGAGGCAGAGGGTCGGGAGCTCCCTCTGCCTCAGATTGGCGCCCTGCAATGTATTTGCAAGGCGCGATCTCTGCCTTGATGACCGGGGTGTCATGACAACCTCCGGGTCATCTAGCTACGGAAAGCTGCTGTGATCATGCTCACAGCAGCTTTCACCATAGGTACAATGCATTGCAATGCTGGAGCATTGCAATGCATTGTAACTGCAATAAAAATTAAAAAAAGTGAAAGTCCCATAAAGGGACAAGTTAAAAAAAAAAGCATTTTTTAAAAAAAATTGTAAAAAAAATATTAAAAAATAATTTTAAAAAATCCCCTAAAAAATACACATTTTTATGTAATAAAAAAAAAAAATACACATGTTTGGTACCGACGCATCCGTAAAAATCCCATCTATAAAAGCGTAACCCTAGTTAACCCCTTCAGTGAAAGCCGTAAAATAAAAACACAAAAAAGTAGTAAATTATACTTTTTCCAAGCGGTATCATCATACCGCTTGGAAAAAGTGCAATAACACGCGATCAAAAAGTGGGATACAAATAACCATGGTACCGCTGTAAACGTCATCTTGTCCCGCAAAAAACAAGCTGCTATACAGCATCATCAGCAAAAAAATAAAAAAGTTATAGCTTGCGGAATAAACTGATGCAAAAATAATTATTTTTTCTATAAAATTTATTATTGTGTAAAAAAACGCCAAAACATAAAAAAATATATAAATGAGGTATCCCTGTAATCGCAGTGACCCGAAGAATAAAGCTGCTTTATCAATTTTACCACACGCGGAACGGAGGAAAAAAAAAAAAAAAACAATTCCTGAATTGCTGGTTTCTGTTCATTCTGCTTCCACAAAAATCAGAATAGGAAGCGATCAAAAAACGTTATGTGCCCGAATATGGTACCAATAAAAACGTCAGCTCGTCCCGCAAAAAATAAGCCCACAGATAACTGTGTCGGCCGAAATATGGAAAAATTATAGCTCTCAAAATACGGCGGTGCAAAAATTTCTTACAAAAATTCTTCCAAAAAAAAGCGTCTTTTAGAGTGTGACAGAAGCTAAACATGAAAAAAGGGTATAAATCTGGTATCGCTGTAATCGCACCGACCCGAGGAATAAAGTCGCCTAATCACTAATACCGCACAAGGAACGGCATTAAAAAGAAAACCAATTCTTCACCTTTTGTGGATTTGTTCATTCTGCCTCCCAAAGATCGCAGTAAGGCGATCACAGTGGTTCCCCCCACATATGGGGTATCAGCGTACTCAGGACAAAATGCACATCAACTTTTGGGGTCCTATTTCTCCTGTTACCCTTATAAAAATAAAAATTTGGGGGCAAAAAGGTCATTTTTGTGGAAAAAAAATATGATTTTTTTATTTTCACGGCTCTACGTTATAAACTTCTGTGAAGCCCTTGGGGGTTCAAAGTGCTGTCCACACACCTAGATAAGTTCCTTGGGGGTCTAGTTTGCAAATGGGGTCACTTGTGGGGGTTTCTACTGTTTAGGCACATCAGGGGCTCTCCAAGCATGACATGACACCCGCAGACCATTCCATCAAAGTCTGCATTTAAAAACGGTGCTCCTTCCCTTCCGAGCTCTGCCATGAGTCAAAATAGTGGTTCCTCCCCCACATATGGGGTATCAGCGTACTCAGGACAAATTGCACAATAACTTTTGGGGTCCTGTTACCCTTTGGAAAATAAAAATTGGGGGTGGAAAGATCATTTTTGTGGAAAAGATATGATTTTTAATTTTACAGCTCTACGTTATAACCTTCTGTGAAGCCCTTGGGGTTCAAAGCTCTCACCACACATCTAGATAAGTTCTTTGGGGGGTCTAGTTTCCAAAATGGGGTCACTTGTGGGGGGTTTTCACTGTTTAGGCACACAGGGACTCTCCAAATGCGACATGGCGTCCAATCTCAATTCCAGCCAAAAAAGTCAAATGGCGCTGCTTCCCTTCCAAGCTCTGCCATGCGCCCAATAGTGGTTTACCCCCACATATGGGGTATCAGTGTACTCAGGACTAATTGCACAATAACTTTTGGGGTCCTTTTATCCTTTGGAAAATAAAAATTGGGATGAAAAGATCATTTTTGTGGAAAAATATGATTTTTTAATTTTACGGCTCTACGTTAAAACCTTCTGTGAAGCCCTTGGGGTTCAAAGCTCTCACAACACATTTAGATAAGTTCTTGGGGGGTCTAATTTCCAAAATGTGGTCACTTGTGGGGGGTTTCCACTGTTTAGGCACACAGGGACTCTCCAAATGCGACATGGGTCCAATCTCAATTCCAGCCAAAAAAGTCAAATGGCGCTGCTTCCCTTCCGAGCTCTGCCATGGGCCAAAATAGTGGTTTACCCCCATATATGGGGTATCAGCATACTCAGGACTAATTGCACAATAACTTTTGGGGTCCTTTTATCCTTTGGAAAATAAAAATTGGGATGAAAAGATCATTTTTGTGGAAAAAATATGATTTTTAAATTTTACGGCTCTACGTTATAACCTTCTGTGAAGCCTTGGGGGTTCGAAGCTCTCACAACACATTTAGATAAGTTCCTTGGGGGTCTAGTTTCCAAAATAGGGTCACTTGTGGGGGGTTTCCATATCAGGGATTCCCCAAATGCGACATGGCGTCCAATCTCAATTCCAGCCAAAAAGTCAAATGGCGCTGCTTCTCTTCCGAGCTCTGCCATGCGCCCAAATGTGGTTTACCCCCACACATGGGGTATCGGTGTACTCAGGAGAAATTGTACAACAAATATTGTGGTTCATTTCTACTGATACCCTTGACAAAATTTAAAAAAATTGTGTCGAAAGAAACATTTTGGGAAAAAAAGTTAATGTTCATTTTTCCTTCCACATTGCTTCAATTCTTGTGAAGTACCTAAAGGGTTAATAAACTTCTTGAATTCACTTCAAATGTGAGGTGGTCCCTAAAAAAAATGGTTTTGTAAATTTTGTTGGAAAAATTAGAAATTGCTGTTCAACTTTTAACACTTATAACTTCCTAACAAAAAAAAAATTTTGGTTCCAAAATTGTGCTGATGTAAAGTACACATGTGGGAAATGTTATTTATTAACTATTTTTTGTGACATATCTCTCTGTTTAATGGCATAAAAATTAAAGTTTGAAAATTGCAAAATTTTCAAAATTTTTGCCATATTTCCGATTTTTTCATAAATAAATGCAAGTTATATTGAAGAAATTTTACCACTATCATGAAGTACAATATATCACGAGAAAACAATCTCAGAATCGCCAAGTCCGTTGAAGCGTTCCAGAGTTATAAGCACATAAAGTGACAGTGGTCAGAATTGTAAAAATTGGCCTGGTCTTTAACCCCTTAACAACTGCCGATACGCCTTTTAACGGCAGTCATTAAGGGTACTTTTTGGAAAAAGTGAATAGAGCCCCCAGAGGCGCATTTTCTCCCGGGTCTCGGCTACCGGGGGTAGCCGAGACCCCAGAGAACATGAATCGGGTCGGTTTTTACCAACCCGATGTTGCGATCGCCGTTATTAACCTATAACGGTGATCGCAACAAAAAAAAATCTGATGTGCCATTTAATTTCTCTGTCCCCTGATGTCGTCGGACATCAGAGGACAGAGAAAAAGGGTCCCCGGGACCCCCTTGTGTCCCCCAATGTGCCCATTGTGGCCCGCGGGCCCAACCTGCTTCCTCCAGTGGGCGCCGCATCTTGAATGGCGGGCGCATGCTCAGTGCGCCCGCCGCGTTCTGCCGGGGCGGGATGGGCAATTTTCTCTGGGGTCTCGGCTGCCGAGGGTAGCCGAGACCCCAGAGAACATGATCGGGTCGGTAGTTACCGACCCCGGTGTCGCGATCCCGTTATACTAAGTATAACTGCGACCGCAAAAAAAAAAAAAGATTTCTCTCCCCTCTGATGTGATCGCACATCAGAGGGGAGAGAATGAGGGTCCCCCGATCGCCCCCCTATACCTCCCGGTGTCTCTGTCCTCCTCAAGGCCCCAGGATCCGCGTCTTCTTCCTGTAAAAAAAAAATGCGGGCGCATGCGCAGTGCGCCCGCCGATCTGCTTGGCGGCAGATTCAAAAAAGTTTCATTCATTCTCACAATAGTGCATTTTGATCACTGTGATAAACTATCACAGTGATCAAAATAAAAAAAAAAAAGTACATAACCCCCCCCCCCCTTTATCCCCTCTTAGTTAGGGACATATAATAAAAAAATAGAAATTTATTTTTTTTTCATTTTTCTGTTAGGGTTTAGGGTTAAGGCTAGGGTTAGGGTTATAATTAGGGTTAGGGTTATAATAAGGTTAGGGTTATAATTAGGGTTTGGGTTATAATTAGGGTTGGCTGGGTTCATACTGCGTTATGGCAAATCCGTTAGATGGACGCGTTACACCGCGGTATAACGTGGTGTAACGCAGTCCGTTAAAGCTGCCCCTTCAACCCCCATTTGAGGACGCATCACGACGAATGCCGTAAAGCGGCATGCTTCGCGACGTGCCATCATTCAGTGACGGAGCCTCGGACGCGGGCTGCAGTGTCTGGGCTCCGTACCGCTAGCGCAGATGAATCATCTGCTGATTCCTCTGCCTTGCGGGGATAGCATAAAAGCGAACGCGTTTGTTATACCGTTACCAGCCGTCAATGCTATGTGTTGAACGGGGTGGTAAAATGCAAATGAACCCAGCCTTAGGGTTAGGGTTATAATTGGGTTAGGGTTGCCTTTGGGTTAGGGTTACAATTAGGTTTAGGGTTAGGGCTACATTTGGGTTAGGGTTACAATTAGGGTTAAGGTTACAATTAGGGTTTAGGGTTGGGATTAGGGGTGTGTTGGGGTTAGGGTTGGAGCTAGAAATTTAGGGTTTTCCACTATTTAGGCAATCAGGGGGTCTCCAAACATGACGTGGCGTTCAAAAAGTCAGATGGCGCTCCTCCCTTCCGAGCCCTGCCGTGCGCCCAACAGTGGTTTACCCCAACATATGGGTGTCAGCGCACTCAGGACAAATTGCCACCAATTTTTGGGGTTATAATTTCTCTTGTTACCCTTGGGAAATAAAAAAATAGCTGGCTAAAAAAAATCATTTTTGGAGGAAAAAAATATTTTTTATTTTCACGGCTCTGCGTTTATTTAAAATTTTTTGGAAGCACTTTGGGGTTTTAAAGTGCTCACCACACATCTAGATAAGTTCCTTAGGGGTCTAGTTTCCAAAATTGGGGGCACTTGTGGGGGTTTTCCACTGTTTTAGGTCATCTGGGGCACTGCAAACGGAACATGACCCCCATCAACGTCTGCATTCAAAAACGTTATTACTTTCCTTTCCAAGCCCTGCTGTGCGCCAAAACATTTTCCCCCCCCCCCATATATTGGTATCAGCGTACTCAGGACAAATTGGACAACAACTTTTGGTGTCCAATTTCCTTGTGAAAAATCAAAAATTTGGGACTAAAAAATCATTTTTGTGGAAAATTGATTTATTTTTTTTTTTCACACCCAGGGATTATAAACTTTTGTGAAACACTTGGGGTCAAAGTGCTCACCAAAAGATCTGGATAAGGTTACTTTGGGGTCTAGTTTCCAAATGGGGTCACTTGTGGGGTTTTCCCTGTTTAGGCTCATCTGGGCACTGCAAACGGAACATGACCCCCAAACAAAGTCTGTATTCCAAAACTTTTTACTTCCTTTCCAAGCCCTGCCGTGCGCCCAAACAGTTTCCCCCCCCCCCCCCATATTTTGGTATCAGCGTACTCAGGACAAATTGGACAACAACTTTTTGGTGTCCAATTTCCTTGTGAAAAATAAAAAATTTGGGACTAAAAATCATTTTTGTGGAAAATAGATTTTTTTTTTCACACCCGGCCATTATAAACTTTTGTGAAACCACTTGGGGTTCAAAGTGCTCACCACAGATCTAGATAAGTTACTTAGGGGTCTAGTTTCCAAATAGGGGTCACTTGTGGGGTTTCCACTGTTTTAGGCTCATCTGGGCACTGCAAACGGAGCATGACCCCCATCAACGTCTGTAATTCCAAAACTTTATTACTTCCTTTCCAAGCCCTGCCGTGCGCCCAAGACAGTTTCCCCCCACACATATTTGGTATCAGCGTACTCAGACAAATTGGCAAAACTTTTAGGGTCCAATTTCCTTGTGAAAAATAAAAAATTTGGGACTAAAAAATCATTTTTGTGGAAAATTGTTTTTTTTTTTTTTTCACACCAGGCATGTATAAACTTTGTGAAACACTTGGGGGTTCAAAGTGCTCACAACAGATCTAGATAAGTTCCATAGGGGTCTAGTTTTCCAAAAATGGTGTTACTTGTGGGGGGTTTCCACTGTTTAGGCGCATCAGGGGCTCTCCAAACGCGACATGTGTCCAATCTCAATTCCAGCCATTTTGGTTTGAAAAAAGTCAAACGGTGCTGCTTCCATTCCAAGCCCTGCCGTGCGCCCAAACAGTGGTCCCCCCCCATATATGGGGTATCGCATGCTAGTGACAATTGCACAAAAATTTTGGGTCTTGTTACCCTTGGGAAAATAAAAATTTGGGTGAAAAGATACATTTTTGTGGAAAAAATATGATTTTTATTTTCACGTCTACGTTATAAACTTGTGTGAATCACTTGGAGGTTCAAAGTGCTCACCACAATCTAGATAAGTTCCTTAAGGGGTCTAGTTTCCAAAATGGGGTCACTTGTTGGGGGTTTCCACTGTTTAGGCACATCAGGGCTCTCAAACGCGACATGGCATCCAGCCAATTCTGCGTTTTGAAAAAGTCAAACAGCGCTCCTTCCCTTGCGACCTCTGCCGTGCGCCAAAAAGTGTTTACCCCCACATATGGGGTTATCAGCATGCTCAGGACAAATTGCACAAAAAACTTTTTGCGGTCTTGTTACCCTTGGGAAATTAAAAATTGGGGTGAAAAGTATCATTTTTGTGGAAAAAAATGATTTTTTTTTTCACGGCTCATGTTATAAACTTGTGTGAAGCACTTGGAGGTTCAAAGTGCTCGTCACCACACATCTAGATAAGTTCCTTAATGGTCTTGTTTCCAAACTGGGGCACTTGTGGGATGTTTCCACATGTTTAGGCAACATCAGGGGCTATCTAAACGCGACATGGCATTCAGCCAATTCTGCGTTGAAAAAGTCAAACGGCGCTCCTTCCTTGCGACCTCTGCCATGTGCCATAAAGTGGTTTACCCCCCATAAGGGTTTTCGGCGATTCAGAAAATTGACAAAAAATTAGTTTAAAATTTTTTTTAAAATTTTTAAAAA
>JARQOD010000001.1:277514109-277701946 GCA_033576555.1 Oophaga sylvatica
GCACCTAATTCACACTGGTTTGGTGTGCCAGTCAGTTTTCTTTTACTTCTATGTTAGCTTACTGACGGAGCACTCCGCCCATCACCATGTGGTGATTTTAATTATAGCAGGTTCCTGCTCACCCAGAAAAGGCAGCTTTACTGACAGAGGTGTCCACATTCACCCAGGAATTCAGATATCAGCCTAATAGAGGTATGTTCACATAGGCAGGGACCCCTACGTTCTGAGACCACCTTGACGTTGGTGTATGGGGAGGCATTATTTGGCCAAATTTTGTGCAAAGCGTCTCATTCATTTTTTTCTAATATTCAAAAGCCATATTGCTATTCATGTTTCATATTTCACATTGACTTGCTTTGGCACGATAGAGTGCAACCTTTTTTTGTATATTGTCTATGGAGGTAGCTGCTCCTGGTTTGCACCTAATTCACACTGGTTTGGATGTGCCAGTCAGTTTTCTTTTACTTCTATGTTAGCTTACTGACGGAGCACTCCGCCCATCACATGTGGTGATTTTAATTATAGCAGGTTCCTGCTCACCCAGAAAAGGCAAGCTTTACTGACAGAGGTGTCCACATTCACCCAGGAATTCAGATATCAGCCTAATAGAGGTATGTTCACATAGGCAGGGACCCATACGTTCTGAGACCACCTTGACGTTGGTGTATGGGCAGGCATTATTTGGCCAAATTTTGTGCAAAGCGTCTCATTCATTTTTTTCTAATATTCAAAAGCCATATTGCTATTCATGTTTCATATTTCACATTGACTTGCTTTGGCACGATAGAGTGCAACCTTTTTTTGTATATTGTCTATGGAGGTAGCTGCTCTGGTTTGCACCTAATTCACACTGGTTTGGATGTGCCAGTCAGTTTTCTTTTACTTCTATGTTAGCTTACTGACGGAGCACTCCGCCCTCACCATGTGGTGATTTTAATTATAGCAGGTTCCTGCTCACCCAGAAAGGCAAGCTTTACTGACAGAGGTGTCCACATTCACCCAGGAATTCAGATATCAGCCTAATAGAGGTATGTTCACATAGGCAGGGACCCATACGTTCTGAGACCACCTTGACGTTGGTGTATGGGCAGGCATTATTTGGCCAAATTTTGTGCAAAGCGTCTCATTCATTTTTTTTCTAATATTCAAAAGCCATATTGCTATTCATGTTTCATATTTCACATTGACTTGCTTTGGCCACGATAGAGTGCAACCTTTTTTTGTATATTGTCTATGGAGGTAGCTGCTCCTGGTTTGCACCTAATTCACACTGGTTTGGATGTGCCAGTCAGTTTTTTTTTACTTCTATGTTAGCTTACTGACGGAGCACTCCGCCCATCACCATGTGGTGATTTTAATTATAGCAGGTTCCTGCTCACCCAGAAAAGGCAAGCTTTACTGACAGAGGTGTCCACATTCACCCAGGAATTCAGATATCAGCCTAATAGAGGTATGTTCACATAGGCAGGGACCCATACGTTCTGAGACCACCTTGACGTTGGTGTATGGGCAGGCATTATTTGGCCAAATTTTGTGCAAAGCGTCTCATTCATTTTTTTCTAATATTCAAAAGCCATATTGCTATTCATGTTTCATATTTCACATTGACTTGCTTTGGCACGATAAGTGCAACCTTTTTTTGTATATTGTCTATGGAGGTAGCTGCTCCTGGTTTGCACCTAATTCACACTGGTTTGGATGTGCCAGTCAGTTTTCTTTTACTTCTATGTTAGCTTACTGACGGAGCACTCCGCCCATCACCATGTGGTGATTTTAATTATAGCAGGTTCCTGCTCACCCAGAAAAGGCAAGCTTTACTGACAGAGGTGTCCACATTCACCCAGGAATTCAGATATCAGCCTAATAGAGGTATGTTCACATAGGCAGGGACCCATACGTTCTGAGACCACCTTGACGTTGGTGTATGGGCAGGCATTATTTGGCCAAATTTTGTGCAAAGCGTCTCATTCATTTTTTTCTAATAATTCAAAAGCCATATTGCTATTCATGTTTCATATTTCACATTGACTTGCTTTGGCACGATAGAGTGCAACCTTTTTTTGTATATTGTCTATGGAGGTAGCTGCTCCTGGTTTGCACCATAATTCACACTGGTTTGGATGTGCCAGTCAGTTTTCTTTTACTTCTATGTTAGCTTACTGACGGAGCACTCCGCCCATCACCATGTGGTGATTTTAATTATAGCAGGTTCCTGCTCACCAGAAAAGGCAAGCTTTACTGACAGAGGTGTCCACATTCACCCAGGAATTCAGATATCAGCCTAATAGAGGTATGTTCACATAGGCAGGGACCCATACGTTCTGAGACCACCTTGACGTTGGTGTATGGGCAGGCATTATTTGGCCAAATTTTGTGCAAAGCGTCTCATTCATTTTTTTCTAATATTCAAAAGCCATATTGCTATTCATGTTTCATATTTCACATTGACTTGCTTTGGCACGATAGAGTGCAACCTTTTTTTGTATAAAATAAAGTTAAGTACATAATAAGGAGTTTACTTTTTTTTTTCTTTCGAATGTTCAAATCCTGTCAGTTTTATGCCCTTTTTGCTAGTATCCTGGGGAAGTGAATAGAAAAGAAGGGCCCATTCTTCCTTTTTTTTCTTTTTTTTGTAGCAACTATTTCAAGGGGGCTTGGACTAGTGAATTAGACTGGCAGCAGCTTTCTTTTTTTATAGTTTTTTTTTTTTTTTTGCTTTTCTAGGTATTTTTTTTTATTTATTTCTCACATTTGTGCTCCTATTATGTCATAAAAACCTTTTACAGGGCATTTCGGCATTTTAGTACAATTTTGTTATTGATGATTTCCCCTGTAACTGAATAGAAGCACCAGTTACAGGGGAAATTCAGTCTCCTGGCTGCACTACAGAACTGATCTGTGTCTGCTTGGAGCCCGCAGCTCCTGGACCTTCCTAGTACTCGATGATCACATGACTGGTGGGACCAGAGGATGAACTGCTGTTAACCTTTTTATACTGTGTACACAGGGTTTGTTCAGCACAGTGTGTGCAGTGATCAGGAAAGCAGTGATAGCATTAATCGATCTCTAAGGGAAGTCTGTCAGTGTCTGACAGCAGGTACCCATTGCTGCAGAGACAAGATCTTCCTTCAGCTGCTCTACTATGCAGTGATGTTCTAAAAGTGGCATAGTTATATTGCGGATCGCCGCTATCTTTAAAGTTGTTGGTCAGTACAGAAACGATGATGGACAATTCTGTACCACCTTCGACTTGGTGTGATTTGCCATCATATTAGCCATGCCAGCTCTTGGTGCACATCGTTGAATATTTCTATGTACATTCTTACATTCTTTTATATAGTTCCATTATATCATCCGATATGGTATAACAAAAATGCCATTAAAGGGAATCTGTCACCAGATTTTTGCCAACAAATCTAAGAGAAGCATGATGTAGAGACAGAGACCCTGATTCCATGTGATTGTGTCACTTACTTGGCTACTTTCTGTAGTTTTGATAAAATCACTGATTTATAATCAGGAGATTATCAGTAGAGGACTAGTAGACCTAGTCCACACGCCCATCACTTAATCACAGCTTTTTGCCTATGCACAGTGAACACAGAACGCTGCCAATCAGTGATGGAGGCGGGGTTATACAGAGCTCAGCATTCAGAGAACTAGTAGATCTGTTGCAGATAAAACAGAGATGTTATCAAAACTGCAGCAAGCAGCCCAGTAAGTGACACATTGCCGTAATCAGAGTCTCCGACCCTAGATCATGTTGCACTTAAATGGAGTATCAAAAACTTGGTGACAGATTCCTTTTAATAATGCAATCCCTGTTTAAAGAAAACCTGTCACCAATTTGGACAATAGCACTTTTTTATTTAGAACTGATGAGGCTGGTGTACCCACTTTCACAATTCATATCTATAATCCTTTCTAAAAGTTTCATCTCAATCTCTACTCACCTAGCCTGAATGACAGCTCTTCACTGCATCTCCTCACTGCTGCTCTCACACTGCTCAGGTACAAGCTGCAGCTGTCAGTGTGGCTGGTTGGGCTGGGACTCATGAGCGCACTTACACTTTAGGCCGTGTTCACACAGTGGATTTGCAATGCATTTTTTGTTTGTTTTTTTGCTGTGATTTTCTGAAATTTCTGCATTTTTACCACATTTTTAGAAAATGTCAGCCAAAAACATATTGTGTGAAAACAGCCTTAGGGCTCATACTCAATGTTGAGAAAAACAGAAAAGTGCAATCCGATAAAAATCGGAGAGCACTCGGATCAATGTTATTCAATGGGTGACATCTCATCTGCGATTTTTTTCTCAGCTGAAATCGTACTGAGGAAAAAAATCGCAGCATGCTGCGACTTGCTGCGTATCTCAGATGAGACTCGCCAATGCAAGCCTATGGGTGCGAGAAAAAAAATCGCACAGCACTCGGACCATGCGAATGCTGTCCAATTTTTACACATCGGTGTCCTTTGAAAAGCCGGCAATTCATCTGCCGCATGCAGTAAAATCACACTGATAGGTTATAATATAATAGAATATATATCTATATATATATAGATATATAGATTTAATCGACATATATATATATAAATATATATATATATACAGTGGGTACAGAAAGTATTCAGACTATTCACTCTTTGTTTCATTGCGGCCATTTGGTAAATTCAAAAAAGTTCATTTTTTGTCTCATTAATGTACACTCTGAACCCCATCTTGACTGAAAAAAAACCAGAAATGTAGAAATTTTTGCAATTTTATTAAAAAAAAAAACTGAAATATCACATGGTCATAAGTATTCTGACCCTTGGCTCAGTATTGAGCAGAAGCACACTTTTGAGCTAGTACAGTCATGAGTCTTCTTGGGAATGATGCAACAAGTTTTTCACACCTGGATTTGGGTATCCTCTGCCATTCTTCCTTGCAGATCTTCTCCAGTTCCGTCAGGTTTGATGGTGACGTTGGTGAACAGCCATTTTCAGGTCTCTCCAGAGATGCTCAATTGGGTTTAGGTCAGGGCTCTGGCTGGGTCAGTCAAGAATAGTCACAGAGTTGTTCTGAAGCCATCCTTTGTTATTTTAGCTGTGTACTTAGGGTCATTGTCTTGGAAGGTGAACGTTCAGCCAAGTCTGAGGTCCAGAGCACTCTGGAAGATGTTTTCATCCAGGATATCACTGTACTTGAACGCATTCATGTTTCCTTCAATTGCAACCAGTCGTCCTGTCCCTGCAGCTGAAAAACACCCCCATAGCATGATGCTGCCACCACCATGTTTTACTGTTGGGATTGTATTGGGCAGGTGATGAGCAGTGCCTGGTTTTCTTTGTCTAATATTTACATTTGTTTGGTGATCTAAAACATTTATGTTTGACATACAAGAGAATAGGAAATGAAGAAGGGGGAAAACACTTTTTCACAGAACTGTATTACACCCAATAGTTAATCGGAAATGGATTTATAAATTTGGTCTGCTGGCATTGCTCCCAGACAAACGTTTACCTGTAGGCCATTGATATATATTGACTACAAATATAGGTCTTTATTATTAAGGGAAAAATAAATCCAAACCTACTGGTCCCTGTGTGCGGTGCTCTGTGGTGCGGTAGGGCTCCGCCAGCATTTTGTGAAAGCCCAGAACCAGGGCCGGCTCCAGGTTTTTATGGGCCCCGGGCGAAAGAGCCTCAGTGGGCCCCTTTAACACAGACCACGATTCATGATGCACAGATACAGCAGAGAAATATAGGTACAGTACAATGCCAAATACTTCACTTCTTCCATTACATGAGTGATATCTATTGTAAATTGTACAATAGCTCAAAAACCGCCAAATCCTCACAGCGCACAGTACAGACCGGACAGTACAGACCTCCGGAGGCCACCGCATCACAATAATGGTTGTGCGGGGGGCTCCAGGAAAATGGCCACTGGTGGCGGCGCATGCTCAGATTGAGATCTTGGCCCCCTCGCACCACAGAGCACCGCAGCCATTTTCACCCGCAGTGGAGGTGGTGGAGAGAACGCTGAGGTGTGGTGGTGAGAGCAATGATGAGACTGGTGGAGAGAACACTGAGGTGTTGTGGGGGACAACTATAATGAGTGTGGGGGAGAACAATGATTAGGGTGAGGAGGAATGATGATGGGGATGGTGAGAGGACACTGAGGTGTGGTAGGGGAGAAGAGGACGTTATATATGGATGTAAAAATAATTTGGGTGGAGGAGGAGGGTGCTAAGCCCCTGATAGCGTCCTCCCCATATTACAATTCAGTATGACACTATCAGGGACTTAAAATTTATTGGGGAGTGGGAAAGGAGGCGATAAGGTGCATAGAACTCTTTATAATGAATTGAAAGGTCGGAGAAGACGCTGTCAGGGACTTGTAATGAATTGGGAGGTGGCGGAGGATGCTCAGTACCTGATAATGTCTTCTCCAACCCCCAAATTAATTTTGATGCTATCAAGTACTTATAATGAATGATGGGGACACAGGACAGGGACTAAGGCTATGTGCACACGTTAATGGATTTGCAGGAGAAAATTCTGCTGCATATCCTAATGTATTGGTAGGAAGAAAGAGAGTAAAATACATTTATTTTTTTATGCAAATTGCCTCTTCAAACAAAGAGGACTTGTACTCTATAGCGCCACCTATTGGAAGTAGCGATCCTACAAGTCACAATCAACCCTTTAACGAGTCTTGTAATATGACTTAGGATAAAAGCCAAATCAGAATCTCCATTTGCAGACACTGTGTTTCGGACTGTTGGTCCTCGTCAGTGCAAAGTAGGAGAGATCTGATTTGGCTAGATGAGAGGCTTTGCCAGGCTTTTGTTACATATTTTCCCCCATTAGTACGGGTGAGATACGCTGCAAGAATTGACATTATGCAGATTTTAATCTGCTGCAAATCTGCAAGGAAAAAATAAGCAACATGTGTATGAGACTTCAGGGATCTCATTCACTTTTCCTGTACTGTAAACCCTTGTGTACTTTCCATGTGCACATAGCCTTACCGGTAATTGGGGAGACTGAATAGTTTATATTTATTGGGTGGTGGAGATTATAGGTAATGGGGGGCACAGTGCTGCTTACTACTTTATATTTTGATTGGTGTGTGGCTAATAGTATATTAATGGTGGAGTCCATATGTGTATTCAGGGGCGCAGAGCTTGGGAGACACATGTATGTATGCAGTGAATGTGACCTTGTTATTTTTAAGGCTGCGACGATCACTGTGACAAGACAAGTCGTGGCTGGGAGATGTTGACATAAAGGTTTGACCAGATGGGGAAAAAGCAGCAGAAAATAACTTTAATTAGACGTCAGTGGTAAGTTCCTGGATGTAAATATTATTCTGTATCTGTTCTGTATGATGTGGGGTGACAATGTTATCTGTAAAATTCCTTAGGCTGCATTCTCACATTTGTGGGAATGTCTGTGTGCTGCCAGATTTTTTTTATCACATGGCACACGGACTCATAGAGCTTTTTAAGTCCTTTCACACATGTGTGAAAATTACGACTCTGAGAATGAGATCCATGAGGGTCAGAGAATGTTCTGTTCTGATCCGATTTTGAGGATCAGAATAAGACAAGCCTAATGCTTCTGTAAAAGCACGCAGCACACTGACACTGCACACATATACAGGATTCTAGCATTATTATGCATAGCACAGTCCTTTAGTATATAGTGTACTCACTTATTAGGTATAGTGCTATCCCTTAGTATATAATGTACTCACTTATGTGTAGCACAGTCCTTTAATATATATAGTGTACTCACTTATGTATAGCACACTCACTTAGTATATAGTGTAGTCACTTATTATGTATAGCACAGTCCCTTAGTATACAGTCCCTGACAGAAGTTATGTCGCTTATCCATGTGATGTAAACAAAAGCTTATAACCTGACGCTAAATTCATCCATTGGTTGTATAAATTATTCTTTTGAAAGCTGAAACCCTCCGAAATGTGGTTTAGGTTACGAAAATATATTGGCATCAATGCAGAAATATTGATCATTTAATGGACACAGAATGGTCAGATTTTGGCAAGACAAATGTTTTGTCGCCTGGTCATATAATGCACCCAATCCTAGTTTACATCCTCACCTGTGCTCAGTAAATAATCGGTTAATTAGTGGGTGTGTATAAAAAGAAACCCAGCACCCCAGACCTTCACTTGAACTGCAACTTGAGCTCTGACAACATGCCAAAAATCCATCCTGCGACCAAAGCCTGGATTATCAAGAGGCTGAAGACCAGATCCACTGCAGAGGTGGCTGACACCTTTAATGTGTCTCAGCGTTAAGTACAAAGAATTAAAAAAAGATTTGAAGAGACTGGAGACGTGTTTGACAAGCCCAGGTCCAGCAGACCCCGCAAGACAACTGCTCAGGAGGAACGTTTGTTGGTTAGAAAATCCAAAGCAAGCCCCTCTTCCACTGCAGCAGAGCTCCAACAAGCCTGGTCACCTCAAGTCCTTGTGTCAACTAGAACAGTTTGTAGGATTCTGTCTCAAAATGGTCGAATCAGTGCCCAGAAGCCAGCACTAAACAAAAGGCAAATAAAAAACCGTGTGGCATTTGCAAAGTCCCACAGCCTGCTAAACAGATGGACGCTGGAAAAGTGTCAGAAGGTGGATTTCTCTGATGAATCTTCAGTAGAATTACACCACAGCCGCTGCAAATACTGCAGGAGACCTACTGGAGCCCGTATGGATCCAAAATGCACCCAGAAAATAGTTAAATTTGGTGGTAGAAAGATCATGGTCTGGTGTTACATTCAGTATGGGGGTGTGCGAAACATTTGCAAAGTGGACGGCAATATCAATAGCCTAAAATATCAAGAAGCATTAGCTACCTCTTACATTCCAAATCATAAAAGGGGTCAAATTCTGCAGCAGGCTGGTGCTCCATCTCATATATCCATCTCTACAACAAAGTTCCTCCAGGCAAAAAAGATCACGGTGCTCAAGGACTGGCCAGCCAAGTCACCAGACATGAACATCATTGAGCATATTTGGGGTAGGATGAAAGAGGAAGCTTGGAAGACAAAACCAAAGAATCTAGATGAACTCTGGGAGCATGTAAGACTGCATTCTTTGCTATTCCTGATGACTTCATTAATAAATTGTATGAATCATTGTTGAACCGCATGGATGCAGTCCTTCAAGCTCATGGAAGTCACACAAAATATTAACCCCTTAATGTCCATTGACGTGCACAGTCCGTCATGGCAAGGTGTCAGTTTTGGCACCTTGACGGACTGTGCACGTCATGCCTTTGAACTACCACTGCATGTAAACACGCAGTGGTAGTTCAGTGCCGACAGCTGTCTCAGACAGCTGACAGGCACGGCAAGCGGTGCGGGGACCTTTGCCGTCGGTCCCCGCACCCACAGCGCTGTGATTGGTCAGTCAATCTGAATGACCAAACAGCAGCGATCGCGCAGGAGATGCTGAAATTTCAGCATCTCCAGCGCGATCAGTGCAGGAGCCGGAGGCTGCAGTGGCCGAGCTTCCTGCACTGACAGCCAGGAGCGGCGCCCCCGCCGCCCCTGGCTGTTAACCCCCTGACTGCTGCGATCGAGCGCGATCGCAGCGCTCAGGGGGAGGCAGAGGGTCGGGAGCTCCCTCTGCCTCAGATTGGCGCCCTGCAATGTATTTGCAAGGCGCGATCTCTGCCTTGATGACCCGGGGTTGTCATGACAACCTCCGGGTCATCTAGCTACGGAAAGCTGCTGTGATCATGCTCACAGCAGCTTTCACCATAGGTACAATGCATTGCAATGCTGGAGCATTGCAATGCATTGTAACTGCAATAAAATTAAAAAAAGTGAAAGTCCCATAAAGGGACAAGTTAAAAAAAAAAGCATTTTTTTAAAAAAAATTGTAAAAAAAATATTAAAAAATAATTTTAAAAAAATCCCCTAAAAAATACACATTTTTATGTAATAAAAAAAAAAAAATACACATGTTTGGTACCGACGCTCCGTAAAAATCCCATCTATAAAAGCGTAACCCTAGTTAACCCCTTCAGTGAAAGCCGTAAAATAAAAACACAAAAAAGTAGTAAATTATACTTTTTCCAAGCGGTATCATCATACCGCTTGGAAAAAGTGCAATAACACGCGATCAAAAAGTGGGATACAAATAACCATGGTACCGCTGTAAACGTCATCTTGTCCCGCAAAAAACAAGCTGCTATACAGCATCATCAGCAAAAAAATAAAAAAGTTATAGCTTGCGGAATAAACTGATGCAAAAATAATTATTTTTTCTATAAAATTTATTATTGTGTAAAAAAACGCCAAAACATAAAAAAATATATAAATGAGGTATCCCTGTAATCGCAGTGACCCGAAGAATAAAGCTGCTTTATCAATTTTACCACACGCGGAACGGAGGAAAAAAAAAAAAAAAACAATTCCTGAATTGCTGGTTTTGTTCATTCTGCTTCCACAAAAATCAGAATAGGAAGCGATCAAAAAACGTTATGTGCCCGAATATGGTACCAATAAAAACGTCAGCTCGTCCCGCAAAAAATAAGCCCACAGATAACTGTGTCGGCCGAAATATGGAAAAATTATAGCTCTCAAAATACGGCGGTGCAAAAATTTCTTACAAAAAATTCTTCCAAAAAAAAGCGTCTTTTAGAGTGTGACAGAAGCTAAACATGAAAAAAGGGTATAAATCTGGTATCGCTGTAATCGCACCGACCCGAGGAATAAAGTCGCCTAATCACTAATACCGCACAAGGAACGGCATTAAAAAGAAAACCAATTCTTCACCTTTTGTGGATTTGTTCATTCTGCCTCCCAAAGATCGCAGTAAGGCGATCACAGTGGTTCCCCCCCACATATGGGGTATCAGCGTACTCAGGACAAAATGCACATCAACTTTTGGGGTCCTATTTCTCCTGTTACCCTTATAAAAATAAAAATTTGGGGGCAAAAAGGTCATTTTTGTGGAAAAAAATATGATTTTTTTATTTTCACGGCTCTACGTTATAAACTTCTGTGAAGCCCTTGGGGGTTCAAAGTGCTGTCCACACACCTAGATAAGTTCCTTGGGGGGTCTAGTTTGCAAAATGGGGTCACTTGTGGGGGTTTCTACTGTTTAGGCACATCAGGGGCTCTCCAAGCATGACATGACACCCGCAGACCATTCCATCAAAGTCTGCATTTAAAAACGGTGCTCCTTCCCTTCCGAGCTCTGCCATGAGTCAAAATAGTGGTTCCTCCCCCACATATGGGGTATCAGCGTACTCAGGACAAATTGCACAATAACTTTTGGGGTCCTGTTACCCTTTGGAAAATAAAAATTGGGGGTGGAAAGATCATTTTTGTGGAAAAGATATGATTTTTTAATTTTACAGCTCTACGTTATAACCTTCTGTGAAGCCCTTGGGGGTTCAAAGCTCTCACCACACATCTAGATAAGTTCTTTGGGGGGTCTAGTTTCCAAAATGGGGTCACTTGTGGGGGGTTTTCACTGTTTAGGCACACAGGGACTCTCCAAATGCGACATGGCGTCCAATCTCAATTCCAGCCAAAAAAGTCAAATGGCGCTGCTTCCCTTCCAAGCTCTGCCATGCGCCCAATAGTGGTTTACCCCCACATATGGGGTATCAGTGTACTCAGGACTAATTGCACAATAACTTTTGGGGTCCTTTTATCCTTTGGAAAATAAAAATTGGGATGAAAAGATCATTTTTGTGGAAAAAATATGATTTTTTAATTTTACGGCTCTACGTTAAAACCTTCTGTGAAGCCCTTGGGGTTCAAAGCTCTCACAACACATTTAGATAAGTTTCTTGGGGGGTCTAATTTCCAAAATGGGTCACTTGTGGGGGGTTTCCACTGTTTAGGCACACAGGGACTCTCCAAATGCGACATGGCGTCCAATCTCAATTCCAGCCAAAAAAGTCAAATGGCGCTGCTTCCCTTCCGAGCTCTGCCATGGGCCAAAATAGTGGTTTACCCCCATATATGGGGTATCAGCATACTCAGGACTAATTGCACAATAACTTTTGGGTCCTTTTATCCTTTGGAAAATAAAAATTGGGATGAAAAGATCATTTTTGTGGAAAAAATATGATTTTTAAATTTTACGGCTCTACGTTATAACCTTCTGTGAAGCCCTTGGGGGTTCGAAGCTCTCACAACACATTTAGATAAGTTCCTTGGGGGTCTAGTTTCCAAAATAGGGTCACTTGTGGGGGGTTTCCATATCAGGGATTCTCCAAATGCGACATGGCGTCCAATCTCAATTCCAGCCAAAAAAGTCAAATGGCGCTGCTTCCTTCCGAGCTCTGCCATGCGCCCAAATAGTGGTTTACCCCCACACATGGGGTATCGGTGTACTCAGGAGAAATTGTACAACAAATATTGTGGTTCATTTTCTACTGATACCCTTGACAAAATTTAAAAAAATTGTGTCGAAAGAAACATTTTGGGAAAAAAAGTTAAATGTTCATTTTTTCCTTCCACATTGCTTCAATTCTTGTGAAGTACCTAAAGGGTTAATAAACTTCTTGAATTCACTTCAAATGTGAGGTGGTCCCTAAAAAAAATGGTTTTGTAAATTTTGTTGGAAAAATTAGAAATTGCTGTTCAACTTTTAACACTTATAACTTCCTAACAAAAAAAAATTTTGGTTCCAAAATTGTGCTGATGTAAAGTACACATGTGGGAAATGTTATTTATTAACTATTTTTTGTGACATATCTCTCTGATTTAATGGCATAAAAATTAAAAGTTTGAAAATTGCAAAATTTTCAAAATTTTTGCCATATTTCCGATTTTTTCATAAATAAATGCAAGTTATATTGAAGAAATTTTACCACTATCATGAAGTACAATATATCACGAGAAAACAATCTCAGAATCGCCAAGATCCGTTGAAGCGTTCCAGAGTTATAAGCACATAAAGTGACAGTGGTCAGAATTGTAAAAATTGGCCTGGTCTTTAACCCCTTAACAACGCCGATACGCCTTTTAACGGCAGTCATTAAGGGTACTTTTTGGAAAAAGTGAATAGAGCCCCCAGAGGCGCATTTTCTCCGGGGTCTCGGCTACCGGGGGTAGCCGAGACCCCAGAGAACATGAATCGGGTCGGTTTTTACCAACCCGATGTTGCGATCGCCGTTATTAACCCTATAACGGTGATCGCAACAAAAAAAAAATCTGATGTGCCATTTAATTTCTCTGTCCCCTGATGTCGTCGGACATCAGAGGACAGAGAAAAAGGGTCCCGGGACCCCCCTTGTGTCCCCCAATGTGCCCATTGTGGCCCGCGGGCCCACCTGCTTCCTCCAGTGGGCGCCGCCATCTTGAATGGCGGGCGCATGCTCAGTGCGCCCGCCGCGTTCTGCCGGGGCGGGATGGGCAATTTTCTCTGGGGTCTCGGCTGCCGAGGGTAGCCGAGACCCCAGAGAACATGATCCGGGTCGGTAGTTACCGACCCCGGTGTCGCGATCGCCGTTATACTAAGTATAACTGCGACCGCAAAAAAAAAAAAAGATTTCTCTCCCCTCTGATGTGATCGCACATCAGAGGGGAGAGAATGAGGGTCCCCCGATCGCCCCCCCTATACCTCCCGGTGTCCTCTGTCCTCCTCAAGGCCCCAGGATCCCGGCGTCTTCTTCCTGTAAAAAAAAAAATGGCGGGCGCATGCGCAGTGCGCCCGCCGATCTGCTTGGCGGCAGATTCAAAAAAAGTTTCATTCATTCTCACAATAGTGCATTTTGATCACTGTGATAAACTATCACAGTGATCAAAATAAAAAAAACAGTACATAACCCCCCCCCCCCCTTTATCACCCTCTTAGTTAGGGACATATAATAAAATATAGAAATTATATATTTTTTCATTTTTCTGTTAGGGTTAGGGTTAAGGCTAGGGTTAGGGTTATAATTAGGGTTAGGGTTATAATAAGGGTTAGGGTTATAATTAGGGTTAGGGTTATAATTAGGGTTAGGCTGGGTTCATACTGCGTTATGGCAGTCCGTTAGATGGACTGCGTTACACCGCGGTATAACGTGGTGTAACGCAGTCCGTTAATGCTGCCATTCACCCCCATTTGAGGACGCATCACGACGAATGCCGTAAAGCGGCATGCGTTCGCGACGTGCCATCATTCAGTGACGGAGCCTCGGACGCGGGCTGCAGTGTCTGGGCTCCGTCACCGCTAGCGCAGATGAATCATCTGCTGATTCCTCTGCGCTAGCGGGTATAGCATAACGCGAACGCGTTATGTTATACCGTTACCAGCCCGTCAATGCTATGTGTTGAACGGGCTGGTAAAATGCAAAATGAACCCAGCCTTAGGGTTAGGGTTATAATTAGGGTTAGGGTTAGCCTTAGGGTTAGGGTTACAATTAGGTTTAGGGTTAGGGCTACAATTAGGGTTAGGGTTACAATTAGGGTTAAGGTTACAATTAGGGTTAGGGTTGGGATTAGGGGTGTGTTGGGGTTAGGGTTGGAGCTAGAATTGAGGGATTTCCACTATTTAGGCACATCAGGGGGTCTCCAAACATGACGTGGCGTTCAAAAAGTCAGATGGCGCTCCCTCCCTTCCGAGCCCTGCCGTGCGCCCAAACAGTGGTTTACCCCAACATATGGGGTGTCAGCGCACTCAGGACAAATTGCCCACCAATTTTGGGGTTTAATTTCTCTTGTTACCCTTGGGAAAATAAAAAAATAGCTGGCTAAAAAAAATCATTTTTGAGGAAAAAAATATTTTTTATTTTCACGGCTCTGCGTTTATAAATTTATGTGAAGCACTTTGGGGTTCAAAGTGCTCACCACACATCTAGATAAGTTCCTTAGGGGGTCTAGTTTCCAAAATGGGGTCACTTGTGGGGGTTTTCCACTGTTTAGGTCATCTGGGGCACTGCAAACGGAACATGACCCCCATCAACGTCTGCATTCAAAAACGTTATTACTTCCTTTCCAAGCCCTGCTGTGCGCCAAAACAGTTTCCCCCCCCCACATATTTGGTATCAGCGTACTCAGGACAAATTGGACAACAACTTTTGGTGTCCAATTTCCTTGTGAAAAATCAAAAATTTGGGACTAAAAAATCATTTTTGTGGAAAATTGATTTATTTTTTTTTTCACACCCAGGCATTATAAACTTTTGTGAAACACTTGGGGATCAAAGTGCTCACCACAGATCTGGATAAGTTACTTTGGGGGTCTAGTTTCCAAAATGGGGTCACTTGTGGGGGTTTTCCACTGTTTAGGCTCATCTGGGGCACTGCAAACGGAACATGACCCCCATCAACGTCTGTATTCCAAAACTTTATTACTTCCTTTCCAAGCCCTGCCGTGCGCCCAAACAGTTTCCCCCCCCCCACATATTTGGTATCAGCGTACTCAGGACAAATTGGACAACAACTTTTGGTGTCCAATTTCCTTGTGAAAAATCAAAAATTTGGGACTAAAAAATCATTTTTGTGGAAAATAGATTTTTTTTTTTCACACCCAGGCATTATAAACTTTTGTGAAACACTTGGGGGTTCAAAGTGCTCACCACAGATCTAGATAAGTTACTTAGGGGGTCTAGTTTCCAAAATGGGGTCACTTGTGGGGTTTTCCACTGTTTAGGCTCATCTGGGGCACTGCAAACGGAGCATGACCCCCATCAACGTCTGTATTCCAAAACTTTATTACTTCCTTTCCAAGCCCTGCCGTGCGCCCAAACAGTTTCCCCCCCACACATATTTGGTATCAGCGTACTCAGGACAAATTGGACAACAACTTTTAGGGTCCAATTTCCTTGTGAAAAATAAAAAATTTGGGACTAAAAAATCATTTTTGTGGAAAATTGTTTTTTTTTTTTTTCACACCCAGGCATTATAAACTTTTGTGAAACACTTGGGGGTTCAAAGTGCTCACAACAGATCTAGATAAGTTCCATAGGGGTCTAGTTTCCAAAATGGTGTTACTTGTGGGGGGTTTCCACTGTTTAGGCGCATCAGGGGCTCTCCAAACGCGACATGGTGTCCAATCTCAATTCCAGCCAATTTTGGTTTGAAAAAGTCAAACGGTGCTGCTTCCATTCCAAGCCCTGCCGTGCGCCCAAACAGTGGTCCCCCCCCATATATGGGGTATCGGCATGCTCAGGACAAATTGCACAAAAACTTTTGGGTCTTGTTACCCTTGGGAAAATAAAAATTGGGGTGAAAAGATCATTTTTGTGGAAAAAATATGATTTTTTATTTTCACGGCTCTACGTTATAAACTTGTGTGAATCACTTGGAGGTTCAAAGTGCTCACCACACATCTAGATAAGTTCCTTAAGGGGTCTAGTTTCCAAAATGGGGTCACTTGTTGGGGGTTTCCACTGTTTAGGCACATCAGGGGCTCTCTAAACGCGACATGGCATCCAGCCAATTCTGCGTTGAAAAAGTCAAACAGCGCTCCTTCCCTTGCGACCTCTGCCGTGCGCCCAAAAAGTGGTTTACCCCCACATATGGGGTATCAGCATGCTCAGGACAAATTGCACAAAAACTTTTGCGGTCTTGTTACCCTTGGGAAATTAAAAATTGGGGTGAAAAGATCATTTTTGTGGAAAAAAAATGATTTTTTTTTTCACGGCTCTACGTTATAAACTTGTGTGAAGCACTTGGAGGTTCAAAGTGCTCGTCACCACACATCTAGATAAGTTCCTTAATGGGTCTTGTTTCCAAACTGGGGTCACTTGTGGGTGTTTCCACTGTTTAGGCACATCAGGGGCTATCTAAACGCGACATGGCATTCAGCCAATTCTGCGTTGAAAAAGTCAAACGGCGCTCCTTCCCTTGCGACCTCTGCCATGTGCCCAAAAAGTGGTTTACCCCCACATATGGGGTATCGGCGTATTCAGAAGAAATTGCACAACAAATTATGTGGTTCATTTTTTCTTTTAACACTTGTGAAAATAAAAAAAATTGGTCCGAAGTAAAGCTTTTGCAAAAAAGTTAAATGTCAATTTTTTCCTTCCACATTGCTTCAGCTCCTGTGAAGCACCTGAAGGGTTAATAAACTTCTTGAATGTGGTTTTGAGCACCTTGAGGGGTGCAGTTTTTAGAATGGTGTCACTTTTGGGTATTTACTATCATATAGACCCCTCAAAGTGACTTCAAATGTGATGTGGTCCCTAAAAAAAAAATGGTGTTGTAAAAATGAGAAATCGCTGGTCAACTTTTAACCCTTATAACTTCGTAACAGAAGAAAATTTTGTTCCCAAAATTGTGCTGATGTAAAGTAGACATGTGGGAAATGTTATTTATTAAGAAATTAGTGTAACATATCTCTCTGATTTAAGGGCATAAAAATTTAAAATTTGAAAATTGCTAAATTTTCAAAATTTTCGCCATATTTCCGTTTTTTTCATAAATAAACACAAGTCATATCAAATAAATTTTTACCACTAACGTGAAGTACAATATGTCACGAAAAAACAATCTCATAATCAGCGGGATTCGTTAAAGCGTTCCAGAGTTATAACCTCATAAAGTGACAGTGGTCAGAATTGTAAAAATTGGCCCGGTCATTAAGCTGCAAAATGGCTCTGTCACTAAGGGGTTAACCTACAAAATGGCTTGGTCGTTAAGGGTTTAAATATGACTCTAATAGCACCACAACTTCATTCTCCAATGTTATGCAACATATATTTGTATTTTCTTAAGTTAATTATTTGTTTGAATATCACATTACTTTCTGTGGGCAACAAAACTTTTGTCTTGGCAAAATCTGACCATTCTGTGTCCATTAAATGATCAGTATTTCTGCATTGATGCCAATTTATTTTCTTAACCTAAACTACATTTCGGAGAGTTTCAGCTTTCAAAAGAATACTTTATACAACCAATGGATGAATTTAATGTCAGGTTATAAGCTTTTATTTACATCACATGGATAAGCGACATAACTTCTTGTCAGGGAGTGTATAGTGTAGTCACTTATGTCTAGCACAGTCTCTTAGTATATAGTGTATTTACTTATGTATAGTGCTATCCCTTAGTATATAGTGTACTCACTTATTATGTGTAACACAGTCCCTTATTATATAGTGTACTCACTTATGTATAGCACAGTCACTTAGTATAGTGTACTCATGTATAGCACAGTCACTTAATATATAGTGTATTTACTTATTATGTATAGCACAGTCACTTAGTATATAGTGTACTCACATATTATGTATAGCACAGTCCCTTAGTATATAGTGTAATCACTTATTATATATAGCACAGTCCTTTAGTATGTAGTATACTCACTTATGTATAGCACAGTCCCTTAGTATATAGTGTATTCACTCATTATGTATAGTGCAGTCCCTCAGTTTATAGTGTACTCATTTATTATGTATAGCGCCATCCCTTATTACGTAACATCCTCTCTAGTTATATATGGTGCCGTCAATTACTATATAGCTTGTCCTGCTGTTATGTACAGCACAGTCCCTTACATAGTGTATTCTTGTTATCTTTATTTACAGCGTCCTCTTGTTAGAATATAAAATGACTGCTGATGGAGCAGCCAATGACCAGAAGACCAGTCCATCAGCTCCTCCATTAAAAAAGAAGCTTTCCCATGCTCCACCAGCCACCATTGCATTATATAATCTAACAAGAGAAGACAGTATGTAATAAAGAAAGGGGTCTATATAATCTGATATGTAAGGGACAGAGCTGTACGTAACAAGAGACGGTACTGTGCAATAAGGGACAGCAATATACCGTATATACTCGTGTATAAGCCGAGATTTTCAGCACCTTTTTTTGTGCTGAAAATGCCCCTTCGGCTTATACACGAGTCATTGGGCAGAAACCTGCGGGGGAGTGGGTGCCGCGGCAGGAGCCGGTGGCTGGGACATCATACTCACCCTCCCCGTGCCATCGCTGAACGTCCCAGCAATCCTGCATTGTACCCGGCTTCCTGCAGCTCTCCTGTGCTGAGCGGTGACGTAATACCGCTCATTAAGGTTATGTAATATGGACGCGACGCCATTCCCATAGCCGTGGCGCCCATATTCATGACCTTAATGAGCGGTATTACGTCACCGCTCAGCACAGGAGAGCTGCAGGAAGCCGGGTACAACGCAGGGATTGCCAGGACGTTCAGTGATGGCACGGGGAGGGTGAGTATGATGGAGGAGGATGGGGGGAGCATGGAGGAGGACAAGGAGCACGGAGCAGGACGGGGGGAGGACGGAGAGCACGGATCAGGACGAGGGGGAGGATGGAAAGCACAGAGGAGCACGGAGCAGGACGGGGAGGATGGAGAGCACGGAGCAGGACGAGGGGGAGGACGGAGAGCACAGAGGAGCACGGAGCAGGACGGGGGGAGGATGGAAAGCACAGAGGAGCACAGAGCAGGATGGGGGGAGGATGGAGAGCATGGAGCAGGACGAGGGGAGGATGGAAAGCACAGAGGAGCACGGAGCAGGACGGGGGCAGGATGGAGAGCACGGAGCAGGATGAGGGGGAGGATGGAAAGCACAGAGGAGCACGGAGCAGGACGGGGGAGGATGGAGAGCACGGAGCAGGACGAGGGGGAGGATGGAAAGCACAGAGGAGCACGGAGCAGGACGGGGGGCACAGGAGGACCGAGCAGGAAGGGGGGAGCACAGCGGAGGACGGAGCAGGAGGGGGAGCACAGAGGAGAATGGGGGAGCTCAGAGCTGGATGGGGGAGCACGGAGCAGGACGGGGGGAGCACAGCAGGACGGCGGTTTATACACCCGGCTCATACTCAAGTCAATAAGCTTACCCAGTTTTCCGTGGCAAAATTAGGGGCCTCGGCTTATACTCGGGTCGGCTTATACTCGAGTATATACGGTACATAATAAAGGAGACTATGTAAGATACGTGTGTGGCGGTACATATATATCTGTTGTTTTGTCGCCATAAAAAGAGAGGGGCCCAGACACATTTCTTGCACAGAGGCCCCAAGTTGTCAGTGTCCGCCCCTGATCCTGTATATTGTGGCCTCGGTTGAAGATTATTTAAAAATGCATTCAAATGCAAATCAGATTTTTCTTTTTTTCTCTGGAATGGCTTGTGGATATCTTTATGGGAACTGCATATTATCCATGCAGATGCTTTTAATGAAGTTGTGCAATGCTGATCGGCTCCTCACTTTTCCACATTCAATTTAATTTGCAATCCCATTGCAAAAGGAGTGAATTACCAGTGAAAAAGACTTTGAGATCCTTTTTTCTAGTATGTATCTGCAGGCCAAAAACATAAAGTGCTGGCTTCTAAATGCTATTATCCAGAAGATCATTCTAATTTTGGGTAGCTTTCAGTAAATCCAAGTAGAGGTAACACGTAACCCTGTTTTATTCTTTCAGGATTCAGAAATGTCGCCAGTGAAATCTACATTTTTCATTTTACTATCTAAATAAAAAATAAATGCTGAAATCTTGCGAAGAGTATTTTTAAAGTAGTTCTCTATTTTTTATTTTATTGTTAAATTTTATCTTGTCACTAGTTCCCCATTATATAAAATGTAGCTAGTATCTTTTAGATGTTTTTTCTATCTGAAAATTCAGGGTATACTTATCCTCAGGTCATGTGACCCCATGGGAATTACATTGCTTTATATAGTCTGTAAAGGAAATGTGTCACCAGGTTTTTGCTATGTAAGCCCGGAGTACCATGATATAGGTGTAGAGACCTGATTCCAGTGATGGATCACTTACTGGGCTTCTTGGTGTAGATTGATTTTAAAAAAAAATCACTTTAATCTGCTGCAGATCTACTAGTTATTTGAATGCTAAACCTTGTATAACCCTACCCACACCACTGATTTGCAGCTTTCAGTATACACTGTGCATAGGCAGAAAGCTGCTATTCAGTGGTGGTTTTACACAGAGCAAGAAGACTTCATGGAACAAGACCTCTAATCCTCTAGTGATAATCTCTTGCTGATAAATGTATGATTTTATTGAAACTACAAAAATCAGCCCATAAACTGATACATTGCTGGAATCAGGATCTCTGTAATACATCATGCTGCTCTTTGATTGCATAGCAAAAACCTTCTGATAGAATCCAGTTAAAAAGTCTCCAATTCAGTTGCCAGAACTGCCTGCATGATGCAATAGCATGTAACATACTACATGCTTTCTCCAAGAGTCGGTTGGCACAAATATCACAGTTCATGATGATAATTACACAGCTAGTGTTACCAAGTTGTAATGTACTAGATGCCAGTTCAACCTCCTGAATGTGTACTACTACTCATGAATGATAACCTATTAGTACAAGTAGGAGAATACAGAGGAGAGTATAATTACACAGTTACCAAAGCAAGCAGATATTTCACTTACTCTGCTGCCCATTTGCTGCTGTGCGGATGCATCATGGGTTTGATAGCAGAGTACATAGGAGAAAGACGCATAGTGAACCTTGAAATTCAAGACTGAGTCTGAAGAGAAGAAAATAGGGATTTGAAGTGTATGGAAGTCAGTTCACTAATTATAAGGCTGTGTTTCCATGGTCAGGAAACACAGCGCTTTGGACGGAGCGGAAATTCCGCTCCGCCCAAAGCCCCGCCCCCTTCTGAACGCGCGCTCATTCCGGATGTGTTCAGGACACCTCCGGAACACATCCGGAATGACCGCAGGGCTGCACAGCCCTGCGTTATTTCCCTTGCGGCGACGCAGCGTCGCCGCAAGGGACTAGGACATGCTGCGGTCTGAAAAGACGCGCCGCATGTCCGGAAACGCAGGTCTTCCGCCTGCGTGTTTTACAGCATAGTGGAGACGGGATTTCTTGAAATCCCCTCCACTATGCTGTAACATCTGGACGCTGCGTGTTTGACACTGCGCCAGCGCACAGCGTCAAACACGCAGCTAATCCGGACTGTTTCCTGATAGTGGAAACATACCCTAAGGGAAGTGCAGTGTTTGATAGGCCATCAGGTAAGGGGCGCAGGGTCTTTCTTTAACATTAAACATTGAAATAATTTATTATCAGAATTCCTTTAAATACATTATATCCCGACTTATTTTTTCTTTGCTATCCCTGCCACATAATGTTACATTTTGCTAAGGCTTTGGTGGGATTAGTTACTGAGTATAATAGCCATGAATCACTGACCACTAGGTATACATTCCTGACACCATGAAAAATCCCCCTGCAGAGTCCAACATGTGCTTCATTAATAAGCTGCAGAATTAGAATACTGGTATTACTAGAAATGCAGAAACTTTTAATGTGCTGCGACCTGATTAATAGATTTCACATAGCTTCATTAAATATGCTCAGTAGTGAAGCAGAAGTCAGAATGTTCTACATGTGCTGATATTATACAGAATCAGGATATATTTTGACCAAGCAAGTATCTGTTTGTTAATGGTGTATAGTCTGATTGTATCTGATCTGTTTGAATTGAACCTTTTAAAGGGGTTTTCCCATGAACAAAGTGCATTTTAATTAATTGATCTTGGAATAAAAATAAATCCCATAATCAGATGTGTTATTTTTTTATTCCCTGGCTGCGATAATCTTATAAATGTGCCAGGGGATCGCAGCTATTGCTTTCTGTGAGGAAAACTGTTTAAAAACAAGCATCAAAAGCTTTACGTCACAGAAAAAATTATCGTATTTTTCGGACTATAAGACGCATCGGACCATAAGACACACCTACGTTTTAGAGGAGGAAATTAGAAAAAAAAATTGAAGAAAAAATGTGGTCAATTCTATACTTAATATCCCCCATCCTGGTATGCATGGCTCACTTATCTCTAACCTGGTATGCATGACCCCATCATGATCCTGGTATGCATGTCCCCATCCTTATCCTGGTATTCCAAAAGCAGAAATAAACAGATTCGGCACTGCTGCATCATCGTGGTCTCTTAAACAAATCTGAAGAGACCATTCACACACTATATTAACGCCACACACCCCAGGGAACGGGTGCTCAATCCTGTGCTTGTAAATTGTGAGCCCTCGCAGACAGGGTCCTCTCTCATTCTGTAACAGTCGTGACTTGTATTGTTTAAGATTACTGTACTTGTATTTATTATGTATACCATTTATTATGTATACCCCTCCTCACATGTAAAGCGCCCTAGAATAAATGGCGCTGTAATAAATAATATAATAATAATAAATATAGAGTCCAATTGCAAAGTGAAAGAAAAAAAGGAAGGCACTCACCGTCACCAAAAGTGGAACTCTTTATTTCATGGATAAAAATGCATGGGCTCGGGAGCAATGCAGTTAATGCGGACAACGGCCATTTCGCACTCCTGCGCTTCAGCAGATCCTGGTATTCATTGCCCCATCCTTATCCTGGTATGATGGGCCCCATCCTTATCCTGATATGATTGGCCCCAATCCCTGTCCTGTTATGCAGTGACCACATCTCCATCCTGGTAAGCGTGACCCCATTCTAATCCTGGTATGCATGGCCCCATCCTTATCCTGGCATGCATGGCCCCATCCTTATCCTGCTATGCATGGCCCATCCTTATCCTGGTATGCATGGCCCCATCCTTATCCTAGTATGCATGGCCCATCCTTATCCTAGTATGCATGGCCCCATCCTTATTCTGGTATGCATGGCCCCAACCTTATCTTGGTATGCATGGCCCCATCGTTATCCTGGTATACATGGCCCTATCCTTATCCTGGTATGATTGGCACCATCCATATCCTGGTATGCATGGCCCCATCCTTAGCCTGGCATGATTGGCCCCAATCCCTATCATGGTACACATGGTCCCATCCTTATCCTGGTATGTTTGGCCACCTTCCCCATCCTTGTATGCATGGCCTCTGGCAGAAAAAAAAACATTTTACCTTCCCTGCGTGCCCTCGCAGTATCCTGTTCCGGTGCCAGCAGCTGCTTTATGCTTGTGAGCAGCGCATGGCAGGGACTTTATATGCTGCTTACTAGTGTTCTGCCTTCATACACGTTGACACGGTGTGCAATCTAGCATACAGCATAAACCACCATTCTCTCTTCCAAATAAGCAGACTGTTCTCTGTAGTCTAACTTGTTTATTGGTGAACAGTATAGAACATGTGCGGTAAAACTATAAAAATACAAATGACATAGATAAGCATTGGGCAATAATCACACAGCTGACACTTTATAATTAACAGGAAAGTATACAGTATGATGCAAACTTTAACATGGGAATACACAGGATTCTAATAACATCTCCTATGCACTGGCTGCTATACAGTTAATAACCTCCTAAACACTGCACTGCTAGAGAAGATATTGATCTTACTAGATATGCTTTACCAGGATAGCAAACTCAAGTTGGAGAGGTTACAGGAGAGGACATGAACATGTGTATTCCCTGAAGTACACAGAAGATAATGGAGCTTCTTCTTCCCAGCATAGCATGCTTCAATCCCACAATGCAACACTCTATCTGCTTCTAAAAGGCACAGGCTATAAATTCAGCCACCACTAGATGGTGCTATAACAAACAAAACCAGCACACAATACAAAACATACTGCCCTGTACTCAGATGGGCAGAACAACTAGCCGCCGATGACAGCTGCAGAAACACTCACTGTTCTCCATGCTGGAACTGTGTGTGTGGAGCGCAGTGAGTATTCTATTCATTGCTCTTTAGCGAGCACAGTGTCAGCTGCAGCTGCCGGGTTCCTGCAGCTGTCGGGCTTTCACGTGTACCGCTACTAAAGGAAAGGAATAGTCATTGCATTCCTCGCCTATGGGAGTGGAATGCAGTAAATATTCATTGCCTTGAGTAGCCGGTACACTGGAACACCTGGCAGCTGCAAGAAGCCGGCTGCTGTGGATAACACTGTGCTCGCTATTAAAAAGAAATTAATATTCACTCCTTTCCACGCCTGTGGGTGTGACATGGAGGGACTATTCATTTCTCTTTAGCAGCAGGCACAGCAGTTAGCGGCAGCAGCCGGCTCCTGCCTCCTGTGACCTGCTGCTCCACTGCCGCCACTCCCCACCCTCCACCATAGCCAGATTAGGGACATCCGAACTATAAGACGCACCCCCCATTTTCCTCCACTTTTTTGGAGGAAAAAAGTGCATCTTATAGTCCGAAAAATACAGTAGCTGTAATCCTGTGCTGTAATGTCTGTATACTCTCTTTTACATCCTCCCCGGCCCAGGAGCTGTCGTATGATCAGACCATGATCCTGCACAATTGGACGCAGCCATTACATAGTACACAGCAGGGGCATTCATCAGTGGTTCTCAGCCTGGACGATCGCATCTTGGCACCGTCCAGGCTGAAAACTACTATTTCCGGACATGGATTACGGTGGGGGACAGAACGACAGACAGGTGAGGGATATGATTGTTTTTTATTTTTGTTTTATTACAGGAGACAAGGGCTTCAATGGAATGGGTGTTAGGTGAGTATAACTGTTTGCTATTTTGAAATAAAAATGGAAAAGTGTGTTTTGTTTTTATTTCAAATAAAAGACTTTATACTTGCAGCATGTTTATTTTCAATATAACTATAGGATTAGTAATGGACAGGTGTCTTATATACGCCTCTCTATTACTAAGCAGTGGGCTTGATGACACCAGACATTACCAAGGTTACATCAACCCCACAAATATTACCCCACTTTCCAACGCCACAGGGTAAATGGGAAAACCCAGGCAAAGTGCCAGAATTTGCGTATCTAATAGATGCAAATATCCATGGCCCCTTACCAGCCTGAGAATGCCAGCTCCGGCTGTCTGCTTTATCCAGGCTGATTGTCAAAAATAGGGGGACACCAGGCCTTTTTTAAAATTATTTATATAAATAATTTTAAATAAACAGCGTGGGGACCCCTTTATTCTTGATAACCAGCCATGCTGAAGCTGATAGCTGAGGGTTGCAGCCTGCAGCTGTCAGTTTTACCTGGCTGGTTATCAAAAAAACATGGGAACCCATGCTGTTTTTTTAATTAGTTAATTTATTTATAATATAATACTCCCATCAGCCGCCGCCTGCTCTCACTGTTATCATTTGAATATAACTCAAAACATTCTCCCTTGCTCACAAAGCAGGGGAGAATGATGAAAGCCTGACGACGGGAAACAGCGCTAACTGTACCGCAGTACCGAGAGATACTGATGCAGCACACGTTTGAAACACGTATGCCACAAGTATAACACACACGGACACTGATATCTCCGGTACTGTTTTTTCAGGTATCGGAAATATCAGGACAGCCTAAGGCTGTGTGCCCACAAGGAGTTTTTGGTGAGTTTTTGACTCAGTGTATTTTCACTTTTGCTATTTTTTAAACATTTTAAACTTTTTTTTAACCCCTTCACGACCTCCGCCGTACTAGTACAGCGGAGGTCGCTTCCCTCCCTTTGATATGGGCTCCGGCGGTGAGCCTACATCTTTCACGGCATATATCAGCTGTTTGAACAGCTGACATGTGCCTGGAACAGTCGCGGGTGGAATCGCGATCCACCCATGGCTATTAACTTGTTAAATGCTGCTGTCAAACTCTGACCTCGGCATTTAACGTGCGCTTCCGGCAATCATAGCAAGTGAGTAATTCTGCTACAAAGAGGCGATCTGATCATCGCCTCTATATAGCAGAGCCGATTGGGTTATGGCAGCTTCTAGTCTCCCATGGAGACTATTGAAGCATGCCAAAAGAAAAAAAATATTAAAAAAATAAAAAAATATAAAATTTTAAATCACCCCCTCCTTTCGCCTCATTCAAAATAAAACAATAAAAAGAATCAAACATACACATATTTGGTATCGCTGCGTTCAGAATCGCCCGATATATCAATAAAAAAATGGATTAACCTGATCGCTAAACGGCGTCAAAACGTCAGAATTACGTTTTTTTGGTCGCCGCAACATTTTATTAAAATGTAATAACAGGTGATCAAAAGATCGTATCTGCACCAAAATGGTATCAATAAAAATGTCAGCTCAGCACGCAAAATATAAATCCTCACCCAGCCCGAGAACACGAAAAATGGACACGCTACGGGTCTCAGAAAATGTCGCAATTTTTTTTTAACAAACTTAGGATTTTTTTTTCACCACATAAATTAAAAAAAAACTATACATGTTAGATGTTTATGAACTCGTAATGACCTGGAGAATCATAATGGTAGGTCAGTTTTAGCATTTGGTTAACATGATAAAAAAAAATCCAAAAAAATGTTGTGGAATAGCACTTTTTTTGCAATTTCACCACACTTGGAATTTTTTTTCCCATTTTTGAGTACACGATGTGGTAAAACCAATGGTGTTGTTCAAAAGTACAACTTGTGTCGCAAAAAACTAGCCCTCACTTGGCCATATTGAGGGAAAAATAAAAAAGTTATGGCTCTGGGAAGAAAGGGAGCAAAAACCAGAAATGCAAAAATTAAAAAGGGCAAGGTCTTGAAGGGGTTAAAAATTTTTTTGCAGTTCACTCTGGGACTAAGCTTTAAATATTGCAGTGTTGCTTGAGTATGTCAATGTAAGGGCTCGCTGACACAGGCGTATACGGTAACTGATAAACGGGAAAAAAATTCCAAGTGCGGTGAAATTTCAAAAAGGTGCAATTCCACAACTGTTTTTTGTATTTTTTTTTTACCTTGTTCACCAAATGCTAAAACTGACCTGCCACTATGATTCTCCAGGTCATTACGAGATGGTAGATACCAAACATGTATAGGTTGTTTTTTATTTAAATGGTGAAAAAAAATCCAAAGTTTGTTAAAAGAAAAAAAAATGTGTCATTTTCCGAGCCCGGTAGTGTCTCCATTTTTCATGATCTCGGGCTGGGTGAGGGCTTATTTTTTGCGTGCCAAGCTGAAGTTTTTAAAATACAATTTGGCTGAGGATACAATCTTTTGATCGCCCGTTATTGCATTTTAATGCAATGGTGCAGCAACCAGAAAAACGTAATTCTGGCGTTTTGATTTTTTTTTGTTACGCTGTTTACCAATCGAATTAATTCTTTTTATAGCTTGATAAATCTGTTGATTCTGAATGCAGCAATACCAAATATGTGTATTAATATTTTTTTTAATTGTTTTATTTTGAATAGGGAGAAAGGGAGGTGATTTGAACGTTTATATTTTTAAATTTTTTTAATATTTTTAAAAACTTTTTTTTTACTTTTTGCATGCTTCAATAGTCTCCATGGGAGACTAGAAGCTGCGATAACCCGATTGCCTCTGCTACACACAGGCGATTATCAGATTGCCTGTATGTAGCAGAAATGCTCACTTGCTATGAGCGCCGACCACCAGGCGGTGATCATAGCAATCCGGCAATGACAATCATAGAGGTCTGCTGGAGACCTCTGGTTGTCATGCCGACCCATCGGTGACCCTCGATCATTTGATGGGGTCGCCGATGGGCAGGATTAGTGACTCGCTTCCGGCCCGATCACGTTAAATGCCTCTGATAGCGATTGACAGCTGCTCTTAACGGGTTAATCAGCCGTGGGTGGATCGCGATTCCACCTGCGGCTGTTAGGGGCACATGTCAGCTGTTCAAAACAGCTGACGTGCTTGGAAAGATGTGGGCTCAACGCCAGAGCCGACATCAAAAGGAGGGACACGACATGCGCCGGCGCATGTCGTGAAGGGGTTAAGGATGCCAGAACTGAATTGTAGTCGTAGCCCAAGACCAGCCCTGATTAATAAGCGACTGTGATACTCATTTTCTAATGTATCTTTGCACATAGAACATTTACCTTCCCAGATACCTGTCATACCTGTCCTTAGAACCACTGAATGTCAAATAATGTAGCAATAAAATAATGTTTAGTAAATAAGAATCAGCTATTTTTGATGCTTCATGTATGTTTAAAGTGATTCTCGCTAATGTGTAACTAACGCCCTGCAATAATAATGTTATTGTTGTACTCAGCAGGGGACACCCAAAAAGCCCATAACATATGAGACTCCAAGAATACTGATTAGAAAATTCCTGAACAGCTTAATGTCAAATCACATTACAGTAACGATATGTCCTTGGATTACTAGAGTACTAAAACTTTGATTTGTGGCTGAGACGCAAAATGACTTTTATTAAAACAAAATGATAACATGCACACATTAACTATTTCCTACCAGCGGTTTGGTGTGAGTATTCACTTACATCATCTGCATCATCCAGAAATTTGAAGCAAATCCCATGTACTAATAATTATTATTAATTAATAGATTGTGCAATGTTAAAGGGGTTGCCGGGCTTTCTGTATAATATGTGTGTGTAGGTAGGATGCAGAATGCTGACAGTGTGTAATATGCTCACTGCCAGCATTCTGCACTGTTGCCTAGATACCACACTTTGGGATGTAACCAGCTCTCTCCTGATTCTGGAGGAGCTGCTCACACCCCTTCTAGAGTTTTCCGGTCTGGCAGAGACTGGACATATCGCCACGACAGACATCACCGCCCCCTCTCTGCCAGACCCTCCCCCTGCCTCATGCTTCAGCCACCATGTGAGGGCACACAGTGTGAGCCAGCAGTGGCAGGACTCAGCTGATTGGAATAACCAGGCCAAGCAGCTGTTAGCAGGGACAGAGAAACTGAATGTGGAACAAGGAGTTGAAAGCTCCTTTCTCCACCATTCAATCTCAGCAAAGATGGAAGATCCGGCCAGGACCTTAGTGTCACGTGACAGCCTTATGTGGCTGGAAGAAAGAAATAAAGAAGCTCTCTGCAAAACCCTAGGAAGGAAATGGCTTCTACATAGGTGAGTATAATGTGCTGTGTGTGTCAAAGGATCTATCTAATTATTTATCTGTTTATCTACTACTATCTATATATCTATTATATATAATATCCCCCAAAAGTGAGTACACCCCTCACAATTTTGTAAATATTTTATTATATCTTTTCTTTGGACAGCACTGAAGATATGACACTTTGATATAATGTAAAGTAGTGTACAGCTTGTATAACAGTGTAGATGTGGTGTGCCCTCTAAATAAGTCAACAGACAGCTATTAATGTCTAAACCACTAGCAAAAAAAGTGAATACACCCCTAAGTGCACATGGCCCAAAGTGTGAATATTTTGTGTGGCCATTACATTCAAGCACTGCCTTAACATTCTTGGGAAAGAATTTCACTAGAATTTCACAGGTTGCCACTGGAATCCTCTTCTACTCCTCCATGACAACATCACCAAGATTGTGGATGTTGGAGACCTTGCGCTCCTCCAACTTCCATTTGAGGATGCTCAACAGATGCTCAATAGGGTTTAGGTCTAGAGACTAGTGTTGAGCGATATTGCTCGATATCTAAAAATATCGTATCGAAATTGTATCGCCGATAGCACTAAATATCGTCGATATCCGATTTCGATAGCGGAAGTCCCATGTAAGTCTATGGGAACAAAATATCGAAATAAAAAAAAACCTTTATTTCCTTGTAAACACTAAATATACACACATAGAATACATATATATATATATATATATATATATATATATATACATGTCATTGTGACATATATATATATACATATATGTATAGTTTATACACTTCTACATAGTAAAATATCCTCTGATTCAATTGCCGGGTAAAGCCGGCTTCTGTGAAAGGACAGAAGCACCCGACATGAAATGACACTTGGTGTACATAGGGTTAACCATGTCTTTTCATGTCGTTTGCAATCTGATTTGCACAAACAATTACATCAGTCTATGTGTGCAAAATTTCACACCTGTAGGGGTTAATTAAAGGTGTAAATTCGTTGTAAAAAAAACGGACTTTTTTGCTACGAATTTACACCTTTAATTAACCCCTACAGGTGTGAAATTTTGCACACTTACACTCATGTAATTGTTTGTGCAAATCAGATATCAAACTACATGAAAAGACATGGTTAACTCTATGTAAACCAAGTGTCATTTCATGTCGGGTTCTGCATTTTCACAAAAGCCGGCAATTGAATTAGCGGCTATTATACTATGTAGAAGTGTATGAACTATAAATATATATATATGTGTCACAAATTCAATGACATGTATATATATATATATATATTGAGGTGTAAAATTGCTGAAAAAAAATGCGTGGGCTCCCGCCCTATTTTCGCAACCAGACAGACAAAGCCAGTGAGTGGGGGCAGATAATAATAGCCCAGAGAGGGACCATTATTTTTGGCCCCCCCCGGCTACTAACATCTGCCCCCAGACACCCCAGAAAAGACAAATCTATAATTAGATTTGCCCTTTCTGGCACTTTGCCCGTCTATTCCCATTGCCCTGTAGCGGTGGCGAATGGGTTAATAAGGGGTTAAAATGACCTTGCAATTGAAAGGTCACTTTAAGCCAGGTTAATAATTGAGAGCTGTCAATCAGACAACTATCAATTATTAATCCTATTGTATGAAAGAAAAATCAAACACACACACTTTAATAAAAAAAGTTTAATGAAATAATCACACAGTTTTTGACCATATTTTATTTACCTGCTAAAACCATTTCCTGTAATAAAAATAAAATAATAAAGCAAAATTATTCTTACCAATCCGATGTACAGTCAGGTCCCACGGTGTAATCCATCAGAAAGGGTTAATGTTTACTGCAGGGACCGCAGCTAATGCTGCAGCCTCACAGTAAACCCCCAAATGAATGAGTTCCTCTCCTGGCTGACAGGAGAGGAAGTGGAAAGCTTAATTGATTGCTTTCCACTTTCACTTCAGGTCAGCCAGGGACACAATCAGTGACGTCAGAGGGAACTGGTTAACAAAAATAGGGGATCCCCTCAAAAAAAATGGCGTGGGGTCCCCCCTATTTTTGTTAACCAGCCAGATGAAGCAGACCGCTGAGGCCTGGATTTTCAGGCTGTTAAGGAGCCAAGATCCATGGACCTTGCCAGCCTGATAATACCAGGCCACAGCAGTCTGCATATCTTGGCTGATTAACAAAAATAGGGGATCCCCTCGAAAAAAATTGGCGTGGGGTCCCCCCTATTTTTGTTAACCAGCCAGATGAAGCAGACCGCTGAGTCAGGCTGGTAAGGATCCAATATCCATGGACCTTGCAAGCCTGATAATACCAGGCCACAGCAGTCTGCTTAGCTTGGCTGGTTAACAAAAATAGGGGATCCCCTCGAAAAAAAAAACGGCGTAGGGGTCCCCCTATTTTTGTTAACCAGCCAAGTAAAATGCAGACTGCTGCGGCCTGGTATTAAAAGACTGTCAAGGCCCATGGATTTTGGCCCTCAACAGCCTGATAATACCAGGCTACAGCAGCCCCACATTTGGCGCATCAAAAGATGTGCCAATTGTGGCACTTTACCCGGCTCTTCCCACTTGCCCTGTAGCGGTGGCAAGCGGGTAATAAGGGGTTAATGTCACCGTTGATTGCACGGTGACAATAAGCCCGGTTAATAATGGAGAGGCGTCAATAAGACACCGATCCATTATTAATCCCAAAGTTATTAAATGCATAAAAAAAAGACAAAGCAAGAAAAAAGTATTTTAATGAAATAAAAGAGACAACACAGTTTTCATTTCTTTTATTGTACTCTCATTCCTGCGACGCCATCGATCTCCTGTAAAAAAAGAAAAAAAACAAACCAACAGTATACCACCTGTCCGACGCAGTCCATAGTAACGACAGTCCCACGACGATCCAGCTCTGCTACATCGCAATGACAGGCAGAGCCTGTCATCGCGACGCAGCACAGCTGATTACCTGCTTCCCCGGCGGTGACGTCATCGGACTGACTGCTTTACGGCCGGGATTACCCAGCAGTCACTGCAGTTATCGCGAGAAACTGCATGTGACCGCCGGGGAGAAGAGGATGGCGGCCATGAAGCAGTCCAGGACGTGACCGCCGGAGATCTTCTGCCAGGTAAGTGCCGCTGACTCCTGACAGACCCGACCGACGGACACTGACAGTGACAGACCCGACCGAGGACACAGACAGTGACAGTGACAAATCCGATTACGGTATTCGATAAGACGAAAATATCGAAACGAATTATCGAAAGGCCGATAGAGCTAATATCGGCCGATAGCCGATATTTGCATTATCGTATCGCTCAACACTACTAGAGACATTTCTTTAGCAAGGCAGTGTTCGTCTTAGAGGCGTGTTTGGGGTCATTATAATGTTGAAATACTGCCCTGCGGCCCATTTTCCAAACGTGCGGGATCATGGTCTGCTTCAGTATGTCACAGTACATGTCAGCATTCATGGTTCCCTCAATGAACTGTAGCTTCCCACAGCCAGCAGCACTCATGCGGCCCCAAACCATGACATGCCCACCACCATACTTGACTATAGTAACGACACACTTGTCTTTGTACTCCTCACCTGGTTGCCGCCACACACGCTTGAAACCATCTGGATTAAATAAATTTATCTTGGTTTCATTAGAGTACAGGACATAGTTTCAGTAATCCAAGTCCTTAGTCTGCTTCTCTTCAGCAAACTGTTTGCGGGCATCATCTTTAGAAGAGGCTTCCTTCTGGGACAACAGCGAAAGCAGAACAATTTGATGCAGTGTGCGGCACATGGTCTAGGCACTGACAGTGACACTGATTTCTTTAACCTCTGCAGCATTGCTGACAGCAAACCGTTAAACCATTGTATGGTCTTGGCCACCATGCTGCAGTTCATTTTCAGGTTGTTAGGCAATCTTCTTATAGCCTAGGCCATCTTTATTTACAGGACCAATTCTTTTTTTCTGATCCTCAGAGCATTCTTTACCATGAGGTGCCATGTTGAACTTCCTGTGAGCAGTATGAGAGTCTGTGAGAGCGATAACATTAAATTTAACACAATTGCTCCCATTCACATCTGAGACCTTGTAACACTAATAAGTCAAAGACACTGGAGAGGGAAAATGGCTAATTGGGCACAATTTGGCCATTTTCACTTAGGGGTGTACTCATTTTTGTTGCCAGCGGTTTAGACATTAATAGCTGTGTGTGAGTTATTTAGAGGGCACCAACTTTACACTGTTAAACAAGCTTTACACTGACTGCTTTATGTTATATCAAAGCATCATATCTTCAGTGTTGTCCCATGTAAAGATATAATAAAATATTTACAAACTTGTGAGGGGTGTACTCAGTTTCTATCTATCTCCTATTATCTTTCTATCTATCTCTCAAAAAGAGGTGGAAGCAACACTCCATATTGTGTAGAAAAATATGCTATTTTAATAATTGTAGGGATTTGCTCTGGTAGGTAGTGGCAGGGCCGCAGTAATGAAGCAACACACAGGCTTAAAGTCCAACTTCAGTTGTTTAATGTCACTTTAAACACCAGGATCACAGAAACATAGCAAAAACACAAACATACTCGACTTGGAGTACCACTGGTCCCAGACTCACCCTTGCTGGAACGGGCCTAACTAAGCGGCTGCCAGGTCAGCAGCAACCGCCAGGTGCCATTCCCCGGGTTGTCTGGAGTTTAGCTGCTAATGCTTTGCAGCACGTGTAGTCCAGTAAACAGATACAGGCTGGCTCCAGCCTAGCTCCTCCTCTTCTGATCTCCCTCTCACATTCATCCTCACCATTACATAGCCCCTAACCACACCCACAGGTAGCATAATCTAAAACTACCAGGATGTGTTTGTGACCCCTTGGTGATTTAGGGACAGGCCCAACCAAATCCATTGCCACTCTTTCAAAAGGTACCTCTATTAAGGGTAGAGGCACTAACGGACTCCGAAAGTGAGCCTGGGGGCTGGTTACCTGGCACACTGGACAGGAATTACAGTACCGTTTAACTTCTTCATGGACCCCTAGCCAGTAAAACCACTGCAGAATTCGGTCTAGCGTTTTCTTTTGGCCTAAATGCCCACCCAATACATGTGCATGCGCTAAATCCATTACCAGCCTACGATATGCCTGCGGTACCAGTAATTGTTCTACCATTTTCCCCCCGTATTTTCTCAACTCGATACAACAAATCTTGGTTTAGCTCAAAGCGTGGTAATACTGTGGCTGCCCCAGGTTGTTGGGGTTCCCCATTAACAAACAGTACATTTTCTCGGGCTCAAGCCAACGTAGGACCTCGGAGTTGTGCCGTACCCAAATTGTCACCTGACACATTTAAGTCTGACAATCCAGGTCCTGGCAGCAAGTCTTCCACCTCCCCAGCCAATACTTCTATGGGAGAATCTTTCCTCTCCTCCCCCGAAGAGAAGGTTACCCCTACCGCCAGCACTCCTTCCTCTGGGCCACCAGGTTCATGCCCTACTTCTGGAGAATGCAACCTGGTTGCCACCGGTGCCGGCAATTGTTCAGTGGGTGGGACAACAGTGGGCCAAAGTACAGGAAACAAAGGAAAATCTCTTCCAATTATTATTCATAATGCAAATTCATCACCACCCCACCTCGTGGCACCGCCTCCCCCCTGGCATGTTTATCATCATTAGTGCGGTAGGATAGTCTTTTAGGTCTCCATGTGTACACAATACCACAATTGTCCGACCAGTATACTCGCTGGTTTGCACATGGCTGGCTCGTACCAGGGTCACAAGACTCCACTTCAACTTTACACAAATGTTTCATACTGGGTCCCTCTGGGGTGCCCATTGCACACATTTTTTCGGCATAGTGAGACTGGTAGTACCCAAAGTTTGTGTCCATGGGCTCAGCCAGGTGGGGGCAATCTGCTCTCATATGTCCTGGTTCCTGGCACCGCCAGCAGATTATGGGGCCCCTTTCTTCCCCAGAGACTTCTTGAGCGGCCTTCCTGGTCTCGGCTCGCCGAGTCACGGGTGGAAACTTAGGGAACTTTCTTGTTACTTTCCGGGGAGTCTCTCCCTGAAGTTCTTTGGTAGCCCCATATCTTTCTATGGGGTCTACCATCTGGAGTGCATTAGTAGGGGATGCCTGTCGGACCCATATTTGGAGGGAGTGGGGCAAAGCCCTCCAAAATTTATCAGTCACTATACGGTCCAGCATAGCGCTGGGCGACAATATCTCAGGCTGCAACCATTTTTGTAACAAGTGCACCAAGTCATAATACTGAGACCGAGCCGGCTCAGAGGGGGTAAATTCCCACTTGTGTACCCGCTGGGCCCGGACCAAAACATTTACCCAAGACGTGCTAGTATCTCACCCTTGACGATCGTGTAGTCCGCCTTTTGCTCAGTGGGTAGGTCCTGATAGGCTTTCAACGGTCCTGAAATGAGCAATGACTTCTGCCCACTGGTCCTGGGGTAGTCTCTCCCTCTCAGCCACTTCTTCGAACATCTCCAGGTACATCTCAACGTCATCAGATTTCTCCATTTTTGGAATCGCTGTACGAACCGCTTTCCGGACCTCATGGTTTCCCTGGGTAGCTCCTGTTGTCTGTGGCGCTGTAATGTGCTGTATCAACAGCCGGTTGGTTTCTTGCTGCTATTGATTAAATATCAGCTGCTACTGCGTAACCTCTTGCTGCTGTCACAAGGCCTCCTGCTGCTGTTGCGTAACCTGCTGCTGCTGTTGCATGGCCTCCATCAGCAGTTTTACCGTGGTCTCCATTTTTGGAAAGTTCTCCATCTGAGTTTGCGTCACTCTTTTCACCCAGGACATAGACTGGAGTGCAGAAAAAAAAATAAGCAAAAAAAGCCCGACCTCACTGCGTTTGCCCGCATTCAAGCCACCAAGTGATTGAAGCAACCAGTAATGAAGCAACACACAGGCTTAAAGTCCAACTTCAGTGGTTTAATGTCACTTTAAACACCAGGATCACAGAAACATAGCAAAAACGCAAACATACTCCGACTTGGAGAACCACTGGTCCCAGATTCACCCTTGCTGGAACGGGCCTAACTAAGCGGCTGCCAGTGGCCATTCCCCAGGTTGTCTGGAGTTTAGCTGCTAATGCTTTGCAGCACGTGTAGTCCAGTAAACAGATACAGGCTGGCTCCAGCCTAGCTCCTCCTCTTCCGATCTCCCTCTCACACTCATCCTCACAATTACATAGCCCCTAACCACACCCACAGGTGAGGTGCACATAACCTGGGCTGATCACGTGACCATGACATCATCACAGGTCCTTGTGTTTAGGGAAAATCCTGACCAAACTTTAACCTGTTGACAGAAATATATCTCCCATCCAGCAAAACACCCTTTGCTGTACCACATAGCCCATAAGGCTGGCGTCACACTGGCGAGTTTGATGCGAGTAAGTCGCACGACTTTCTCGCATCAACACCCTGCACGGCCGCCCGCTCTCGGAGCCGAGTGTGCGGCTGCATGTATTTCTATGTAGCCGCACACTCGGGTCCGAGAGCGGGCGGCCATGCCGGGTGTTGATGTGAGAAAGTCGTGCGACTTACTCGCATCAAACTCGCCAGTGTGACGCCGGCCTAAGTCAACGTTTCAGCTCTGAGTGTGAGCCTTCTTCTTGAACATCGCCTTATGGGCTATTAAAATAGCATATTTTTCTACACAATATGGAGAGCTACTTCCATCTCTTTTTCCTATATTAAGGACTGGTATGTGTCTGGGAGGCTTTCCTCCCAAATTGCTGCTGCAGTTCTTTGTGAGCCGAAACGTTGCCTCGCCATGTTGGTTTGAAATAAATCCACTTATCTACCTTAATTTTTGGAGTGCTTCCTTCCTTTACATCTATCTATCTATCTATCTATCTATCTATCTATCTATCTATCTATCTATCTATCTATCTATCTATCTATCTATCCATTATCAAATTCAAAGAAGCTTTATTGGCAGGAATACATGCACATCAGTTTTGCAAAAGCAAGCATACAATAGGGAATAGGGACACGGACTGTGGGAATAATGGGTAGAGACTGTGGGTCTCAGCCTCCAGGGCCTCCAGGTCACCATGTGGGCACAGTCTGTCCTCCCTGGGCTTGTAGCTCTATCTGTCCTGGATGGATTCGATGGTCAAACTGTGGGCACTGAGTCTATACCGGCTCAGAATTCAGCGGTCTCCAGGATCCTGGAGTTTCTCTGTATCAGTCTGTGATTGTTAGTTTGTTTACTGTAAGTGATATCTGTAATTTGTATGTAACCCCTTTGCATGTACAGCACCATGAAATCAATGGTGCTATATAAATAAATAATAATAATAATATGGGGCCTGTCTGTAGTCTCTCTCTCCAGTACATGTTCAGCTTCTGTGAGGTGATGATATTGTTCCTCCAGTTGCTGACATACCTCTCCTGCCCTGTATATCATCTTCCTAAGTCTGGTGTTTGTCAGGTTGCTGTGATTGGTGTTTTGGTTAGGTTAGGTTAGGTTTGGGTGGACCATCTACATGTAGTAGGGCTTTATGATGAAGAGAACTTGGACTGCTACTATGTAGGTGAGCCTAAAATGACTGCGCCCTCTTCAAAACTGCTAGGTTTAGAGGGAATCTGCCTAGATGCTCCAATGGCCTTGAGAAGGTGCTTACAGAATTCCAGGTGGAATTTGTCTGTTGGACTGGAATCTCACCTTGATCAGTCTGGGTATATATGAGGGCTGCAGACTTTGCTGTTGTACAGGAGGATTGGTGCGATGATAGGATTGAAGATTTTTAGCCAGACCCTCACTTGCGGCTTCAGATGGTAGTTTCCTTTTGATGGCATAGAAGGTTTTGCAGGCCTTGCCCTTCAGGTTTCTATGGCTTGTTTGAAGCTCCCTGACTGAGGAATTTCTAGACCCTGGTAGGTGTATTTGCCATTCCTATAAGAAAGCAGTTGTTTATCAGAAATGAAGGGTGCCGGTCCCATCTTTTCTTTCAACTCTGGAACACCATGAGGTTGCTTTTCTTTAGGTTGATCGGTAGTGGCCATGTGGAGCTGAATTTTTCTAAGATTTTCACGTTACTTGGAGGCCTTTCTCAGTTGGTGACATCAGCAGTAGGTCATCTGCAAGAATTTCACCTGGGTGTCATGAAGTGTGAGACCTGGTGCTGTAGAATATTCCAGAGCCGTGGCCAGCTCATTGATGTACAGGTGCTTCTCACAAAATTAGAATATCCTCGAAAAGTTAATTTATTTTAGTTCTTCAACACAAAAAGTGAAACTCATATATAATATAGAGTCATTACAACCATACTGATCTATTTCAAGTGTTTATTTCTGTTAATGTTGATGATTATGGCTTACGGCCAATGAAAACCCAAAAATCATTATCTCAGTAAATTAGAATACTTTATAACACCATCTTGAAAAATGATTTTAAAATCAGAAATGTTGGCCTTCTGAAATGTATGTTCAGTAAAAGCACTCACTACTTGGTCGGGGCTCCTTTTGCATCAATTACTGCATCAATGCGGCGTGGCATAGAGGTGATCAGCCTGTGGCACTGCTGGCCACTCAAGCACAGTGATACTGTTCTTTTTAAACCAAGTATTGGTACTTTTGGCAATGTGGACAGGTGACAAGTCCTGCTGGAGAATGAAATTTCCATCTCCAGAAAGCTTGTCGGCAGAGGGAAGCATGAAGTGCTCTAAAATTTTCTGGTAGACGGATGCACTGACTTTGGTCTTGATAAAACACAGTGGACCTACACCAGCAGATGAAATGGCTCCCCAAACCATCACTGATTGTGGAAAGTTCACACTAGACCTCAAGCAGTTGTGTGCCTCTCAACTCTTCCTCCAGACTCTGGGTCTTTGATTTCCAAATGAAATGCTAAATTTACTTTCATCTGAAAACAACACCTTGGACCACTGAGCAACAGTCCAGTTCTTTTTCTCCTTGGCCAAGATAAGATGCTTCTAGCCTTGACAGGAAAAAACTGACATTAACTCCCGCTGGCCTGAAAGGAAAAAAGCTGCATTTAAACAAAGTGGAATCAGAGATGCCACAAATCCAAAAATGGATCGTGACAGTACCCCCCTTTCAATGAGGGGCCTCTGGACCCTTAACACTGGACTTCACCGGAAACGATGTACGGTGAGGATGCCTCGAACCACCAGAGTTCACCTCTGCAGTCACCTGATCCTTAGATTTACGGCGAATGCAGCCCGATGGACATGAAATCATCGTAGGCTCCAGAGGCGCCACAAATCTCCAGAGTGCTGACCTGTGGAATGAGTTGTGTACGTGCATTAATGGGGGTACTCCAGCTGGAAAGTCCCCGGGCTGAGAATGGCCAACACCGGATACAGCCCGATCACCCTACAACTCCAGGTCCCAGTAGCATACTTCCACCTGATGTTTTTGGTGGACACCGACACGTACTCATTAACACACAGGTCCGGACCTGAACGTTTATTTCCACGCATGCATTTGCCACAAGATAGTGAACTCTTTAAGGAACTGACAACAGAGGTGTCCCCTGTGTCACCAAACTCATACCCCCACTACACACAGAGGGAACCATCACCCTCCCCTGACACCTTCTCCTAAGAGGATTCAGGGTTTACTTGTGGTGAGGTTTGAGCCTTGCTCCCACTCCCTTGCCGCACGTCTGCTGCCCCCACCGGAGAAGAAGGGGTAGGTTGCAGAAGGACGGCAGAGATCGTAGCTCCCGGGCAGCAGTCCTAACATGACTGGTCCCAGCTCACTACTTCCCTGGACCGCCAATCTAAGACCGGATTGTGTTTTTTCAACCAAGGGAGGCCTAAGACGATGGGAGTTGGCGTACCCTCCAAGACATAGCACGACAAGGACTCTTCATGACGAGTCCCTATACACAGGTGTCACCCTCCCCTGGCTGAGTGGGACAGAGTCAATTGCTTGAACGCTTAGGGGTCTCACCAGTGACCTACTCCTCAGACCATGGGTCTGGACAAAGCAAGAATCCACCAAATTGACTCCAGTTCCAGTATCCAAAAGCACCGACATCGTCTCAGTTACCCCGCCAACCACCACTTCAGCAGGGATGGTGCACTGAGACGAAAAAATGGAGGAAATATAAACACCCTGGTCGCCTCCCTCCACATGACCAGGGGGACGCAGCTTTTGAGATGGTGAATGTACCTTCGCGCAAACTGGGCAGACATTGATGAAATGACCAGTCTGCCCACAGTAGAAACATGCCCTCATACTAGGGTGAACCGCAGGCAGCCCTGTTTGACATGAGACTCCTCCCACCTGCATAGGTTCATCCGTATGCACTGAAAGGACAATAGGGGGCAGATTTGGTGTATGTCTCCCCTTGAAGTGTCTATCCACCCAGATAGCAAGGATCACGGTGGCTTCCAATGACCCAGGAGTAGCGTACTGCACCAGAGTATCTTGTAGCCTAGGTGACAGACCCTGACAAAAATGACTCCTAAGAGTAGGGTCATTCCACCGCATGTCAGTAGCCCACCTCCTAAACTCAGAACAGTACTTCTCAGCCGGCCGGCCGCCCCTGCTTGATTTTACAGAGTTGAGACTCAGCCAGGGAGACACCATCAGGATCACCATACACCAGCACAAATGCCGCAAAAACTCGTCCACTGACCGCAAAGATGGGGAATCAGTCGGCAGGAAGAAGGCCCAGGATTAGAGATCACCCTTGAGAAGGGAGACTATAATCCACACACGCTGTTCCTCACTCCCTGAGGAACGAGGGCAGAGCATGAAATATAGCTCAGAGGCCTCCTTAAAAACCAAAAATGTATCTCTCCCTCCAGAGAACCTGTCAGGGAGAGATATCTTTGGTCCCGGTTGAGCCAAGGCATGAGCCGAGACCATGAACCCAGACACCTGCTGAAGCTGCTGCACCACCTGAGACCGCAGCTCTGTTAACTATTCAGTAAGTGTCTGGATCAGGAGAGCCAAAGCTTCTGCTTGCGCCATAGGTTTACCGGAAAAATGTGACGGTTGTTGATAAAGTTTCGATATTAAGTGACCCAACAAGTGGTCGGTCAACGGACGGCGCAACACACACATAACGGGATGGTATAGGGGAGAGGAAGGCCCTACTGATAGGGAAATGTGGGGTCACCACCTGAGCTCAAACTTGAGCCTGTCTCTGCACTCCCCTAATGCCCTAAGTGGGTCCTTCCCACACCGCTGTCAGGAAACCTCATCCCTCATCACCTATTACTGCCCTGGCTAGTGCACTGTCCAGCAAGGGGCGCTACCCTCACCACTGCAGATAACACCACACAGGGGAAAGTGACAAACACAATAGGGACAAGGAGAAAAACACAGCACTAAGCTTCCAGACATCGCTGCTAAGCTCCACACCGCAGATAGCAGAGTGACAGGACTCCAAACACCAGACGTGGCTGACACCAGAGAGCTGCTCCTGCAAAGGCTGGTTTCCGAGAAACTCTATCATCAACAGTCAGCTGATGCATCAGGTGACCATTTAAAGGATGGTGGGTAGAGTTGAGCGATACTTTCCGATATGCTAAAGTATCGGAATCGGAATGGTATCGCCGATATCACTAAAATATCGGCGATACCCGATACCGATACCGGAAGTCCCATGTAAGTCTATGGGAACAAAATATCGCAACTAAAAAAACCCCATTCTTTCCTTGTAAACACTAAATATACACACATAGAATACATATATATATATATACATGTCATTGTGACATATATATACATATATGTATAGTTTATACACTTCTACATAGTAAAATATCCTTTGATTCAATTGCCGGGTAAAGCCGGCTTCAGTGAAAAGACAGAAGCACCCGACATGAAATGACACTTGGTGTACATAGGGTTAAACATTTCTTTTCATGTCCTTTGCTATCTAATTTGCACAAACAATTAAATCAGACTATGTGTGCAAAATTTCACACCTGTAGGGGTTAATTAAAGGTGTAAATTCGTTGTAAAAAAAACGGACTTTTTTGCTACGAATTTACACCTTTAATTAACCCCTAGAGGTGTGAAATTTTGCACACATAGTCTGATTTAATTGTTTGTGCAAATTAGATAGCAAAGGACATGAAAAGACATGGTTAACCCTATGTACACCAAGTGTCATTTCATGTCGGGTTCTGCATTTTCACAAAAGCCGGCAATTGAATTAGCGGCTATTATACTATGTAGAAGTGTATGAACTACAAATATAAATATATATATATATGTGTCACAAATTCAATGACATGTATATATATATATGAGGTGTAAAATTGCTGAAAAAAAATGCGTGGGCTCCCGCCCTATTTTCGCAACCAGACAGACAAAGCCAGTGAGTGGGGGCAGATAATAATAGCCCAGAGAGGGACCATTATTTTTGCCCCCCCCCGGCTACTAACATCTGCCCCCAGACCCCCCAGGAAAGACAAATCTATAATTAGATTCGCCCTTTCTGGCACTTTGCCCGTCTATTCCCATTGCCCTGTAGCGGTGGCGAATGGGTTAATATGGGGTTAAAGCCACCTTGCTATTGAAAGGTGACCTTAAGCCAGGTTAATAATTGAGAGCTGTCAATTAGACAACTATCAATTATTAATCCTATTGCATGAAATAAAAATAAAACACACACACTTTAATTAAAAATCATTTTAATGAAATAAAGACACATGTTTTTGACCATCTTTTATTTTACTGCAAAAACCATTTCCTGTAATAAAAATAAATAAAAAAGCAAAATTATTCTTACCTATCCCATGCACAGTCAGGTCCCACGGTGTAATCCTTCAGAAAGGGTTAATGTTTACTGCAGGGACCGCAGCTAATGCTGCAGCCTCACAGTAAACCCCAAATGAATGAGTTCCTCTCCTGCCTGACAGGAGAGTAAAGGCTGGGTGTCACATAACGATACACCAGCGATCCCGACAACGATATGCACTTGTCAGGATCGCTGGTGTATCGCTACATGATCGCTGCTGAGCTGCCAAACAGGCAGCTCAGGCAGCGATCTGGGACAGCGACACTGCGGGTAACATCGCTTAAGGGCCCGTCTCACATAGCGATATCGCTACCGAGATCGCTGCTGAGTCACTAGTTTTGTGACGCAGCAGCGAGCTCACCAGCGATATCGCTGTGTGTGACATTCAGCGACGATCAGCCCCCTGCCGGGTATCGCTGATCGTCGCAGAAATGTCAGGACCTTTTTTTGATCGCTGGTTTCCCTCTGACAGGCACGCATCGCTGCGTGTGACAGGCGGGAAACCAGCGATCAAAGGTCCTGACATTTCAGCGACGATCAGCGATACCCGGCAGGGGGGCTGATCGTCGCTGAATGTACACACAGCGATATCGCTGGTGAGCTCGCTGCTGCGTCACAAAACTAGTGACTCAGCAGCGATCTCGGTAGCGATATCGCTATGTGAGACGGGCCCTTAAGTGGAAAGCTTAATTGATTGCTTTCCACTTTCACTTCAGGTCAGCCAGGGACACAATCAGTGACGTCAGAGGGAACTGATTAACAAAAATAGGGGTTCCCTTCGAAAAAAAAATGGCGTGGGGTCCCCCCTATTTTTGTTAACCAGCCAGATGAAGCAGACCACTGAGGCCTGGATTTTCAGGCTGTTAAGGAGCCAAGATCCATGGACCTTGCCAGCCTGATAATACCAGGCCACAGCAGTCTGCATATCTTGGCTGATTAACAAAAATAGGGGATCCCCTCGAAAAAAATTGGTGTGGGGTCCCCCCTATTTTTGTTAACCAGCCAGATGAAGCAGACCGCTGAGGCCTGGATTTTCAGGCTGTTAAGGAGCCAAGATCCATGGACCTTGCCAGCCTGATAATACCAGGCCACAGCAGTCTGCATATCTTGGCTGATTAACAAAAATAGGGGATCCCCTCGAAAAAAATTGGCGTGGGGTCCCCCCTATTTTTGTTAACCAGCCAGATGAAGCAGACCGCTGAGGCCTGGATTTTCAGGCTGTTAAGGAGCCAAGATCCATGGACCTTGCCAGCCTGATAATACCAGGCCACAGCAGTCTGCATATCTTGGCTGATTAACAAAAATAGGGGATCCCCTCGAAAAAATTAGCGTGGGGTCCCCCCTATTTTTGTTAACCAGCCAGATGAAGCAGACCGCTGAGGCCTGGTTTTTCAGGCTGGTAAGGATCCAATATCCATGGACCTTGCAAGCCTGATAATACCAGGCCACAGCAGTCTGCTTAGCTTGGCTGGTTAACAAAAATAGGGGATCCCCTCGAAAAAAAAAACGGCGTAGGGGTCCCCCTATTTTTGTTAACCAGCCAAGTAAAATGCAGACTGCTGCGGCCTGGTATTAAAAGACTGTCAAGGCCCATGGATTTTGGTCCTCAACAGCCTGATAATACCAGGCTACAGCAGCCCCACATTTGGCGCATCAAAAGATGTGCCAATTGTGGCACTTTACCCGGCTCTTCCCACTTGCCCTGTAGCGGTGGCAAGCGGGGTAATAAGGGGTTATTGTCACCGTTGATTGCACGGTGACAATAAGCCCGGTTAATAATGGAGAGGTGTCAATAAGACACCGATCCATTATTAATCCCAAAGTTATTAAATGTGTAAAAAAAAGACAAAGCAAGAAAAAAGTATTTTAATGAAATAAAAGAGACAACACAGTTTTCATTTCTTTTATTATACTCTCATTCCTGCGACGCCATCGATCTCCTGTAAAAAAAGAAAAAAAACAAACCAACAGTATACCACCTGTCCGACGCAGTCCATAACGATAGTCCCACGACGATCCAGCTCTGCTACATCGCAATGACAGGCAGAGCCTGTCATTGCAACGCAGCACAGCTGATTACCTGCTTCCCCGGCGGTGACGTCATCGGACTGACTGCTTTACGGCCGGGATTACCCAGCAGTCACTGCAGTTATCGCGAGAAACTGCATGTGACCGCCGGGGAGAAGAGGATGGCGGCCATGAAGCAGTCCAGGACGTGACCGCCGGAGATCTTCTGCCGGGTAAGTGCCGCTGACTCCTGACAGACCCGACAGACGGACACTGACAGTGACAGTGACATCCCGATTCCGGTATCCGATAAGACGAAAATATCGGAACTCGGAATCGGAATTCCGATACAGCTAATATCGGCCGATACCCGATATTTGCAGTATCGGAATGCTCAACACTAATGGTGGGAGTAATCACCACCCACATCAGCTGACCCAGCAACTAATATTGCCAGCCAGGAAAAAACTGACATTAACCCCCGTTAGCCTGAAAGGAAAAAAGCTGTATTTAAACAGAGTGGAACCAGAGCTGCCACAAATACAAAAATGGATTGTGACACTCTATATAATATATGAGTTTCACTTTTTGTATTGATGAACTGAAATAAATTAACTTTTTTATGATATTGTAATTTTGTGAGAAGCATCTGTAAATGCTGAAGAGTGTTGGACTTAGGTTGCAGCCATGTCTGACTCTGCAGCTCTGCTAGAAATAGGCTGGTCTTTTACCATTCACACTCACGCTAAAGTGGTTCTCGGTGTAAGTGTCAAGATCCCATCTGGGTTGGAGCCGATGTTACTGCAAACACTAGGGGAAGCAGAGGCAGGTAGCGTAGTCAGGTGGCAGCCGGAGGTCGGTACACAGGAAAGGCAGTTCGGTAGCAGAGGAGCAGGCAGATAACGTAGTCAGGTGGCAGCCAGAGGTCGGTACACAGGAAAGGCAGTTCGGTAGCAGAGGAGCAGGCAGATAACGTAGTCAGGTGGCAGCCGGAGGTCGGTACACAGGAAAGGCAGTTCGGTAGCAGAGGAGCAGGCAGATAACGTAGTCAGGTGGCAGCCGGAGGTCGGTACACAGGAAAGGCAGTTCGGTAGCAGAGGAGCAGCAAGAGAAAGAGCTTGACTAGAGGCTGGAAGCACAATAATCTCGCAATGACACACCCACAGGGCCAGGTTTATATAGGGCGTGTAATTGGCAATCAGAGGCCAAACGAGAGAGCACTGGGTGAAGCCGATCAGGAAGAACAGTCAATGGTATCTGGGTTCAGCAAGGAACTTTGTAGCCAGCAGAATAGCTCAGATGGTAGAGCTGCTGGCCGGTGGACAAGAGACACTGGGTTCGATTCCTGACAGTACTCCCCTCCTTCCAGGATGGCCTCTGGACATCTCAGGAGCTGGCTTATCTGGGTACCTCTGATGAAAGGCTCTTGTAAGTCCAGGAGCATGGACGTTGTCCTTTGGTTCCCATGAATTTTCCTCTGGTCCGTAACCTTCCCACTGCACCAGATACTGCAGTTTACCTCTGAATTTTCGGGAGTCCAGAATCTTATCCACAATGTATTCTTCTTCACCACGGATCCTTTCTGGAAACGGGTTTTCACAGAAGGGTTTGAGCAAGGATATGTGAAATACTGGATGAATCTTTAGATTGTTGGGAAGTTTTAAACGAAAAGCAACCTGGTTAATTTTTGCAGAAATTTGAAAAGGTCCAATAAATTTCTGACCCAATTTGGAGGATGGCACATGTGTCTTAAGGTTTTTAGTGGACAGCCAAACTTTGTCTCCAACCTGAAGAGCAGGGGGCACTCTCCGATGTTTATCTGCCGCTTCCTTATATATCTTTCCTGGATCTTGAGTAACATCTCTGATAGTTCCTTCTGGGACTCCTGTAATTTTGCAAGCCTGTCATTAACAGCAGGAATGGGAGTGTTCACTGACAGATTAGGGATAAATACTGGATGTAATCCATAGTTAGCGAAGAATGGGGTTTGAGATGTAGCGCTATGTATGGAGTTGTTGTAGGCAAACTCTGCTGTTGGTAAATAGTCCACCCAGTCATCCTGAAGATAGGAAATGAAGCAACGGAGGTATTGCTCCAAAGTCTGGTTCGTTCTCTCCGTCTGGCCATTGGACTGAGGATGGAAAGCGGTAGAAAGATTCACAGTGACTCCCAAGGCTGTACAGAAACTCTTCCAAAATTTTGACGTAAACTGAACGCCTCTGTCAGACACCACGCTGTCAGGAATTCCATGTAACCTGAATACCTCTTTGATCATCAGTTCTGCAGTTTTTCAGCAGTAGGAATTCCTTCCGTTGGGATAAAGTGGGCCATTTTTGTGAGTCGGTCCACTATGACAAGGATGACGCTCATTTGTTTGGAAGAGGGTAGTTCCACAATAAAATCCATGGAAATAGATCCCCAAGGCCTGGATGGAACTGGGAGTGGTTGCAGGAGTCCTAGAGGAGACGATCGTGGGGTCTTGTTTAGTGCGCATGTTAAACAGGTTGAAACATATTTCCTCACGTCCTTCCTACAATTAGGCCACCAAAAGAAACAAAGTAGTAAGTCTTGTGTTTTTGCAACTCCAGGATGTCCTGCAAGTTTAGAATCATGGACACTTTTGAGGACTTCAAGGCGAGAAGATTCAGGTACATATATTTTGTGTTTCTGCATCCAAAACCCCTCTTTGAATGAAAGATCGACGTCTTCCGAAGGATGGTTAAGGAAAGAGTCCTCTTGGTACCCATCTTTAATTCTATTACATAGTCCTTTAGAGTGCAATATTCCCAAAAAAATTTTAGGGCCTAGAATTGTATCGTCATTACTAGACCTCTCCTGAGGTTCTGAACACATCCTGGACAGAGCATCAGCCTTGCCATTTCTTGAACCAGGCCGATAAGAAATTATAAAATTGAATCTTGAGAAAAATAAGGCCCATCGTGCTTGTCTTGCAGACAATCTTTTTGCTGTACGGAGGAATTCAAGATTCTTGTGGTCCGTGAGGACAGTCACAGGGTGATTGGCACCTTCCAAAAGATGTCTCCACTCGGAGAAGGCAACTTTAATGGCCAACAGTTCTTTATTACCGATGTCGTAGTTTCTTTCTGCAGATGACATGGTGTGGGAAAGAAATGCACATGGGTGAAGTTGCATTTTGTCCCCAACTCGCTGAGACAGAATGGCTCCCACTGCAGAGTCCGAGGCGTCCACTTCGACAGTAAATGGCAATTCAGGATTTGGGTGTACTAGCAATGGAGCAGCAGGAGAAAGAGCTTGACTAGAGGCTGGAAGCACAATAATCTCGCAATGACACACCCACAGGGCCAGGTTTATATAGGGCGTGTAATTGGCAATCAGAGGCCAAACGAGAGAGCACTGAGTGAAGCCGATCAGGAAGAACAGTCAATGGTATCTGGGTTCAGCAAGGAACTTTGTAGCCAGCAGAATAGCTCAGATGGTAGAGATGCTGGCTGGTGGACAAGAGACACTGGGTTCGATTCCTGACAGTAAGAACGTTTGATGACATCATAGGTCTTTCCTCCTATCCGCTCTCCAACAGTTTCAGGAACAGGCCCGGGTGCGACACTGAGTCAAAGGCCTTTTCAAAGTCCACAAAACAGACATATACCTTCTGGTGCTTTGTGTTGTGGACGTGGCTCTGAATGAGGTTGTCCAGGGTGTAGATGTGGTCGGTAGTCCAGTGGTTAGGCATGAACCCGGTTTGGCTTTTGCTAAAGATGTTGTGCTCGTTGAGGAAACTGAGGATCATCTTGTTCTGGATGCTGTTTAACAGTATTCTCAGGTTGCTGCTGACACATATGCCTCTGTAGTTGGCAGCATCATACCTGCCCCCACTCTTGTGGATGGGTGTGATGAGGCCTTGGTTCTAGGTATCAAGGAAGTAGCCAGCACTCAGCACAATATTAAACAGTTTAACCATTGCCGCCTGTATTTCTGCTGAGCTGTACTTCAGCATTTCTGGTGGGATTCCATCCAGGCCATTGGCTTTTCTATGTAGCACCGACATCTTCTGCCTCTCTCCGCCGTCAGAGATGCTATCTCACTCACTGTTGCTGCCCCGTCCCACACTTCCTGCTCCGACTGCTGATGCTCGGGGTGCGCACAGCATGCAGATCCACAGGCCCTGTGCTTAGGTCACGTGCATGGCCCCATCCTCAAAAGGTACAGCGCGCCGTCCTAAAGTGTCCCCAGCCAATGGCTGGGAGACGCTCATTATATAAGCCATCTGTCTATCAGCCGTGCCCACCTGCCTGTCTATCTGCTGTGTCCGTCTGTGCTTGCTAAGTCTAGCATCCCTGGCCATTCCTGCCTCCTGTCCCTTGGGGGTCAGATGCCTTCTACCTAAGGTCAGTCCTGGGGTAGCACCTGGTCCGCCTCCCTTGTTTCTCCTTGGATCGTGGTATCGACAGCCACCGTGCATCCGAGATCGGACTTGGTGAGACACCTAGTCACGACTCTCCAGGCTTTCCTCGGATAAAGGCACAGTGGTTCTGTCACGCAGTCCGTTACATTCTACACCTTATGAAAAAGATTCTCTATATAACTTCCTGTAATGTAATTGGTGTATCCAGAGGGTTTTGGAAATGTTGTACTTTTTCCTTCATTGCCTTTAGTTTTGCCATTATGTTTTTCTGTTGTTGGTTTTGTCCTTCCTTCAGAATGTCTTTGTACAGATCTCTGAAGTAAAGGAGCCATATGTTGCCATTTTGGATATGGATGTTGTTTTTCTTGGTTTTTGTGCCCATGCGATTCCATAGTTCCCAGAAGAAGGGCGTCTTGGAGTTGGTTAAGTTTGGTAGAGATGTAGCTCTGCTTCCTCCCCCTGAGGATGGTTTTATAGTGCCTTTGTATAGTGTCATAGGCATCCTTCATGGTTGGATTCTCTTTGTTTGAGTCTGTTCTCAGGGTCTCCCATGCAGCTTTATATTCTCTGTCAAACCAACCATTGATCTGTTTTTCTTTTGACCTTTTGTAGTTGACTTTTTTAGAGTCGGACAATCTGGCCATAGTCTAGAATGTATCATTGGGCTCTTTTTCAGCTTGACTCACTTATTGTGGATTAGACTTGCACTCGTAGCTGTAGAGGTGGTGGAACATCTAGTGTATTTTGGGTCTGCAGGGAGTCTCTTGTTATTTTATTTCCAACGTCTTGGACCACTTATAGGATGGAGGCAGGTTGAAAAAAACGATCTGCTAAGTCTATTGTGTGCATGGATTCTTTGTAGATTTCATGTATAGAATAATTTGGCTGTGATCTGACAGGTGCGTTTGTGGGGTGACAATGAAGGCGCCAATATTTGACGGTTCCATATCTGTAATGGCATAGTCGACTACATTCTTTCCTACATGGGAGTTTAATGTATACTGTGGAAACATGAGGGTCAGTGGATGCTGTCATCTGCTGGTTTGGCTGTATTTAGAAAGATCGCATGGACCAGGGCTTATCTCACTGAACACCCATACTCCTTTCCCGTGGGCAGAATACTACTCAGACAACACAGGGTGAGAATAACATAGTGTGGCAATACTTTATTGAACCACTGTGAAGAATATTGGAGATATAATTTCATTTGTATCCTATTTGGCATGGGATTATAAAACCCCCTTCCTTTGCGCAGCTGTAAAAGGACAACTGGATCAGCAGGGGGCCCAGCCTCCTCATCTTAAAAGAAGAAATTAACATCCTCACCAGCTGGAAAAGATCTAACCTCCTACAATGAGACCACCTGTGGATACCATGCGGTCTAACTGCTTTGTTCTGTCAGCTATGATTTCATAAGGATAATATGGACTTATCGTACAGTCACACACCGGTTACATTTTTGCCTTCCAGGGTCTTGATCCATTCCAGGACCCCAAGGTGTGGAGAAATGCAGAATGGCTAATAAGAGCTAAGTAGCAAAACTGTGTTTGGTCTCCGAGCATAACGGAGGCCCAGCCAGATCCAATGGAACCGTCACATGACCTTCTATTTGGAAGTTATGATCTTTCATAGGTTTAAGGAGATGTAGCTACAAACCTTCAGGGGAAGGGGACAAGGACCCTCTCAGAGGCGGAAAAGAGTGTGACCATCCAAGAGGATAAAAGCTTGTGTAAAGCAATGTGCTCTCTCTTTTATGCTTGCTGTTTCCGAATAGAGAATAACATATAGTACAGACCCAGCAAGTATATAAGATGGTGCAAATTACAGAGTCTCACCATTACACTTACTCGCTGGGATTAGAGCAGTTTTGACATTGGGGCTTCTAGGGCCAACTATCCCAACCAGTGGCACCCCTCTTTTGGTGGGCACCCTCAGAGAGGAGGTAGCGGCTTAGGAATCTTGACAGTTCATTGAGGTATGTGGCCAGGTGACCTGATTGTCCCAACCTGGGTGCCCAAAATGTCTCCATCGGCTCAGAGATGGACAGTGGATCAAACCTGTATTCCTCCGGTTGGAGCCATGGTGCCTGGCTGCTGTTCTGTAAAGTCTCTCTGCATAAGGATAAAGGTACCTTTTGATACCCACAGCTGTCCTCCAGACCATCGTCCACAGGTTAGAGAGAAGTTAGGATGAGGTCAACTCTCATTATTTGAGTATTCAATCAATCTGCATAGTTTGTCCTTCACTGTTTTCAGGAAAACAAGCTGCATGGACTAATACAATGGTAGTCAATATATTAGCAAACATCGATTGTTCAATTACCCTGAGTCCCTGTCTTCCAAGGATAGTAGCACAATAAGTTTCTCTCTCAAGATGCTTTCCCAGAAAGATTTCAACTTACGTACATTTTGGCAAATTGCAGTCTAGCTTTATTTTATGTCTCTGTGTCAGCAGTAGGGTCGACGGATGATTCACACTGACACTGATGCACTCTGAGCCTGCAGGACAGCTTCAATTTCTTTGGAACTTGATTGGGACTGCTTATCCATTTCCAGACTATCCTGCGTTGCAACCTTTCATCAATTTTTCTCTGCCATCCATGTCAAGAGAGATTAGCTACAGTGCCATGGGTTATAAATTCTTGATTATGTTGCGCACCTTGGATTAAAGAACATAAAGATGTCTGGAGATGAACTTGTAACCTTCAGCTTGTTATTATTATTCAACAATTTTTGTTCTCAAGTCCTCAGACAGTTCTTTACTCCTCTTTCTGTTTTCCATGCTTAATGTGGCACACACAAACAAAGCAAAGATTGAGTCAACTTCTCCCCTTTTTTATCAGGATTCAGATGTGATGTTCATATTGCCCACACATGTTACTTGCCACAGGTGAGTTTTAACGAGCATCACATGCTTGAAAAATTGCTTACCCACACTTTTGGAAAGGTGCCTATAATTTTAACCGAACCATTTTGGCGGTTTTGTGTGAAATGATGTCAATTTGCCTTTTTTCTCTTTTTTTTGTGTTGTTCCAATACACACAAATGAAATAAACGTGTATAACAAAATATGTGTAATTGCAATAATTTTCTGGGAAATACTTCATGTTATGTAACAATTTCAAGGTTTCTATCTATCTAGTTATTACAATATTATTATATTAATAGGTATTTTTACTCCATGTATCATATTCCTTCTGCCCTCCTACTTTTCTTCCTGGACCAAGTATCCATATGGGCAGAGTTACAAGCTAAAAAAAATCTCCTTCTGTGACTGATGTCCAATGTACCATCACGAAGGGGGACTGAGATTCCGCAAAACGCATAGGTTTGTGGACCTCACAGGATTCTGTAGCAAGCAGTGATGATGTTACACGCTACATCTACATTCGCCTTCGTGGTTGCCAGAGAGGCAGCTGGCCAAGGCCTCCTGGCTGGACTTACTGCACAGAAGCTTGCATCATCTTGTTTTATCAAGTACATCAGGCTATAACAGCAGCAACTGTGCTCAGCGAAGTGCACAAAAGGAGGACAGTTACCCGCTATCTCCATTGGGATTTCATGTACCTAAACGAAGGACCAGCCTCATAAACTGTATGTTTTTGCCACTTAACCTATACAATTTTTTAATTTCTGGCATTTGTACTACGCATGTTGTTATTCTGTTTTCCTATTCATGAAGGTAAAATCTATTCTCTGTCTTTTTCTTTATGAGTGTAAATGTACCAGTACAGAAAGCATTTTTTTTATTGGTTTCTTCCTAATCTGAAGTATTGTAGATACCACTTCCCCTTATACAGGATCTCTTTCTATCCAAAATCCTGCATATTTGCACTATAGTTATAATTTATCTGGCGGTTTAGCGTAACTGCGTCACATGTTTGTTTATCTATTAGGTTATATACAGGTCATCACACAGGACCTGCAGATGTGTCAGCAGCTTCCAACAGTCTCTTATTTTCAGGCGTTAGTGTATTTATCTGTTTGGAATGATTAAAGAGGTTGTCCACTACTTTTATATTGATGGCCTAATCTTAGGATAGGTGATCAATGTCTGATCGGCCAGGGTACGACACCCGCATCCCAGCCAGTCAGCTATTATCAGTGTCAGTGGCAGAGGCCGATGGCAGTCAGTACCAACTTGCCGAGCTGCTACGTCTTCTGATAGTGGCTGCCAGTGGGCACAACACATCCGCCTCCTATTAATTTGAATAGGAGGCAGATGAGCAGTACCAAGCCCCATCCACTACAAGTAGACGGAGCAGCTCAGCAAGTGAGTACTTCCTGCCATTGGCCGCTGCCACCAACATCGATGACAGTTGATCTGCGGGGGTGTCGGGTGTTGGAACCCGGCAAATCAGACATTGATGACCCCAATGTAAAAGTAGTGGACAACCTCTTTAATGCCATCACACAATATGACACTCATAGATCAGGAACAAAGCGGCAGATCATCCACTTATTTTAGTGCATATCTAAATGTATAGGTAAATATTTGCATTGTTCATAATCATTACCATATACAATAGATTTGTGTTAAGGAAAAATGGATCTGACAGTATGCATGAAAAAGCAAAGGTTGATGGGTATATCAAAGAAAATGGACACAGTTGGATTAAAGATGCAATACTTTTTTTGTAATATACTTTCAACAACTCCACAAAAAATCAAAACTATGTGTGTGAGTTAGGGTGCTTTCCCACATCCATGAGAAATGTCCAAAGATCCATAGAGTCTCATAGATCCATTTACATTTGTGAAAATCATAGATCCAAGAATATTCTTCGTGAAACTTTCAGCATGTCCTATTCTGATCCGATATTAAGAATGGGTCTGTGTGCAGCCCGATAAAAAATTGGCAGCCAATCACACAGATGTGTGAAGGTACCTTTAAGATGGATCCAGTTTTGAACACTGAGAGTTATGGAACAAACCAGTTTACGGCATTTTTTGCTTTGCAGATACACCAACAAAACAGTGTTTACTACACAGTGCCACAAAAAAAAGTAAAAACATATCTTATAGATAAAAATGTTTTCATCAACATGGCTCACATTCCTTTCTTGTTGTTTAGTATGCCATAGACTAAAATGTGTGGAAATACCAGACTTCAGTGCAAAACACAAGTTCCAGCCCCAATAATACTGTTATATACACCATAAATAGCGTCTATGACACAAAGCCGTTTAGCATCCATCAGAAGCGTACAATGTCATCTGAAAAGAATCATATATTCTCAAAATACAGAAAACATCAAGTGTCAGATATGTCAAATGGAAACATACTACATATTAGTAAGAGTTATTATCATTAGGTGCAATTAACAAGTTAGATTACCAGTTATACAATCATGCCGATAACCAGTGGGTATCTGAGAATGGGGGTACGTGATCCCTGGGAGTAGGAGACAGAAAGGAGGTGTATTTACCCATATGATTTAAGCCCAGATTGGCCCATAATAATGGGTCATGAGGGGGTAGGAGGGATATAGGGTCCTACCATGCCAGATTTTCTAATATTTGTGTGGATGAGGTGGCAGGTTTGAATTAGTAGCTCAAAGTGTTTAAAGGTATAGTCCACCTTCAGAAAATGTTCATGTGGGGCTAGAGTTTGTTAGAAGAGTCCGTGGCACTCTCCCGTGTCCCATATTGCCTCTGTCACAGATGCCATGTTGACAGTGCAGTCACCAGTTAGTGAGCTCAGTTGCTTTGCCACTAAAGATGAAAAGCCCCTTTCAGAGCCACTGAGCTCACTAATTAACTGCCACACTGGCAATTTCATGTCACCACCACATCGTCAGAGCAGCTCCAGAGGCTCAGTGCTGAACCTAGGGATGGTAAGAAACAGTTTGCCACTGTACAGTATAATAAACTACACCCTGGGACGAACATTTTCAGGAAGGGAACAACCCCTTTAAGACTATATTGCAGCAGGAGGTATTTACTTTGGGAGCCAAGATTTCTCAGTGATATCTACAGCGGTATTTACTATATTGGTTAAGTTCCCACGGTGCAAAAGCACAGTGAATTTTTCAATTGTATACGTTTGCAGAAAATCTGCTGTGTTTTACAAGGTCAGAAAAGTGCATGAGATTTTAAGAAGCCTCATTCACATGCTGTGAAATATATCAGCAGCGTAAATTGACAGGAGCTGTGAGTCTGAGATGTGCTGCGTGTTAATTTATGACGTGGATGTAGATACAAGTTTCACCCTTTGCTGCGCAAAGATTGAAGTGTGTAGCTTCCCCACAGCTTTTTTGCAATAACATCCATAGCGTAAAAAATCAGAGTGACACCACCATTCTCTACATCTCCATCACACAACTTTAAACATTAGTGTCAAGAGCTTTTCTGTCACATACAGTGGGGAAAAAAGTGTTTAGTCAGCCACCAATTGTGCAAGTTCTCCCACTTAAAAAGATGAGAGAGGCCTGTAATTGACATCATAGGTAGGCCACAACTATGAGAGTCAAAATGAGAAAGCAAATCCAGAAAATCACCTTGTCTGATTTGGCAAGATTTATTTTGCAAACTATGGTGGAAAATAAGTATTTGGTCACCTAAAAACATGCAAGATTTCTGTCTCCCACAGACCTGTAACTTCTTCTTTAAGAGGCTCCTCTTGTCCTCCACTTATTACCTGTAGTAATGGCACCTGTTTGAACTTGTTATCATTATAAAAGACACCTGTCCACAACCTCAAACAGTCACACTCCAAACTCCACTATGGTGAAGACCAAAGACCTATCGAAGGACACCAGAAACAAAATTGTAGCCCTGAACCAGGCTGGAAAGACTGAATCTACAATAGGCAAACCGCTTGGTGTGATGAAACCAACTGTCAGAGCAATAATAAGACATACAAGACCACTGATAATCTCCCCTGATCTGGGGCTCCATGCAAGATCTCACCCCATGGGGTCAAAATGATCACAAGAACAGTGAGCAAAAATCTCAGAACCACACGGGGGACATAGTGAATGACCTGCATAGAGCTGGGACCACCGTCACAAAGTCTACTATTAGTAACACACTACGCCGTCAGGGACTCAGATCCTGCAGTGCCAGACGTGTCCCCCTGCTTAAGCCAGTACATGTCCAGGCCCATCTGAAGATTGCTAGAGAGCATTTGGATTATCCAGAAGAGTATTGGGAGAATGTCATATGGTGTGATGAAACTAAAGTAGAACTGTTTGGTAGAAACAAAACTCATTGTGTTTGGAGGAGACAGAATATTGAGTTGCATCCAAAGAGCACCATACTTACTGTGAAGCATGGGGTGGAAACATCATGCTTTGGGGCTGTTTCTCTGCAAAGGGACCAGTATGACTGATCCATGTACATGAAAGAATGAATGGGGCCATGTATCGTGAGATTTTGAGTGCAAACCTCCTTCCATCAGCAAAGGCATTGAAGATGAAACGGGGATGGGTCTTTCAGCATGATAATGATCCCAAGCACACCGCCAGGGCAATGAAGGAGTGGCTTTGTAAGAAGCATATGAAGGTCCTGGAGTGCCCTAGCCAGTCTCCAGATCTCAACCCCATAGAAAACCTTTGGAGGGATTTGAAAGTCTGTGTTTCCCAGCAACAGGCACAAAACATCACTGCTCTAGAAGAGATCTGCATGGAGGAATGGGCCAACATAGAACTAACAGTGTGTGCCAACCTTGTGAAGACTTACAGAAAAGGTTTGACCTCTGTCATTGCCAACAAAGTATATTGTTGTGAACGCTCTGGATCTGACTTCTGAGTTTGGGCTCCCCTGGTGGCTGCTGATAGTAATGAAGCTGCTTTGGCTAACAGAGGTCTATCAGCTGGGAGCAATGATTGGCAATCAGGTGTCACTGACTGAGGAGATATAAGTGAGCAACCTTCCCATGATCCTCACCGGTGATTTGTTTCTTCCTAGTCCATTTTGGAAGTCAGCTTGCTTCCTGCTTTCGCCTGCAACTTTCAGGCTGCTTATTTCTGTAGCATTTGTTTTCCCTTTGTTTTCTTCCCTTCTGGAGTGTGGTCAGCCAGGTTCCCCGGCTGTGGCCTGCGCTGGTCTCTGTTTCTCATTTACCACTGTTTATGTGTTTTCAGTCCCTGTTATTTCAGTATCTGCTGGTTAGCTACCAGTTCACACCAGAGTTCTGATCTAGCGGGGAGAGATTGTGTGGTCTCAGTATTTTTGAAATCAGACGTGTTGGAATTTTTCTTACAGTTTTTGCTGGAGTGCAGACAGTATTCTTTCCAGTCCTGTTCTATCTACTGTAGACAGTTTGGGCCCCAGCATTTGCTTGCTCTATTTTCTGCCTGTATTTGTATTTCATCTTGTCTCACCGCCAATATACAGTACAGACCAAAAGTTTGGACGCACCTTCTCATTTAAAGATTTTTCTGTATTTTCATGACTATGAAAATTGTACATTCACACTGAAGGCATCAAAACTATGAATTAACACATGTGGAATTATATACTTAACAAAAAAGTGTGAAACAACTGAAAATATGTCTTATATTCTAGGTTCTTCAAAGTAGCCACCTTTTGCTTTGATGACTTCTTTGCACACTCTTGGCATTCTCTTGATGAATGTCAACAGGTAGTTACCGGAAATGGTCTTCCGACAATCTTGAAGGAGTTCCCAGAGATGCTTAGCACTTGTTGGCCCTTTTGCCTTCACTCTGCGGTCCAGCTCACCCCAAACCATCTCGATTGGGTTCAGGTCTGGTGACTGTGGAGGCCAGGTCATCTGGCATAGCACCCATTACTCTCCTTCTTGGTCAAATAGCCCTTACACAGCCTGGAGGTGTTTGGGGTCATTGTCCTGTTGAAAAATAAATGATGGTCCAACTAAACGCAAACCGGATGGAATAGCATGCCGCTGCAAGATGCTGTGGTAGCCATGCTGGTTCAGTATGCCTTCAATTCTGAATAAATCCCCAACAGTGTCACCAGCAAAGCACCTCCACACCATCACACCTCCTCCTCCATGCTTCATGGTGGGAACCAGGCATGTAGAATCCATCCGTTCACCTTTTCTGCGTCGCACAAAGACACAGTGGTTGGAACCAAAGATCTCAAATTTGGACTCATCAGACCAAAGCACAGATTTCCATTGGTCTAATGTCCATTCCTTGTGTTCTTTAGCACAAACAAGTCTCTTTGCTTGTTGCCTGTCCTTAGCAGTGGTTTCCTAGCAGCTATTTTAGCATGAAGGCCTGCTGCACAGTCTCCTCTTAACAGTTGTTGTAGAGATGTATCTGCTGCTAGAACTCTGTGTGGCATTGACCTGGTCTCTAATCTGAGCTGCTGTAAACCTGCGATTTCTGAGGCTGGTGACTCGGATAAACTTATCCTCAGAAGCAGAGGTGACTCTTGGTCTTCCTTTCCTGGGGCGGTCCTTCAATGTGTTTTGATGCCTTCAGTGTGAATTTACAATTTTCATAGTCATGAAAATACAGAAAAATATTTAAATGAGAATGTGTGTCCAAACTTTTGGTCTGTACTTTATGTGTGGGGGCTACCTATTCCTTTGGGGCGCTACTCCAGGGCAGTTAGCTTTCCCCTTTCTCTCTTTAGGCTTAGTTAACTCTCCGGCTGTGTCGAGGCGTCTAGGTCATCGTAGGTACGTCCCACGGCTACTTCTAGTTGTGCTGTCAGTTTAGGGATCTGCAATTCGCTAGTTACCAACCTCTCTGGGTGTCTGGTTGCCTTGGCTATTTTGGCTACTGTACTCCTCGGCTACCAAATCATAACATGATATATAACAAAATATTGAAATGAACTTTTGTTAATGACCAAATACTTATTTTCCACCATAATTTGAAAAATAAATCTTGCCAAATCAGACGAGGTGATTTTCTGGATTTATTTTCTCATTTTGACTCTCATAGTTGTGGTCTACCTATGATGTCAACTACAGGCCTCTCTCATCTTTTTAAGCGGGAGAACTTGCACAATTGGTGGCTGACTAAATACTTTTTTCTTCACTTTACAGTACTGTTGAAATGTTGTTATGCAGGTGTGTGCAAAATGCTGCAAGGTAAGAACTCCTTTGAGCATAAAAGTGTTAACATTTATTTAATGAATTAACAAAACGTAAAGTGAATGAACAAAAGAGAAATCTAAATCTCAGAAATATTTGTGACCATCATATGCATTAGAGGCAGCATCAGTTCTTCCAGGTAGACTTGTACATGGTATTTGAATGAACTCGGCAGGGAGGTTGTTCTAGATACAGGTGCTTCTCACAAAATTAGAATATCAAAAAGTTAATTTATTTCAGTTCTTCAATACAAAAAGTGAAACTCATATTATATAGAGTCATTACAGACAGAGTGATCTATTTCATGTGTTTATTTCTGTTAATGTTGATGATTATGGCTTACAGTCAATGAAAACCAAAGTCATTATCTCAGTAAATTAGAATAATTAACAAAAAACACCTGCAAAGGTTTCCTAAGCATTTAAAACGGTCCTTTAGTCTTTTTCAGTAGGCTTTACAATTATAGATGTTGAGGTCCAGGCTTTATGGTGCCATATCATCACTTCCAGAGCTCCTGAAGATAGTTCTACATTATATGACACTAATCCAAGAAACACTGGAAGCATTTAGCCATAACATTAACACTTTATTAGAAAACAGATCACAAAACTCACAAAAAACATTTAAAAATGCGATGTAAATCCAATATGCTCCCATAAGTGCGTATATGTAAACAAATGGCTAATCTCCACACTATCGTTCAATAGTAGTGTTGAGCGATACTTTCCGATATCCAAAAGTATCGGAATCGGAATGGTATCGCCGATACCCAAAAAATATCGGCGATACCCGATACCGATACCGGAAGTCCCATGTAAGTCTATGGGAACAAAATATCGCAACTAAAAAAACCTCTTTCTTTCCTTGTAAACACTAAATATACACACTGTCAGTATTCCGGGTTTTCTAGGTAACTTTGTCAATGATTTTGCCCTTTGTTAAAATGGAGTTTGCTGTTTTCTGTGCCCTACTTCCTGTTCGTTTGTTTAAAACCCGGCTCAGGTGCTGGCTTCACTGCTGGAATATTCTGCTTCCGTTTCCCTGCAACCCAGCTGCTTTGTTCCTCACAGATCTTTTGTGTATTTACCAGGAAAGTGCATAACCTTATCTTCAGGTGTTTCTTAGCCACAGCAGTTTCTACCCATGGCTCTGGACATTCTCTGCATATGTAAGTTGCACATACTGTGTTATCACTAAACTGTTGACTTGGGAATTTAACCCTTGGTTCACTCCATCTGATAAGAACTGTGTTTCTGAACTGTTGCTGTTTAACCCTTCGTGCATTACCTCTGGTGAGAGCTGTTGGAACTGTTACTGGAACCTTACTGACATATGAACTTGTTGTTGGACTTCACTGAATTAAGCCACAACTGAGAATAACTTGTTCCTGGACCTCCCTGTGTTTTCTGCATACCTGGATCTGACTCTTCACACACCAGCAGTGTGTAAATCCAGCCACGTTACCTGTGCATCAGACTTACCTTGTGGTCACATTTGTGTGAGGACTCCGTCGTAAGAACTTTACCACCCTCGCTATAGAGGTTCAAGGACTTATATATCCGGATTCATATAACTGGACTTGTGTATATATATATATGGACTCATTGCATGTCACTACGGGTTGTTTGAATATTGTTTTTGGGTGTTTTGCTGTTTCACAAATACATTATTTGCATTCAAAGAAACCCGTCTCTGATTGTTCATTGCCCCACGCTATCAGAATCCTCGAGTTCCTACAATAGTATTACAGGATATTCCAGCCTAAAAAAGAGGATTCTGCTGGGGCAATGACGGAGACACGGGCAGACAAATTGTTCACCATAGTTAACTCCTTGCAGCAGGAGGTGGCGGCTGCACACAATCAGATTAGAGACTTGGAGTCTCGGGTTAACCACAATGCACAGGGGTTTGGTCAGGCTCTCCAAGATCTACGTTCTAGGTTAGGAGTCCTGGAGGCCTTACCTACTGAGCCTACCTCATCCACCAGTATGCCCAAATTGCCTCCATTCCGTTTTAATGGTGACCGAAGTCAATTCCGTGGGTTTGTTAATCAATGTATATTATTTTTGATGTACATGCCTCCTACTACCGGTCTGATAGATCTAAGGTTCTATGTATTATTATGTTGTTGACATCACGTGCACTGGCTTGGGCAAATCCTATGGTTGAAAGTCATGATACCCGTCTAAATAATTTGGACAATTTTCTGGCAGCCATGGCGCAAATGTTCGACGATCCCAACCGCCGTGCTACCGCTGAATCTGCTTTGCTTTCCTTACGCCAGGGGAAACGGTCAGTCATAGAATATGTTACTGAATTTAAAAGGTTAGTGGTGGACACCCAGTGGGAAAACAATGCTTTATTACCAATCTTTAGAAAAGGTTTGTCAAATGCAATCAAGGATGAGCTAGCTCGTTCAGAGTCTCCACAGGAGTTTGAATTGTTTATACAGCACTGTGTACGTATTGATATCCGTTTAACTGAACGCAGACAAGAAATATGGGCCGCTGTAAATCGCATTACTAATTACTCTCTTCCGTCCAGGGAAACCACAGGCAAAAACCCGCGAGAGGCTGAGGAGGTGCCTATGCAGGTGGACTCACTGCAGAGACGTGAGAATAATGAACGCCGCGAACACCATCTCCGTGAGCGCTTATGTTTCTATTGTGGTCAATCGGACCATTTCCTCATCAATTGTCCTAAATGTCCTAGGCGACCCAACAAGGTGTTGGCGGTAGTAGGGGATTATGATAACACAGACGCTGAGTCTGAAGTTTCAGAAACCAGTCTACATCTAGATGCGGTTTTTCCCCCAATACTGATGCCGACTTCCCCTAAAGATCAAGGGGAGAAATATTCACATTGTTCTCTTCCTATACAGATTCAGTGGGAGGAACAGTGGATATCAAGTTCTGCCATGATAGACTCTGGAGCAGGTGGGAATTTCATGGATTCTTCTTTTGCAGAGGAACATGGTATAAAGACACAACTAAGAGCTTCACCAATCACTATGGAAACGGTGGATGGTTCCCCATTAGTTTCTGGACCAGTAGATCGGGAGACAGTGCCTCTGGAGTGTAAGATGGAACCAGACCATCAAGAAACACTTTCATTCATGTTAATATCTTCTCCTCATTTTCCTGTAATTTTAGGAATTCCCTGGTTACGGTCACAAAATCCAATCATCAATTGGGAAACCAAGGAGATAACCTTTCTCCCGAAGTGCAGTTCTACCATCAGTCCAACTGTGGCGGCTCCAGTTACCCAGAACTTGGAAGAGGTGATACAGGTACCTACTCTCCCTCTGATTTATCAGGAATTCTCAGACATTTGTGATAAAAGGAAGGCAGATCAACTTCCCCCACATAGACCGTATGACTGCCCCATAGAATTGCTTCCTGGAGCAGCGATTCCTTTCGGCCATGTTTACCCGTTGGCGGCTCCGGAATTAAAATCTTTACGAGAGTATATAGATGAGAATTTAGCCAAGGGGTTTATCCGACCATCTTCTTCACCAGCGGGAGCTCCAATATTCTTTGTAAAGAAGAAGGATGGTACTCTAAGACCCTGCATTGACTACCGGGAGTTAAATAAGGTAACCATTCGTAACAGGTACCCGTTGCCCCTAATTCCAGAATTGTTGGAAAGAGTTCGCCAGGCCAAAGTATTTACCAAATTAGATCTTCGTGGGGCATATAATTTACTCCGTATACGGCCCGGAGACGAATGGAAGACAGCTTTTAGATGCCGGTATGGACATTTTGAATATTTGGTGATGCCATTCGGACTCTGTAACGCTCCTGCTGCTTTTCAACATTTAGCCAACGACATTTTCAGGGATTTATTGGACCAATATGTGGTAATTTACCTTGATGACATCTTAATCTTTTCTGACTCCTTACAGGAACATCAGGAACATGTCAAGACCGTACTTAGACGTTTGAGAGATAATCATTTGTACATCAAACTCGAAAAGTGTGAGTTCCATTGTTCTGAAATTCAATTTTTGGGCTATGTTATCTCGCCTCAGGGATTGAATATGGAGTCCAGCAAGATCCAGGCAATCTTGGACTGGCCGGTACCAGGAAACATTAAGGAGGTACAACGATTCATTGGCTTTGCTAACTTTTATAGACGGTTTATCCGAAATTTTTCAGAAATTGTCCGTCCCATCACTCTCCTCACCAAGAAGGGGAAGAAGTTTGAATGGTCTTCGCAAGCTCAGGAAGCCTTTGATCGCCTGAAGGGTTGTTTTACCACGGCTCCAATATTGATGCATCCGGATCCTGCACAGCCTTTTATCATGGAGGTGGACGCGTCTGACTGTGCATTGGGAGCTATCCTCTCACAACGTACCGGAGACAAAGGTTTGCTGCACCCGTGTGCCTTCTTCTCTCGTAGGTTATCTTCTGCAGAACTAAACTATGATGTGGCAGATAAGGAACTTTTGGCAATTATTTCTGCCTTTAAGGAATGGAGACACCATTTGCAGGGGGCAACTCAGCAGGTAGTAGTACTCACGGATCATCGCAATTTGGAATTCCTTAAGTCTGCCAGGTGTCTTTCTCCTCGACAAGCTAGGTGGCGTTTGTTCTTGAACCAGTTTAATTTTATTATTTCGTACCGCCCAGGTTCACGTAATGGGAAAGCTGACGCATTATCCCGAATCCATACCGTGGATTCCGTGCCTGGGACCCCGTCGAAGACCATCTTGTCGGAGGCCAATTTCGTTGGAGTGCTCCGGAACCGGGACTTGTGGCAGGAGATCAAGCTGGCCTATGACGGTGACGTATTTCTTGCAGCTCCACCTGACAATGTGAATCTTGTCCTTCGGAATGGTGTGTGGCTTAGAGATCGATGTATTTATGTCCCAGAGGCTGTAAGACTTCGAGTTCTCAAATTGGTCCACGACTCTAAATTGGCTGGTCATAGGGGGGTACAGAAGACGCAGGAATTGTTAACTCGTTTTTTTTGGTGGCCTACCTGCTTGAAGGATGTGAATGACTATGTCCGCTCTTGTGAAGTTTGTGCCCGGTACAAGGTTCCTCGCGTTTCACCTACTGGTCTTCTTAAACCGCTACCTGTACCGTCTCGCCCTTGGGGGTCTATTTCGATGGACTTTATTGTGGAGTTACCCACCTCTGGTGGTAAAAATACTATTTTGGTGGTAGTAGATCGTTTAACGAAAGCTGCTCATTTCATTCCGTGTGCTGGTCTTCCCTCAGCTACAGAGACAGTAGATCTAGTTATCCAGAACATTTTCCGGCTGCATGGGGTACCAGATGACATCATTTCTGACCGGGGAATACAATTTACCTCTAGATTTTGGAAAGGATTTTGTTCTGCGCTCCACATTAATGTTTGCTTGTCTTCTGCATACCATCCTCAGACCAACGGGCAGACCGAACGGACAAATCAAACCTTGGAGCAATATCTACGCTGTTACGTCAGTCATTTGCAGGACGATTGGCTGAAGCTACTTCCTCTAGCGGAATTTTCGTACAACAACTCCCAAAGCAGTTCCACGAAGGTAACGCCTTTTTTTGCCAACCTGGGTTATCATCCAAGTATTTTGCCTAGGTCTCCGGTTACGATTTCGGTACCAGCAGTTGAAGACAGAGTGACGGCGTTGCAACGTAATCTTGAAGTTTTGAAGGACTCCCTGACCACAGCACAGGAGCGTTACAAAAAGTCGGCCGATAGATTCCGGAAACCAGCACCTATGTATAAGGTAGGAGACTCAGTTTGGTTGTCCACCAAGAATCTAAAATTGGGTGTTCCTTCGCAGAAACTGGGACAGAAATTCATCGGTCCATTCAAGATCACTGGGATTGTGAGCTCTGTTGCCTGTCGGTTGAAGCTACCACGGACTTTAAAGGTACACCCAGTATTTCATGTTTCCTTATTAAAACCAGTCTCTCCTAACACGTTTCAGGGACGTATCGTACCTCCCCCTCCACCAGTGTTGGTTGATGGCGAAGAACAATTCGTGGTACAGGATATTGTTAATTCGAGACTTCATAGAAACCGGCTTCAGTATCTAGTTAGATGGCAAGGTTACTCTCCTGAAAATGATTCTTGGGAACCAGTAAGTAACATCAATGCGCCTCTGAAGATTGCTCAGTTTCATCGGAGATACCCGGACAGGCCTGGTCCAGGACCGTCCGGAGGCCGTCTTTAGGGGGGGAGTAATGTCAGTATTCCGGGTTTTCTAGGTAACTTTGTCAATGATTTTGCCCTTTGTTAAAATGGAGTTTGCTGTTTTCTGTGCCCTACTTCCTGTTCGTTTGTTTAAAACCCGGCTCAGGTGCTGGCTTCACTGCTGGAATATTCTGCTTCCGTTTCCCTGCAACCCAGCTGCTTTGTTCCTCACAGATCTTTTGTGTATTTACCAGGAAAGTGCATAACCTTATCTTCAGGTGTTTCTCAGCCACAGCAGTTTCTACCCGTGGCTCTGGACATTCTCTGCATATGTAAGTTGCACATACTGTGTTATCACTAAACTGTTGACTTGGGAATTTAACCCTTGGTTCACTCCATCTGATAAGAACTGTGTTTCTGAACTGTTGCTGTTTAACCCTTCGTGCATTACCTCTGGTGAGAGCTGTTGGAACTGTTACTGGAACCTTACTGACATATGAACTTGTTGTTGGACTTCACTGAATTAAGCCACAACTGAGAATAACTTGTTCCTGGACCTCCCTGTGTTTTCTGCATACCTGGATCTGACTCTTCACACACCAGCAGTGTGTAAATCCAGCCACGTTACCTGTGCATCAGACTTACCTTGTGGTCACATTTGTGTGAGGACTCCGTCGTAAGAACTTTACCACCCTCGCTATAGAGGTTCAAGGACTTATATATCCGGATTCATATAACTGGACTTGTGTATATATATATATGGACTCATTGCATGTCACTACGGGTTGTTTGAATATTGTTTTTGGGTGTTTTGCTGTTTCACAAATACATTATTTGCATTCAAAGAAACCCGTCTCTGATTGTTCATTGCCCCACGCTATCAGAATCCTCGAGTTCCTACAATAGTATTACACACACATAGAATACATATATATATATATATATATATACATGTCATTGTGACATATATATATACATATATGTATAGTTTATACACTTCTACATAGTAAAATATCCTCTGATTCAATTGCCGGGTAAAGTCGGCTTCTGTGAAAAGACAGAAACACCCGACATGAAATGACACTTGGTGTACATAGGGTTAACCATGTCTTTTCATGTCGTTTGCTATCTGATTTGCACAAACAATTACATGAGTGGCTGTGTGCAAAATTTCACACCTGTAGGGGTTAATTAAAGGTGTAAATTCGTTGTAAAAAAAACAGACTTTTTTGCTACAAATTTACACCTTTAATTAACCCCTACAGGTGTGAAATTTTGCACACTTACACTCATGTAATTGTTTGTGCAAATCAGATATCAAACTACATGAAAAGACATGGTTAACCCTATGTACACCAAGTGTCATTTCATGTCGGGTTCTGCATTTTCACAAAAGCCGGCAATTGAATTAGCGGCTATTATACTATGTAGAAGTGTATGAACTATAAATATAAATATATATATATGTGTCACAAATTCAATGACATGTATATATATATATGAGGTGTAAAATTGCTGAAAAAAAATGCGTGGGCTCCCGCCCTATTTTCGCAACCAGACAGACAAAGCCAGTGAGTGGGGGCAGATAATAATAGCCCAGAGAGGGACCATTTTTTTTGGCCCCCCCCCGGCTACTTAACATCTGCCCCCAGACACCCCAGAAAGGGCAAATCTCTAATTAGATTTGCCCTTTCTGGCACTTTGCCCGTCTATTCCCATTGCCCTGTAGCGGTGGCGAATGGGTTAATAAGGGGTTAAAATGACCTTGCAATTGAAAGGTCACTTTAAGCCAGGTTAATAATTGAGAGCTGTCAATTAGACAACTATCAATTATTAATCCTATTGTATGAAAGAAAAATCAAACACACACACTTTAATAAAAAAGAAGTTTAATGAAATAATCACACAGTTTTTGACCATATTTTATTTACCTGCTAAAACCATTTCCCTGTAATAAAAATAAAATAATAAAGCAAAATTATTCTTACCAATCCGATGCACAGTCAGGTCCCACGGTGTAATCCTTCAGAAAGGGTTAATGTTTACTGCAGGGACCGCAGCTAATGCTGCAGCCTCACAGTAAACCCCCAAATGAATGAGCTCCTCTCCTGGCTGACAGGAGAGGAAGTGGAAAGCTTAATTGATTGCTTTCCACTTTCACTTCAGGTCAGCCAGGGACACCATCAGTGACGTCAGAGGGACTGATTAACAAAAATAGGGGTTCCCTTCGAAAAAAAAATGGCGTGGGGTCCCCCCTATTTTTGTTAACCAGCCAGATGAAGCAGACCGCTGAGGCCTGGATTTTCAGGCTGTTAAGGAGCCAAGATCCATGGACCTTGCCAGCCTGATAATACCAGGCCACAGCAGTCTGCATATCTTGGCTGATTAACAAAAATAGGGGATCCCCTCGAAAAAAATTGGCGTGGGGTCCCCCCTATTTTTGTTAACCAGCCAGATGAAGCAGACCGCTGAGGCCTGGTTTTTCAGGCTGGTAAGGATCCAATATCCATGGACCTTGCAAGCCTGATAATACCAGGCCACAGCAGTCTGCTTAGCTTGGCTGGTTAACAAAAATAGGGGATCCCCTCGAAAAAAAAATGGCGTAGGGGTCCCCCTATTTTTGTTAACCAGCCAAGTAAAATGCAGACTGCTGCGGCCTGGTATTAAAAGACTGTCAAGGCCCATGGATTTTGGCCCTCAACAGCCTGATAATACCAGGCTACAGCAGCCCCACATTTGGCGCATCAAAAGATGTGCCAATTGTGGCACTTTACCCGGCTCTTCCCATGCCCTGTAGCGGTGGCAAGTGGGGTAATAAGGGGTTAATGTCACCGTTGATTGCACGGTGACAATAAGCCCGGTTAATAATGGAGAGGCGTCAATAAGACACCGATCCATTATTAATCCCAAAGTTTTTAAATGTGTAAAAAAAAGACACAGCAAGAAAAAAGTCTTTTAATGAAATAAAAGAGACAACACAGTTTTCATTAATTTTATTATACTCTCATTCCTGCGACGCCATCGATCTCCTGTAAAAAAAGAAAAAAAACAAACCAACAGTATACCACCTGTCCGACGCAGTCCATAACGACAGTCCCACGACGATCCAGCTCTGCTACATCGCAATGACAGGCAGAGCCTGTCATTGCAACGCAGCACAGCTGATTACCTGCTTCCCCGGCGGTGACGTCATCGGACTGACTGCTTTACGGCCGGGATTACCCAGCAGTCACTGCAGTTATCGCGAGAAACTGCATGTGACCGCCGGGGAGAAGAGGATGGCGGCCATGAAGCAGTCCAGCCCGTGACCGCCGGAGATCTTCTGCCAGATAAGTGCCGCTGACTCCTGACAGACCCGACAGACGGACACTGACAGTGACAGTGACATCCCGATTCCGGTATCCGATATGACGAAAATATCGGAACTCGGAATCGGAATTCCGATACAGCCAATATCGGCCGATACCCGATATTTGCAGTATCGGAATGCTCAACCCTATTCAATAGCCCAGATCTATATTCCTACAGTGCACAGTGCAAATACACAAATTGACAAATATATTGGTATAAGTCCAAGAAATAAAGATATCATAATGATAAGTATCACACTGTGCTCAGAGGGAGATATACATGGGCCCTAGATGACCTTGTATGCAAAAGAAATTTCTTGCATTACACAATATGTAGTGGCCAACAAAGTTACCACCAAACAAAGATGTAAATAGAAGGAGTATCAACCAGCCTGAGGAACGTGTACAGGCGATGCTTTGCTAGAAGCTCTTAGTGATAAAGTGCCTCTAAAATAGAGACATATATGAATCACCAAGGCCTTCTATTGAATTGAAATGGATTAAAGTGCATGCGTGCGTATTGAGTGAATGAATGCATAAATATATTACCACGGAAGATACTATCAAGTAAAACATGTGGTAAAAATATATATATACACACAGATATTGAATTAATCCACATAATAGCGTTTATGACATACTACTGGGCCATATTATACAAATCCCAAATAAAAGAAATAAATACATAATATTGTGTTGGCCATCACCAGATATACTGTGGTATAACGAACCATTATCCAAAGAGAGTATAATGTCCACTAATTCAATATAACACCATCTCCCCTATATACAAACATGCTAATCCACTAACAATACTGGTACGTATACAGTCATGGCCAAAAGTTTTGAGAATGACACAAATATTATATTTTCACATGATCTGCTGCCCTCTGGTTTTTATGTGTGTTTGACAGATGTTTTTATCACAGACAGAAATATAATAATTGCAAACATATGAGTAACAAAAGCTTATATTGACAGTTAGAATGAGTTAATGCAGCAAGTCAATATTTGCAGTGTTGACCCTTCTTCTTCAGGACCTCTGCAATTTTCCCTGGCATGCTCTCAATCAACTTCTGGACCAAATCCTGACTGATAGCAGTCCATTCTTGCACAATCAATGCTTTCATTTTGTCAGAATTTTTAGGTTTTTGTTTGTCCACCCGTCTCTTGATGATTGACCACAAGTTCTCATTGGGATTAAGATCTGGGGAGTTTCCAGGCCATGGACCCAAAATCTCTATGTTTTGTTCCCTGAGCCATTTAGTTATCACCTTTGCTTTATGGCAAGGTGCTCCATCATGCTGGAAAAGGCATTGTTGATCGCCAAACTGCTCTTGGAGGGTTGGGAGAAGTTGCTCTTGGAGGACATTCTGGTACCATTCTTTATTCATGGCTGTGTTTTTAGGCAAGACTGTGAGAGAGCCGATTCCCTTGGCTGAGAAGCAACCCCACACATGAATGGTTTCAGGATGTTTAACAGTTGGCATGAGACAAGACTGGTGGTAGCGCTCACCTTGTCTTCTCAGAATGAGGCGTTTTCCTGATGTCCCAAACAATCGAAAAGGGGATTCATCAGAGAAAATAACTTTACCCCAGTCCTCAGAAGTCCACTGCCTGTACCTTTTGCAGAATATCAGTCTGTCCATGATGTTTTTTTCTGGAGAGAAGTGACTTCTTTGCTGCCCTCCTTGAGACCAGGCCTTGCTCCAAGAGTCTCCGCCTCACAGTGCGTGCAGATGCACTCACACCTGCCTGCTGCCATTCCTGAGCAAGCTCTGCACTGCTGGTAGCCCGATCCCACAGCTGAAACACTTTTAAGAGACGGTCCTGGTGCTTGCTGGTCTTTCTTGTGTGCCATGGTGCCTTTTTGGCAACAATGGAACCTCTCTCCTTGAAGTTCTTGATGATGCGATAGATTGTTGACAGAGGTGCAATTTTTCTAGCTGCGATACTCTTCCCTGTTAGGCCATTTTTGTGCATTGCAATGATGACTGCACGTGTTTCTTTAGAGATAACCATGGTTAACAGAAGAGAAACAATGATGCCAAGCACCAGCCTCCTTTTAAAGTGTCCAGTGGTGTCATTCTTACTTAATCATGACAGATTGATCTCCAGCCATGTCATCATCAACACCCACACCTGTGTTAATGGAGCAATCACTGAAAAGACGTTAGCTGGTCCTTTTAAGGCAGGGCTGCAATGATGTTGAAATGTGTTTTGGGGGATAAAGTTCATTTTCTAGCCAAATATTGACTTTGCAAGTAATTGCTGTTAAGCTGATCACTCTTTATAACATTCTGGAGTATATGCAAATTGCCATTAGAAAAAGGGAAGCAGTAGACTTTGTAAAAATTAATATTTGTGTCATTCTCAAAACTTTTGGCCATGACTGTACTAAGAAAAAATACACAGTATTTAATATATATATATGATGATAGGTGCAGATAGAGCAATTAAAGATTTAACGGGTCCCACCGATGTCCGTTGTAATTTATTCATATTCCTCTTGCACTTTAATCCATTTCAATTTAATAGAAGGCCTTGGTGATTCATATATGTCTCTATTTTGGAGGCACTGTATCACTAAGAGCTTCCAGCAAAGCATCGCCTGTACACGTTCCTCAGGCTGGTTGATACCGCCCCTCTGTCCTGACACATCGGACGGAAGTGTGGCTAAACGGCTGAGGACGTTGTCATGTGATGCTGTGCATTACCTGGGAAACGCGTCAAGCTGGGTTCGCTGTGGCCTCCTCCCCGTCCTGACGTGTCGGATGGGGGAGTGGCCGCGCGTCTGGTGGAGGCATCTCTGAAATGCGTCACACGCTGGAAGCGGTATTGTTTCATCCACACGTGGGAGAATTAAACAGGTATTTTCTTGACTGGGAAACGTATATAAGGGCACATTAACTACCATACCACATCTACATACCCCCCAAGACGAAGCTAACGCGAAACGAGCGTCGGGGAACCCAGGCTCCATTATTGTCTTCGTTCAGACTAGCTGAGGACTTTAGCAGGTCTGATCGCAGGATCAGGTTCCCCGTTACATCGTAGGGATTGAGCTTAGTTCTATTGTAGGGACAGATATCCCTTTCTTCCTTAGTGCTTGTAGCAGAACATAACAGTAAGTCCAGCCCAGAAATATCTCTAAGGAAAGATTTCCAGTTTCCATTATGGTGTCGGTTCAGGAGTTGGCTCAACGCCTGCAGGGACTCTCTCTGGAGGTGTCCGAGTTCCAGCAACACGTGAGTAGCTGTTCTGGAGCACATTTCGTGGAGCCAAAGGTACGTTTGCCTGATTTATTTTTTGGTGAACAACAAGATTTTTTTTCCTTTAAAAATGCTTGCTTGTTGTATTTTCGTTTGAGACCCAGGTCCTCTGGTGATGAATCACAGCGCATAGGGTTCATAATGTCACTTTTGCGCAAAGAACCTCAGGAGTGGGTCTTTTCTCTGCAACCGAGTGATCCATGCTTTAGATCAGTGGATAGTTTTTTTTCTGCTTTGGGGTTATTGTATGATGATCCTGATCGTGTCTCATCAGCTGAGACAGAATTGAGACGTTTGAGGCAGTGATCAGGTAATGTGGAAAAATATTGTACTCACTTCCGACGGTGGGCTACTCAGGTGGGGTGGAACGATTCAGCTTTGAAAAGTGTGTTTCTTGCAGGGCTAGGTGAAAGGGTTAAAGATTTGCTGATTGCTTATCCCATACCTGGTAACTTGCAGGAGGCTATGCAATTAGCTATACGGGTTGATAGGAGACTGCGGGCAAGGGTTAATGAGAGTAAATCCTCTGCCATGTCAGCTCCAAGTCTTGAGAGGGTCTGTACTGACATTGGAGAGCCGATGGAGATTGGAGCGATGGCACGCCGCTCTCAGGAAAAAGACCGCAGGTTTTCTGAAGGTTTGTGCTTTTATTGCGGCAAATCTAACCATTTCATTAAGAACTGTGTGCTTCGTATAAAGAAAGAAAAAAAAAAAGAGGTCAGTTCCGCCCGTATAGCCTGTTTAAACACTCAGGGTGTCTTTCTTTCTGCCTCTACTGCTGCTCAGGAAGAATTAATGGATTTTCGGGTATTTGTCGATTGTGGTTCTACCCTGAATGTGATTGATGGGGGATTCTTGGAAAAACTTAAATTAAAACCCAAACCTTTGTCATCCCCTATTGCCGTGGTTTCTGTTGATGGCTCTCCCTTGAAGAATGTTACTCACAAGGTCTGTGAATTTCCCCTCACTATTAATGGGGTTCACCAGGAGAATTTGGATTTGGTAGTATTGAATAATTTGCCTTCTCCGGTGATTTTGGGGTTACCCTGGTTAAACTTGCACAATCCTGTTCTGGATTGGTCTACCAATGAATTAAGTCCAGGAGCCCCAAGTGTTATGACAAGTGTTGTAACGGGCGTATTGCTGCTGTGGATATAGGGGAACTACCTGTACCTATTCAGGATTTTTGGAAATTTTTTTCTGAGAAGGAATCGCAGATTTTACCTCCCCATAGAGACTATGATTGTACTATTGAATTTGTCCCTGGAGCGACTCTTCCTAAAAGTCGTTTATTTAATCTTACTATTCCTGAGAGAAAGGCTTTGGAGGAATACATACAAACAAGCTTGGCCGCCGGTCACATTAGGCCTTCCAAGTCTCCTGTGGCTGTTGGATTTTTTTTTGTTAAAAAAAAGGACGGCGGTTTACTTCCTTGTCTGAACTTTCGTGAGATTAATAAAATTACTGTACGCAATCCTTACCCACTGCCATTGATTCCTGATTTGTTTAACCAGTTAGCGGGGGCCAAGTGGTTCTCTAAAATTGATCTTCGGGGGGCATACAATTTGTTGCGCATGAAGGACGGTGATGAATGGAAGACTGCTTTTAACACTCCTGTGGGTAATTTTGAGAATCTGGTTATGCCTTTTGGCCTTACCAATGCTCCTGCATTTTTTCAGAATCTTATTAATGACATCCTTAGACCTTTGATCGGCAAAAATGTGGTTGTATATTTGGATGACATTTTGATTTATTCGCCGGATTTGAAGTCTCATTGGCGGAGCGTTCGTGAGGTATTACAGTTATTGAGTGACAATTCGCTTTTTGCTAAGCTGGAGAAATGTGAGTTCGCTGTACAGAGAATTAGTTTTTGGGCTACATTATCCGGTGAAAGTTCAAGCTGTGCAGGAATGGCCTAGGCCTATTGGTTTGAAATCGTTACAGAGGTTTTTGGGTTTCGCCAATTATTATAGAAAATTCATTAAAAAATTTTCTATTATTGTCAAACCACTGACCGATCTCACCAGGAAAGGTGCTAATGTGGTTCAGTGGACTACTGAGGCCATTGAAGCTTTTGTGTTTTTAAAGGAGAGGTTCAGCTCTGCTCCCAATCTTATGCAGCCTGATGTGACTAAACCGTTTTTGGTTGAGGTTGATGCTTCTTCTGTGGGGGTCGGCGCGGTGTTGTCTCAGGAAAACATGGATGGAGTACATCCCTGTGCCTTTTTTTCAAAAAAATTTTCTGAGACTGAACTGAATTATGATATTGGTAATCGGGAATTGTTGGCCATTAAACTCGCATTTGAACACTGGCGGCATCTCTTGGAAGGTGCTGAATTTCCTGTTCAGGTTTTCACTGATCATAAAAATCTGATCTATCTTGATGCTGCCAAACGCTTGAATGCCCGTCAGGCTAGGTGGGCACTGTTTTTCTCGTGGTTTAATTTTTCAGTTACTTACATCCCAGGTACTAAGAATGTTAAAGCCGATGCTTTGTCTCGCAGCTTTTCTCCCATGGTTAGTGCTGAGTAGGAGGAGAACATTTTACAAGAAGGGGTTGTGATTGCTGCTTTGGACTCTGTGTTGGAAGATGAGATTCTTAAAGCACAGGAGAATGCCCCATCTAACACTCCCCATGGGAGGTTGTTTGTGCCTGGGACCTTTAGGATAGATTTGTTTGTTGAGTGTCATGAGTCTCGGTTGGCAGGTCATCCTGGAATCTCTAAGACCAAGAGACTTGTGGGTCGCAGTTTTTGGTGGCCTGGATGGCAGAAGGAAGTCATTAAGTGGGTGCGTCAATGCACTGTGTGTGCTAGATCTAAGTCTTCACATAATTCTGCTGCAGGGTTGCTTTGCCCTCTGGAGATCCCTAGTGCACCTTGGACACATTTGGCTATGGACTTTATTACTGACCTTCCCCCCTCTGAGGGTTTCACTGTCATCTGGGTGGTCGTGGACCGTTTTAGCAAGATGTGTCACTTGGTTCCTTTCATCAAACTGCCCTGCGCTAAGACTCTCGCTAAGGCCTTTGTCAAGGAAATTGTCAGACTACATGGCGTTCCTACTGACATTGTTTCTGATAGGGGACCTCAGTTCGTGGCTCGTTTTTGGCGCGCCTTTTGTGACAGGTTGGGAGTTCATTTGTCGTTTTCATCCGGATATCATCCTGAGTCTAATGGCCAGACAGAAAGGAAAAACCAGGATGTTGAGCAGTTCTTGCGTTGTTTTGTGGCAGACAATCAAGAGGGGTGGTCTGAGTTTCTGCCACTTGCTGAATTTGCTCTTAACAACCATACATCCTCTTCTGCTGGTTGTTCGCCTTTTTTTTGTTGTGCCGGGAGACATCCATCGTTTGGGTCATTCTCCAAATTGGTATCGGCTGTGCCTGAAGAGAATTTTTCCCGTGATTTGGAGAGAGTTTGGACGGATGTGCGTGGTAATCTTCAGGAAGCTAACAGAAAATCTAAAAGGTACTTTGATAGGAAACGGCAAGAGGTTTTGTTTGCTATTGGTGACATGGTTTGGTTGTCCTCTAAGAATCTGCGGTTGAGGATTCCTTCTAAAAAATTGGGTCCCAAGTTTGTAGGGCTCTTCAAGGTGCTTCAGGTTGTTAACCAATCTGCTGTTAAGTTGGAGGTTCCTACCTCCTGGAAGATTAATCCGGTGTTTCATGTTTCTCTGTTGAAAAGAGCTGATGTGTCGGATGGAGACGCCTCTGCCTCTGTTCCCCCGGTGGTGGAGGAAGGGGAATATGAAATTTCCCGCATCCTAAATTCTAGACGTTATAGAGGGAGTTTGCAGTATCTCGTTGCTTGGAAGGGTTTCGGACCCGAGGATAACTCATGGGTGAGGGCGGATGATGTTTCTGCATCCAGACTTGTCAGAGCGTTTCACAAGAGGTTTCCGGGTAAGCCTGGGCCTTGGGGATCCGAAGGATCCTCTTAGAAGGGGGGGTACTGTTAGAACTCTCCTGTTAGGTTTTTTCTATCTTGCTGGTCACATGACCTTTTTTGCCTACTTAATCCTGCTCCGCCCTTCTGGCTTTGCTGGACTTCATTGTAATTTCTACTCTTAAGCTAGCCGGGTGCTTTGTTACCTTACTCAAATAGTTTTGCTTGGTCTTCGGACCTCTTTGTTCTATGTTGTTTGTTTTTCTTTTTACTGCTACAACTTCTGTTAGGAGGTGTCCATCTTTTCTCCCAGTCCCTAGTGCTTGTAGGGATCCCTCCCTTGCATCTATAGGTCTTCGTTCAGACTAGCTGAGGACTTTAGCGGGTCTGATCGCAGGATCAGGTTCCCCATTACATCGTAGGGATTGAGCTTAGTTCTATTGTAGGGACAGATATCCCTTTCTTTCCTTAGTGCTTGTAGCAGAACATAACAATTATAAGGTCGTATATGTTTCAACCACTGTGTTTGTATTCATCTTAGCTATGCTAAAGCAATTGGAGGCTCTCAGGATTTTTGCACTAGAGCACTTTATTTAATGATGTCTGCAACCTCCTTGCTATACATTTCTCCCTCTATTTACATCTTTGTTTGCTGGTAACTTTGTTGGCCACTACATATTATGTAATGCAAGAAATTTCTTTTGCATACAAGGTCATCTAGGGCCCATGTATATATCCCTCTGAGCACAGTGTGAAACTTATCATTATGATATCTTTATTTCTTGGACTTATACCAATATATTTGTCAATTTGTGTATTTGCACTGTGCACTGTAGGAATATACAGGTCCTTCTCAAAAAATTAGCATATAGTGCTAAATTTCATTATTTTCCATAATGTAATGATTACAATTAAACTTTCATATATTTTAGATTCATTACACACCAACTGAAATTTGTCAGGTCTTTTATTGTTTTAATACTGATGATTTTGGCATACAACTCCTGATAACCCTAAAAACCTGTCTCAAAAAATTAACATATTTCAACCATCCAATAAAATAAAAGTGTTTTTTAAAAACAAACAAAAAAACATCAAATAATAAAGTTCAGTTATGCACTCAATACTTTTGCAGAAATGACTGCTTCAATGTGGCGTGGCATGGAGGCAATCAGCCTGTGACACTGCTGAGGTGTTATGGAGGCCCAGGATGCTTCGATAGCGGCCTTAAGCTCATCCAGAGTGTTGGGTCTTGCGTCTCTCAACTTTCTCTTCACAATATCCCACAGATTCTCTATGGGGTTCAGGTCAGGAGAGTTGGCAGGCCAATTGAGCACAGTAATACCATGGTCAGTAAACCATTTACCAGTGGTTTTGGCACTGTGAACAGGTGACAGGTCCTGCTGAAAAATGAAATCTTCATCTCCATAAAGCATTTCAGCCGATGGAAGCATGAAGTGCTCCAAAATCTCCTGATAGCTAGCTGCATTGACCCTGCCCTTGATGAAACACAGTGGACCAACACCAGCAGCTGACATGGCACCCCACACCATCACTGACTGTGGGTACTTGACACTGGACTTCAGGCATTTTGGCATTTCCTTCTCCCCAGTCTTCCTCCAGACTCTGGCACCTTGATTTCCGAATGACATGCAAAATTTGCTTTCATCAGAAAAAAGAACTTGGGACCACTTAGCAACAGTCCAGTGCTGCTTCTCTGTAGCCCAGGTCAGGCGCTTCTGCCGCTGTTTATGGTTCAAAAGTGGCTTTACCTGGGGAATGCGGCACCTGTAGCCCATTTCCTGCACACGCCTGTGCACGGTGGCTCTGGATGTTTCTACACCAGACTCAGTCCACTGCTTCCTCAGGTCCCCCAAGGTCTGGAATCGGTCCTTCTCCACAATCTTCCTCAGGGTCCGGTCACCTCTTCTCGTTGTACAGCGTTTTCTGCCACATTGTTTCCTTCCAACAGACTTCCCATTGAGGTGCCTTGATACAGCACTCTGGGAACAGCCTATTTGTTGAGAAATTTCTTTCTGGGTCTAAAGGTACTGCCACACTAAACAATCCCGCTAGCGATCACAATAACGACGCATACTAATGCGATCGCTAGCGGGATTGTTTCTATATCGCTAAATGCGGCCACATTTAGCGATATAGTTAACGACGCTATCGCCGTTAGCGATCTTCTTAACGACTTTAGCGGTACAAAAGTACCGCTAAATCGCTAAGAAAAGGTGCCACACAGCGATTAAATACTTACCCAGCGGGAGCGCCAGCGATGAAATAGGGTCCGGAACCATTCCAGCGACGAGCGAGATCACAGCAGGAAGCTCGTCGCTGGAAGCTGCCGCACTGAACAACATCGCTAACGGGATCGCTAAATAGTGACGTTTTTTAGCGATCCCGTTAGCGATATTGTTTAGTGTGCATACCCTTTACCCTCTTGCTTGAGGGTGTCAATGATGGCCTTCTTGACATCAGTCAGGTTGCTAGTCTTACCCATGATGGGGGTTTTGAGTAATGAAGCAGGCAGGGAGTTTTTAAAAGCCTCAGGAATCTTTTGCATGTGTTTAGAGTTAATTAGTTGATTCAGAAGATTAGGGTAATAGGTCGTTTAGAGAACCTTTTCTAAATATGTTAATTTTTTGAGACAGGTTTTTTGGGTTATCAGGAGTTGTATGCCAAAATCATCAGTATTAAAACAATAAAAGACCTGACAAATTTCAGTTGGTGTGTAATGAATCTAAAATATATGAAAGTTTAATTGTAATCATTACATTATGGAAAATAATGAAATTTAGCACTATATGCTAAGTTTTTGAGAAGGACCTGTAGATCTGGGCTATTAAACGATAGTGTGGAGATTAGCCATTGTTTACATATACGCATTTATGGGAGCATATTGGATTTACATCGCATTTTTAAATGTTTTTTGTGAGTTTTGTGATCTGTTTTCTAATAAAGTTTTAATGTTATGGCTAAATGCTTCCAGTGCTTCTTGGATTAGTGTATTTGGTGGGAAGTGCCATTTATCTAGGCCTGTATCTATAGGATATATTCTACATTATATGACATTAGCTGCTTGTTTGAGATCGTTATTCTGCTGCAGAATAAATTTGGAGCCAATGAGATGTCTTTATGTTGGTATTGCATGATGGATATGTATATAACAGTATTTCTCAGCAATTTGAGGACACATTTAATCTTGACCAAATCCCCAACTCCATATGCTGAGTGCAGCCCAAACTTGAAAGGAACCTCCAATATGCTTCACTATTGCCTGCAGAAACTAAGTATTGTACTGCTCACCAGCACTTCGGCGAACAAATTGTGTTCAGTTATCCCTCTAAGCGGGGCCTGGGGTCAGAACCAGAGCGCTTAGTGGAATTGCCCTAACTTCCATACTAATGATCCCTTTAAGAGGCCCTGGGGTCAGAACCACAGGGCTGAGTGGAACGATCCTAACTTCCATACTAGGGATCCCTTTAAGAGAGGCCTGGGGTCAAAACCAAAGCGCTGGATGGATTTGCCCTGACTTCCATACCAATGATCCCTTTGATAGCGGCCTTTGGTTAGTACCAGAGTATTTGAAGGCAATTGCCCTGACTTCCATACCGGGGATACCTTTGAGAGGCCTGGTGTCACAATCAAATCACTGGATGGATTTGCCCTGACTTCCATACCAATGATCCCTTTAATAGAGGCCTAGGGTTAGTACCAGAGCATTTGAAGGCAATTGCCCTGACTTCCATACCGGGGATCCCTTTAAGAGAGGCCTGGGGTCAGTACCAAAGCGCAGGATGGATTTGCCCTGACTTCCATACCAGTGATCCCTTTAAGAGAGGCCTGGGGTCAGTACCAAAGCACAGGATGGATTTGCCCTGACTTCCATACCAATGATCCCTTTAGGAGAGGCCTGGGGTCAGTAACAAAGTGCAGGATGGATTTGCCCTGACTCTTATACCAATGATCCCTTTAAGAGAGGCCTGGGGTAAGTACCAAAGCGCAGAGTGGATTTTCCCTCACTTCCATACCGGAGATCCCTTTAAGGCTGTGGTTCCACGGTCCGGAACCACAGCGCTTTGGACGGAGTGGAAATTCCGCACCGCCCAAAGCCCCGCCCCCTTTCGGACGCGCGCTCATTCCGGATGTGTTCTGGACACCTAAGTGTTCCGGATACCCTAAGAGAGGCCTGGGGTCAGTACCAAAGCGCAGAGTGGATTTGCCCTAACTTCCATACCGGGGATCCCTTTAAGAGAGGCCTGGGGTCAGTACCAAAGCGCAGAGTGGATTTGCCCTCACTTCTGTACCGGGGATCCCTTTAAGAGAGCCTGGGGTCAGAATCAGAGCGCTGAGGGATTTACCCTAACTTCCATACTAGAGATCCCTTTAAGAGAGGCCTGGCATCAGAACCAAAGTGCTGGATAGATTTGCCCTGACTTCCATACCAATGATCCCTTTAATAGAAGCCTGGGGTGAGAATCAGAGCGCAGAGTGGATTTGCCCTCACTTCCATACAGAGGATCCTTTAAGAGGGGCCTGGGGTCAAAACCAAAGCGCAGGATGGATTTGCCCTGACTTCCATATCGGAGATCCCTTTAAGAGGGAAGATGTGCCTATGGGATGGATGATGTGTGATGGGGATATGGGCACAGGAGCGGGTGATTCATTTCTGTCATGTGCGCTCTGCTTCTGTCTGGGGGCAGACAATGGCTGGAAGCTTATGTTCCCAGGAATGCTAGATTTCTCCCACCTGGTCAGTGTCAGCTGAGGTGTTGTCGTGGAGTGAGAAAACTGTTGCTCATAGCAACCAATCACAGCTCAGCTTCTATTAAACAGCTCTGGTGAAATGAAAGATGCTTAGGGATTGGTTGCAAGGAAAACTGTTGCTCATAGCAACCAATCACAGCTCAGCTTCTTTTAAACAGCTCTGGTTAAATGTAAGATACTCCGTGATTGGTTGGTGATACACACATACACACATTCAATTTTATATATATAGATTGCCATGGGTCTTTTAGAGGTCTCTATGTTACAAAGGGTTAATATCAGCAAGCTGTGTATGACACGAGCAGGTTGTTCCAGTTTAAACCAGTTTTTCAGTGGTTCTTTTGTCTCTGTTTCCATTGGTTTAAATAAAAAGAGCGGGAAGAATTTTTTCTATAAATAGCTGTCTCTACCTGAGCAGCTGGTCATTCTATAGGAGCTGCAAAAGAATGAAGCACCCGCCCACCATCTTCTTTATATGTTCATTATATATGTTTTGTCGTGAAGTTTTGTTGGTGGGAAAATTGCTCAGCCCTGCTGGGTGGATTGTGTCATTTTTTGGTGGATGAAATATTTGGTGTTTGTGACAACAGAAGGACTAGGACGCCCAAGAGTGGACCCTCTGGGTCGCGGTGCCGAATCTCCCCTGTTATGTTTAGGTAGCTGAGGAGGGCAGGAGCAAAAAAAACCACAAAGGCAGCCAAACACCAGAGAGGTTGGTATCTAATAGGTTGCAGACCCCTAAACTAACCACACAACTAGAAGCAGCCGTGGGACGTTCCTACGGTGCCCTAGATGCCTCGTCACAGCCGGAGAGATTAGCTACCCCTGTAGATGGAAAGAGGAAAGGTAACTGCCCCGGACTAGAGCCCCAAAGTATTAGGAAGCCCCCAAACATATAATGGCAGTTAGACAAGAGGAAAACATGAACACAGACAGAAAATAGAATGAGCAAACGCTGGGGCCCAAAACTGTCTAGATAGGATAGTACAGGAGAGAATACTGTCTGCAACCCAACAAAACCCTAGGAAAAATTCCAACACTTCTGATTCCAAAATTGCTGAGACCACACGGTCTCGACCACCTATATCAGATCTCTGGTGTGAATATGCAGCTACCCAGCAGTAAAATATCACAAGAACTAAGCACAAGTGCAAATACAAAAAGAGAACAGAGACCAGCACAAGCCCCCAAAAGGGAACCCAGCTGAAGACAAAAAGCAATGCAGCCAAAAGCAAGGAATTCAAACCACAGTAAAAAAACATAGACTTATCTGAATGCAAGCAGGAGACTGCAGAAGAGCAAGCTGAATTCCAACCTAGACCAGGAAGAACAATTGATCACCGGCGAGGATCATCGGAGGTCAGTTCACTTATATCAGGCCAGTCAATATCACCTGACAACCACTCGTCAGCTGCAGGTGTAGGACTCTTGGTGTTCCACATAGGTTCAATACCCTCAGCAACCACCAGAGGGAGCTTCAGCTCCGAAGTTGTCTCTAATACGTTCACAACAGTACCCCCCCTTGAGGAGGGGTCACCGAACCCTCACTTGTGCCACCAGGATGATCAGGATGAGCTCGGTGATAGGCACGGACCAGTCTTTCAGCATGAATGTCAGAAGCAAACACCAAGAATTGTCCTCCTGACCATAGCCTTTCCACTTCACCAAGTACTGGAGTCAGGGCCGGCTCCAGGTTTTTATGGGCCCCGGGCGAAAGAGTCTCAGTGGGCCCCCTTAACACAGACCACGATTCATGATGCACAGATACTGCAGATAAATATGGGTATAGCACAATGCCAAACACTTCTCTTCTTCCATTACATGAGTGATATCTATTGTAAAATATACAATAGCTCAAAAACCGCCAAATCCTCACAGCGCACAGTACAGACTGGACAGTACAGTCCTCCATACAATTTTATGGGCACCACATAGTCTCCCCCTCATCACCCATATAATACCCCATGCAGGATGTCACCCGCCATCCCCCATATAATGCTCCATACAGAATACTGGACCCAATATAATGCTCCATACAGAATACTGGACCACATATAATGCTCCATACAAAATATGGAGCTCTCCTCTACACTGTGCTGCGCTCTGCACTGTTACGGCTCAGGAAAGGGCGCTGTGGAAAGACTCCCCATTATCATCATCATTGCCTGCCCATCATCATCATCATTGCCTCCATATCATCATCATTGCCTTCCCATTAATATCATCATCATCATTGCCTTCCCATTATCATTGCATCCCCATCATCATCATTATCATTGCCTCCCCATTAATATCATCATCATTGCCTTCCCATTATCATTGCCTCCCCATCATCATCATTTTCATTGCCTCCCCATTAATATCATCATCATCATTGCCTTCCCATTATCATTGCCTCCCCATCATCATCATTATCATTGCCTCCCCATTAATATCATCATCATCACCTTCCCATTATCATTGCCTCCCCATTAATATCATCATCATCATTGCCTTCCCATTATCATTGCCTCCCCATCATGATTGCTTCCTCACCACCATCACTGCCTCCCCCCACCACCATCACACATACAGCACCGCAGGCAGCACTCTCTCACATACACACACGCAGCAGGCACACACACACACGCCACACACACACACACACACGCCACACACACACACACACACACACCTCACCTGTCCGGCATCCGCACGCTCTCTGCCACAGCCGGCCGCTGAATGATGATGTCATTCAGCGGCGCTGCTGTGAGAGAGGAAGCGCCGGCGCAGGCGCCCCCTGGAGCTCGGAGCTGCGGCAGCGGAGGCACGGGGAGAGGTGAGTATTGCGCCGGCTGCTGGGGGGGCCCAGTGGCGGCGCTGACACCGCTAACGGGCGCCGGGGTGCCCGACGGCGAGTGGGCCCCCCCGCCTGCTCAGGGCCCCGGAACTTGCCCGGGTGTGCCGGTGCTGACGCCGGCCCTGACTGGAGTCTCCGCCTAGCCAAACGAGAATCCAATATCTTCTCAATCACATACTCCAAATTACCCTCAACCAAAACAGGATCAGGAGGCGCAGCCATAGGAACCACTGGCTCGACAAATCTCTTCAATAAAGATTTGTGAAATATGTTGTGAATCTTGAACGTTCCTGGAAGAAGCAAACGGAAGGAAACGGGATTAATAATCTCCACGATCTTATAAGGTCCAATGAACCTTGGCTTAAATTTTGGAGATGCAACCTTCATAGGGATATTTTTTGAGGACAACCAAACCAAGTCACCCACTTTAAACCGAGGACCATCAGTCCTATGTCGGTTGGCAAACCACTGGGCCTTCTCCTGAGAGAGGGACAACTTATCCACTACTTGATCCCAAATCTGCTGCATTCTCTCCACAATAGAGTCAACACCAGGACAGACAGAAGCCTCCACCTGCCCTGAAGAAAATCGAGGATGAAACCCAAAATTGCAGAAAAATGGAGACATCAAGGTGTCAGAACTAGCCCTATTATTCAAAGCAAACTCAGCCAAGGGCAAAAAGGAGACCCAGTCATCTTGATCAGCAGATACAAAACATCTCAAATGAGTCTCCAAGGTATGGTTTGTTCACTCAGTCTGTCCTTTGGTCTGAGGGTGGAACGCAGAGGAAAAAGACAGCTGAACTCCCAGTTTGGAACAAAATGTCCTCCAAAATCTGGACACAAACCGGACTCCTCTGTCAGACACAATGTTCTCTGGAATGCCTTGGAACCGAACCACCTGTTGAAAAAATAAGGGCACCAACTCAAAGGAGGATGGCAACTTAGGTAGTGGCACAAGATGTATCATCTTGGAAAACCTATCACAGATCACCCAAATAACGGTAATTCTCTGAGAGACAGGGAGGTCAGAAATAAAATCCATAGAGATATGGGTCCATGGCCTCTTGGGCACAGGCAATGAAATTAACAAACAACTAGTGCGAGAGCAAGGTTTGGACCGAGAACAAGTTCCACAGGACTGCACAAAGTCTCTGACGTCACGAGACAAAGTGGGCCACCAAAAGGACCGACTCACCAAATCTCTGGTGCGAAAAATACCAGGATGGCCAACCAACTTGGAGCAATGAATCTCAAACATCACATTCTACCTCCACTGGTCTGGGACAAACAATTTCCCAGCAGGGCAACGTTCAGGTTTATCCTCCTGAAATTTCTCCAAAGCCTGTCTCAAATTAGGCGAGATAGCGGAAAGAACCACACCCTCCTTCAGAATAACAGCAGGCTCAGTTACCTCAGGAGAATCCAGGAAGAAACTCCTCGAGAGGGCATCTGCCTTAACATTCTTAGTGCCCGGGAGAGAAAAGAGACCACGAAATTAAAACGTGTGAAAAACAAGGCCCACCTGGCCTGTCTAGGATTTAAGGCCCGTCTCACACAACGATCTCGCTAGCGAGATCGCTGCTGAGTCACTAGTTTTGTGACGCAGCAGCGAGCTCACCAGCGATATCGCTGTGTGTGAAATTCAGCGACGATCAGCCCCCCTGCCGGGTATCGCTGATCGTTGCTGAAATGTCAGGACATTTTTTTGATCGCTGGTCTCCCGCTGACCAGGCACGCATCGCTGCGTGTGACAGGTGGCAGACCAGCGATCCGCTGGTAACCAAGGTACACAGCGGGTTTCCAGGCACCGCGCAGCGCTTGGAAACCCGACGTGTACCTTGGTTACCAGCTCCCTGCATCAGGGCGCTGGTATCCAAGGTACACTGCGGGTAACTAAGCGATGTTACCTGCAGTGTCGCTTGTACTGATCACTGCCTGAGCTGCCTGTTGGCAGCTCAGCAGCGATAATGTAGCGATACACCAGCGATCCTGATTGTTGTCGGGATCGCTGGTGTATCGCTATGTGAGACCCAGCCTTAAGTCGCTTGGCTGATTCAAGATAAACCAGGTTCTTATGATCCGTGTATCTACATCAAAATGGTATCAATAAAAACGTCAGCTCGGTGCACAAAAAATAAGCCCTCACCCAACCCGAGATCACGAATAATGGAGTTGCTATGGGTATCGGAAAATGGCGCCATTTTTTTTTAACAAACTTTGGAATTTTTTTTCACCACTTAAGTAAAAAAGAACCTAGACATGTTTGGTGTCTATGAACTCATAATGATCTGGAGAATCATAATGGAAAGTCAGTTTTAGCATTTAGTGAACATGGTTAAAAAAAAAACAAGTGTGGAATTGCACTTTTTTTTGCAATTTCACCGCACTTGGAATTTTTTTCCCATTTTCCAGTACACTATATGTTAAAACCAATCATGTAATTCAAAAGTACAAAAAACAAGCCCTCACATTTTGACAGAAAAATAAAAAAGTTATAACTCTGGGAAGAAGGGGAATAAAAAATGAAAATGCAAAACCAAAAATACCTTTGGTCATTGAGGGGTAAAAGGACAGAACTCTCACAGGAGGGGGGCAGAGTACACACAGCCTAATCGCGGCGGCACGTGATTCGGCCTTTATACACGCCGGGTCATGTGCTGCGCCGGTCAATCACAGCCATGTCAATACTTGGCATGGCTGTGATGGTTCCAGAAGTGTTCACAGTCTAAAAGCTTGTTGATTGGCTGCGCTGCAGCCTTTCAACAAGCTTTATTAGACTGGTGAACCCGAACAAGAAACGGACATGCAGGAAAATGGCCGTGTTCAGTGTTCGGTACCAGACACTAGGTGTCCGGTATGAACCCCGAACTTTCCAGTTTGGGTTCGCTCATCCTTAATAGAGACTTATTAGGCTAGGTTCACATTGTGTTAAACCAGCCCGTTCAACGCATAGCGTTGACGGGCTGGTAACGGTATAGCATAACGCGATCGCGTTATGCTATACCCGCTAGCGCAGATGAATCATCAGATGATTCATCTGTCCTAGCGGTGATGGTGCCCAGACGCTGCAGGCCGCGTCCGAGGCTCCGTCACTGAATGACGGCACGTCGCGAACACATGCCGCTTTTCGGCATGCGTCGCGATGCACCGAACAATGGGGCTCAGTGGCAGCATTAATGGACTGCGTTACACCGCGTTACACCGCGGTGTAACGCAGTCCGTCTAACGGACTGCCTTGGCGCAATGTGAACCCAGCCTTAGGGTTATTTATGATCTCACTATCTCTATCACACCCTCATTTCAACATTTTGAGCCCTATCTGAGGTCTGCATTATTTTAAGCTATGTTTTAAGTTAGTTCTATTGGAGTTCTATCTGATATTACCAGAGCTGTTACTGTGATTTCTCTTCTAATATTTATTAACAGTACAACGACCTTCTTACAGTATAATGATAGAGAACAATCTGTTTAACTTCTGAGGTTTAGGTCACGTTTGGAGGTTTCTGTCTATACCTCGACGTGTGAAGTGTCTAGTGCTAATAATAACACATTTCTATGGGAAATCTGCCAACATCCCTTATATAGCATGGTAATGGTCCAACAAACAGAACACTGATAACCACATTGACGAAAGCTAACTGTTGAGATATTACAAAGGGGAAAGAGCTTACATGCTATGAATCTTTATTTTGCTTTATGGTCTGGAGAGATCTCAGAGCATAATAAATGCATTTTCAGGCTGTGTTTCCACTATCAGGAAACACAGCGTATATGACGGAGCGGAAACTCCGCTCCGTCTAAGCCCCGCCCCCTTTCTGACGCGCGTTATTTCCGGAGGTGTTCAGGACACCTCCGGAACACCTCCGAAAATAACGCAGGGCTACATAGCCCTGTGTTAATTCCGTTGCGGCGACGCACCGTCGCCGCAAGACGCTAGGATATGCTGCGGTCTGAAAAGATGCGCCGCATGTCCGTAAACGCAGGTGTTCCGCCTGCGTAATTTTGGGCATAGTGGAGACGGGATTTCTCGAAATCCCCTCCACTATGCTGTAACATCTGGACGCTGCGTGTTTGGCGCTGCGCCAGCACACAGCGCCAAACACGCAGCGTTTCCTGATCGTGGAAACTCACCCTCAGGGTACTTTTGATTCTGTCGATTTTTATTCAGGCTGAAATGTATCTATTCAAAACTAATTTAAGGAATTTCCTTCATCTTGACAGACAACCAAGATAATAAATGGACTATATGACCCAAAATGATTTTCAAAATTAGGGTTATTTAGTGGAGAAGCAAAATGGAAAAGAAAAAGTTATCTGTAATGACGTGATTCTTCCCAGGACTGTAATTATGCAGCCTCTTGCACAGTATTTTGTTCAATTTTTTACATCGGTATTTGTAAGCTAAAACTAGTATGGGTCCAAAATATAGATTTTTGCCTTTTTTGAGTGTAGGTTCCTCTCCTGGTTTTGATTGATGCAAACACTGTCATGTAAAAGTGGCCTTATAATCGAACAGCCATTATGTCTATATCAGTATAGGAAGGGATTTTTTACTGTAAGAGCAGTGAGACTATGGAAGTGTCCATCAGAGGAAACTGTTGTGATACATTCACTAGGGGCCTGGAAGTGATTCTTAAATGCAATCATATTAAAGGCTGCAACAGTGCTGGAGATGGGTTGATCCAGTAATTTATGCAGATTGGCATATTTGGAGTTCGAGTAGATTTCTTCCACCTACCTAAGATGAGGAAAATTGGCTCTTGCATCATGGGAATTTCTGCCTTCCTCTGGATCAACATGGCAGAAGAATAGGCTTAACAGAATGAATTTAAGGTACTGCCACACTAAACAATCCCGCTAGCGATCACGATAACGACGCATACTAATGCGATCGCTAGCGGGATTGTTTCTATATCACTAAATGCGGCCACATTTAGCGATATAGTTAACGACGCTATCGCCGTTAGCGATCTTCTTAACGACTTTAGCGGTACAAAAGTACCGCTAAATCGCTAAGAAAAGGTGCCACACAGCGATTAGATACTCACCCAGCGGGAGCGCCAGCGATGAAATAGGGTCCGGAACGATTCCAGCGACGAGCGAGATCACAGCAGGAAGCTCGTCGCTGGAAGCTGCCGCACTGAACAATATCGCTAACGGGATCGCTAAATAGTGACGTTTTTTAGCGATCTCGTTAGCGATATTGTTTAGGTGGCATACCTTTAGGCAATTTTTATCACCCCAGATCCCTTAAATAAATATAAACTGCAGACTAGTCCTAACATAAGCAAACAAAGATGAGAATCTAGACCCTCTAAGTAAATATAGACCCCAGACAAAATAATTGCAAACTTCTTTAAAGGGAGTCTGTCAGTGCAAAATGACACCAAGCACATTTCCTGGACATCCTAAGCACATAATCGTGGGGTGCACGCAGTCATCCCATAAGCAAAGCATCACAGAAGCTAAGCATCATGTAAACGGCAGTTATCCATGGCAAGGAATTAACATTCATCTTCTCTCTTCACACAAGCATGCACTCCATTCATTGTTAGCAAGCAGCTGAATGGTACAATCCCCACCTCTGCTGGCCGTCTTTCATGCTGCAATATATCCTAATGGTACGCACTCCATACTTCTGCTTGCTGTCATCTGCTGCTTTACCATTTTGCTACTATTTTAACCCCTTAACCCCCAAGGGATGTTTGCATGTTAATGAACGGGCCAATTTTTACAATTCTGACCACTGTCTCTTTATGAGGTTATAACTCTGGAACGCTTCAACGGATCTTCGCGATTCTGAGACTGTTTTCTCGTGACATATTGTACTTCACGATAGTGGTAAAATTTCTTCTATATAACTTGCGTTTATTTTTGAAAAAACACAAATATGGCAAAAAAAATTTAAATTTTGCAATTTTCAAACTTTGAATTTTTATTCCCTTAAAACAGAGAAATATGTCACACAAAATAGTTAATAAATAACATTTGCCACATGTCTACTTTACATCAGCACAATTTTGGAACCAAAATTTTTTTTGTTAGGAAATTATAAGGGTTAAAAGTTGACCAGCGATTTCTCATTTTTACAACAAAATTTTCAAAGCCATTTTTTTTAGGGACCACCTCACATTTGAAGTCACTTTGAGGGGTCTATATGGCAGAAAATACCCAAAAGTGACACCATTCTAAAAACTGCACCCCTCAAGGTACTCAAAACCACATTCAAGAAGTTTATTAACCCTTCAGATGCTTCACAGGAGCTGAAGCAACGTGGAAGGAAAAAATGAACATTTAACTTTTTAGTCACAAAAATGATCTTTTACAAACTATTTTTTATTTTCACAAGGGTAAAAGGAGAAAATGGACAGATAAAGTTATTGTGCAATTTCTCCTGAGTACGCCAATGCCCCTTATGTGGGGGAAAAACCACTGTTTGGGCACACGGCAGAGCTCGTAAGAGAAGGAGCGCCGTTTGACTTTTTCAAACCAAAATTGGCTGGAATTGAGATTGGACGCCATGTCGCGTTTGGAGAGTCCCTGATGCGCCTAAACAGTGGAAACACCTTACAAGTGACACCATTTGGAAACTAGACCCCCTATGGAACTTATCTAGATCTGTTGTGAGCACTTTGAACCCCCAAGTCTTTCACAAAAGTTTATAATGCCTGGGTGTGGAAAAAAAACAAAACAATTTTCCACAAAAATGATTTTTTAGTCCAAAATTTTTGATTTTTCCCAAGGAAATTGGACCCCCAAAGTTGTTGTCCAATTTGTCCTGAGTACGCTGATACCCCATATGAGGGGGGGAAACTGTTTGGGCGCACGGCAGGGCTTGGAAAGGAAGTAATAACGTTTTGGAATGCAGACGTTGATGGGGTCATGTTCCGCTTGCAGTGCCCCAGATGTGCCTAAACAGTGGAAACCCCCACAAGTGACCCTATTTTGGAAACTAGACCCTCTAAGGAACTTATCTAGATCTGTGGTGAGTACTTTGAATCCCCAAGTGCTTCACACAAGTTTATAATGTCCGGGCATGAAAATAAAAAATCCTATTTTTTTCCCACAAAAATTATCTTTTAGTCACCAATTTTTTATTTTCCCAAGGGTAACAGGAGAAATTGGACCACAAAAGTTGTTGTCAAATTTGTCCTGAGTACGCTGATACCCCATATGTGGGGAGGAACCACTGTTTGGGCGCACGGCAGAGCTTGGAATGGAAGGACCACCATTTGACTTGTTCCAACCAAAATTGGCTGGAATTGAGATTGGACGCCATGTTGCATTTGGAGAGCCCCTGATGTGCCTAAACAGTGGAAACCCCCCACAAGTGACCCCATTTTGGAAACTAGACCCCCTAAGGAACTTATCTAGATCTGTGGTGAGAATTTGAACCCCCAAGTGCTTCACACAAGTTTATAAGGTAGAGCCGTAAAATTAAAAATAATTTTTTTCACAAAAATGATCTTTTCACCCCAATTTTTATTTTTATCCAAGGGTAACAACACCACAAAAGTTATTGTGCAATTTGCCCTGAGTACGCTGATTCCCGATATGTGGGGGTAAACCACTGTTTGGGTGCATGGCAGAGCTCGGAAGGGAAGGAGCGCCGTTTGACTTTTTCAACGCAGAATTGGCTGGACTCCATGTCGTGTTTGGAGAGCTCCTGATGTGCCTAAACAGTGGAAACCCCCACAAATGACACCAATTTGGAAAATAGACCCCCCAAGGAACTTATCTAATTGTGTGGTGAGCACTTTGAACCCCGAAGTGCTTCACAGAAGTTTATAACGTACAGCCATAAAAAAAAAAAAAAAAATTTTCTACAAAAATTATTTTTTTGCCCCCAATATTTTATTTTCACAAGGGTAACAGGAGAAATTGGACCCCAAATTTTGTTGTCCAATTTGTCCTGAGTACGCTGATACCCAATATGTGGGAGAAAACTACTGTATGGGCACACGTCGGGGCTCGGAAGGGAAGTAGTGACGTTTTGGATTGCAGACTTTGATGGAATGGTCTGCGGGCGTCATGTCGCATTTGGAGAGCCCCTGATGTGCTTAAACAGTGGAAACCCCCTCAAGTGACCCTATTTTGGAAAATAGACCCCACAAGGAACTTATCTAGATGTGTGGTGAGCGCTATGAAGCCCCAAGTGCTTCACAGAAGATTATAACGTACAGCCGTAAAAAACGAAAAAATCATTTTTTTTTTTACAAAAATGATATTTTCGCCCCCAATTTTTTATTTTCCCAAGGGTCACAGAAGAAATTGGACCATAGAGTTGTTGTGCAATTTGTCCTGAGTACGCTGATACCCATATGTGGGGGTAAACTACTGTTTGGGCGCATGACAGAGCTCGGAAGGGAAGTAGCACCGTTTGACTTTTTCAACGCAGAATTGGCTGAATTGAGATCAGACGCCATGTCACATTTGGAGAGCCCCTGATGTGCCTAACAGTGGAAACCCCCCAATTCTAACTCCAACCCTAATCCCAGCACACCCCTAACCCTAGTCCCAACCCTAACCCTAACCACAAACCTAACCCTAACACACCCGTAACCCTAATCCCAACCCTAACCCTAATCCTAACTTTAGCCCCAACACTAACCCTAACTTTAGCCGCAACTCTAACCCTAACCCTAACTCTAATGGGAAAATGGAAATAAATACATTTTTAAATTTTATTATTTTTCCCTAACTAAGGGGGTGATAAAGGGGGGTTTGATTTACTACTTATAGCGGGTTTTTATGTTTGGCAGCTGTCACGCTAAAAGACGCTTTTTATTGCAAAAAATAGTTTTTGCATCACCACATTTTGAGAGCTATAATTTTTGCATATTTTGGTCCACAGAGTTATGTGAGGTCTTATTTTTTGCGGTACGAGTTGACTTTTTTATGGGTACCATTTTTGAGCACGTGACTTTTTTATTCGCTTTTTATTTCGATTTTTGGGAGGTTAGAATGAACAAAAATTAGCAATTCACAAATTTCTTTTGGGGGGGCTTTATACCGTTCCGCGTGTGGTAAAATTGATAAAGCAGTTTTATTCTTCGGGTTAGTACGTTACGACGATACCTCATTTATATCATTTTTTTATGTTTTGGCGCTTTTATACAATAAAAACAATTTTATATAAAAAATTATTAATTTTGCATCACTTTATTCTGCGAGCTATAACTTTTTATTTTTTCACTGATGATGCTGTATTTTGGCTTGTTTTTTGCGGGACAAGATGACGTTTTCAGCGGTACCATGTTTATTTATATCCGTCTTTTTGATCGCGTGTTATTCCACTTTTTGTTCGGCGGTATAATGATATATCATTGTTTTTTGCTTTGTTTTTTTTTTAAGGGGTTAACTAGTGGACAGTTCTATAGGGCGGGTTGTTACGGACAGGGCGATACCAAATATGCGTACTTTCATTGTTTTGTTTTCTTTATTTACATGAAGAAATGAATTTATTGGGGAACATTAATTTTTCCTTTATTATGGAATTTTTTTTTACACTTGTTATTTTCATTTTTTTTACTTTTTTACTTTGTCCCAGGGTGGGACATCACTGTATAAAGTCAGATCGCTGGTCTGACAGTTTGCACAGCACTCTGTCAGACCAGCGATGTGACAGGCAGTGCTGCAGGCTTTCTCAGCGCCTGCTCTCAGCAGGCACTGAAGAAGCCACTCCCTGCAGGACCCGGAAGGACCCCTCGGCCATCTTGGATCCCCTCCTGCGCGATGCTTCCCTGTGCCCCGATACACCGCGATCATTTTGATCACGGTGTGCCAAGGTTAATGTGCCGGAGCGTCCGTGACCACTCCTGGCACTTAGTGCCAGGTGTCAGCTGGATAATCAGCTGACACCCGGCACAATCGGCCACGCTCCTCCCAGGAGCTCGTCCGATCGCTGAGACGTACTATCCCGTCCATGGTCAGATTGGCCCAGGTCACATGGATGGGATAGTACGTCCGATGGCAGAAAGGGTTAATGTGCCTGCTAAAGCTTTGGATAATTAATTTGTTGCACTGCATTTAATACTTACTGCGTTATATCTGTGACTGAGTACTCCCACTAACATCCTAGCGATCCTCGCGCAACTATGCGATCCTAGCGGATGTTCAATCGCTAAAGCGCCACATAGCGATATAGTAACACGCTATCCCGTTAGCATCTCTTAGACTAGGGTATAGTACGCTCGTAGAAAAGGTGCCCACCTTTAGATATACCCAGCAGCGCGCTTGGGTCGGAACGATTCAACGCGGACCCAATCGCCAAGCTGCCGCATGAAATATCCTAGGACTAAATAGTGCGTTTTTAGCGATCCGTTACTATGTTTAGTGTGGCAACCCTTAGGCCTCTCTAGATCTTATCAGTGGAAGGTGCTATAGCATACACAGTAGATGTAGCCAGGTCTAGTGCCTTTGATCATCTAACTACCCCCTGGTGTGCTGGCCCCAGCTACCAAATTATCCCAAACCAGCTCCCACAATCCCTCTCTCCTGTCCCTGTAGTGTGGGCTATATATTTAGTAGCATTCTAAGGGGTGCACGCAGTGTGGGGTGCACGCAGTCATCCCATAAGCAAAGCATGACAGAAGCTAAGCATCATGTAAACGGCAGTTATCCATGGCAGTTAATCAGGGCAGGAATCAGGTAACCCACACTTTGCTTTCCCTTTTCACCATGTACTTTATCTTATCCTCCTGTGTTCCCCTGCCATCCACATTCACCGCCCCATCCCCCTCCATCATGACTCATACACATCAGCCCCTCTATACTTCCCTCTCCCATGTACAGCTACCATGCACTTCTCACCTTCCTGAAAAACTTCAGCCCATCTTGCCCAAACACATCGCAGAAAAAACCTACTTACAATTCCAACAACTACTTGCTCTTTATCTTCCTACTCCTACTGATTTCAGGGGACATTTCCCCCAACCCTGGTCCACCATCCCCCAACCTCAATCCCTATCCTACCTCATATCGAAACCATAATAATCTTATTAATATTACTTGCACTCCCTTATCCCCTTCTTTTAATTGTGCCCTCTGGAATCCACGATCTGTATGTAACAAGCTTCCCTTCATGCACAACTACTTTCTGAGCAACTCTCTTAATCTGTTGGCCCTCACTGAAACTTGGATTCAGGATTTTGACACTGTCTCCCCTGCTGCCATTTCCTATGGTGGCTTACAGTTCTCCCATTCCCCGAGACCCACAAACAGACATGGTGGTGGAGTCGGCATACTCCTGTCCCCACAATGCACTTTCCAGGTCATCCCCCCAATTCCATCACTCTCATTTCCTTCTTTTGAGGTCCACACCATCAGGCTCTTCCGTCCCCTTTACCTCAGAGCAGCGGTCATATATCGGCCCCCAGGCTCACCCAACCAGTTCCTTGACCACTTCTCAGCCTGGCTGCCACACTTCATGTCCTCAGAACTACCAACCCTTATCCTTGGAGACTTCAACATCCCCATTAACAGCCCTACTTCCACATCTGCATCTCAGCTTCTATCACTAACCACTTCTCTAGGCCTCTTACAGCTTTCAACCTCTGAGACACACAAGGACGGTAACACCCTTGACCTGGTCTTTGTCCGGCTCTGTTCAATCTCCCACCTAAATAACTCACCGCTTCCACTCTCTGACCACAACATTGTCTCCTTCACGCTCACAAATCCTCGACCACCCCAGCGCACTCATACCTACCACACATTCAGAAATCTAACAAGCCATTAACCCTCAGACACTTTCAGACTCCCTACACTCATCACTGTCCCCAATCTCCTCTTTTTCTTGTCCTGATCTGGCTGTTCATCACTACAATGACACTCTTAGAAGCACCCCTGACCAAGTAGCACCGTTCACCCTCAGAACATCCAAACACACAGTAAAACAGCCCTGGCTCACATCGCAAACTCAACTTCTCCAACGATGCTCTAGGAGTGCTGAACGCCTATGGAGAAAAACCTGCACACCAGAAGACTTCATCCACTTTAAATTCATGTTAAGAACTTTTAACGCTGCACTTCACCTCGCCAAACAGACCTACTTCACCACCCTGATCTCTCACTAGCCAACAACCCCAAGAAACTTTTTGACACTTTTCACTCCCTTCTCAAGCCAAAAGCACAAGCCCCTGTCACAGACATTTGTGCTGATGACCTGACCTCCTACTTTATAGAAAAAATAGATAATATTGTCAGGAAATCTGCTTCCAACCACCAAGTGCTGTGACTCTCATCCCTCCCTGCATTTCCCCTGGCTCACTTTCCACATTTGATCCCATTACAGAAGAATAAGTCTCCAGACTCCTCTCTTCCTCTCGTCCGAATACATGCACTACCGACCCCATCCCCTCACATCTCCTCCTGTCTCTCTCTCCAGTTGTCACAACTCACCTAACTACAATCTTTAATCTCTCACTCTCCTCTGGCATTTTCCCATCCTCCTTCAAACACTCCATCATTACTCCATTACTAAAGAAACCTGCTCTAGACCCTTCCTGCACAAACTACAGACCAGTCTCCAATCTCCCTTTCATCTCTAAACTTTTGGAGCGCCTAGTCTACTCCCGCCTTACCCGTTACCTCTCCACTCACTCCCTCCTAGACCCTTCACAGTCCGGCTTCCGCCCCCTACATACGACTGAAACTGCACTCATCAAAGTGACTAATGATCTTCTGACAGCAAAACATAACGGTGACCACTCTCTGCTCATTCTTCTCAACCTTTCTGCAGCATTTGACACAATTGACCTCGGTCTACTACTCTCTAGGCTCCAGTCACTAGGCATTAAGGACACTGCTCTCTCCTGATTCTCCTCCTATCTTTCTGACCGCTCCTTCAATGTTTTGTTCTCTGGCTCCACGTCATCTCCTCTTCCTCTCGCTGTTGGGATACCTCAGGGCTCAGTCCTTGGCCCCCCTCTCTTCTCTCTGTACACGGCCCCAATTGGACAGACCATCAGCAGATTTGGCTTTCAGTACCATCTTTATGCTGATGACACACAACTATACACGTCATCCCCCGACCTTATCCCCACTGTACTACAGAACGCCACCGACTGTCTGTCCGCAGTCTCCAACATCATGTCCGCTCTCTATCTGAAACTCAACCTCTCCAAAACTGAACTTCTTCTGCTCCCGCCGTCTACTAACCTCCCTAAATTTGACATTTCCCTCTCTGTGGGCAGCACCATAATAACACCCCGGCAGCAGGCTCGCTGTCTGGGTGTTATGTTTGACACCAATCTCTCCTTCACCTCCCACATACAATCTCTTGCCCGCTCTTGCCGCCTACACCTAAAGAACATCTCTAGAATCCGCCCTTTTCTCACCATGGAATCAAAAACCCTCACTGTAGCATTGAACCACTCCCGCCTTGACTACTGCAAAGCTCTATTAATTGGCCTCCCGCTACTCGACTATCCCCTCTCCAGTCCATACTGAATGCAGCAGCCAGGGTCATCCATCTGGCTAATCGGTACTCGGACGCGTCCGCTCTTCGCCAGTCCTTACATTGGCTGCCCATTCATTATAGGATCCAATTCAAAGTACTTGTTCTCACCCACAAAGCTCTCCACAGTGCAGCACCCCCCTACATCTCCTCCCTCATTTCTATCCATCGGCCTATCCGACTGCTGCGCTCTGCAAATGACTTTCGACTAACCTCTGCACTAATCCGTACCTCCCACTCCAGCCTCCAAGACTTCTCCCGCGCTGCGCCAATCCTCTGGAATGCTCTACCCCAAGAAATTAGGACTATCCACAATTTGCATGGTTTCAGGCGCTCTCACAAAACACATTTGTTCAGGGTTCACTAATCAAAGTCATTCTAGGTGTAAGTGTGTGTGAGCCCATTCACTATCTCCATCGATCCCTCCCTCACTCCCTCAAGATGGCTGAACCATCATTGTAAATACACCATTGTATATACACACCTGTACTTTGTATTTCCCCTACCTCATTGTAGATTGTAAGCTCTCACGAGCAGGGTCATCTTATTTTGCTTTAATTATTGTATTGTTAACGTTGCTACTTATGACTTGTGTTTTGAAACTGTTAAACTGTAAAGCGCTGCGGAATATGTTGGAGCTATATAAATAAAGATTATTATTATTATTATTATTAATGGGTTAACTCGTTAACTCGCTACTTAGAAACAGAATACATGTTATACAAGCAGTAAGTAATAAAATATGCAAAGTATCCTAATGAACCTAAGCACACTGACAAGAAAAGGAGCCCAGCAACCACTATTTTTGTTTCTTCTTATTAGTACAGGGGAGGAGCAATGATGGACAGAGATATAGGAAGGCCCCTGTGCAAGATCAGTATATGGGTCCCTCTTTGTGTCTGTGACAAGTTTCTAACTGCGTTGGAGGTGAAAATCTACCTCTTGGACATTGGTGCAGCTATACAGATTGCAGGAATGGTAGGTCCTCCCCTGTAGAAGACACATCACAAGGCGGGTCGATGTCCTACAAATGCCATGACCTGCTCTAAGATGTGTCTGCCAAATAAGTGAAGCATCTCATGTCCCTCAGATACCTCTGCCATATACATGAGGTGGTCTCATGTCCCTCAAATTGCTCTGCCATATACATGAGATGGTTTCTTGTCTCTCTGATATCTTTGTCTGTACTCTGTACACATGATGTGATCTCATGTCCATTGTGTTAGGTGCACAGGGCGGAAGTCATGGGTGAGGGCCTGTTGTTCTCCCAACACCCTGGCACCACACAAATAAACGGTGTCCCAATTCTCCTGAGCTATGAGTGTGTTGAGTGACATTTACATTTTGGTTGCAGGTCTCTGCTCTCTCCTGTTCTTCAACTTCAGAAACCGCCGCACACACATTAGGTGACATCAAATTCGTTTTATAATAAAGAAGTTTACTAACTGTCCATTTTCATCATATTGAAAAACGCAGTATTGGGCAAAAACATTTCTGTTTTCAAAGTCCATAGAACAAAACGTCCTTTAAGTCCACTGTTCGCTCGCCCTGAGCTATCCCTTTCCTCTCTGACCCCTGAGATACTCGTAATTCTCAGCAGCTTCCATAAGTCCTGTCCCAACTCCCTTATGCGATTTCCCATCCAACTTCCTCAGATATTGAGACACGCTTCTCAGTGCCTGGTGGACATAGTTCCCAGACATTCCAGGAATGTCCGCTCTGAGTTTATGGCTGACGTTCTCTTGCTGCTGAACAGCCCGTGCTCTTTGTGCCCTGAGACCTCCACTACTGCTCTCTCTCAATCTAATCTCTTACTCTCACTGCACTAACCAGGAACTGTTCCTCTTGTTAACTGCCCCTGCCTTTCCCACTGCAGCTTTTCCTGAACACATTCACTGTTTCTATCCTAAACGCGTAGGGGTGCGTGTTTACATCTATGGACACAGACATAGGTAAGATTTTATAATGGAATTATCCCTTTACTGCATTATATATTTTATTGGTCATTGACATTTTGATGTTTTTGATATCTATGTTGTAGAATGGGACTTGATTACCCCTTAATTAATCATTGCACTGTCACTTTATACGTGTTGTTTAAAGGGTTTTTTTTAAATTCTACATTTGACTTTTTTCTGCCCATGTCCTGAAGTCCTGATTGTACTAAAACATTGTTGGTGCACCTGTAACCTTAATCAAGTTTCTCTGTTGTGAGAATTTTATGACATCTGTGATGTACTGTATGTTTTTAATTTTCTATTAAACATAATTTTATAATTTAATTTGTGGTCATCTAGCTCCATTTTTTGTATTTAATTCTATCATAAACCTGTCTAATTCCTGAACTTACTGTGCCCAGCACTGCATTATACCCAATCCTATCTTAAAGCTAAGTCTTAACCCACGTCCTATGCACTAATATTATCTTTTCCCTGTGTCTAATACATTTATCAGAACACATTGAGTTATCTACATATTATAGCAATACATTAGCGGTGCACCTTGGTGTCTTTAAAGTTCTATTCAATATAAGACACTTTTTCATATACACAGGGTAGAACCGTTTTTCTAATCAAGGGAGAAGCACATAACTGTCTGGGTCACCCTCTTACACTTGGTTGTTTTATACCACCCCCATCATTGCCCTTTCCACCACCTCCATCATTGCCTTCTCCTCCACCACCCCATCGTTGCCTCCTTCCCTACCACTCCCATCATTGTCTTTTCTACTACCACCATCATTGCCTTCTTCCCACCTCCATCATTGCCTTCTCCCCCACCCTCATCATTGCCCTTTCCACCACCTTCATCATTTCCTCCTCCCCACCATCCCCATCATTGCCCTTTCCACCACCACCATCCTTGCCCATTCCACCACCTCCATTATTTCCTCCCCTCTCCACCCCATTATTGCCCTTTCCACCACCTCCATCATTGCCTTCTCCCCCCACCCCATCATTGCCCATTCCACCACTTCCATCATTTCCTCCTCTCCACCATCCCCATCATTGCTCTCTCCATCACCCCATCTTTGCCTTCTCCCCATCACTCCCACCAGTGCCTTCTCCCCATCACCCCATAATTGCCTTTTCCTCCACCTACGCACAGACACACACAGCACCATTCACCTCTCTGCACATTCCTCCGCAGCGCTACACACACACACAACACACGTACATACAAAAAACACACACATACACACACAGCACCTCTCACCTGTCCGCAAGCTCTCCCACAGCATCATCATCGCTGCTTCCTCTTTCTGGCACAGCCGGCCGCTAAATGATGACATCATCCAGCGGCGCTGCTGTGTGTGAGAGGAAGTGCGGGCAGGAAGCAGGACGTATCGCTGCAGCTCCGCTGCTATTTTCAATTGTAGGCAGCAGAGCTGCAGGGATCACTCCCTGCCTGCCACACATTATTAGCCACTGTGAAGGGGTCCCCCTCCACCTCCGGGCCCTGGTGCAGCCGCACAGACTGCACATGCGGTATGGCAGCCCTTGGCTCACAGGTCTGACCTCGGGTGATACTGTTCTGCTTCACAGAGCTGTGTGAGCACGATTGTAGACAGACGTTTCCAGCGCTCACAAAGGTCTATGAAGTATTTCAGTGGCTCCCCAAGTGTGAACAATAGGTTATGTAGCTCGGACAGCAACTCTCATACTCCAGGTCATCTTCATTATGCTATATCTGGATGACTGGCTTGTGAAAGCCTCCACAGAAGAAGAAATGCATCATCCCCAGACAAACATTACAAGTCCTTTTTAGCCATTGGTTTCTTGCCAACAAGAAGTCAACTCTCTCCCAACAGAGAACTGAAATTTCTGGTCTTCATAATCAACTCACAAAAGATGGTTATAAGATTGTCGGATGATAGAATTCACAAGATACTGTCAGAAATCAAGATTTTGACTCTCAGCAAGCAAGTTTCAATCAGAATAACCATGAAGGTTCAAGACTTTCTGCCTTTCTCTCTGGAAGCCATGCCATGGTCAAGAAAAGCCACCTTCAGGTCTCTTCAACACAGTATTCTGTCAGTCTGTGACAGAAATCACTGTTCCCTAAACAAGCTTTTTTGCATTCCTTGCACTGCGAAAAAGGGTTTGAAATGGTGGGTTTCTCTGAGTCATCTCAAAAAGGGCATGTGTCTGCTTTCTTAACCTCCCATAACAATTACAACAGACACATCAATTTCTGATTGGGGTGGTCTTTTACTGGAGTCATAGGTCCAGGGAAGTGATTCCCCCTGGATAAGTCTTTCTTATTAATTCTGAAAGAAATAAGGGCTGTCAAACCAGTCTTGTTTCATTTTCAGGATTCACTGTTATTTCAAGATGTCATAGTCCAATCAGACAATGTAGCAATGGTATTTTATGTCAACAAACAAACAAATAAAGAGAGAGTGTTGCCTGATGTTCTCCTGGCCGAATCAGTCCTCAAGAACCTCTCAGTGGTCCATATCCAAGGGACTTCAATGTCAGGACCAATTGGTTGAGCCGTAATCATTTTGGAGAATGCAGCCTATGCCCAAAATTCTTTATTCAGATTTGTGACAGAATGTGAGTTGTGGAAATTTATGTGATGGCCCCTAGACAGAATACCAAGATTCTGAACTTCTGATAACTCCAGAAAATGGATCAAACTTAGGCAATAGATGGCCTCTAAATCACCTGTAAGATGATGTTCATCTATGTCTTGCCTCCTCTTTCCTTGATTGTGAAGGTTCTCAAGAAGATCAGAGAGGACCAGGTGAAAGTCATCACAGTGATCATTCCATTTTGGCATCACAGTGCATGGTTCTCGCTCATGTTGACATTGTCCACGGCAGACATTGGAATCTTCATAGATTCTATTTATGGTGATATGTGCATCCTGTGTGAGGCCCAGTGTATTATTCGGCCCACCGGTTTCGCATGTCTCCGTATCCCTCACTTGAATTAACAACTCTGGTTGTCTGTAGTGAAAGCTCAGGCATGCCAATTCTAGCAGTCACACCACGAAGGAGGTGGAGACATGCAAAATCAGTGTATGGAACTGTGCACTGAACCTTTTCAACAGTCATGGTGCACCTAGCACACTAATTAGCATAATTAATTAACCTTCAGTTTCTGCTGAATGGAGGCAGCAGGTAGAACACTAAGGCTATGTGCACACATTGCAGTTTTTTCCGTTTTTTTCGAGGCAAAAACACTTAAAAAACGCATGAATTAAGCATCTTATTATTTAGAATGAATTCTGCAATTTTTGTGCACATGGTGCATTTTTTTCTGTGCAAAAAACGCATAGCGGAAAAAAGCAGCATGTTCATTAATTTCGCAGAAAACTAGCGTTTTCCCAGCTATATTATTGAGGTTGAATGTTCAGGAAAAATTCACTGTAAAAATGCGCAAAATCCGCGCAAAAAACGCACCAAAAACGCGCATGCGTTTTTCCCGCGAAAAAGTCCGGTTTTGCTTAGGAAAATTCTGCACACATTCCTGAACGTGTGCACTTAGCCTAAAAGTGTTGCATTTCTAGGTGTTAAATCCCCTACAGCAAGGTTTTGTGCTTAGTTTACACTGTTCGGGCTGACAAAGCAGCTTTAAGGTTTCCGACTAGATACAATGGATTGCAAAAGTATTCACCCCTTTGGCATTTTTTTAATGTTTTGCTACCTCACAACTTGGAATTTCACTGCTTTTTTGATGGTTTGCATTAGTTCATGTAAAGAAGATGCCTACAGATGCCTGTGAACATTTGGTTTTCTTTTTATATACCAGTAGACTGTGAACCTTCGCGGGCAGGGTCCTCTCTCCTTCTGTACTTATGTGTGTCCTGTATTGCTCATATTTATTGTATTTGTCTATATTCGCTCCTTCTCACATGTAAAGCGCCATGGAATAAATGGCGCTATAAAAATGTATAATAATAATAATATTGTGAAGCAAACAACAAATAGGACAAAATAACAGAAAACTTCAGTGTGCATAACTATTCAACCCGTAAAATGACTACTTTGTAGAGCCTCCAATAACAGCTGCAAGTCACTTTGGATAAGTCTCTATAAGCATTCCACATCTTGCCAAGTGGGATTTTTGCCTATTCCTCAAGGCAAAACTGCTCTAGCTCCTTCAAGTTATATGGTTTCCTCTGGTGAACAGCAATCATCAAGTCTGACCACAGATTTTCAGTTGGATTAAGATCTGGGCTTTGTCTAGGCCTCTCCAAAACATTTACCCATTTCCCCTTGTTGGAAGGTGAACCTCCATCCCAGTCTCAAATCACTGACAGACTGAAACAGGTTTTGCTCAAGAATATCCCTGTATTTCAAACCTTCCATCTTCGCCTCGACTCGGACCATTTTCCCTGTCCCTGCTGCTGAAAAACATTTCCACAGCATGATGCCACCATCATCATATGTCACTGTGACAATTGTGTTCTTGGAGTGATAAGCTGTGTTGGTTTGGCTTTTAGGGGCATCATAGCAAAAGGGATGAATATATATGAGTCGCCCTCCAGAGCAATGGGATCTCGGATCTGAGCCTATAGACTACTATGGGGGGATGTCACGGCGACACAGCTCAGTCCGTGGCTCTGGTGCTCATTCTTTTAATGTGGGATATTTACAGGGGAGTTGAATATTGGTATGGGGATTCATGACGCCACTTGTGGTACCTGGTCAGGATGACCAGCGCTGCTATGCAGATCCACTGAAGGGTTAATATTGTGCAGCTAGATGTTAAGCCTTCCACAAGTAAGGCCGAGTCCTTCAGGGCAGATAGCTGTGTAGGGGTGCAGGACGGACGGGGACCCAGCAGTGAGGGGTAATAAGGTAGACACACACACAAGTCACTTTGGTACCTTTACTGAAGATGTTGCAGGCACTCCCCAGAGCACTGTAGGGTGAAGGGTGCACATCCAGATTCCTCCACTTAGTAGGTGTGTGGCCTCCTGTTCCTTGCCTTTATGTGATAAAGTCCTGACCTGCTTGTAGCTAGGCCTAACTTGGTCTCCGTCTTGCACCTGGCTGACCTTGTGGTTGGACCCCTTCTTGAAGTACACAGTCTCTATTTGCAGTGCACTGCTGGACTCCGTACTCCTGGTCCGGTTACGTATCGGCTCTGTGGTACTCCTGGGACTTGTATTCCTCCAGGAACTCCGGTGTTCTCCTAATGGATCGTGGAGATCCCTATAGGCTCGGACCCCTGTGTCCGGTCAATACTTGCTGAGGTAAGCTGTAAAGGCTTTTCTACCTCCGTTACTCCTCTTTCCACTCGCCTTCGGCCTACCCGGGCCCTCACACGATCACACACTGGCAGTTGGTGGGCTGCCTCTTCGCCGCTCTTTAAGCGTCGGCACGCTTCTCTCACTGAGCTGCACTCAGTTGGCTCAGTTCTGACCAGGCTGGAGTGGCTTCGGTTCCACTTGTACTGGCCTCCACTCTCTCTTGAACTGAATGGCCTGAATGGCTCTGCAGCCTCTCTCTCTCCTCAGAACGCTCAGTGAGCTAGTCTGCACAAACCGAGCTCAGTGCTCTCACCTTCTACACTCTCTGAGGTGACTGGCTTGATGTTTCCTGTGTTCACCCTCTTTTATATGTCTAAAACAGCTCCCTCTGGTGGTCTTTGGGATAGGTGAACGTATGTGAATGTGTATAATGACCTCTCGTGGTGTATTCTTTCAGTGCACCCTTCTGGAAGATATGGATCCAGTCGCAGCTGGGCTCCACATTCCCCCCTAGTAAAACTCAGCACTCCGGGGCTGAAATACAAAAACAGAGAACAATAAACATTGTATAAATTAGGTGAGGATCTTAAACTGTTGCATAACAGATGAATGAATAACTATATACATTAGCACAATGAGGAAATGAGCAACCATAAAAGTCCCAGTCTCTTTTGGAAAAAGGATGCTCAAAGGGGTAGAGGGAACAAGTAAAAATAATGTCCATTCCACTTGTTCCAGTATCAAAAAGGGGAACAGATAAATAAATAACGGTATATTCAGGCATATTATAAGCAACATATTTACATTTATGTACAATGACTCTAGACAATTATTTACATTTGTTAGGTATTGCTCTCTGTACCTAACAGGTAATTGCCCCCTTGTTATGCGTACTGACCTACGTGGTGTAGTGGTAGGTGAGGTGTTAGTTACCCTGTTTGTCCTGCGTGCAGGTAGGTTGTAGTACTGCCTTAACCTCTCTAGGGATCTGGCAAGTATACTTCCAGCTGGGTGAACTGGCTCTGTCTCGACAGGGGATTCTTCTTCCTGAGATTCAGCTTCTTGAGAATCTGCTTCTTGGAATTCCACTTCTTGGGGTTCTGCTGGAGCAGGTTCCTCTGGAACTGACTCTTCTGCAACAACCGGCTCAACTGGGTGTAGTAGTTCTCCTTGTTGCTGATAGAATTGTAATACAGGAATGATTACAGCTTCTCCAAGGCAAGGCCAATCTGCGGGGAAGTCTCCTAAGTCAGTATGTATGACTGCTTCATCACGCTCTTCCTTATTGACAACAGGTTCTTCCTCTTGAAGCTTTAACAGATCCGGACACAACTTTAGGTGATCCCTGGATACAGTTGCAGTCGTTCTTCCTCCATCCTTGCTAATTATGCACGTTTTCTTGTTGTCAAACCTTGAATTCTGTACGATGTAGGGCTCTCTTTCCCATTGATCGTCGAGTTTGTGTATCCTCCTCTTTCTTTTCAGCACGACTTCACCAGGTGCGAAAGGTTCAGCTGGCGCACTTTTATTATAGTGATCTTCTTGTTTGTTCCTTACTCGATTGAGACTATCTTCAACGTAGGCCTGTACTTTTCTGTACTGTTCCTGTCTGTTGGTGTCCCAGTCCTCAGTAGTCACATCTGCTTCTGGTTCTACAACACCAAGCTCCAGATCCATGGGCAGCTTTCCTGGTCTTGCCCGCATGAGATAGGCTGGGGTGCAATTGGTGGAACTCACAGGTATGTGATTGTACAGATCTACCAGGTCAGGTAGTAAGTCTGGCCACCGATTCCTCTCTTCAAGTGGTACAGTCTTCAGCAGGCCAATGACGATGTGGTTCATCTTCTCACAGAGACCATTGGTTTGGGGGTGGTACGGTGTGGTTCTTATCTTCTTACACCCGTACAAGTGACAGAACTCTTTGAACAATTCGGCCTCGAAGGCTGGGCCTTGGTCAGTTAGCACCTGCTCAGGATATCCGTGTGGTCTGCAGAAATACGCTTGGAACGTCTTTGCTGCTGTCTCTGCCATCAGATCTTTGACAGGGGCGACCACCAGGAACCTGGAGTAGTGATCCACCATAGTCAGGGCATAGGAGTATCCTGACCGGCTGGGTGACAACTTGACATGGTCCAGGGCCACGATCTCCAAGGGACGAGTTGTCTTGATGGGTTGCAGGGGTGCCTTCTGACTGCTGTAGTCTTTTCTTCTGAGGCCACAGGGTCCACAGTTCTGGCACCACCTCTCAATGGAGTTGTGCATTCCCACCCAATAGAAACGACACTTCAACAGGGTCTCCAGCTTCTTCCAGCCAAAGTGTCCCGCTTGATCGTGGTAGGCTTCCAAACCATCTGGATGTCTGCTCTGGGGACTACTATCTGCCATACCATCTCATGGGTCCTTGGGTTGACTACCTCCGGCACAGCTTCTCACGTAGATAAACAACCGGCTTCTCTCATTCCACAGCTGCTTTGCTTGTAGAGACGCATCCTTCTCCAAGGAGGAACCTTCTTGAGTTATCAGCTCCTTGATTCGGCTGACAACTGGGTCGCTGTCCTGAGTCTCCTTCCAGCTGTGGTGAGGTAAAGGATTTAACGTCTTACCACGCTGCCTCCTGCAGGCTTGTTGCTCGTGGATCATCCCATTCCTGTGAAAGGCAGGTAGTTCAATCTCTTCCAGATCATCCACTTCTTCTTCTGTGTCCGATTCATGAGGCATCCTGGATAGGGCATCAGCGTTGGCATTCTTGCTGCCCGCTCGGTACTTGATTGTGAATTGGTAGTTTGACAGCCAAACCATCCAGCGTTGTTCCATGGCTCCCAGCTTAGCTGTTTCAAGATGTGTCAAGGGGTTATTATCAGTGTAGGCAGTGAACTTGCTGGAGGCTAGGTAATGCTTAAACCTCTCTGTAATGGCCCAGACCAGTGCCAGGAACTCCAACTTGAAGCTGCTGTAGTTCTCTGGGTTCCTCTCAGTCGGGCGGAGCTTCCTGCTTGCATAGGCAATGACTTTCTCCAGGCCATTTTGCTTCTGACTGAGGACAGCTCCCAATCCTTCATTGCTGGCATCAGTATACAGCAGGAATGGCTGGCTGTAGTCAGGGTAAGCTAGGATCTCATCACCTGTCAGGATCTCCTTCATTTCCTTAAAGGCCTCAGCTTGTTCTTTACCCCACGGGAATGGAGAATTTCTGCTCTTGAGGGACTGTCCCACCAGGAAGTCTTGCAGAGGCACTGCTTTCTTAGTGTAGTCCTTTACAAACCTCCGGTAGTATCCTGTCAGTCCCAGGAACTGTCGCACCTCCTTGAGGTTCTTCGGCTCCGGCCATTTCTGGATGGCGGTGACCTTCTCGGGTCTGGCGCTACTCCTTCTGAGCTGACAATATGTCCCAGATACTGTACCTTTTGTTTGATCAGATGGCACTTTGAAGGCTTCAGTTTCATCCCATACTTGGACAGTGACTCGAATACCTCCGCCAGATGCTTCAAGTGATCTTCATACGTCTTGGAGTACACAATTACGTCGTCCAGGTACAGTAACACAGTTTCGAAGTTGAGATGTCCCAGGCAGCGCTCCATCACTCTCTGGAACATGCCAGGGGCACTGCTGAGTCCAAACGGTATTCTGTCGAACTCACAGAGTCCCATCGGGGTGGTGAAAGCCGTCTTCTCCCGATCCTCCTCAGCCACAGCTACTTGCCAGTACCCATTAGTGAGGTCAAGGTTGGAAAAGTAATTAGCAGTCTTTAATGCAGCTAAGGATTCCTCAATGCGTGGTAAAGGGTATGCATCTTTATGTGTAATGCGATTTACTTGTCTGTAATCTACACACATTCTCATGCTTCCATCCTTTTTCCTGACTAGGACTAGAGGTGCTGCCCAGGGACTACAACTATCCCTTATCACCCCTGCTTTCTTCATGTCACGCAACATCTCCTTGGCTTTCTGGTAGTGTGCTGGTGGTATAGGCCTGTACCATTCTTTGATGGGAGGATGATTGCCTGTGGGGATGTGATGTTGGGCCCCTTTAATTTTCCCAAAGTCGAGTGGGTGTTTGCTGAATACCTGTGCGTACTCCTGAACTACTCGATGTACTCCCTGTTTCTGGTGGGCTGGAGTGGTGTCCGTCCCAACACGGAGCTGTTGACACCAATCCTCCACCTTGGTGGTCGGACCGTTATCCTCCACTGGTTGTGGGGAGGTTAAGGGCTCCGTCGTGTGAATGGAGTTATTATCCACAGCATGTAACTTAGCAACAGTGGCATAACGTGGTAATTTGACTTCATCCTCTCCCCAATTGAGAAGACGCACTGGCACCCTCCCATTATGTACCTCCACTACCCCTCTGGCAGTCAAGAGTGTAGGTCTGTGCTCCGAACAATGGGGCTCTACTACTGCTTGGTAGTTCTGTCCTCTCAGACCTATTGCTGCTCTACACCAAATAAGCATTTCACTCATTGGGAGTATCACAATGGGGTTCGGGTCTGTTACCCGTACATTACCAATCTCATCACCGGTCAGTTTCACTTGCTGCTGGCACATCAGGGCCAGGATCTCCTTCTGGATCGCTCCCTTGTGCTTTGGTCTGGCAATATCGGCGAGCTGTTGGAGTAAAAACACAACCTCCTCCAAACAGTTACTAATAATGTTAGTGCCTAAAACCACATTCAACCCATTTTCCTCATTAACAGTCTTCACTACAAGAAGTCCCTGATCCTTTAGCTAGACTCTCCCCACTTTTACGTCTACATTTTTAGCCCCAAGTAGGTCAAGATGGAGGCCATTAGAGGCGTATACTGCAAAGTCAGGGTCTGGGGGTTGGAGACCGTCCATGGACCAGTATCTATTGTAGAGAACATCAGGTATGATGGTTACCTGAGATCCAGTGTCTAGCAGGGCAGGGATTGCGATCCCGTCCAGTATGATAGACAGGTATGGTCTTCCTCCCACAAACCTACGGTTCCAGTCTGAGGGGCCTGATGAGTCTATTCCTGGTGTTGGCCCTCGGACCCAGGATTTGCTCGTTTAAAGGACACCGACGTGCTGGGTGACCTTCTCTGTGGCAGCGGTAGCAGATGATCTCTCGGCAAGGATGATGCTGGTCGCGGGTCCTTCCAGGGGGTGGCGTTGTCCTCCTCCGGTGGGGCGACGTCCTCCTTCTCCTCCAGTTCATCCAAGGGACATCCTCTGGGCAGTCAGCTAGCAGGATCTTTCCTTCCTCCTTCGTCGGCAGTTGCAGGGCACTCATTACAGTGGCCAGGTTTTTGGTCAGCTGGCGCACTTCTGAGCGCAAACAGTCCAGATCAGTAGGGGGCGCCACCTGCGTTATGGCTTCCGCAACCAGTGAGGAAAAGGTGGATGCTGCTGGCTTTAGAGTGGCTTCACCCGGGTGACACTGGGTTGCCATCTCGGGCGTTTCCAGGGGTCGCAGTCCTTTTATAGCCATATCCTTAAGGGCATCAAAGGTAGCTCAGGATGATCCAAGGACCACCAATGCACAGTTCTGCTTTCAGCTTGAGACCTCAGTCCCCGTACAAATTGTTCCTTTAACATTTTATTTTCATTGATGACACTTATGGGGTTAACCTGTTTGAGAGCTCGCAGGGCCCCCTGTAGTCGGCAGGCGTAGTCCCTAATGCTATCATCTGGTTTCTGGGAGCATTGGTAAAACCTCATCCGGAGATCTGTTTCAGTGTGGTCCTCAAAGATGGTCTGTAGCTTTAAGAAAATTGCAAGCACTGATTCCTGGTCTGCAGCTGACCATGTCTCTACTTCTCTCTCTGCAGCACCAGTCAATTGTCCCACTACCACTGCAGCTCTTTGCTTTTCTGACATAGGGTACATGTCCATTATACTGCATATTTTACGCTTGAACCCTGACAGGGTGTCTGGCTTGCCGCTGTACTGAGGGAGCCACTTTGCTCCAGGCATGTAGGGCAGCGTCAGCGGTACTATCGGAACCACAGGACCTGGTGAGGGGCCAGCGTTTCCATCCTGCGCGGCAGTACCGAAGGGGTAAGTCATTGGGGCGGTCAGCCTGGGCCGCGCTGTTGGCTTGCTGCTGCGACATGTCTGCACCCCCCTAGTTAAGCGTGGCCTACCTTCTCCTGTAGGCCGCAGCTTCCTCTGATCACAGTTGTGAGAAGGACCTGCGTCGCTGGCGCTCTGACGTCAGAGCGTTCACTGAAGCTCTCCACAAGACCTGCCGCCGCGTCAGCGTTGGGGGCGTGTCCGGGACTCAGCGCGCTTTTGCAGGTACGCCCACTAGTTTTCGCGCCGTGGCGCTGTAAATGGCAGGCAATGGCGGACAAATGACGGGAAATCTTCCCCACTAAACGCGACAGTCTTTTAGTGAGGCACACAGTACCCGGTGGCAACGGGCAGGAGTCACTCCATTGCTGCAGGGCACGAAATCCTGTTCGTGACGCCAGGAAGAGATGAGTCGCCCTCCAGAGCAATGGGAACTCGGATCTGAGCCTATAGACTACTATGGGGGGATGTCACGGCGACACAGCTCAGTCCGTGGCTCTGGTGCTCATTCTTTTAATGTGGGATATTTACAGGGGAGATGAATATTGGTATGGGGATTCGTGACGCTACTTGTGGTACCTGGTCAGGATGACCAGCGCTGCTATGCAGATCCACTGAAGGGTTAATATTGTGCAGCTAGATGTTAAGCCATCCACAAGTAAGGCCGAGTTCTTCAGGTCAGATAGATGTGTAGGGGTGCAGGACGGACGGGGACCCGGCAGTGAGGGGTAATAAGGTAGACACACACACACAAGTCACTTTGGTACCTTTACTGAAGATGTTGCAGGCACTCCCTGGAGCACTGTAGGGTGAAGGGTGCACATCCAGATTCCTCCACTTAGTAGGTGTGTGGCCTCCTGTTCCTTGCCTTTATGTGATAAAGTCCTGACCTGCTTGTAGCTAGGCCTAACTTGGTCTCCGTCTTGCACCTGGCTGACCTTGTGGTTGGACCCCTTCTTGAAGTACAGTCTCTGTTTGCAGTGCACTGCTGGACTCCGTACTCCTGGTCCGGTTACGTATCAGCTCTGTGGTTCTCCTGGGACTTGTATTCCTCCAGGAACTCCGGTGTTCTCCTAATGGGTCGTGGAGATCCCTATAGGCTCGGACCCCTGTGTCCGGTCAATACTTGCTGAGGTAAGCTGTAAAGGCTTTTCTACCTCCGTTACTCCTCTTTCCACTCGCCTTTGGCCTACCTGGGCCCTCACACGATTACACACTGGCAGTTGGTGGGCTGCCTCTTCGCCGCTCTTTAAGCGTCTGCACGCTTCTCTCACTGAGCTGCACTCAGTTGGCTCAGTTCTGACCAGGCTGGAGTGGCTTCGGTTCCACTTGTACTGGCCTCCACTCTCTCTTGAACTGAATGGCTCTGCAGCCTCTCTCTCTCCTCAGAACGCTCAGTTAGCTAGTCTGCACAAACCGAGCTCAGTGCTCTCACCTTCTACACTCTCTGAGGTGACTGGCTTGATGTTTCCTGTGTTCACCCTCTTTTATATGTCTAAAACAGCTCCCTCTGGTGGTCTTTGGGATAGGTGAACGTGTGTGAATGTGTATAATGACCTCTAGTGGTGTATTCTTTCAGTGCACCCTTCTGGAAGATATGGATCCAGTCGCAGCTGGGCTCCACATATATGCACATGACAATTTTTCGTTATTTGATCACATAAATGTGATTTATGCCTATATTTTTCTCATTTCAGTTCAGCAACTTTTAGTGCTGATGCATCACACACAAATAGGATTACAAAAATATTTAAATACAGGTTGTAATGTATCAAAATAGATATAAAGCCAAGGGGGTGTATACTTTCACAAGCCACTGTACCCTAAAAATAGAGAAGTATATCAATAATTTACACTGCCTTTATAGTGCCAAAATATTTAGCAATCCTGTGCTAAAATTGTCTCCAGTAACATCATTCTCTATTCAGAACAGGGCATACAATCTGCATTCTCTATAACACACACACATTCATTGATCAGTATGGGATTGGAGAGCTTCAGTAACCCAAAGAACTCAATGCAGAGTTGTTTAGTACTGTGGCAATGGTAGTAATCACTGACGCATGGTTCCTATGTTCATTGTATACCAGCGGTTTTCATCACAACATTGAGATTTTGTAACTGCTCAATATTATTCTTTGAAATGCAAAAAAGAGCAAAACTCCAGATTAACATAATCTCTTTAAAAGGTTTCTGTCAGCAGGATTTCAGTCCCCAAACTACTTACGATATCTATGTTCATGTAGCTCTTTTAAAGACAAGTCCACCAATATCATTACATGGCCAGTCCGTTCCTCCTTTAATGAGAAATCAGCCATTGAACAGATACGCAAAAGAGGTTGAAGAGCTATTTGTAGTTTTGAAGCCTCTGTCACTCCAGCTCTGAAGCCTCTGTCACTCCAGCTCTGAAGCCTCTGTCACTTCAGCTCTGAAGCCTCTGTCATTCCAGCTCTGAAGCCTCTGTCATTCCAGCTATTCCCCATCCAGCAACACCTCCTCCTGTTTGACTGACAGCCTCTATGTTGTGTGACTTCAGGCAAAGAATCCATCAGTCAAGCAGGAAAAGGCGGTGATGGGTAGAGAATTGAGCTGGAGTGACAGGGGCTTCAGATCTACAGCCTTATTTGCTTATCAATTCAAACTCTGACTTCTCAGTAGCAGGGAAGTAGACTGGACATGTAAATGTATTGTTAGACTTGTCTTTGAAAGAGCTACATGCAAATATAAATAGTTTTGGGGGTGAAATGCTGCTGACAGATTCACTTTAACCACTTGTGCTTTCAGAGTTTCCATTATATTTAGAAAGTGATTTGGTTGGTAAAACTGCAGTTGCTCCCTGAGTTAGAGATCCTCAGATCATGATCATCTTAGGATACTGGAGAACTATAGAGAAACTCTGTAAGGAATCACTGAGTTATCCCACATGCCTGCCTTTAGATTGTGCCCTTTAGTTTAACCAAACTTGTCCCATGTACTGCTGAAGAATAATAATGCATTTTTAAAAATCTTTTATTGCCAAAAACTATATTTACCAAAAAACTAATTTTAACCCTTATCGAGATTCTTATCTTGTTATGGTATGTGCACACGTTAAGAATTTGTTGCAGACATTTCTGCATCAAAAACATGCCCTTGGCAGGAAAAATACCATATAAAAAGTGTGCGCTTTTGATGCTTTTTTATACGTTTTTTCCCAGTTATTAGAATGACTGAAAAATTTTGCAAAAACACTGAATGAACTGACATCCTGCAGATTTAAAACCACTTCAAATCTGCAAGGACAAAATAAGCAACGCGTACATGGGATTTCAGAAATCTCATTCACTTTGCTGGGACAGTAAAATTCTGTATTTTTCAGGCTCAAACCTGATGTGTGCACATACCCTATTAGTTCACTATGTAGGAAACACGTCTGCATCACTGCTTGCACAATATTGCGATATTCCATGTTTTACCGATAGATGTCATTTGTCTCTACTTACCAGGCCCGTTATGTCAGTAAGTCAGGCATCTGTTCCTGCTAGAAAACAATTACTATAACACGGGCATCCTGTATTTCCATTTCCTCCGCTACATTTATAGTCATCAAAGATCATTTTCTCCCCAGCATTTTGCCTGAACCATTGAGTTCATGTCCTAATAACAAGGTTGAATAAATTCCTAATGATTACAGCAGAACCAAAGACTTAGGACTTTGGAGCTCAGTCCCAATCTGTAGACTTTTGACCCTTTCACATATATAATTTGGGTTAAAAAATTGTCTCATTCAACATACAAAACAAATTAGAAAGATCTGACAGCTATGTTAGGCCTCATTAAGGCATCTTTCATTTTTCACGTACATAAAAACATGGACCAGTGTTCATCTGTGTTCAGAATTTGAATTTCATTGGAATTTGGTACATTTTTTATTATCAGTGTCTTAGCAGTGATGTTCACTGATGAAAATAAATAAGTGGTAAAGCTTCTATTACAGTGAGGCCGGAGTCACACTAGGGAGAAATACGGATGAGTGCAATGCGAGAAAAAATCGCATTGCACTCGGACCAATGTTAATCTATGGGGCAGCTCCCATCATCCGATTTTTTCTCGTCCGTTTTACACGTGCGAGTGAAATCGCAGAAATGCCGGATTTGCACCGTATTACGGCCGAGACTCGCCAATGCAATGGGTGCGTGAAAACATCGGAGTACACACGGACCACACATGTGACTTGCGAGAAATACGCACTGGTGTCCTTTAGAAAAGTCGGCAATTCATCCCTGGCTATACTCAGGGCCGGCTCAGTGGCGTTCCGTGAATAGAGCAGACTAAGCAGCTGCTATGGGGCCCAGACAGGTGAGGGGGCCCACGACGGCCGCTGTTGTTTGGCAGCTGTGCTGTGCTGACACAGTACTATCTCCTTTAATTAAATACAAGCGACTGCCGGACACTGTAAACCCCCTTGAAGGTCCCCTTTCCTTGTTGTCTCCTGGTCAGCAGTTTGGCTTAAAGGGTATGCCACACTAAACAACATCGCTAAAGGGATCGCTAAAAAACGTCACTATTTAGCGATCCCGTTAGCGATGTTGTTGTGTGCGGCATCTACCAGCGACGTGGCCCCTGCTGAGATCCTGCTGTGATCTCGCTCGTCGCTGACATCGTTCCGGACCCTATTTTATCGTCAGCGCCCCCGCTGGTGAGTATATATCGCTGAGTGTGGCACCTTTTCTTAGCGATTTAGCGGTACTTTTGTACCGCTAAAGTCGTTAAGGAGATCGCTAACCGCGATAGCGTCCTTAACGACATCGCTAAGTTAAGCCGCTATCAGCGATATAGAAACAATCCCGCTAGCGATCGCATTAGTATGCGTCGTTATCGTTATCGCTAGCGGGATTGTTTAGTGTGGCAGTACCTTAAGTCTCTGGCTGCATTTGCATAAGAAAGCCAGCCTGCAGCCAGAGACACGTGCATCACAGGAAGCAGAAAACATTCATAAGTTTCACTTAGGGAGAGATACACAAGACGGTGAGTCCTGCTGGCTGAGGTATGGGGTGGATTTTTTTTGTTGAATGTGTCCCCTCACTGTGCTGGCACTTTATATTTACAATGGCTAGCCTCTGGCTGCACTTTGCACCTTAGGGAGTGAGGGGGTCCTGATTGCAGGCACTGTGGAGGGTGGAGGAGGGGGGCCCTGCATGCACTGTGGAGGAGGGGGGCCCTGCATGCACTGTGGAGGGAGGGGGGCCTGACTGCATGCACTGTGGAGGAGGGGGGCCCTGCATGCACTGCAGCCACCTTCTGTACTCCTCACAATGCTTCTCCATTAGAGCTGGTTTCATGTGATTTAACCCCTGTACCACCACCAGGCAGGATGATGCTTCCTAGCTGTAGGTAAGACCATGTCCAGTCTATGTCCCACCACCAACTTCACTGTCAAGGTGTGCAACAATGCATATCATGCAATACTAAAAATGTGCAATGCCCTGGAAATCATGGTGCAGCCAATAAATGTTACTAATTTATTCTGCTCCTTCACCCAGAGGCATGCACCTGGGAGACAGCAATTACATGGGGCGTGCTGAGCTCATGAGGTGCATGAGAGTGGAAGTTCTGCAGATGTTATGGAAGATATTGTGTGCGGCATTTCTGTGTCACCTTACCTGTGATAAAATGTGTCTTGTAGTTTGTACACATGTTGGAACTTTGCATAGCTTACATATTCCAATCATTTCATATACAAAGATATGACATCCGTCTACCTGTCTTATATGATGCCATGAATGATGGGCATTGCTTGTACCTGCTGTCAGATTAGGTACCACACTTCTTACATCGGAGCACACTATGCAGCATGTTCCCTGTCAGGCTAGGTTCACATTTATACGCCTGCAGACTTAATGCGTTGGACGTATACATTAAAACGTATGCCATGCATCAACCTACAAATTTAAACAAGTACATTTGATACATATCGTACTTCCATCTTTGTCTCTATATGTTTTTTTACTTAAAAATAATCATTTTTTTTCCATCCAGTTTTACTGGTGTCAACAGTCCCATCCCACTCCATTTTGGCATCAGTTCTGTGAGGAGGTGTCCAGAGGAATAAACTTTTTTTCACCCCACATTAAAAACGCGTACCTTTGGTCAATTATGTTTTTTTCCCACAATACAACGTGATCAGGGCAAAACATAGTCAGAAGAACATTTTTTTACACTACGTGTTGCCCATTATGGTTTGTGTATGCCTCCATATACATCTGAATACCTTTTTTTTTTGCAATTCAGACATATTTGTCCAGCAGACTGCACTGTATAAATGTGAGCCAAGCCTAAAGAAGTCCTTTTTGTCCAAGGAGGATAAAGCACATCATAAACACAAGTCCATACTGTGTGTTGCTGCTTTGCAGTGTGTATTTTTGCCATGCTGATTTTACAGGTGAAAGGTATTTACTTTGAGCCTTTTTTTGGTTGTAATGGTGAATGCTTCAGGATTATCAATGACCAAAGGGGCGGCAAATTTTTCAGCCGCCCTGGGCCCCACAAACAGTTGCTACGCCACTGCACACACAATATGGTGAGCCTGGCTGGGGGTCGATTTTTTTTGTAAATGTGTCCCCTCACTGTGCTGGCACTTTACATTTACAATGGCTCTGACTGCACTTTGCACCTTAGGGAGGGGGGCCCGGCTGCACGCACTGTGGAGGGTGTAGGGGGCCCTGCATGCACTGCAGGTGTGTGTGTGTGTGGAGTTAAGAGCACCTGTTTTTTTTTTTTTTTGGGGGGGGGGCCCCATTCAGACTTTTGCTATGGGGCCCCATGATTTCTATGTACGCCCCTGGGCCGGCTCCAGGTTTTTATGGGCCCCGGGCGAAAGAGCCTCAGTGGGCCCCCTTAACACAGACCACGATTCATGATGCACAGATATGGCAGAGAAATATGGGTATAGTACAATGCCAAACACTTCTCTTCTTCCATTACATGACTGATACCTATTGTAAATTGTACAATAGCTCAAAAACCGCCAAATCCTCACAGCGCACAGTACAGACTGGACAGTACAGTCCTCCATACAATATTATGGGTACCACATAGTCTCCCCCTTATCACCCATATAATACCCCATGCAGGATGTCACCCCGCCATCCCCCATATAATGCTCCATACAGAATACTGGACCCAATATAATGCTTCATACAGAATACTGGACCACATATAATGCTCCATACAAATATGGAGCTCTCCTCTACACTGTGCTGCGTTCTGCACTGTTACGGCTCAGGAAAGGGCGCTGTGGAAAGACTCCCCATTATCATCATCATTGCCTGCCCATTATCATCATCATTGCCTCCCCTCATCATCATTGCCTGCCCATCATCATCATCATTGCCTCCCTATCATCATCATTGCCTCCCCATTAATATCATCATCATCATTGCCTTCCCATTATCATTGCCTCCCCATCATCATCATTATCATTGCCTCCCCATTAATATCATCATCATTGCCTTCCCATTATCATTGCCTCCCCATTATCATCATTATCATTGCCTCCCCATTAATATCATCATCATCATTGCCTTCCCATTATCATTGCCTCCCCATCATCATCATTATCATTGCCTCCCCATTAATATCATCATCATCATTGCCTTCCCATTATCATTGCCTCCCCATTAATATCATCACCATCATTGCCTCCTCACCACCATCACTGCCTCCCCCCCCACCATCACACATGCAGCACCGCAGGCAGCACTCTCTCACATACACATGCAGGCACACACACACACACACACACGCCTCACCTGTCCGGCGTCCGCACGCTCTCTGCCACAGCCGGCCGCTGAATGATGATATCATTCAGCGGCGCTGCTGTGAGAGAGGAAGCGCCGGCGCAGGCACCCCCTGGTGCTCGGATCTGCGGCAGCGGAGGCACGGGGAGAGGTAAGTAATGCTCCGGCTGCTGCCAGGGACCTGAGCAAGCGGGGGGCCCAGTGGCGACGCTGACATCGCTAACGGGCATTGGGGTGCCCGACAGCGAGTGGGCCCCCCCCGCCTGTTCAGGGCCCGGCACTTGCCCGGGTGTGCCGGGTGCTGACGCCGGTACTGGCTATACTGTAAAATCACACTGACAGGTTTAATAAAGAATAGAAAGAATACATATACACACATAGAATACACATCTACTATATAATTGTCTAAGGCCTCTTTCACACTTCAGTCGTGCGACGTCAGTCAAAATCTGTCAAAATGTGAAAAAACGGATCCGTCATTTTTTTTGGCGGATCCGCTTTTTTCCCATTGACTTGCATTAGTGACGGATTTTGACGGATGGTCGTCCGTTAGGTCCGTTTTTTGACGGATCCGTCAAAAAATTGGCGTCTTTCGTTTCAGAAAAACGTCCAATGCAACGTTTTTTTTTGTCCGCCAAAATGGCGGACTATGGCGGATCCGCCGCATCCGCCATTTTGTATAATGGCCGCCTATGGGCGGCGGATCCGCTGGCATTCGTCGCCAGCGGATCCGTCGCTTACATAGAAAACCATTGAAAATGCTGACAAAACTGTCCGGGGTCTCTCTCTCCTCGGTCCGGACATGCATACCTTCATTTTCCAGGTAGAAAATTTATTTTTCCGGGTTGAAAAGTTCATGACGGATCCATCAGAAAAGTGATCCGCTTGCATCCGTTTTTGCACTTTTCTGGCGGATCCGCCATTTTCACTCTTTGGCGGACGTCACACCACTGAAGTGTGAAAGAGGCCTAACTTTTCACTTCCGTCTGTAACGGAAATCCTGCGTCGCTGATTGGTTGCGCCCGCAACCAATCAGCGACAGGCACTTCAGGCCCATGCCTGTCTTTTCAACAAGACAATGACCTCAAACACACCTCCAAGCTGTGTAAGGGCTATTTGACCAAGAAGGAGAGTGATGAGGTGCTACGTCAGATAACCTGGCCTCCACAGTCACCAGACCTGAACCCAATCGAGATGGTTTGGGGTGAGCTGGACCGCAGAGTGAAGGCAAGAGGGCCTTCAAGACTGTTGGAAGACCATTTCCGGTGACTACCTCTTGAAGCTCATCAAGAGAATGCCAAGAGTGTGCAAAGCAGTCATCAAAGCAAAAGGTGGCTACTTTGAAGAGCCTAGAGTATAAGACATATTTTCAGTTGTTTCACACTTTTTTGTTAAGCATATAATTCCACATGTGTTAATTCATAGTTTTGATGCCTTTAGTGTGAATGTACAATTTTCATACTCATGAAAATATAGAAAAATCTTTGAATGAGAAGGTGTGTCCAAACTTTTGGTCTGTACTGTACATGCCATTGTGACATATATATATATATACACATCTATATATATAAAATTGAATGTGTGTGTGGGTATCATGAACCAATCACAAAGCATGTTTAAAAGAAGCTAAGCTGTGATTGGTTGCTATGAGCAACAGTTTTCTCACTCCACGACAACACCTCAGCAGACAGTGACTGGGTGGGAGAAATCTAGCATCCACGGGAACATAAGCTCCAGCCATTGTCTGCCCCCCAGACAGGAGCAGAGAGCACATGACAGAAATGAATCACCCGCTCTCGTTCCCATATCCCCATCACACATCCTCCATCCCATAGGCACATCTTCCCTCTTAAAGGGATCCCCGGTATGGAAGTTAGGACAAATCAATCCTGCGCTTTGGTTTAACCACAGGCCTCTCTTAAAGGGATCCCCGGTATGGAAGTTAGGACCATTCCACTCAGCGCAGTTATTCTGACCCCAGGGTCTCTTAAAGGGATCTCCAGTATGGAAGTCAGGGCAAATACATCCAGAGCTGTGGTTCTGACCCCAGGGTCTCTTAAAGGGATCATTGGTATGAAAGTTAGGACAATTCCACTAAGCACTCTGGTTCTGACCCCAGGCCTCTCTTAAAGGGATCCCCGGTATGGAAGTCAGGGCAATTGCCTTCAAATGCTCTGGTACTGACCCCAGGCCTCTATTAAAGGGATCATTGGTATGGAAGTCACGGCAAATCCATCCAGCGCTTTGGTTTTCACCCCAGGCCTCTCTTAAAGGGGTCCCTACTCTGGAAGTCAGGGCAAATCCACTCAGCGCTCTGGTTCTGACCCCAGGCTGATGGGATGATGTGGCATATTAGGGGTAGTAGTCTGGCGGCTGTGACGGGATGATGTGGGATATTAGGGGTAGTAGTCTTGTGGCTTTGACGGGATGATGTGGGATATTAGCAGTCCAGTGGCTCTGGCTAACGGGACGATGTGGGATATTAGGGGTAGTAGTCTGGTGGCTCTGGCTGGATGATGTGGGATATTAGGGGTAGTAGTCTGGTGGCTGTGACGGGATGATGTGGGATATTAGGGGTAGTTGTTGTGAATGGGTTTGAGATGAGTTCTGAGCAGAGGCTCCCTCTGGTGGTTACAAGCGGTACTAGTGAGGATTGGGAATCAGGTGTTACTGATTGGTCTTATTTAAGGGAATCATTTTCCCATCAGGGTTGCCGGTGATCAATTGTTCTGGTCTGAATCCTTCTTTCCAGTTTCCCTTGTAGCCTGCTGTGTCGTGTCTGCATCTCCTGCTATCAGATAAGACAATTTCTTATTTTGTGTTTTTGCTATATTTTTGCATTTTGTCCTGCACTTCTGTGGGGGCCTTCTGGGTCCCCTCCGGGGGCTTTTGCCCTCTCAGTTTAGTCCAGCCACTGTGTTTTGTACTTTTGCTTTTTGCAGTTTTTTCAGTGGCTGCTGTTTTTGTTACACCAGAGAACTAATTTAGGTGGTAGAGGTCGTGTGATCTCAGGTGTTTTTGAAATTAGTAGAGTTGGTGCCTTTCAGGGTTTTCTGGGATTGCAGTAAGTACCCTTCCTATCCTTTTCTATTTAGTTAGTTTGGGCCCCAGCGTTTGCTCATACTATTTTCTTTCTGTGTCAGTATTTCCTCTTGTCTAACCGCCATTACATGTTTGGGGGCTTTCTATTATCTTTGGGGTTCTGCTCCGGGGCAGATAGCTTTCCTATTTCTATCTTTAGGTGTAGTTAGTTTCTCAGGCTGTGACGAGGCGTCTAGGACCATCGTAGGAACGCTCCACGGCTGCCTCTAGTTGCGGTGGTTAGTCAGGGTACTGCAATCTCATAGATTCCAACTGCTCTGGTGTATTTCCTTTTTTACCTGCACTCCTCAGCTACCGTAACATAACAGAATCACCGGCCAAAAAAATTGTATGGTACTCACAGAAGGGAAAAAATATTTTGAAGGAAGAAAAGTTGTCAGAGATATTTTTCTGTTTGTTGCATTTTTTTTTTTTTTTTTTCCCTCTGTATCTCTGGGTGCTGGGGAGGATCTTTTCTCCCAATGGAGTTTGCACAGTTGTCTGGCCGTGTGGATCAGCTTGCCACTGAGGTTCGGAGTATTGCTGCATATCTTGCTAGGTTGCCTGTTGTGGAACCTAGGATCCCCATGCCAGATTTGTTTTCAGGGGATCGAGCTAAGTTTCAGAATTTCAAAAATAATTGTAAATTGTTTCTTGCCTTAAAATCTAAGTCCTCAGGAAACGCAGCGCAGCAGGTTCAAATTGTCATCTCTCTCCTGCGCGGCGATCCTCAGGATTGGGCTTTTTCCCTCACACCTGGGGATCCTGTTTTGAGTGATGTTGATGCATTTTTTCAGGCTTTGGGGTTATTGTACGATGAGCCTAATGTCACTGATCAAGCTGAAAAAGCCTTGTTGGCATTAAATCAGGGGCTTGATGACGCTGAGTTATACTGTCAGAGATTCCGTAGGTGGGCAGTCCTGACCAAATGGAATGACGACGCTTTGGCGGCCCTTTTCCGGAAGGGTCTGTCGGATAATGTAAAGGATGTTATGGTGGGATTCCCTGTCCCCTCTGGTCTCAATGATTCTATGTCATTAGCGATTCAAATTGACAGACGTTTGCGTGAGCGGAGAAGTATGCGTGGAGTGGTGTTGCCTTGTGAGCCAGCTGCTGAGCCCATGCAGTGTGATGGAGTGGTGTCTGGGGCACAGCGTCATGAGTTTCGAAAGCGCAATGGGTTATGTTTCTACTGTGGTGATGCCTCTCATGCTATTTCAGTCTGCCCTAAGCGGGGAAGACGTTTTGCACGCTCAGTTGTCTTGGGTGGTGTTCAGACTAAGTTTTTATTAACTGTCACTCTGATATGCTCTCTGTCCTCATTTTCTGCTCAGGCTTTCGTTGATTCTGGAGCAGCTATTAACCTGATGGATTATGATTTTGCTAAACGTTGTGGATTTCCCTTGATACCCCTACAGAAGTCTATTCCCCTACTGGGGATCGATTCTACCCCTTTGGCTGAGAATAAACCCCAGTTTTCTACTCAGGTGATAATGAGGGTTGAACCTGATCACCAGGAGTGCTGCAAATTTTTGGTTCTATATAATCTGCATGACATTATCGTGCTGGGTTTCCCTTGGTTACAGTCTCATAATCCTGTTTTGGATTGGAAATCTGTGTCTGTAACCAGTTGGGGCTGCCAATGTGTTAATACCAACACTCCTGTTTTTTCTGCCTCCCCCCAGGCTGAGGATGTTCCTGACTTTTTGTTTGATTTTTCTGATGTGTTTAGCGAAAGTAAATCTGCATCCTTACCTCCCCATAGGAGCTATGACTGCGCTATTGAATTAGTGCCAGGTAGTAAATTCCCTAAGGGTCGCCTTTTTAACTTGTCTGTACCTGAACATGACGCTATGCGGTCTCATATCAAGGAATCATTGGAGAAGGGTCATATCAGACCATCCTCTTCACCCTTAGGTGCCGGTTTTTTCTTTGTGGCCAAAAAAGATGGTTCATTAAGGCCGTGTATTGATTATCGTCTCTTGAACAATATTACTGTGAAATATCAATACCCGTTACCCTTGATTTCTGACCTGTTTTCCAGGGTGAAAAACGCTACTTGGTTTACCAAGCTTGACCTCAGGGGGGCGTATAACCTTATTCGCATTAAGCACGGGGATGAATGGAAGACGGCATTTAACACCCCTGAAGGGCATTTTGAGTACCTTGTGATGCCCTTTGGGCTCACTAATGCTCCTTCCGTCTTCCAGTCCTTCATGAATGACATTTTCAGGGATTTTGTGGACAAGTTTCTGATTGTTTATTTGGATGATATCTTGATTTTTTCTAATGACTGGGACTCTCATGTGAAACATGTTCGAACTGTATTCCAGATTTTGAGAGAGAATGCTCTGTATGTGAAGGGATCAAAGTGTCTTTTTGGCGTACAGAAGATCTCATTTCTGGGATTCATTTTGTCCCCATCTGTTATTGAAATGGACCCGGTCAAGGTTCAGGCCATCTGTGATTGGGTCCAACCTACTTCATTAAAGGCTCTTCAGAGATTTTTGGGTTTTGCCAATTTTTATCGTAAATTTATTGGTAATTTCTCTGTTATTGTTAAACCATTAACTGATTTGACCAGAAAGGGTTCTGATGTGGTGAATTGGCCTCCTGAGGCAGTCTCTGCGTTTCAGGAACTTAAGCAGAGATTTACTTCTGCTCCTGTTCTACGGCAGCCTGATGTTTCTCTGCCATTTCAGGTGGAGGTTGATGCCTCTGAAATTGGGGCAGGTGCCGTTTTGTCCCAAAAAGATCCAGAGACCTCTAAAAGTAACCCTTGTGCCTTTTTCTCTCGAAAATTTTCTCCTACTGAACGTAATTATGACGTGGGTAATCGGGAGTTATTGGCCATGAAGTGGGCTTTTGAAGAGTGGAGACATTGGCTGGAGGGAGCCAAACATCAGGTGGTGGTCCTTACGGACCATAAGAATCTGGTCTATCTGGAATCTGCCAAGCGACTCAATCCTAGACAGGCCAGGTGGGCCTTGTTTTTCACACGTTTTAATTTTGTGGTTTCCTTTCTTCCTGGCACTAAGAATGTTAAGGCGGATGCCCTCTCGAGGAGTTTCTTGCGGACTCTCCTGAGCTATCTGATCCCTCTGTTATTTTGAAGGAGGGTGTAGTTCTTTCCGCCATCTCGCCTAATTTGAGACTTGCTCTGGAGGGGTGTCAGGAGGATAGGCCCGAGCGCTGCCCTGTTGGAAAGTTGTTTGTCCCGGACCGATGGAAAAAGAGTGTGATGTCTGAGATTCATTGTTCCGCATTGGCTGGGCATCCCGGAATTTTTGGTACCAGAGACTTGGTTAGTCGGTCCTTTTGGTGGCCTACCTTGTCTCGCGATGTCAGGGAATTTGTGCAGTCCTGCGGGACTTGCTCTCGCTCCAAGCCTTGCTCTCGCTCTAGTGGTTTGTTGATGCCATTGCCTGTGCCCAAGAGACCATGGACCCATATCTCTATGGATTTCATTTCCGATCTTCCTGTTTCTCAGAGAATGACCACCATCTGGGTAATTTGTGATAGGTTTTCCAAAATGATACATCTTGTGCCATTACCTAAGTTGCCTTCCTCCTCTGAATTGGTGCCGTTGTTCCTTCAGCACGTGGTTCGTTTACACGGCATTCCTGAGAACATTGTGTCTGACAGAGGAGTCCAGTTTGTTTCCAGATTTTGGAGGACTTTTTGTTCTAAACTGGGTGTTCAATTGTCTTTCTCCTCGGCATTTCATCCTCAGACCAATGGTCAAACTGAGAGAACAAACCAGACATTGGAGACTTATCTAAGATGCTTTGTGTCTGCTGATCAGGATGACTGGGTCTCTTTTTTGCCTTTGGCTGAGTTTGCTCTTAATAATAGGGCTAGCTCTGCCACTTTGATGTCTCCGTTTTTCTGTAATTCTGGGTTTCACCCTCGATTTTCTTCAGGACAGACGGAGGCTTCTGTCTGTCCAGGTGTTGACTCTGTTGTTGAGCGTATGCAGCAGATTTGGGACCAGGTAGTGGAGAGGTTGTCCCTCTCTCAGGAGAAGGCCCAGCGGTTTGCTAACCGGCATAGGACTGATGGTCCTCGGTTTAAAGTGGGGGACTTGGTCTGGTTGTCCTCAAAGAATATTCCTATGAGAGTAGCATCTCCTAAATTTAAGCCTAGGTTCATTGGACCTTATAAGATCATGGAGATTATTAATCCTGTTTCTTTTCGTTTGCTTCTTCCAGGGACATTTAAGATCCATAACGTGTTCCACAAGTCCTTGTTGAAGAGGTTTGTTGAGCCAGTGGTTCCTGCTGCTGTGCCTCCTGACCCTGTTTTGGTTGAGGGCAATCTGGAGTATGTGGTTGAGAAAATATTGGATTCTCGTTTTTCTAGACGAAGACTCCAGTATTTGGTTAAATGGAGAGGTTATGGTCAGGAAGATAATTCTTGGGTGTTTGCTTCGGACATCCATGCTAGGAGACTTATCCGTGCGTATCATAGAACTCATCCTGACCGACCTGGTTGCTCAAATGAGGGTTCGGTGACCCCTCCTCAAGGGGGGGGTACTGTTGTGAATGGGTTTGAGATGAGTTCTGAGCAGAGGCTCCCTCTGGTGGTTACAAGCGGTACTAGTGAGGATTGGGAATCAGGTGTTACTGATTGGTCTTATTTAAGGGAATCATTTTCCCATCAGGGTTGCCGGTGATCAATTGTTCTGGTCTGAATCCTTCTTTCCAGTTTCCCTTGTAGCCTGCTGTGTCGTGTCTGCATCTCCTGCTATCAGATAAGACAATTTCTTATTTTGTGTTTTTGCTATATTTTTGCATTTTGTCCTGCACTTCTGTGGGGGCCTTCTGGGTCCCCTCCGGGGGCTTTTGCCCTCTCAGTTTAGTCCAGCCACTGTGTTTTGTACTTTTGCTTTTTGCAGTTTTTTCAGTGGCTGCTGTTTTTGTTACACCAGAGAACTAATTTAGGTGGTAGAGGTCGTGTGATCTCAGGTGTTTTTGAAATTAGTAGAGTTGGTGCCTTTCAGGGTTTTCTGGGATTGCAGTAAGTACCCTTCCTATCCTTTTCTATTTAGTTAGTTTGGGCCCCAGCGTTTGCTCATACTATTTTCTTTCTGTGTCAGTATTTCCTCTTGTCTAACCGCCATTACATGTTTGGGGGCTTTCTATTATCTTTGGGGTTCTGCTCCGGGGCAGATAGCTTTCCTATTTCTATCTTTAGGTGTAGTTAGTTTCTCAGGCTGTGACGAGGCGTCTAGGACCATCGTAGGAACGCTCCACGGCTGCCTCTAGTTGCGGTGGTTAGTCAGGGTACTGCAATCTCATAGATTCCAACTGCTCTGGTGTATTTCCTTTTTTACCTGCACTCCTCAGCTACCGTAACATAACAGGTAGTAGTCCGGTGGCTTTGACTGGATGATGTGGGATATTAGGGGCAGTGGTCCGGTGGCTCTGGCTGACGGGATGTGGGATATTAGGGGTAGTTGTCCGGTGGCTCTGATGGGATGATGTGGGATATTAGGGGTAGTAGTCCGGTGGCTCTGGATGACGGGATGATGTGGGATATTAGGGGTAGTAGTCCTGTGGCTTTGACGGGATGATGTGGGATATTAGTAGTCCGGTGGCTCTGGCTGACTGGACGATGTGGGATATTAGGGGTAGTAGTCCGGTGGCTTTGACAGGATGATGTGGAATATTAGTAGTCCGGTGGCTTTGGCTGACCGGACGATGTGGGATATTAGGGGTAGTAGTCCGATAGCTCTGGCTGGATGATGTGGGATATTAGGGGTAGTAGTCTGGTGGCTGTGACGGGATGATGTGGGATATTAGGGGTAGTAGTCCGGTGGCTTTGACTGGATGATGTGGGATATTAGGGGCAGTGGTCCGGTGGCTCTGGCTGACGGGATGTGGGATATTAGGGGTAGTTGTCCGGTGGCTCTGATGGGATGATGTGGGATATTAGGGGTAGTAGTCCGGTGGCTCTGGCTGACGGGATGATGTGGGATATTAGGGTAGTAGTCCGGTGGCTCTGGCTGACGGGATGATGTGGGATATTAGTAGTCCGGTGGCTCTGGCTGACGGGGAGATTTGGGATATTAGTGGTAGTAGTCCGGTGGCTCTGGCTGGATGATGTGGGATATTAGGGGTAGTAGTCTGGCGGCTGTGATGGGATGATGTGGGATATTAGGGGTAGTAGTCCGGTGGCTTTGACGGGATGATGTGGGATATTAATAGTTCGGTGGCTCTGGCTGACAGGACGATGTGGGATATTAGGGGTAGTAGTCCGGTAGCTCTGGCTGATGGGATGATGTGGGATATTAGGGGTAGTAGTCTGGTGGCTCTGGCTGATGGGATGATGTGGGATATTAGGGGTAGTAGTCCGGTAGCTCTGGCTGATGGGATGATGTGAGATATTAGGGGGAGTAGTCCGGTGGCTCTGGCTGACGGGATGATGTGGGATATTAGGGGGAGTAGTCCAGTGGCTCTGGCTGATGGGATGATGTGGGATATTAGGGGTAGTAGTTTGGTGGCTCTGGCTAACGGGATGATGTGGGATATTAGGGGTAGTAGTCCAGTTGCTCTGGCTGGATGATGTGGGATATTAGGGGTAGTAGTCCGGTAGCTCTGGTTGACGGGATGATATGGGATATTATAGTGAATGTGGCTATGCGGAGTGGGGGGCTATACACTCAGCTTTATATATATAGATATAATCATTATAATTTGTTATAACTAACCGTAGTTAGTTACTATGCCCGGGCAGCACCGGGCTCTTCAGCTAGTACTGTATATTTATAATTCATACACTTCTATATAGTATAATAGCCGCTAATTCAATTGCCGGCTTCTGTAAAATCATTACAGAACCCGACATGAAATGACATATGGTTTACATACAGTAAACCATTTCATTTCATGTAGTTTGATATATGGTTTTGATTAACAATTACATGAGTGTATGTGTGCAAAATTTCATACATGTAGGTGTTAATGTAATGTGTAATTTCGTTGTAAAAAATGCGTGGATTCCCGCTGTATTTTCTCCGCTAGACAGGGAAAGCCAGTGACTAAAGACAGATATTAGTAGCCCTGAGAGGGACCATTGTTTTCGGGCCCCTCCGGCTACTAACATCTGCCCCCAGCCACCCCAGAAAAGGCACATCTATTATTAGATAAACCTTTTCTGGCACTTAGCCCGTCTATTCCCATTTCCTTTAGCGGTGGCTAATGGGTTAAGGCCACCTTGCTATTGGAAGGTGACATTAAGCCGGGCTAATAATGGAGAGTTGTCAATTAGATAACTATCCATTATTAATCCTATTGTATTAAATGGTTAAAAAAACACACACACATTAATTTAAAATTATTTTAATGAAATAAATACACATAGTTTTTGACCATATTTTATTGTACTGGTAATCCTTCTGAATCCCTTGTTCTCCTGTAATAAAAATAAAATAAAAAAGCAACAATATCCATACCTCTCCGGCGTTCAGTCAGGTCCCATGCTGCAATCCATCTGAAGGGGTTAACAGGTTTACAGTAGGGACCGATGCTAATGCATATTTTAATCCATTAAAATATGCCTTTCTGAAGTCCAACCTTAAAATCTGAGTCTCGCTGGTCTTCCTCCTCTTGTAATCCAAAATTTGAGGATAGCATGATCGTTGCCTTCTAAATTCCTAGTCACCTTTACTTCCCCAATCATTCCCTCCCTGTTGGTAAGAATTAGGATTTCAGACCCTCTTGTTCTTTTTACAGCCTTTCTACGTCTCTACTGCTAGCACCTGTAAGACTTATGTGACAATATTCTAAAATGCTATATATATAAGTGTCCAATCCATTCTCCATAAAACAAAAAATACCTTTTATTATACTCACCTACGGTGTGGTCTTGTCCAATGGTCTTTGCTGTTTTTCATCCAGCACATCCTCTCGTCTTGCTTTGTGTGGATGATAAGCTCTAATGTCATTCACACAGTATCCTCAGCATCGCGCACCTGTGCATGCATACTTCTCTCTGCTTTACCTGAGGGCAAAGCAAGGTACTGTAATGTGCATGTGCGGAGAAAGACTAAAGAGCGCTGGCGGATGCGCTCTACAGTACTTTGCTCTGCCCTCGGCAAGGCCAAGAGTGGTACGCATGTGCAGGAGTACGATGACAAGAACACTGTGTGGATGACATAAAACACTTCATCCACACTAAGCAAGAAGAGAGGTGGCGATCAAGAACATCAGACCAGGCCATATTCACATTTGTCATTGACAAGTGAAAGTTTAATAAATGTTCACTTTGCACTGACAAGTGGAAAGGTTTTTAATACAGAGTTGTTCACATTTGTCACTTGACAAGTGGAAAGGTTTTTAATACAAGAGTTAGTTCACATTTGTCACTTGACAAGTGGAAAGGTTTTTAATACAAGAGTTAGTTCACATTTGTCACTTGACAAGTGGAAAGGTTTTTAATACAAGAGTTAGGACTGTCCCACAAAGGGTTGCCTTGACGTGGCGGGATGGCTTGTACATTCTTTTGATCAAAATTATGTTTACCAAATACCCTTATTATTATTACTACCTTCATGCATTTTTTGCAATATATTTTTTATTTTAGGATATTTGTTTCTTGTTTTTTGTTTTCTCTGTGTAATGGTCATGTGTTAATATGTATTTACATTTTGCATACACATCAACTTACTTTGTCAGCTCAGACCTAGTTTTTCAGGCCATATCATAGTTGAGTATTCTAAAAGCTATTTTTGCATTATCTGTAGCACATTGCGGACTTATATATAGTGTTCTAGAATGCTGTCACATAAACCTTACAGGTGCTGGCCCTGCTGTATATGGGAAAAACCTAGTGACAGATTTCCTTTAACATAAAAACCTAATTTAAAGAATACAGTAGATAATTTTCTATGGACCTTTTCCATTTAACTCTTTACCCACCTGTGAAGTACATTTTCATTAGAGGTCGATAAGGAACATATGAAGCCAGGTGAGGAGCCGAACCTGCTTCATACCAGGCAGATGCTGGCTGAGTTACATAGCCAGCATGTTACAATTAATTTTTGGCAGCTCCGGCTCTGCTTTAATTTAAACATTGTTTTCTGCTTTCGTGCAGGAAGGGTTAATGTCAGTTTTTATGCTGGAAGCTGCTTTGTTCTTGGTCAGCTGATTAGAGAGGTGAGTGTGGCCGCTGTGCCAGTGAAGCTGCTGTGGTGTGTGTGTGTGTGTATGTGTGGTGAGTGTGTGTGTGTGGTGAGTGTGTGTGTGCTGAGTGTGGCCACTGTGGAGAGATGATGGTGGTGATGGGGAGAGGGCCAGTGATGGGGAGAGGGCCAATGATGGGGAGAAGGCCAATGATGGGGAGAGGGCCAATGATAGGAGTGATGGGGACAGGGACAATGATGGGGAGACAGCCAATGATGGGAATGATGGGGAGAGGGCCAATCATGGGAGTGATGGGGAGAAGGCCAGTGATGGGGACAGGGCCAATGATGGGGAGAGGGCCAAGGATGGAAGTGATGGTGAGAGGGCCAATGATGGGAGTGATGGGGAGAGGGCCAGTGATGGGGACAGGGCCAATGATGGGGAGAGGGCCAAGGATGGAAGTGATGGTGAGAGGGCCAATGAAGGAAGTGATGGGGAGAGGGCCAATGATGGCGGTGATGAGGAGAGTGCCAGTGATGGAGAGTGGGCCAATGATGGCGGTGATGTGGAGAGGGCCAATGATGGGAGTGATGGTGAGAGGGCCAATAAAGGGAGTGATGGAGAGAGGGCCAATGATGGGGAGAGAGCCAATGATGGGAGTGATGGGGAGAGGGCCAGTGATGGGGACAGGGCCAATGATGGGGAGAAGGCCAATGATGGGAGTGATGGTGAGAGGGCCAATGAAGGAAGTGATGGGGAGAGGGCCAATGATGGCAGTGATGGGGAGAATGCCAGTGATGGGGAGAGGGCCATTGATGGCGGTGATGGGGAGAGGGCCAATGATGGGAGTGATGGGGAGAGTGCAATGATGGTGGTGGGGGAGAGGGCAATGATGGGGTGATGGGGAGGAGGAAATGATGGAGGTGGTGGAATTTCTACATTTCTACATGAAGGGTGTCATGATGGGGCAGATTTCTAGATGAATGGGAACATGATGGGGCATATTTCTGCATGAATGGGATCATGATGGGGTATATTTCTGCATAAAGGGGATCATGATGGGGCATATTACTACAAGAAGGGGATCATGATGGGGCATATTACTACATGAATGGGATTATTGTTTAACAATAATTTTGTACTGTATTAACCCCTTAATGTCCACTGACGTGCAGAGTCCGTCATGGCAAGGTGCCAGTTCCGGCACCAGGACGGACTCTGCACGTCATGCCTTTGATCTACCACTGCGTGTAAACACGCAGTGGTAGATCAATGCCGACAGCTGTCACAGACAGCTGACAGGCACGGCAAGCGGTGCGGGGACCTTTGCCGTCGGTCCCCCACTCACAGCGCTGTGATTGGTCAGTCAATCTGACTGACCAAACACAGCAGCGATCGCGCAGGAGAAGCTGAAATTTCAGCTTCCCCAGCGCGATCAGTGCAGGAGTCGGCGCTGCAGTGGCCAGGCTTCCTGCACTGACAGCCAGGAGCGGAGCCCCCACCGCCCTGGCTGTTAACCCCCTGACTGCTGCGATCCAGCGCGATCGCAGAGCTCAGGGGGGGAGGCAGAGGGTCGGGAGCTCCCTCTGCCTCAGATCGGCACCCTGCACTGTATTTGCAGGGGCCGATGTCTGCCTTGATGACCCGGGGGTTGTCATGACAACCTCCGGGTCATTTAGCTACGGGAAGCTGCTGTGATCATGTCACAGCAGCTTCAACTATAGTTGCAATGCATTGCAATGCCAGAGCATTGCAATGCATTGTAACTGCAATCAAAAGTAAAAAAAGTGAAAGTCCCATAAAGGGACAAGTTAAAAAAAATCATTTTTTAAAAAAAATTATAAAAAAATATTAAAAAATAATTTTAAAAAAATCTCCTAAAAAATACACATTTTTATGTAATAAAAAAAATAAAAAACAAAAAAAATACACATGTTAGGTATCGCCATGTCCGTAAAAATCCCATCTATAAAAGCATAACCCTAGTTAACCCCTTCAGTGAAAGCCGTAAAAAAAAAAACACAAAAAAGTAGTAAATTATACTTTTTCCAAGCGGTATCATCATACCGCTTGGAAAAAGTGCAATAACATGCGATCAAAAAGTCAGATATAAATAATCATGGTACCGCTGAAAACGTCATCTTGTCCCGCAAAAAACAAGCCGCTATACAGCATCATCAGCGAAAAAATAAAAAAGTTATAGCTCACGGAATAAACTGATGCAAAAATAATTATTTTTTCTATAAAATTCTTTATTGTGTAAAAAACGCCAAAACATAAAAAAAATATATAAATGAGGTATCGCTGTAATCATAGTGACCCGAAGAATAAAGCTGCTTTATCAATTTTACCACACGCAGAACGGGGAAAAAAAATAAAAAAAAAAACAATTCCTGAATTGCTGGTTTTTGTTCATTCTGCTTCCACAAAAATCGGAATAGGAAGCGATCAAAAAACGTTATGTGCCCGAATATGGTACCAATAAATACGTCAGCTCGTCCCGCAAAAAATAAGCCCACAGATAACTCTGTCGGCCGAAATATGGAAAAATTATAGCTCTCAAAATACGGCGATGCAAAAAATTCTTACAAAAAATTATTCCAAAAAAAAGCATCTTTTAGAGTGTGACAGAAGCTAAACATGAAAAAAGGGTGTAAATCTGGTATCGCTGTAATCGCACCGATCCGAGGAATAAAGTCGCCTAATCACTAATATCGCACGAGGAACGGCGTAAAAAAGAAAACCAATTCTTCACCTTTGGTAGATTTGTTCATTGTGCTCCCAAAGATCGCAGTAAGGCGATCACAGTGGTTCCCCCCCGCATATGGGGTATCAGCGTACTCAGGACAAAATGCACAATAGCTTTTGGGGTCCTATTTCTCCTGTTACCCTTATAAAAATAAAAATTTGGGGGCAAAAAGGTCATTTTTGTGGAAAAAAATATGATTTTTTTTATTTTCACGGCTCTACGTTATAAACTTCTGTGAAGCCCTTGGGGGTTCAAAGTGCTGACCACACATCTAGATAAGTTCCTTGGGGGGTCTAGTTTGCAAAATGGTGTCATTTGTGGGGGGTTTCTACTGTTTAGGCACATCAGGGGCTCTCCAAGCGCGACATCACACCCGCAGACCATTCCATCAAAGTCTGCATTTAAAAACGGTGCTCCTTCCCTTCCGATCTCTGCCATGCATCAAAATAGTGGTTCCCCCCCACATATGGGATATCAGCGTACTCAGGACAAATTGCACAATAGCTTTTGGGGTCCTATTTCTCCTGTTACCATTATAAAAATAAAAATTTGGGGCAAAAAGATTATTTTTGTGGAAAAAAATATGATTTTTTTATTTTCACGGCTCTACGTTATAAACTTCTGTGAAGCACTTGGGGGTTCAAAGTGCTCACCACACATCTAGAAAAGTTCCTTGGGGGGTCTAGTTTCCAAAATGGAGTCACTTGTGGGGGGTTTCTACTGTTTAGGCACATCAGGGGCTATCCAAACGTGACATGACACCCACAGACCATTCCATCAAAGTCTGCATTTGAAAAAGGCGCTACTTCCCTTTCGAGCTCTGCCATGCGTCAAAATAGTGGTTCCCCCCCACATATGGGATATCAGCGTACTCAGGACAAATTGCACAATAGCTTTTGGGGTCCTTTTTTCTCCTGTTACCATTATAAAAATAAAAATTTGGGGCAAAAAGATTATTTTTGTGGAAAAAAATATGATTTTTTTTATTTTCACGGCTCTACGTTATAAACTTCTGTGAAGCACTTGGGGGTTCAAAGTGCTCACCACACATCTAGAAAAGTTCCTTGGGGGGTCTAGTTTCCAAAATGGAGTCACTTGTGGGGGATTTCTACTGTTTAGGCACATCAGGGGCTATCCAAACGTGACATGACACCCACAGACCATTCCATCAAAGTCTGCATTTGAAAAAGGCGCTACTTCCCTTTCGAGCTCTGCCATGCGTCAAAATAGTGGTTTCCCCCCACATATGGGGTATCAGCGTACTCAGGACAAATTGCACAATAACTTTTGGGGTCCTGTTACCCTTTGGAAAATAACAATTGGGGGTGGAAAGATCATTTTTGTGGAAAAGATATGATTTTTTAATTTTACTGCTCTACGTTATAACCTTCTGTGAAGCCCTTGGGGGTTCAAAGCTCTCACCACACATCTAGATAAGTTCCTTGGGGGGTCTAGTTTCCAAAATGGGGTCACTTGTGGGGGGTTTCCACTGTTTAGGCACACAGGGACTCTCCAAATACGACATGGCATCCAATCTCAATTCCAGCCAAAAAAGTCAAATGGCGCTGCTTCCCTTCCGAGCTCTGCCATGCGCCCAAATAGTGGTTTACCCCCACCTATGGGGTATCAGCGTACTCAGGACTAATTGCACAATAACTTTTGGGGTCCTGTTACCCTTTGGAAAATAAAAATTGGGATGAAAAGATCATTTTGTGGAAAAAATATGATTTTTTAATTTACGGCTCTACGTTATAACCTTCTGTGAAGCGCTTGGGGGTTAAAAGCTCTCACAACACATTTAGATAAGTTCCTTGGGGGTTCTAGTTTCCAAAATGGGGTCACTTGTCGGGGGTTTCCACTGTTTAGGCACACAGGGACTCTCCAAATGCGACATGGCGTCCAATCTCAATTCCAGCCAAAAAAGTCAAATGGCGCTGCTTCCCTTCCGAGCTCTGCCATGCGCCCAAATAGTGGTTTACCCCCACATATGGGGTATCAGCGTACTCAGGACTAATTGCCCAATAACTTTTGGGGTCCTTTTATCCTTTGGAAAATAATAATTGGGATGAAAAGATCATTTTTGTGGAAAAAATATGATTTTTTAATTTTACGGCTCTACGTTATAACCTTCTGTGAAGCCCTTGGGGGTTAAAAGCTCTCACAACACATTTAGATGAGTTCCTTGAGGGGTCCAGTTACCAAAATGGGGTCACTTGTGGGGGGTTTCCACTGTTTAGGCACACAGGGACTCTCCAAATGCGACATGGCGTCCAATCTCAATTCCAGCCAAAAAAGTCAAATGGCGCTGCTTCCATTCCGAGCTCTGCCATGCGCCCAAATAGTGGTTTACCCCCACACATGGTATATCGGTGTACTCTGGAGAAATTGTACAACAAATATTGTGGTTCATTTTCTCCTGATACCCTTGACAAAATTTAAAAAAATTGTGTCGAAAGAAAAATTTTGGGAAAAAAAGTTAAATGTTCATTTTTTCCTTCCACATTGCTTCAATTCTTGTGAAGTACCTAAAGGGTAAATAAACTTCTTGAATGTGGCTTTGAACACATTGAGGGGTGCAGTTTTTAGAATGGTGTCACTTTTGGGTATTTTCTGTCATATTGACCCCTCAAATTCACTTCAAATGTGAGGTGGTCCCTAAAAAAATGGTTTTGTAAATTTTGTTGGAAAAATGAGAAATTGCTGGTCAACTTTTAACACTTATAACTTCGTAACAAAAAAAAATTTTGGTTCCAAAATTGTGCTGATGTAAAGTAGACATGTGGGAAATGTTATTTATTAACTAATTTTTGTGACATATCTCTCTGATTTAATGGCATAAAAATTAAAAGTTTGAAATTTTTGCCATATTTCCATTTTTTTCATAAAAAAAACGCAAGTTATATTGAAGAAATTTTACCACTATCATGAAGTACAATATGTCACGAGAAAACAAGTCTCAGAATCGCCAAGCTCCGTAGAAGCGTTCCAGAGTTATAACCTCATAAAGAGACAGTGGTCAGAATTGTAAAAATTGGCCTGGTCTTTAACCTACAAAATGGCTTGGTCATTAAGGGGTTAAGTTTGAAAGTAATGTGGCCCGCCAGCTTAAATTTTTTTTCATGTGCGGCCCATTTACTTTGAGTTTGAGACCCCTGGTCTAAATGATCTGTCTCTCTTCTTTACGAAGAAGCCTACATCAGACTGAGACATAGACCTTTGGATGAATCCCCTCTACAAATTTTTTTGTTGTTAGAAGTCATTGCTTCAGTCTCAGGAAGAGATAGTGGCTAATATTTCCATCTGAATAATTGAGTTGAAGGAAGCGAGTAGTGTTTCGGCCCTTTTTTGCAAAAAACATCAGTGAAGTCAATGTCAAAGATAAGGAAAAAAAGGACAAATTAGCGGTGATGAAGGCAAGATTACAGTTCGAGAGAAAGCGTTTGAGATAGAGCTTTGAAGCCATTTTGATAACAAGAAGTCCCAATTGAGTGATTTGGTCAGAAGAGCAATCAATGATGAAATCATCTAGTCTTAGCCATGATATACCCAAGAGCGTTTGTGCACCAGAAAGCAACAAAATTAAGTAAAAAATTTCCCATTAGGTAGTGCTCCAGCTTCTCAGTCCAAAATTGTACAACCATTTGGTGTGATAAATTTAAAAGACGTCCGCAGAGAAATAATATTTAAATAATTTTCAGCCTTGTTGGCTAATGAGAGGTCAATAACATTTTCTGCAGCCCTTGAATCAAAGATACTGTAGCTTGTCTTATTAACTCAGATACACTGAAGACAACAAACCTGTATTTGGTGGAGAATAGTGTTAATCCTAAGACAATCCCTCTTTTTTTGCCTATGGTCTGAAATTTCCGAATTTGGCCTTAAATTTGGAACTGTCCATGTGAGAGCTAACATTGACACAATAATATAGACAAAATCCTTCAGTAAGGTGACAGAATCTTTCAGCAGACAATAATTTCATCTAGCAAAATTGCATTGTTACCTGTATGGCCTATCTGTGATGAGATTTTTAAGATGTGAGACAAGAATCTTGAGCTTTCTTCCTTGACCTCTTTTTAAAATGTAAGTTCACTCGGGTAGAAAGAAAATTTATGGAGGTGCATCATACTATAGAGGTTTGAGGGGGTGCATTATATTAGCGTCTGCCTATGGAGGCTGCCTTATATTAGAGTCTGCCTATGGGGGCTGCCTTATATTAGAGTCTGCCTATGGGGGCTGCATTATATTAGAGTCTGCCTATGGGGGGCTGCCTTATATTAGAGTCTGCCTGGGGGGTGCATTATATTAGAGTCTGCCTATGGGGGGCTGCATTATATTAGAGTCTGCCTATGGGGGCTGCCTTATATTAGAGTCTGCCTGGGGGGTGCATTATATTAGAGTCTGCCTATGGGGGGCTGCATTATATTAGAGTTTGCCTATGGGGGCTGCCTTATATTAGAGTCTGCCTTTGAGGGGCTGCCTTATATTAGAGTCTGCCTAGGGGTGCATTATATTACAGTCTGCCTATGGGGGGGCTGCCTTATATTAGAGTCTGCCTGGGGGTGCACTATATTAGAGTCTGCTTATGGGGGGCTGCCTTATATTAGAGTCTGCCTATGGGGGGCAGCATTATATTACAGTCTGTCTATAGGGGGGTGCCTTACATTACTGTCTGCCTATGGGGGGCTGCATTGTATTAGAGGTTGCCTATGGGGGGCTGCCTTATATTAAAGTCTGCCTGGGGGGTGCATTATATTACAGTCTGCCTATGGGGGGCTGCCTTATATTAGAGTCTGCCTAGGGGTGCATTATATTACAGTCTGCCTATGGGGGGCTGCCTTATATTAGAGTCTGCTTGGTGGTGCATTATATTAGAGTCTGCCCATGGGGGCTGCATTATATTACATTATGCCTATAGGGGGCTGCCTTACATTACAGTCTGCCTATGTGAGGCTGCATTATATTAGAGTCTGCCTGGGGGTGCATTATATTTCAGTCTGCCTATGGGGGCTGCCTTATATTAGAGTCTGCCTATGGGAGGCTTCATTATATTACAGTCTGCCTATGGGGGGCTACATTATATTACAGTCTGCCTCTGGGGGGGCTGCCTTATATTAGAGTCTGCCTGGGGGTGCGTTATATTACAGTCTGCCTATGGGGGGCTGCTCTATATTAGAGTCTGCCTATGGGAGCCTGCATTATACTATATTGAGGAATGTCTGGTGCATTATACTATATGAAGGCTATCTAGGAGCCATCACACAGTGTGGAGATTACAGTGAGAAGGCGATCATACAGTGTTGGAGCCATCAAACAGTTTGGGGGATATTAAGCGGTCAGTATATATACAGTGAGGGGGGATTATAGTGTGTATGAGACAGCATCATACTGAGTATAGGGGAGCTGTACAGGGGAGACTCGGGACATTATGAAATGTAAATTGGGCACTTACAGGGGAACTCAGGTTACTGTGACTATCAAAGGGACACACAGGGCACAATTACATCCTAGGGGACAAAATGTGGGCGCTGTTTTCTAGAGCACTTGCACCCAGCATTACTATATTCTAGAGGGTTGCTTTAGAATTTAAAGGGCACACAGAACCACCCAGCAGGGGCAGTAATAGGGAAACACAATGCAGCAGCGGCTCAGCATTGGGGTATCAGCAGGATAAGGATTTTGTGCAGGTTGGGGATAGATGATGACGATGCTGAAAATATGAGACGTGAAATGTGTCTTTCCTGTAATCTCTGCAGCCGAGTTCTGGCTGAAGAAGTTGTCATGTCGGTCTGGGCCAGATGCAAAAGACGTGAAAAGTGAACGATTCCATCAGAAAGAACGTCAGCGGTAAGTCACCATCTATAACTGTGCAGTAATCACTTATAAGTTTTGTAGGATTGGTATTTACCACTGACCATATGGCGGTAATATCAATATTGGTGTTTATATAGAGATTATTTTCAGTAACAGCGCAGTCATCTCCTACATCCACTATAAAGCCCCCATCACACTAAGCGAGATGGCTAGCGAGATAGCGGAAGCGTCACCGATTTTGTGATGCAACAGCGACCTAGCCAGCGATCTCGCTTAGTGTGACACGCAGTGACGACCAGCCCCCTGCGGGGTATCGCTGATCGTCGTCGAATGGCCTGGACCATTTTTTCATCGTTGGTCTCCCGCTGGCCAGCTACGTATCGCTGCGTGTGACAGCGCGAGACCAACGATCAGCGAGCTCCCAGAGTGTACAGCAGAAGCTGGGAGCTGGTATCTAGGGTACACATCGGGTAACTAAGCGTGGTGCAGCGCTTAGTTACCCAATGTGTACACTGGATACCAGCTCCAGCGCGTACAGCGATTAGTTACCCGATGTGTACACTGGATACCAGCTCGCTGGTCCTGATCGCTGATGAGTCTGCCCATGTGACAGCTCACCAGCAATCAGCTAACGATGTCCCAGCGATCCCACCCATGTCAGATTGTTGGTGGGATCGCTGGGACATTGAAGAGTGTGACGGAACCATTAGGGTGCGTCACCGAGTTGCAATCAAGGTTACCTGGCTAGGGGCCCACTCAGAAGTTTCGCCCCCCTGACCCAAAACCCTAGCTACGCCTCTGTAATCAAGATAAGATGACAAATCTCTAACAGCAAGTTTGTCATTTATCTGGCTACACAAACTGGAGTAGAAAATTACCAGGAGAGTTGTTACAGGCCAATTCAGATGACAAGTTTCAGAATAACATCACACAGTTTTAGACGCTTGTCGGAGTCAGTGGCTGACTGGAAATGAATTGGTTCTTTAATCACTCTACAGAAGACAGACATGAAGGAATGTAAAGAATACATAGGCTCATCTCATTCTCATAAAGGTGCTACCTAAGAAGAAATCCTAACTAAAAGCCAATTTAGATTGGTCAGAAAAAGTTGTGGATAATTTCAAAGTGTACAGTACATAAATTAACCCCTTTCTTTCATCGGACGTACTATCCCGTCCATGTGACCTGGGACTTAATTCCCAGGGACGGGATAGTACGTCCAAGGCGATCAGCTGTCACCAGCAAAGCACCCCCACATCACACCACCTCCTCCATGCTTCACTTTTGGAACCAGGCATGTAGAGTCCATCCGTTCACCTTTTCTGCGTGCAAAGCAGTAATCAAAGCAAAAGGTGGCTAATTTGAAGAACCTAGAATATAAGACATTTTTTCAGCTGTTTCACACATTTTTGTAAAGTGTAATGTATAATTCCACATGTGTTAATTCATAGTTTTGATGCCTTCAGTGTGATTCTACAATTTTCATAGTCATGAAAATACAGAAAAGTCATTGAATGAGAAGGTGTGTTCAAACTTTTGGTCCGTACTGTATTTCTCTGTTTTAAGGGAATAAAAATTCAAAGTTTGAAAATTGCACAATTTTCTAAATTTTTGCCATATTTCCATTTTTTTCAAAAATAAACGCAAGTTATATCGAATAAATTTTACCACTATCATGAAGTACAATATGTCACGAGAAAACAATCTCAGAATCACTTAGATCCGTTGAAGCGTTTAAGAGTTATAACCCATAAAGAGACAGTGGTCAGAACTGTAATAATTGGCCCGGTCATTAACGTGCAATAATAATAACACCCCAACAAGCCTTAGGGTCTCTATCAAAGTGAGAAGGTGTTTGCAAATGTGGAGATGTTCCTCAAGAAGACTGACCCAGATGAGAAGGAGATTGTTTTTGATGATGAGGAGCTGGAGGTAAAACAGCAGATGTTTCATGCACTGCGTGTGACACTGGCTAGTCATTTCTCAGACAAGCCATGAGATAGGGGAGTAAAAAATCCTGGGGTCAAATATGAGGAGTGTACATCAAAGGCAAAAGGGCAAGACAAACAAATAGTCAAAAGTCAAAGTCCTAGTTCAGGCAACAGACATTAAAATAGCAGAACACAGAGTACAAGGAACACACACCACTGAGCAAAGCTAATTATGCTTTCGTCAACAGTGTTGAAGCTGCTACACTTTTGGAATCAATGCCTTGAGCCTAAATATTTTGTTATAGGCTCACCTGGTGAGCTGAATGCTCTAAGCTGTAGGTCAGAGTGAATAGCACACAAAGGAGATAGTTACAGTGCTGTACTTGCCTGACAGCTTATGGAACAGCTATGTCCTGTACAGATGTGGCAGTACTAGAATACCCGATACAAGTTCGCTATTAAGTAACTAGACACATCATTATTAGATAACTAGACCCATAAGAGTTGAAGATGTGGCAGCACGAGGATTACAGAAATTCATTCATAAAGGTAATTAATTTATTTCAAATACACTCCAACCATAAAGATACCTGAGACTGTGTTCACACTGGGACACATGATCTTCACATTATGCCCTTGTTCTGTGTGTCAATGGGGCAATGCTGAAAAAACAGAAATGTCTCAGAGCTTTATCCTTACCCTTATGTGGCGTCTGAGCTGTCAAAGTTCGTGTCATCTCTTTTTGTTCTAACTAGAGTTTTTAGTTTGTTAGATTGCAGACTTTTCATAATTGAGAAAATCTGAATTTTAAGGTGAACATGTCTATATAAAAGTTCTTTTGCAGAATTAAAAGAACAGGAAATCTTCCAATAAAATAAAGTACATACAGTATAATGTATAACAATTTTATATCAATGTTTGCCTATCATTTCAAGGGAAGTGTCTGTATCTTCCTTACTTTCTACCCAAAACTTAACAATTTCACACTTTGTATATACACACTATTCAGGGCTGATATACAGCATTCTATAATGCTATACATCTGACCCCAACCCGACCTGTAAGAGAAGAAAAATAACTTTTATTATACTCACCTGCAGGGCGGTCCGGTCCGAGGGGTGTCGCTGGTCTTTGTTTGGCGCCTCCCATCTTTGCGATGCCGTCCTCCTGCTTGCTTCATGTGGATGACCCATCCCTGCATCATCCACACAGTCTGCTCGATATCACGCTCCTGCGCAGGTGTAGTTATCTGCCCTGTTGAGGGCAGAGCAAAGTGCTGCAGGTGAGTATAAAAAGTTATTTTTCAGTTCTTCCAGATCGGGTTGGGGGCTTATATACAGCATTATAGAATGCTGTATATCAGCCCCGATAGGCAGTGGCTGCATCTCATATCGGCCAAACCTGGTGACAGGTTCGCTTTATGGTTAGGCCCACTATCTTTTTCATAGAATCAATTGTAGTACATTGTAACTTTAATTATTCTCAACAGTGTATACCTAAAGTATGTTAAGCTGTAAATAAATTTGCTGTTTTGAAATGACATTCAATCTCTTTATTACACTTTTTATATCTATGCATCTTTGTCAAAGAAAGCAGGTTCTTAAATTGAATTACGGTATATTCAGAATAATTTATTGGTTTTCTTGGTTATTTAATTCTGTACAAGTCTTTTATCATAGCGTTCTTGCTTTAGGTCTCAAACATATTTCCAAGATATTAATTAATATCAGCTGCAATAAATGTTGATACAGATATGAAATGAAATGATCACCATGTTTTATCTGTCTTAATTTAAGCAGACTAAATTCAGAAAGAGGGTAGGAAAGGTCCAATGGCTGGATGTTCTAAACAACAGAAATGTTCAAGAAGGATGGGAGATTTTCCAAAATGAAATTCTCACCACACAATCAGTAACAATCCCGAAAACAATGAAGAATTGGAAGCATGTAAAGAGACCAGGATGGATTAACATAGAAATTCAGCACTTGTTAAAAAGGAAAAAAGAATTGTATATTAAATGGATATAGGGGGCATATTTATAGAAGAATCTAATGCCGTCTGCAGGGAATGAAGTGAGGCTTGGAAGGGAGACCACAAGCAGTAAAATAGGATTTTGGGGGTATGTCAAAAGCAAAAGAAAAGTCAAAGATGCTATATGATTTTTACAGGATGAAAAGGGTGAAGTGGTCAAAAATGATGTTGAGAAGGCTGAACTTTTAAATTCCTATTTTGCATGTGTTCTCTAAGAAAACATTTGTAACATCAACTGATCTTCACGGTGCTATCGAAGGAATAAAAGAATCCACAATATATACTGTACATATAAACAGAGAGATGGTGATTGAAAACTTGGCTAATTTATTAATTTACATCTCCTGATACATATGAATTACATCCTAGGGTACTGAAAGAGCAGATGAAATTTGCAGAACCTCTAGCCAGAATTTTTTAAAAATCCTGGAAAACAGGGTAAGTCCCAGAAAATTGGAGAAGGGCAAATGTTGTCCCTATCTTCAAAAAGGAAAAAAGATGGAGCCAGGAAATGACAGGCCAGTGAGCCTTACTTCTATCTCAGGAAAGCTCATTGAACAAATTATTAAACTGCATGTATGTAAGTACTTGCATAAGAATACAGTAATTAACCAGAGCCAGCATGGGTTTGTAGCAAACAAGTAATGCCAGACTAATCTAATTTCCTTCTATGATATGATCACTTACTGGGTGGATCAGGGAAACGTGGTAGATATACCATATTTCGAATTCAGCAAAGGATTTGATAAAGTATCTCATATTATCCTTATTGAAAAAATGACCAAGTATGGGATTGACAAGGCTACTGTTAGGTGGATTCATAACTGGCTCAGTGATCGTACTCAAAGAATGGTAATAAATGGTTGCAGATCCAATTGGAAGAGTGTTTCAAGTGGGGTATCACGAGGCTCTGTCCTAACCCCAGTGTTGTTCAACATTTTTATAAATGATCTATAAGGGAACTGAAGGTAAACTGATCATATTTGCAGATGATGCAAAGCTAGGAGGGATATCTAAGAGAAAGGATTCAGAAGGATCTAGATAAGCTTGAACAATGGGCAGCAGCTAATAGAATGATATTTAACAGGGAGAAATGCAAGATTCTACATCTGGGCAAGAAAAACGAAAATTACAGCTACAGAATTAGGGGACTAGAACTAAGCAACAGCACGTGTGAAAAAGACTTGAGTATACTAATAGAACACAGGCTGCACATGAGTCAACAGTGTGATGCAGCAGCAAAAAAGGCAAACATAGTTCTAAGATGTACTAATAGATGCATAGAGTCTAGATCACGTGAAGTAATTATATCCCTCTACTTCTCCTTGGTCAGGCCACATCTGGAAAACTGTGTCCAGTTCTGGGCACCACATTTTAAAAAAGACATGGAAAAACAGGAGCAATTTAAGAGAAGAGCTACCAGGATGGTTAGTGGACTGCAAAGTATGTCCTACGAGGAACGGTTAAATGATCTGGGAATGTTTAGCTTGCAAAAAAGAAGGATAAGTGGAGACTTAATGGCGGTCTTCAAATATCTAAAGGGATGTTACAGTGTAGCAGGATCATTCTTATTCTCATTTGCACATGGAAACACGAGAAGGAATGGAATGAAACAGAATGGGAGAAGATACAGATTAGACATTAGAAAAAACTTTTTGACAGTGAGGGTGATCAATGAGTGGAACAGGTTACTATAAGATGTGATGAGTTCTCCTTCAATGGAAGTCTTCAAACAGAGACAGGACAGACATCTGTCTATAATAGTTTAGTGAATCCTAACATTCTATGATTCTATGATTCTAATCCGGATACAGAAGTCTGGAAAAGGGTTAAATCCAGAAAGTCAGTTTGTAGGATGTCGTTCAGGGACGAACATAACTTTATGTAAAACAGTGCCCCTGCATGGGATCCAAGTAAATGAGGGTGAAACAGTTTCCATCTATAAGTTTACATACACTTAGGTTCAAGTCATTACAACTTAAATGTGTCTAGACTTGGGACTGGCCAACTAGGTGACTAGAGAATCTCCTCATGGGCTCCTGAACTAGGGTGTAATTATTGTGGGTTGAACATGGTGCAACCTCAACCGGGCCTATTGCGGAGGGGACCCATTAATGCCAATGCAAGTTTTAGCTTACTTATTTACTTGCTTATATAATGCCATTGATTTCCACAGTGCTTCCTCAGTCCATCCGTTCACCTTTTCTGAGCGCAAAGCAGTAATCAAAGCAAAAAGTGGCTACTATGAAGAACCTAGAATATAAGACATATTTTCAGTTGTTTCACACTTTTTTGTAAAGTGTATTGTATAATTCCACATGTGTTAATTCATCGTTTTGATGCCTTCAGTGTGATTCTACAATTTTCATAGTCATGAAAATACAGAAAAATCTTTGAATGAGAAGGTGTGTCCAAACTTTTGGTCTGTACTGTATACCCATATAATAAGTGTAAGAGCTATTGTGAAGTCAGCAGCCCTGCAGGAGAATTACCAAGCCCAGGAGAAGCAATCCTGCCCCTCTAGGATTAGGTGGTCGGTACTCAGCAAAATTTGTACAGCCGCATGGGACATAGTGTCCTGCGTGGTTCAAGAAGTGCCCAACTGCCAGATGACGTCAGTTAGGGATCAGAGGAGAAATGTCTTGATATGATCCTTAGTTGCCAGTGGTGGAAAGAGAGCTGTAGTACTTTCCTAAAAGCCTGAGGTGCCATAAATGCCAAGGTCCAGGCTGGGAGGAGAGTTTTAGTGCACGTATAGTGCTATTTGCAGCAGGAGTGAGGAGAGCTACTACACATGGACAGAAAAAAGCTGGGTTCATCACACCATGAGGGGCTGTTGGCTCAGTGTACTGAATAACTGTGGAGAGCTGTAATTATCATCATCATCATCATCATCATCATCATCATCAATTGCTCCAGTAAAAGAGAGTTTTTTTTACCTTTTGCATCTAAAGTCTGGACATTGCTTATTGAGACAAGCTGATCCTGCATACCTTCCACAACTTTCCTCTTTTTATTCTGCTGAGGACAGCCCGCCAGTTGGCAAGAGCTCTGTGACCATTGGCTGCCATGATGCCGTGGCTCGGTGGAAGCCAACCCAGACACATACATACTTTAAAAGCCGCTGGGTCCTCTAGCTGCTCACCAGCCGGTACCAGTGACAGACAGGTCTCTGCCTATAGGCAGAAACATGTCAATACAGGGCAGCAGGCGGGGGAGAACCCAGGGACCTAACAGCTTTTAAAGTATGTTATTCTCTTAAACACCGCAGCATTTCAGAGTCAATAATACCTGGCTGAATTCAGATAGCCAGTGCCTGATACATGCTGCCCAAGTATCAGGTAGCATGTATCATCTGTCAGGTTCCCTTTAAAAATCCTGGAAAATTATGAAAAACATTTTCAGCTTCTGATTGGCATTATCAGCATTGATATAATTTCAGTTAAATAGAGTTGTACATGTTTCAGTATTTTGAGACCTACATTCAAGGCCCCTTTGCCTTTGTGTTTGACATTATAGGAACATCAAAACAAATTAGCCAAGGCGCCAGAAAAAGAATTGTGGACCTCCAAATGCCTGAGGACCACTTTTATTTTCTTCAAACTACTGTATAATCTGCCCTATATTGACTTGACCTGAGAGACTACGCAGCAAGGTTGACTGTATTGACTTGATCTGAGAGACCATTCAGCAAGGAAGAAAATACTGCTCCAATACCACCATAAAACAGCCAGGTTACAGTCAGGGTTGCCAACCATCCAGAAATGTCAGGACTGTCCATAAAAATATTGTCTGTCTGTGATTTTTTGATACGCTGTTCAGTAAAAAATAAAAAGTTAACTTGGCAACCCCTGGTTACAGTATGCAAATTCTCATAGAAAGATCTTTCTTTTTAGGGTGTCTTTCCACGGTCCGGAATGGCAACGCTTTTGTAACCGTGGTGACTCCGCATGTGTTCATTGAACACATGTGGAATCACTGCATCATATACATAGAACGGTGCTATTTATCTTGTGGAGACTGTAAGCCAGTCAAACATGTTGGATAGCCTTCCAGAAGCATCTCAGTAAAATGCTCGAAAAATATTAAAATTTGAGAGTCCTCAGTGGTTGATACTTTTTAATGGCTAACTGAAAAGATGGTTTCAACCACTGAGGACTCTCAAATTTTAATATTTTTCGAGCATTTTACTGAGATGCTTCTGGAAGGCTATCCAACATGTTTGACCCAAATTAGACAAATTAAATTCAAGACTACCAGGTATTAACCACATGTATGTAAACTTCTGAGCCACTGGAAATGTGATGAAAGAAATAAAAGCTGAATTAAATCACTGTCTCTGGCATTATTCCAACATTTCACATTGTTGATCTATAGTAGTGAACCCAAATATCCTAAGCTAGGGAATGTGTACTAGGATTAAATGACAGTAATTGGGAAAAACTTTCATTAATTGTGGCTAAGGTGAATGTTAACGTACAGTATGACTTCAACTGTACATTAGATTGGATATGTGGGGATGAAGTACGTTCGCTATACATGATGGTCTACTCCAGGTCTTTAAAAAAGTCCCAGAGAAGAGCAAGTAATGAGCTCCAGTGTAAACCACAGTCAGTGTATTTTGTCCTGGGCGGAGGATACCAATCCTGAATCTGCATGAGAGTACTGACATTGGGCTAGAATCACACATCCACACATCCATGTCCATCTATACGGATCGGTTTTCTTCCATGTATCATCCGTTTTGCCTCCGTTTTTTTATCCATTTTTTCTTATCCATTTTAAAAACAACTTGCTATAAGTCTCACAGATCGGACATAATGATCTATTTTAAAAACAGATACATATGTGTATGAATCAAAGAATCTCTATAGGTCAGAATGCCGTTCATTTTAGAAAACAAGACAGTACATGGACGTGGGCAGCGGATTTGTGAATGCTTACAGTGAGAGAAGGCAAGGATTGCCACAATAGAAGGGAGCAGAGAGGTTTATTCCTATGATTGAAGAGTGCTTTTGGCAATGAGGTGAGGATTAGTCGCCTACAAGGGTCAAGGAGCTACCAAACCAGAGGAAATATAGATGTTGATGGCTATAATGACGTTCGCCAAAGCAGGGGCAGCGAGAAGACTATGTGTGCTGTACAGTTGTGCGTTAACTATGAAGAGTAGACAGGGCCAGCTCCAGGTTTTTATGGGCCCGGGCCAAAGAGACTCAGTGGGCCCCCTTAACACAGACCACGATTCATGATGCACAGATACTGCAGAGAAATATGGATATAGCACAACGCCAAACACTTCTCTTCTTCCATTACATGACTGATACCTATTGTAAATTGTACAATAGCTCAAAAACCGCCAAATCCTCACAGCGCACAGTACAGACTGGACAGTACAGTCCTCCATACAATATTATGGGCACCACATAGTCTCCCCCTCATCACCCATATAATACCCCATGCAGTATGTCACCCACGGTGGCTCAGTGGATAGCACTGCAGCCTTGCAGCGCTGGAGTCCTGGGTTCGAATCCCACCAGGGACAACATCTGCAAAGAGTTTGTATGTTCTCCCCGTGTTTGCGTGGGTTTCCTCCGGGTACCGGTTTCCTCCCACACTCCAAAAACATACAGCTAGGGAATCTAGATTGTGAGCCCCTTCAGGGAGAGCGATGATAATGTGTGCAAACTGTAAAGCGTTGCGGAATATGTTAGCGCTATATAAAAAAAATATATATATAAAGATATAATGCTCCATACAGAATACTGGACCCAATATAATGCTCCATACAGAATACTGGACCACATATAATGCTCCATACAAAATATGGAGCTCTCCTCTACACTGTGCTGCGTTCTGCACTGTTACGGCTTTGGAAAGGGCGCTGTGGAAAGACTCCCCATTATCATCATCATTGCCTGCCCATTATAATCATCATTGCCTCCCCTCATCATCATTGCCTCCCTATCATCATCATTGCCTCCCCATTAATATCATCATCATCATTGCCTTCCCATTATCATTGCTCCCCATCATCATCATTATCATTGCCTCCCCATTAATATCATCATCATTGCCTTCCCATTATCATTGTCTCCCCATCATCATCATCATTATCATTGCCTCCCCATTAATATCATCATCATCATTGCCTTCCCATTATCATTGCCTCCCCATCATCATCATTGCCTCCCATTAATATCATCATAATCATTGCCTTCCCATTATCATTGCCTCCCCATTAATATCATCATCATCATTGCCTTCCCATTATCATTGCCTCCCCATCATCATCATCATCATTGCCTCCTCACCACCATCACTGCCTCCCCCCACCACCATCACACATACAGCACCGCAGGCAGCACTCTCTCACATACACGCACACACACACACGCCTCACCTGTCCGGCGTCCGCCCGCTCTCTGCCACAGCCGGCCGCTGAATGATGACGTCATTCAACGGCGCTGCTGTGAGAGAGGAAGGGCAGCGCCCCCTGGAGCTCGGAGCTGCGGCAGCAGAGGCACGGGGAGAGGTAAGTATTGTGCCAGCTGCTGCCGGGGCCCTGAGCAAGCGAGGGGGGCCCAGTGGCGGCACTGACACCGCTAACGGGCGCCGGGGTGCCCGACGGCGAGTGGGCCCCCTCGCCTGCTCAGGGCCCCGGCACTTGCCCGGGTGTGCCGGGTGCTGACGCCGGCCCTGAGAATAGACCCCAGGAGCGGTTTATATCAAACCATTGCCCCAGTAAGATTTTTGGAACTGTAAATCTTGTTGACTTTTGTAAGAATGTGCATTCCTTCTGCCAAATCTGAGTGAGGAACCACTCTACAACTGAGGGTCACACCATCATCCACAACCACCCCCTTACATGCCTCCTGCAGTCTGTGTTGATCACCCATGCTGCTTAGCAGTATATTATACTTTTATATTCTCTTGTTGCGTCACACTCTGGTTTTGTTGTTTTTCCTATCTCTCTATATAGCACATTGAGACTAAGTTTTTATGGCATTTGTTAAGCCTGTCAACAAAGTAATAAAAAAGTAAAACTATTCTTGATCTCACTGAAATTGCTTATAGCATGTTAGCAAAATATACACATTGGTTTCCAAGACAGTAAAAGTGCGGACTGGCTGGTTTTTATACACTGATCAAAAACATAAATGGAACACTGAAATAACACATCCTAGATCTGAATAAATGAAATATTCTCATTGAATACTTTGATCTATACAAAGTTGAATGTGCTGACACCAAAATCACACAAAAATCATCAATGGAAATCAAATTTATTAACCAATGGAGGCCTGGATTTGGAGTCACACTCAAAATTAAAGTGGAATATAATGTCCTTAAAACAAGTCAAAATGATGCTCAGTAGTGTGTGTGGCCTCCATGTGCCTGTATGACCTCCTTGTGCCTGTATTACAACACCTGGGCTTGCTCCTGATGAAGCGGCGGATGGTCTCCTGAGAGATCTCCTCCCAGACTTGGACTAAAGCATCCGCCAACTCCTGGACAGTCTGTGATCCAACGTTGGTGGATGGAGCGAGACATGATGTCCCAGATGTGCTCAATTGGATTCAGGTCTGGGGAACGGGCGGGCCAGTCCATAGCTTCAATGCCTTCATCTTGCAGGAACTGCAGACACACTCCAGCCACATGAGGTCTGGCATTGTCCTGCATTAGGAGGAACCCAGGGCCAACCACACCAGCATATGGTCTCACAAGGGATCTAAGGATCTCATCTCGGTACCTAATGGCAGTCAGGCTACCTCTGGCGAGCACATGGAGGGCTGTGCGGCCCTCCAAAGAAATGCCACCCCACACCATTACTGACCCATTGCCAAACCGGTCATGCTGAAGGATGTTGCAGGCAGCAGATCGCTCTCCACGGCGTCTCCAGACTCTGTCACGTCTGTCACATGTACTCAGTGTGAACCTGCTTTCATCTGTGAAGAGCACAGGGCGCTAGTGGCGAATTTGCCAATTCTGGTGTTCTGTGGCAAATGCCAAGTGTCCTACACGGTGTTGGGCAGTGAGCACAACCCCATCTGTGGACGTCGGGCACTCGGACCATCCTCATGGAGTCGGTTTCTAACTATTTATGCAGACACATGCACATTTGTGGCCTGCTGGAGGTCATTTTGCAGGGCTCTGGCAGTGCTCCACCTGTTCCTCCTTGCACAAAGGTGGAGGTAGTAGTCCTGCTCCTGGGTTGTTGCCCTCCTACAGCCCCCTCCACATCTCCTGGTGTACTGGCCTGTCTCCTGGTAGCGCCTCCAGCCTCTGGACACTATGCTGACAGACACAGCAAACCTTCTTGCCACAGCTCGCATTGATGTGCCATCCTGGATGAGCTGCACTACCTGAGCCACTTGTGTGGGTTTTAGAGTCAGTCTCATGCTACCACAAGTGTAAAAGCACAACCAACATTCAAAAGTGACCAAAACATCAGCCAGAAAGCATTGGTACTGAGATGTGGTCTGTGGTTCTCACCTGCAGAACCACTCCTTTATTGAGTGTGTCTTGATAATTGCCAATAATTTCCATCTGTTGTCTATTCCATTTGCACAACAGCATGTGAAATTGATTGTCAATCAGTGTTGCTTCCAAAGTGGACAGTTTGATTTCACAGAAGTTTGAATTACTTGGAGTTATATTCTGTTGTTTAAGTGTTCCCTTTATTTTTTGAGCAGTGTACTAAAAATACATGAAATTGTTTTAAACATGAAATATTCCATGAAGCATGGTGTGAGATGCTGAAGAAACATGACACAATTGGATATATTTGATGTATGCTATCTGTTAGTCATCCGTCACTTATAGGTTCCAGTGTTAAAAAAATATATGTTAATGTGCACTTTTTATATAGATGCCACAAGTTGCATTCCTAATAGGGTCTTTTTTAAAGGAAATCTGTCTGTTGGATCATCCCTCCTAAGCCGTCTATGTGGGTAATCAGTTTATAGGACACTAAAGAAAATGATATGCTGATTTCTACTGTCCGAAGTCTTATTGCAGGGAAATTCACATTTTTTTAAATACATTAATGAGCTGTTAATATTTATGGGTCAGACATACAGTAGATTTCCCTGAGAATCTGCCTTCAAAGCTTATTTTAAATGAAAGATGGTGCTACCAGCTTGAGACATGTAGATCACGACAGCAGACAGACAGTCGTTACAAAATGACAGTGTTCAAGAAGCAGAGCAGGGCTATGTTCAGGTGGGCATGAGTACCAGAAGTGACAAGGTACCAGGCTGAGGTACTCCTATTGATAATTGCTCATGGCAAATGCCATTTGAGATGGCCTTTTAATTTTGTGGATGATGGGCTCAGACATTAGGTGATGTTCACATAAAGGTAGTGATAGCTATCAACCACACTAAATGTATCCATAGGGTCGTTGGTATAACTTGAAATTCAGGGACCCCAATGCAAAGTCTACAACAGGGCCCCTAACAGTCATGAGTCTGTAATAGTATTGTTCCTCTCATATGAGTTTAAAGGACCATTTGGGTCCCCTTGGATAAGGGCCTATGTGACGACACAGCATTTTATCTTAATTAACCAGACATCTATTTTTAGGAAGCCAGGAGGAATAGCCTGTTATTTATATGTTGACTTTTGAATTTATGTGTTTATTTCTGGTTCATCAAGAAAACACATACTTTTGTTTGTGTAAGTCGGTAATATTGACTTGTAAGTTGACAATTTGTTGTAACATATTGTGCCGTTATCCTGGGTGACTAGAGATGCAGGATAATTGAACAGTGATGTTTGCTGATATGTTTATTACACCTTGTCCAGGCCAGATAGTTTTTTTACTTACAAAACAAAGGAGGAAAAACTATGCAAATAGATTACATAATCAAACAATGCGAGTTGATCTTGTCACCATACTTTCCCTTTAACTGTGAATGCTGTCTTGAAGAACAATTGTTAACTATAAAGAGGATACATATGCCTCTGTAACATTAGACAGAGATACATCCAGGCATCCAAACATCCTAAGAACCAGAGACTCTCTACAGGACAGCAGCCAAGACATCATGGCTCCATCACAAGGGACACAGCTTTGTCATTCTACAGGATGTCAGCTTATGGGACCATGGCCCCAGCTGAAAGAATACAGATGTGCTCCATTGACCATTGCTGGATCCATGGATATATTTGGGGTAGTCAGGGTTCGGACCCACCGGTCACTTGAGTCCCATGGATACGTTTAGGAATGCCAGGAATAGGAAACCCGGTCACCTGGCTCCAAGGAGATGTTCAGAGAAGCCAGTATGTAACCCTCCGGTCAACTGGCCTTGTACCTCAATGGACTATCATCTTCCTAGGCTTGTCATTATCTCCTCTTTGTACGTGCCACAGGTGGGGTAGTCGACCGTGGAAGAACTGAAGTAACAGCTGTTCTTATCCCGGCGAGTCAGCGGAAGGCTGAAACTGTAATTTTCGCCATCTTGGATATTTTGCTGGGACTGTTCTATGTGTTATTTTCCTGTTCTGTGGTTCAATTATGTATTGTCACACTGTTTTACCCCCACCCTGTGTTGTCTGAGTAGCATGACTCCCATAGGGAAAGGAGAGCGGGGGTTCAGTGAGATGATCCCTGGTCCATGCGGTTTCGGCTAGCGGACCAGGGCACCCGTTGAACCCCTCGTATCTCCACAGCTTGCGTGAGACTGCAATCCCTGAACCAATTTGAGTTGCGGCCCTGTCTAGGGCTCCATTCACCAAGCATAGGTCAAAAATTATGTTCTTTTGTTCCGCTTTTTCGGGTTTACTTTATTCTATTTTTTTTCTTGTGTTTTGTAATAGCATAGAGTACTCTATTTCATACAAAGATAAAGGCCCCAATTCATTAAGACTGGTGTTTTGTATGCAGCGATTTTCCTGCCAATACTTCTTTTGTGCAGAAAAAAACGCTGCAAAAAGCACTGTGCAAACATCCCCTAAAGGCACACAAATGGTTCAATAGCTCTGCATTCACATACTTATTTTTAGGCCACAGTCACATGTTGAGTATTTGGTCAGTATTTTACATCAGTATATGTAATCAAAAACCAGGAGTGGAACAATCAGAGGGAAAGTATAATAGAAACACGTCACCACTTCTGTAGTTATCACCCACTCCTAGTTTTGGCTTATAAATACTGATGTAAAATACTGACCAAATAGTGAATGTGTGAATGTGGCCTCATGGTCATTCTAGCAAAGGACCTAATAGTTCACACAGTTGTGACCCCGGTTTATTCACTATATAAAGGCTCAGTGATGAGTCTGGGTTTAGGATCCTTGCTGATTATGTCAGTTCTATGTGGGCGGCTGACGTCTCTTTTTTTTTTGTAGTAAACTATTACAGGTATAACATGATGGTCAATATCATTGTGTTTTTTCTGTTATTAATGATATTTATTACTAATAAGTATTTCTTCTTTGATTGTGCTTCATGCATATCATGTACAGTATGATGAATACTTAATATATAGTGTGTCTGTAAAGTCATGGTATACTTTTGACCAGTCACAAGAAAGCAACAAAAGATGAAATGTGAAATCTGCACCAAATAAAAGGAAAACCCTCCCAGTTTCTGTAGGATGATGTGGCAGCATGTGAACATGCGCAGATGATGACATAACACTGTGTATACAGCGGACCAAAGTGCTACGTGATTATCGGCACGTTTATAACAAGCGCCACCACATAGGAATAACATTACTCGGTGGGATAAGCAATTGAAGGAAACCGGCAGTTTGGTGGAGAAACCCCATTCTGGTAGGCCATCAGTCAGTAATGAGCCTGTAGAGGCTAAACAGGATAGCGACCTAAGGAGCCCTAAAAAATCTGTGCGTGCGTGTGGTCGACAATTACACCTAAGCAAGACTACAGTTCATAAGGTGTTAAAGAAACGTCTCTGTTTTATGGGGTACAAATTGCGGCTGTGGCACGCTATCAAACCAGCGGATAGACCCAAACGATGCGCGTTTGCTACAGATATGCTTCATGAGATCGACAATGATGCAAGATTTTTGCAGAAAATTGTGTTTAGCGATGAGGCGACCTTCTATATCTGTGGACATGTTCATCGCCATAACGTCCCAATATGGGCTGCTGAACATCCTCATGCGTACGTTGAGTACGAACGTAACACTCCTAAAGTGAATGTGTGGTGTGGCCTGATGCATGATAAGGTGATAGGCCCTTTTTTTTCGTGGAGCAGTCTGTGACGGCAAACACGTATCTTGACATGTTGGAATTGTATGCAGTGCCACAATTTTGTTCGTGAGTTTCTGGATAGAACATTCCCCCAGTGGTGGATAGGTAGGGTTTTTGTCAAGCCATGGCCACCACAATCCCCGGATCTGACGCCCTTAGACTTTTCCTTTTGGGGTTATATGAAGCAACGTGTACATTGAACGTATCAACGACATTAATCACTTAAAACAGAGAATCACAGACGTTATTCACTCTGTTACACCAGACATCCTTACCCGTGTGTGGCAAGAACTTCACTATCGTTTGGATGTGTGTAGGGCAACAAATGGAGCCCACATCGAACTGCACTGAATAGGTATGAAACTGGGAGAGATTTTCTTTTATTTGGAGAAGATTTCACATTTCTATCGTCTTTTGTTGCTTTCCAGTGAGTGGTCAAAAATGCACCATGACTTTACGGACACTCTGTATAATGACTGTGGACTGTGCTTTGCAGTTCCTCTGTTGTTACTCCTGGAAATGTGTGTAATGGGGTAAGCAGACAGACAACTAACTGATTTTACCTATATGGTTCTAGATGCTGTAAAATGTATTGTACTAGAGTGCAGGCAATTCTCAGAACTGCAGCTGTCGCTTGATGGTTAAAATCAATTAGTGGAGCTGCAAAATATGCATCCCATGCCTCTCTGACAACAAAGAGTTACCATTCTCCTCCGGGATGGATTCAGAGTAGCCAGGGCCCTGTGCAGTTTTGAAGGCTTGCCCCCAATAGATGGCCCCCCGATAGATGTGATAGGTCATGAGGGTAACACAAAGGTGCTCCGGGGCACAACTGTACACGGAAAATGTCAGAGAAAGCAACGCGCTTAGCTCAAATTTTTCCTTTATGTATGGCACTTTAAATAACATAGTGCTATTGTGGAGCCCAGCTGTGACTGGATTCATATCTCCCAGAAGGGTGCACTGAAGGAATACACCACTAGAGGTCATTATATATATTCACACACCTTCACCCATCCCTAAGACCACCAGAGGGAGCTGTTTAGACATATAAAAGAGGGTGAACACAGGAAAGAACAGTTTAGTTTAGATTAGTCACCTCAAAGAGTGCAGAAGAGAGTTAGTTCTGAGGAGAGCTCAGTTGGTAGCTGAGGAGTCTGAAGTCTGCAGCCTGCAGTTCAGTTCAACAGAGTGGAGGCTAGTAAAAGTGGAACAGAAACCACTCCAGTCAGAGCTGAAACAAGTGAGTGCAGCTCAGTGAGAAAGCGTGCCGACGCTTAGAGAGCGGTGAAGAGGCAGCCCACCAACTGCCAGTGTGTGATCGTGTGAGGGCCCGGGTAGGCCGAAGGCGAGTGGAAAGTGAATGAGGCAGAGGAGCCTTCATAGCTCACCTCAGCAAGTATTGACCGGACACCGGGGTCCGAGCCTATAGGGATCTCCACGACCCATTAGGAGAACACCGGAGTTCCTGGAGGACTACAAGTCCCAGGAGTACCACAGAGCTGATACGTAGCAGGATCAGGAGGACGGAGTCTGGCAGGATCCGCCATAAAAGACCCTGTCCTTTCAGAGAGAAGGTCCAATCACAAGGTCAGCCAGGTGCAAGACGGAGACTAAGTTAGGCCCAGCTACACGCAGGCCAGGACTTCATTACAAAAAGGCAGAGAACAGGAGGCCACACACCTACTCAGTGGGAGAATCTGGATGTGCACCCTTCACCCTGCAGTGCTCCGGGGAGTGCCTGCAACATCTTCAGTAAAGGTACCAAAGTGACTTATGTGTGTGTCTACCTTATTACCCCTAACTGCCGGGTCCCCGTCTGTCCTGCATCCCTACACATCTATCTGCCCTGAAGGACTCAGCCTTACCTGTGGAAGGCCTAACATCTTGCTGCACAATATTAACCCTTCAGTGGATCTGCATAGCAGCGCTGGTCACCCTGACCAGGTACCACAGGTGGCATCACGAATCCCCATACCAATATTCAATTCACCTGTAAATATCCCACATTAAAGGGTGAGCACCAGAGCCACGGACTGAGCTGTGTTGCCGTGACATTCCCCATAGTAGTCCATAGGCTCAGATCCGAGTTCCCAATGCTCTGGAGGGCGACTCACTATACTATGCAGGAGTGGGAGATTAACTTTCCAAAGGGACCACATAACAGACCATGTCTACTGTGGAGGCCAAACCAAGAAGCTGAAATTAATTCTGCTCAATATTAGCATAATATAAAAAAAATAATCATTAATAATTGTATGACTTAATATTGAGCAGAATTAAGTATCCTGACATCCCCCTATATACAGTATGGCCCACCACATAGCACCTTACAGACAATATGAGCTTCCACATAGGTTTATACATGTAAACCATAGCAAAAAAAAAAAGCTTCAAATATTCTGTTTATTTAGTTAATTTAAAAACCCAATACATAAAGACATAAATGCACACACATTTGCACAGCAAAACAGTGATATAAAAAAGAGGGGGAATAAGGGGATATAGGGACTAGTTTTGCCCATCACAATTCCCTTCCTGACAGCAGAGGTTGGCACCATAAGTTGAAACGGTATGGCGCCATCGATCCTCGTCAACTGCCCCTATGTAGCCCTACTACTACTCTGACTGACCCGGCATCCTCTATAGGTGATCAGATAATATGTAATGAAAATATATAAATATACACAATATAGCTACTAGTGGGCTGAGGGGGATATATACGCTGCTCAAAAAATTAAAGGGAACTAAAATACCACACCCTAGATATCACTGAATTAAATATTACAGTTTCAAATCTTTATTCATTACATAGTGGAATGCGTTGAGAACAATAAATCAGAAAAATGATCAATGTAAAACAAAATTAATATCCCATGTAGGTCTGGATTTGGAATGATACTCAAAATCAAAGTGCAAAATCAAATTACAGGCCGATCCAACTCCAGTGGAAATGTCTCAAGACAAGGAAATGATGCTCGATAGTGTGTGTGACCTCCACGTGCCTGTATGACCTCCCTACAACTCCTGGGCATGGTTCTGATGAGGCGGTAGATGTTCTCCTGAGGGATCTCCTCCCAGACCTGGATTAAAGCATCAGTCAACTTCTGGACAGTCTGTGGTGCAACGTGGCGTTGGTGGATAGAACGAGACACGATATCCCAGATGTGCTCGATTGAATTCAGGTCTGGGGAATGGGCAGGCTAGTCCATATCATCAATGCCTTCATCATGCAGGAACTGCTGACACACTTCAGCCACATGAGGCCTAGCATTGTCATGCATCAGAGGGAACCCAGGGCTCAGTGCACCTGCATATGGTCTCACAATGGGTCTGAGGATGTTATCCCGGTACCTAATGGCAATCAGGGTACCTCTGGCTAGCACATGGAGGGCTATGCTTCCCTTCAAATAAATGCCTCCACATATCATTACTAACCCACTGCCAAACCGTTCATTCTGGAGGATGTTACAGGCATCAGAAAGTTCTCCAAATCATCTTCAGACTCTGTCACGTTTGTCACATGTGCTCAGTGTGAATCTGCTCTCATCCAGGGCGCCAATGTCGAATCTGCCAATCTTAATGTTTTGTGGCAAATATCAATCTCCCTGCCTGGTCTTGAGCTGTAAGCACAACACCCACTTTTGTATGCCGAGCTCTCATACCACCCTCATGGAGTCTGCTTCTGACAGTTTGAGCAGACACATTGATGTTAATATCCTGCTGGAGGTCATTTTGCAAGGCTCTGGCATTGCTCCTCCTATTCCTCCTTGCAAAGGATGAGGTAGTGGTTCTGCTGCTGGGTTGTTGCCCTCCTACAGCCCCCTCCACATTTCCTGGTGACTGGCCTGTCTCCTGGTATATGCTTCATGCTCTGGACACTGTGATGACAAACACAGCTACCCTTCTTGCCACAGCTTCCATTGATGTGCCATCCTGGATGAGCTGCACTACCTGAGCAACTTCTGTGGGTTGTAGACACCACATCAAGCTACTGTACAGTACCTCTAGGGGTGAGAGCAATGACAAAATGCAAAACTGACCAAAACAATAGTCAAAAAGAATGAGAACAGAGAAATGATCTGTGGTTCCCCCTGCAGGGCCACTCTTTTATAGGGGTTGCATTGCTAATTGCCTATTATTTCTACCAGTTGTCTGTTCCATTTGCACAACAGCAGGAGAAACTGATTCACAATCAGTGTTGTTTCATAACTGGACAGGTTGATTTAACAGAAGTGTCATTGACTTGGAGTTACATTGCGTTGTTAAGTGTTCCCTTTATTTTTTTGAGCAGTTTTTATAAATGTAATCAATATTTTTCAACAATCTGACTAGAAAAAAAAACCCTAACAAAACAAACCCTTGTACAAATAAGTTTAACCCTTCAGATCATAAATGGCCAATCAAGTGACAGTGCAATTAAAACCACAAAACATCCATATACCTCATAGTCACATTTCTACAGACATAAACTATCATATATATTTATATATTCAGTGGTGGCCAAAAGTATTGGCACCCGTGCAATTCTGTCAGATAATACTCAGTGTCTTCCTGAAAATGATTGCAATCACAAATTATTTGCTATTTTTATCTTCATTTAATTTGCTTGCAAGGAAAAAACACAAAAGAGAATGAAGCAAAAATCAAATCCTTGATAATTTCACACAAAACTCCAAAAATGGGCCAGACAAAAGTATTGGCACCCTCAGCCTAATACTTGGTTGCACAACCTTTAGCCAAAATAACTGCAAACAACCGCTTCCGGTAACCATCAATGAGTTTCTTACAATGCTCTGCTGGAATTGTAGACCATTCTTCTTTGGCAAACTGCTCCAGACCCCTAATATTTGATGGGTACCTTCTCCAAACTGCCATTTTGAGATCTCTCCACAGGTGTTCTATGGGATTCAGGTCTGGACTCATTGCTGGCCACCTTAGAAGTCTCCAGTGCTTTCTCTCAAACCATTTTATAGTGCTTTTGGAAGTGTGTTTTGGGTCATTGTCCTGCTGGAAGACCCATGACCTCTGAAGGAGACCCAGCTTTCTCACATTGGCCCTACATTATGCTGCAAAATTTGTTGGTAGTCTTCAGACTTCATAATGCCATGCACACGGTCAAGCAGTCCAGTGCCAGAGGCAGCAAAGCAACCCCAAAACATCAGGGAACCTCCGCCATGTTTGACTGTAGGGACCGTGTTCTTTTCTTTGAATGCCTCTTTTTTTTCCCTGTACACTCTATGTTGATGGTTTTTCCCAAAAAGCTCGACTTTTGTCTCATCTGACCAGAGAACATTCTTCCAAAACGTTTTAGGCTTTCTCAGGTATGTTTTGGCAAACTCCAGCCTGGCTTTATTATGTCTCGGGGTAAGAAGTGGGGTCTTCGTGGGTATCCTACCATACAGTCCCTTTTTTATTCATACGCCGACGGATAGTACGGGCTGACACTGTTGTAACCTCGGACTGCAGGGCAGCTTGAACTTGTTTGGATGTTAGTCGAGGTCCTTTATCCACCATCCGCACAATCTTGCGTTGAAATCTCTCGTCAATTTTTCCCTTCCTTTCACATCTAGGAAGGTTAGCCACAGTGCCATGGGCTTTAAACTTCTTGATGACACTGCGCACGGAAGACACAGGAACATTCAGGTCTTTGGAGATGGACTTGTAGCCTTGAGATTGCTCATGCTTCCTCATAATTTGGTTTCTCAAGTCCTCAGACAGTTCTTTGGTCTTCTTTCTTTTCTCCATGGTCAATGTGGTACATACAAGGACACAGGACAGAGGTTGAGTCAACTTTAATCCATGTTAACTGGCTGCAAGTGTCGTTTAGTTATTGCCAACACCTGTTAGGTGCCACAGGTAAGTTACAGGTGCTGGTGATTACACGAATTATAGAAGCATCACATGATTTTTCAAACAGTGCCAATACTTTTGTCCACCCCCTTTTTTAGGTTTGGTGTGGAATTATATCCAATTTGGCTTTAGGTCAATTCTTTTTGTGTTTTTTTTATTGAAGACAAATTAAATGAAGATAATAATACCAAAGAATTTGTGTTTGCAATCATTTTCAGGAAGAAACTGAGTATTATCTGACAGAATTGCAGGGGTGCCAATACTTTTGGCCACCACTGTATATATATATATATATATATATATATATATATATATATATAGACCCTATATAGCCTGAACACTTGTGTACTTAGCTTAATGGCATCTTCTTCCGACGCATTTCCCCGATCTTTTGGTCATTCAGGGTTTTAGAAAAGAATTCCTTCAATCAGGACAAGAAAACGAGATTATGAGCCATATGGCAATGAGGATAACAGCTCACAGGCCCAGGCAATATGCCCCCAGATAGCCCAATACATACAATATGAAGCTCAACACAGTCCAAGGAAGAATGGCAGAGGATTCCCAAATTCAGGTGTGAAAAACTTGTTGCATCATTACCAAGAAGACTCATGGCTGTACTAGCTCAAAAGGATGCTTCTACTCAATATTGAGCAAAGGGTCTGAATACTTATGACCATGTGATATTTCAGTTTTTCTTTTTTAATAAATTTGCAAACATTTCTACATTTCTGTTTTTTTTCAGTCAAGATGGGGTGTAAAGTGTACATTAATGAGACAAAAAAATGAACTTTTTTGAATTTACCAAATGGCTGCAATGAAACAAAGAGTGAAAAATTTAAACACCCCCGGAAGAAGTTATTACGAAACGGTTTTGGGGTAAGGGACGTGTGGCTTTCTTTGCCTCCTGGTGCACCGTATCTCTTTACTTTCAGGTGATGTAGTCTTTCACTTTACTCATTCCCTTTGCTTGCCATTGATGATCAAATATGTTTTAACTTTTTTGCACTATGCCATCATGTATATTGGAGATATTATATTGGCCCACAATAAACAATTGGGGGATACCAGGGTTCTGCATTAAGCAGTAACTATATTATGCTGCTTTTTAATAATTGCTTGATTGCATGTGAATAGCCCTTTTTTTTGGCATTAGTGACATGTTACAAATAAGGGTATAAGGCTAGTTTCACACTTGCGTCTGACTGACCTGCGTCGGTCAGCTCACGGCCGCCGCTAAGCTCCGACCGCTGCCGCGCCTCCCCCCAATCGCTCCGCTTATGGGCGCATGACGCTGCATGCGACCTGCGTACCCTATCTTTAGCATTGGGTACGCAGGCAGTGCGCAGCTATGCGTTTGCCACCACTTGCGTCCTTTTGACGGTGTGCCGATCTGCGCCCAAAGCACCGTTTTGCATTTTGGTGCGGTCGGCGCACCATGAAAAGGACGCAAGCGGTGGCAAATGCATAGCTGCACTCAGCCTGCGTACCCAATGCTAAAGATAGGGTACGCAGGTCGCATGCAGCGTCATGCGCCCATATGCGGAGCGGCTGGGAGGAGACGTGGCCGGGGCGGAGCTTAGCGGCGGCCATGCGCTGACCGATGCAGGTCGGTCAGACGCTGGTGTGAAATTAGCCTAAGACTGTAATCAGAAATTATATTGAGCATCGGTGTTGCTAATTGAACTATTGATGTGAAACGATATTCATACTAAATCACCTGGGAGGCACAGCCTTATTGTTATGTTAACACATTACCTTTTTGGAGGTTTATTCCCACCCTGATTTTTAGTCTTTTTTATCTTATTTCATGTACTTTTCTGTATATTCTTTTAAGTATGTACCAATAAATCTTAAGTTTTTAAGAAATTTATGCTGGAATCCCTCTATGTCCTGAGGTGAAAAGTCATCACTATTTGGGATTTGTGTGAATTGAAATTTGGAGTGTCTAGCACCTGTAATTATGTGCTGTGGACCTTATTGTTGAATAACCTCCTATATACAGTATGAGCTCCCCACATATAGCCTCCTCTATATGGTATTAGCCCACACATAGCCTTCTACAGTATATACAGTGTGAGCCTTTATATAGCCTCTTGTACAGTGTGAGGCCGCACATTGCCTCCTATATACAGTGTAACCTCCAGTATACAGTACGAGTCCTCACGTTCCATACAAGTATTAATAAAAAAAAACACATACAGACATACTCACCTCGCTCCCGTTCCCCTTGTACTCTGCTGCAGTCCCCGAGGCTCCACATCTGGTCTGACCAGCAAGTACATGCTAGCGCGATGATGCCATTGCCAGCTGATGAAGTCATTGTGCTGGCACTGCAGAGATGACGGTAGTTCCCTGGAGCTGCGCTGCCATTCTGCATCGTCGGCAGCGCAGCGCCATGAAACCTCCCTGCTGGGATACGTACGCTGCCAGGCCCTCATAATCCACCTTTGATTCTCCTTCTCACTGACTGGTATTACCAGCAAAGATTATGCAAGGATAGACTGTGCAGGGACAAATGGATTGTAACAGCTATTTGTCCGTTTATTCATATATTTGAAGGAGGAATAACAGAGGAATGACACAATGCAAAAAAAAAAAAGTAATACTCCATAATTGTTTTATAGGGACTACAATTATTCACTAACAAAGACAAGTGAGGAGAATAGAAAGGTCCTTGTTCCTACTCCCAAGAACTGTCTGATCGGTGCTGCACTCTCCAGTTTAGACTGAAGTGACTGCATGCACAGACCTTGCGTCTGAGCACTTTATGGGGTTATGTGGGTAGAATGGTTGGTATACATTTATCCATGACTTAAAGTCATGACTGTAAAGTGTATGTCTTTCCTAATTGAAGGTCTTGTCCCATCTGGGACATTTATGGCATGTTGATGGGATATATATAATCTGTGTTTGATACATACAGGTCCCTATTAAGCATGAATAGAGCGAACCGCACATGTGCAGCTACCTCTCCTTTTCTGGAAGCCACCACTGGGTCCCCATTCTTTCCATTCATCAGTGGGACCTGCATTAATCGGACATATACAGGTGCATCTCATAAAATTTGAATTTCATAAAAAAGTTAATTTATTTCAGTTTTTCAATACAAAAAGTGGAACTCATATTTTATATAGAGTCATTACAAACAGAGTGATCTATTTCCAGTGTTTATTTCTATTAATGTTGATGATTATGACTTACAGCCAATGAAAACCCAAAAGTCATTATCTCAGTAAATTAGAATACTTTATAACACCTGCTTGAAAAATTGATTTTAAAATCCGAAATGTTGGCAACTGAAATGTATATTCAGTAAATGCACTCAATACTTGGTTGGGGCTCCTTTGACATTAATTACTGCATCAATGCGGCATGGCACTGCTGAGTGGAGATGAGCTAGTTTGTTCAGATTTGGTTCCGAATACGACCGTAATTGAATATTGTTTTTGCAATCACAGCAGAACATCATTAGATTCAATGGGAGAAAAAATTACCAAATATGTTCAGAAATGATCATAAGACATACATTCTGCACGAAAATTGTTCGAATATGGTTCGAATATGTCAAAATCAGATTGGGGAACAAAATCCGAACAAATTCGCTCATCTCTACTGCTGAGGTGTTATGGAAGGCCAGGTTGCTTTGATAACAGCCTTTATCTCATCTGCATTGTTGGGTCTGGTGTCTCTCATCTTCCTCTTGACAATACCCCATAGATTATGGGGTTCAGGTCAGGCGAGTTTGCTGGCCAATCAAGCACAGTGATACTGTTGTTTTCAAACCAGGTATTGGTACTTTTAGCAGTGTGGACAGGTGCTATGTCCTGCTGGAGAATTAAATTTCCAACTCCAAAAAGCTTGTCGGCAGAGGGAAACATGAAGTGCTCTAAAATTTCCTGGTAGATGGCTGCGCTGACTTTGGCCTTGATAAAACACAGTGGACCTACACCAGCAGATAACATAGCTCCCCAAACCATCACTGATTTTGGAAACTTCACACTTCACAGAACTTTGACCTCCGAATCAGTTCCAAATTTTAATAAGAATCTTAACCTGGAAATAAAGAAATGGGAGACAGAGATTGTGTCTACCATTACTAAAAAATATCAAAGAGACTGGATTTACAAAACAACAGGATCTCTAGATGGAAGAAAAATCGTGGAACAGCTATGCCCCCCTCTAGTGCTAGATCGGTCTCCTTTTCCTCTGTCTCTTTGGTCGATGAAAAGACATTGAATCTTGATAACTCTAAAAGCTCAACGTATAGGAAGGACACCAATTGAGAAACCTGGCAGAGATGGACTCATAACAGTGACATCTCCTCCAACAAAAGACAAAAAATACAGGAATAATGCCCTAGAGGTAATTAATTTATCATTGTTATGGGTCTGCAACTCAGGAATAGAGCGGGTGAAGATCTGACCCTGCTCTAGGACTAGGCTCGATCCCTACAATGGAGCAAGCGACCTAATCCTAGCGAATAGACCCACCGACGATCCTAGTCTAAACTCAAGCGAAGACCTGCAGGAGGGGGAAGGGGATCCCTGAAAGATCTAGGGACTGGAAACAAAACACTGGTACCCTCCTAGCAGGAAAATAGAGGAAGCTGCAGAAACAAAAGGAAAAACAAAAGATTAAGCAAGCAGAACTAGAGATCCCAGAACTGCACTAAGTATAGCACACAGCTATCAAGACCATACTTCCAAATTTTTGAAGACGGGAAAGAAGGACAAAGGCTGTGGCGTGCTATGCGCGTCGCGGCAAATTTTAGGCCACGCCCCCACCACACCCATTTCACAACTAATCACACCCATGTCCACACCCATTTAGCACTGCTGATCACACTGACTGGTACTGAGGGCACAGTGGCTAGCATTATGGGATCAGTGACTGGTACTGAGGAAAAGAAAGAAAGAACAGACAGAGAGAAAAAAGAAAACAGAGAGAGAAAGACAGAACAGAAAGAAAGAAAGAAAGGGGAAAGAAAGAAAACACAGAGAGAGAAAGAAAGAAACAAAGAAAGAAAGGGGAAAGAAAGAACAGAGAGAAAGAAAGAAAGAAAGAACAGAGAGAAAGAAAGAGGGGACAGAAAAAAGAACAGAGAGAGAGAGAAAAAAAGAGGAAAGAAAGAACAGAGAGGGAGAGAGAAAGAAAGGGGAAAGAAAGAACAGAGAGGGAGAGAGAAAGCGAGAGGGTAAAGAAAGAACAGAGAAAGAAATAAAGATGAAAGAAAGAAAGAAAGAAAGAAAGAAAGAAAGAAAGAAAGAAAGAAAGAAAGAAAGAAAGAAAGAGGGGGAAAGAAAGAAAGAACAGAGATAGAGAGAAAGAAACAGAGAAAGAAATAGAGAGAAGGAAAGAGGGGACAGAAAGAATAAACAGAGAGTGAGAAAAAAAAGAAAAGGGGAAAGAAAGAACAGAGATAGAAAGAAAGATGGGAAAGAAAGAACAGAGAGAGAAATAAGGAAAGAAAGAACATAGAGAGAAAGAAAGAGGGGAAAGAAAGAAAGATGGGACAGAAAGAACAGAGAGAGAAAGAAAGAACAGAGAGAGAAAGAAAGAGGGGAAAGAAAGAACAGAGAGAGAAAGAAAGATGGGAAAGAAAGAAAAGAGAGAGAAAGAAAGATACAGAGAGAAAGAAAGAGGGGACAGAAACAAAAGAACAGAGAGAGTTAAAAAAGAGGGTAAAGAAAGAAGAGAGAGTGAAAGAAAGAGGGGAAAGAAAGAAAGAACAGAGATAGAGAGAAAGAAAGAAAGAAGAGCGGAGAGAAAGAAAGAAAGAAAGAAAGAAGGGGGAAAGAAAGAACAGAGAGAGAAAGAAAGAACAGAGAGAAAAGAAAGAGGCTAAAGAAAGAACAGAGAGAAAAGGAAGAATAGAGAGAGAGAAAGAAAGAACAGAGAGAGAAAGAAAGAAAGATTAGAGAGAGAAAGAAGAAAAAAGAGAAAGAAAGAACAGAGCGAAAGAAAGAAAGAAAGAGGAGAAAGAAAGAAAGAGAAGAGAAAGAAAGAGAGAGAGAAAGAAAGAAGAGCGAGAGAAAGAAAGAAAGAAAGAGGGGAAAGAAAGAACAGAGAGAGAAAGAAAGAACAGAGAGAAAGAAAGAGGCTAAAGAAAGAACAGAGAGAAAAAGGAAGAATAGAGAGAGAGAAAGAAAGAACAGAGAGAGAAAGAAAGAAAGATTAGAGAGAGAAAGAATGGAAAAAAGAGAAAGAAAGAACAGAGCGAAAGAAAGAAAGAAAGAAAAAGAGGAGAAAGAAAGAACAGAGAGAGAGAAAGAAAGAAAACAGAGAGAAAGAAAGATTGGACAGAAAAAAAGAACAGAGAGAGAGAGAAAAAAAAGAAGAGGGAAAGAAAGAACAGAGAGGGAGAGAGAAAAAAAAGATGGGAAAGAAAAAAAGGGAAGGAAAGAGCACAGAGAGAGAAAGAAAGAAAGATCAGAGAGAAAAAGGAAGAGCAGAGAGAAAGAAAGAACAGAGAGAGACAGAAAGAACAGAGAGAAAGAAATAAAGGGGGGAAAGAAAGAGAGAGAGAGAAAGAAAAAGAATAGATAGAGAAAGAAGGAAAGAAAGAACAGAGAGAGAGAAAGAAAGATGGGAAAGAAAGAAAGAAAGAAAGAGGGGAAAAAAAAAGAACAGAGAGAGAATTAGAGAAAGAACAGAGAGAGAAAGAAAGAACAGAGAGAGAAAGAAAGAACAGAGAGATGGAAAGAAAGAACAGAAATAAAGAAAGAAACAGAACAGAGAGAGAAAGAAAAAGAACAGAGAGAGAGAGAGAAAGAACAGAGAGATATAAAGAAAGAGGGAAAAGAAAGAATAGAGAGAAAGAAAAAGGATTAGAGAGAGAAAGAAAGAACAGAGAGAGAGAAAGAAAGAACAGAGAGAGAGAAAGAAACAGAGAGAGAAAGATTCTATAAAGATACTATAGCAGCCCGGCTCCCGTTGTAGTGCCCACCTGAGCCTCCTGGTGCAGGACATATCATGATCTGCTCACATGGCCGACATCCCCGAGTCCAAGGCGATCCCGCTGTCCGCGCTGTCGGAGGAGGACACGGTCATGGATCGGAAGCATTCCCTGAAGTGCTTCCATGGTTCAGTCACAATCTCCTCCCGAAATTACCTCATTTCTGGTCAGCTTCTAGCATGTCACTTCCGATGGAAAGTCACGTGCGAATTTTAAAGTGCTCCTCGGGGCTCCGCCGTGTACTCCTGTGTCCACGGGAAAAGTAAGCTTCCGACCGGGGCAGTGGGGCAGACTCTCTCTCAAAATCGGGACTGTCCCGCTGGATCTGGGATGGTTGGGAGGTATGAATGCTCCCCACCATACACCTTGTACATGCACGACTCTGCAGACCTCATACACACACGGTTCTGCTTTGTATGCCTCGTACACACACGCTTCTGCTCCGTACACCTCGCGCACACACGGATCCACTCAGTACACACACGGCTTCACTCCGTAAACCTTGCACACATGCGGTTCCGCTCTGTACACCTTGCACACACACGGCTCCACTCAGTACACACATGGCTCCACTCCGTAAACCTCGTACACACGCAGTCATGCTCTGTACACCTTGTACACTCATTGCTCCACTCCGTAAAGCTTGTACATATGCGGCTTTGCACCATACACCTCGTACACATGCGGTTCCGCTCCATACACCTCGTACACACGCAGCTCCGCTCCATACACTTGCTGCTCCACTCTGTAAACCCCGTACACACACGGCTCTGCTCCGCTCCGTACACACATGGCTCAAGCACGGAGCCCTGTGTGTATGAAGTGTACAGAGCTGAGCGGCTCAGCTCCGTACACTTTATACACACAGGGCTCTGTTTTGTATGCCCTGTACACACACAGCACTGCTACATCCACCTCGTACACACACGGCTCCGCTCCGTACACCTCGTATACACAGGGATCCGCTCCGTACATCTCGTACACACACGGCTCTGCTCCGTACACCTCGTACACACATGGCTACGCTCCGCACACCTCGTACACACATGGCCCTGCTACATCCACACTGTTCCATGTGACACCTAACTCCTCCCCTACTGTGACCTCATCACAGGTCCTGTGCCGCACAGAAGAGGACAGCCTAGCAACGTTATTGCTGGCTGTGAGAAGCTGAAGTGGAGAGCTGGAAGGGCGAGGATGGGGTGCATGGGGGGCGTGGTGGCTTCTCTCACTGTGGGAAACATAGAGTCCTGCTCGGGACAGCGGGTGGGAGGGTCAGAATTGGGACTGTCCCGCTCAATCCGGGACGGTTGGGAGGTATGATCAAGACTCCTAGCCAGTATAACACTGATGTCCAGCAATGACTGGGAGGCAAGTGCAGGGTAATAAAGGGTGATACAATCACCTGACCAACGACAAGCCCAGCACCAGGGGAAAACAGACCAGTAGCTAGAAACTACAACAAGATGGCAGATGGTCAAACTGAATGGAAACTAACAATCATCACATACCATCTCACCAGCACAACATGAAGTTTTGAGTTTAGGCCTCTCTTTTTCACCTACTAACAATTTCGATTATTTTGCATCCTTAATGTTGTGAATGAGCAGAGGCTCCCTCTGGTGGTTACAGACAGTACTAAACCTTCCAGAGAGGAATTGCAATCTGGGATCACGGACTGGACTGATATAAGGGAGGTTCCCTCCCATGATGGTCGCCGGTGATCAATTGTTCTGGTCTCTATTGTGGTTCCTGGTTCATTTGGAAGTTTGCTGGTGTCTTGCCTGCATCTGCTGCTTTCAGATAAGATATTTTCTGCTTTTCTTTTTGTGCTTCCTGTTTGCATTGTTTTCTGCACATTTGTGGAGGACAGCCAGGTCCCCTCCTGGGGCCTGAGCTCCTCACAGTTTGTCTGTAGCCACTGTTGTTTTTTCATTTGCTTTTTCCTGCTTTTTCAGTGGCTGCAGCTTGGTTTTGTTCACACTGAGATCTGATTTAGTGGGTGGCGAGATCGTGTGATCTCAGTGTTTTTGTAATCAGAATTGTTGGATTTTTGTAGGGTTTTCTGGGTTGCAGAAAGTAATCTCTCCTGTTCTTTCCTATTTAGTCAGCTTGTGGCCCCAGCGTTTGCTCAATCTGTTTTCTGCCTGCGTTTGTGTTTTCATCTTGTCTAACCGCCATTATTTGTTTGGGGGCTGCCTATTCCTTTGGGGCTCTACTCCGGGGCAGTTAGCTTTCCTGTTTCTATCTTTAGGTATAGCTAGCTCTCAGGCTGTGACAAGGCATCTAGGATCAACGTAGGAATGCTCCACGGCTACCTCTAGTTGTGTGGTTAGTTCAGGCTTCTGCAACCCATTAGTGACCAACATCTCAGGTGTTCGGCTGCCCTGCTGTTGTTCCTGTCCTCCTCAGCTACCGCATATAACACTTAAAGGATCTCCATTTGCTTTCCCGCAAGTTTGTCTTAAAAAAAACTTCACTGGAAGTCCACTATGGATGTCCATTCATTGAGTGTGGCTAAGCAAGAGGCCCTTTGTATTCTTGAGGAACTGCCCAACTACTCAAACACAGCTCCTACAGGTACTTCTCCCCTTTCTATCTCTGCCCACTTGACCACCTCCCCCCTTGTCTTTATGCCCTCAAGTAGAACTATAGAACTATTGTTATGATTTGGTAGCCGAGGAGGACAGGAGCAAAAAACAGCAAAGGCAGCCAAACACCCCGACAGGTTGGGAACTAATGAGTTGCAGATCCCTAAACTAACCGCACAACTAGAAGCAGCCATGGGACGTACCTACGGTGACCTAGACGCCTCGGCACAGCCGAGAGCTAGCTACACCTAACGATAGAAACAGGAAAGCTAACTGCCCCGGAGTAGAGCCCTCAAAGGAAAAGGTAGTCCCCACACATATAATGGCGGTTAGACAAGGCGAAATACAAACGCAGGCAGAAAATAGAGTAAGCAAACGCTGGGGCCAAACACTGCCTAGATAGGACAGGACAGAATACTATCTGCAAACCAGCAAAACCCTAGAAAAACTTCCAACACTTCTGATTTAAAAAATGCTGAGATCACATGATCTCGCCACCAGCTAAATCAGATCTCTGGTATGAACAAGCGGCTAACCCGCAGCCACTCAAATAGCAGGGACATAGCAATGGAACAAAATAACAGTGGCTACTGAAAAACAAAGAGTAAGTAGCACAGGCCCCTGGAGGGAACCCGGCTAACCTCCCACAAAAGTGCAGACAAAAAATGGAAATAGCAAACACGATAGAAACAAGCAGCAAATAACTTATCTGAAAGTAGCAGACGAAGGCAAGACACCAGCTGACTTCCAAATGAACCAGAAAACAACAATTGATCACCGGCAAGGATCATGGGAAGGCCACTCACATATCAGCCCAGTCCGTCTCTCCTGATTGCCAGTCCTCGCTTTCAGGTGCGGAAGCCTTGTGATTCAATACAGCTTCAATACTGTCAGCAACTACTAGAGGGAGCCTCCGCTCAGAAGTCGTCTCCAGAACGTTCACAACAACTAAATTAGTTTCGGAAGATTTCCGATCTATGAGTAATAAAAGAAAAAAGGTGAACTTAACATACCATCAGAGGAAAGCATTAGATGAACTTAGATCTCTTGTAGTGATGAGTGAGTATACTCGTTGCTCGAGTTTTCCTGAGCATGCTCTGGTGTCCTCCGAGTATTTTGGCGCGCTCAGAGATTTAGTTTCTGTCGACGCAGCTGCATGATTTGTGGCTGCTGGACAGCCTGAACACTTATGACGAATGCCTGTTTGTTAGGGAATTACCACATGTATTCAGGCTATCAATCAGTCGCAAATCATGCAGCTGCATCGACAGAAACTAAATCTCCAAGCACGCCAAAATACTCGGAGGACACCCGAGCATGCCTTTGAAAACCCGAGCAACGAGTGTACTCGCTCATCACTAATCCTTTGGGGATATAGTGATCAAACCGGTGGACAAGGGAAGGAATTTGGTCATCTGGCCGGTGGAGAACTACAAGAAAGAGGCCTTTAGGCAGCTGCGGAATAGGGATACATATACACCATTATCTCAAAGTCCTTTGGCTGTTTTTTGTGAAGATCTCACATCTATTTTGGAGAGGAATTTAAACAATGGGGTTATTAGCAAGAAAATATTTGATAAACTCCTTGTTAAATTCCTTGTTGTTCCCACTTTTTATCTTCTCCCCAAGGTCCACAAGGACGCTATCAATCTCCCAGGGCATCCAATTGTTTCTGGCATGGGAGGGCTTTGTGATCCTATTTGTAAATACATTGAACACTATTTAAAACCACAGGTGGAGACCTTGCCCTCTTATGTTAGGGACAATAAGGACGTCTTGGGGCGCCTAGATGGCCTGCACCTCGAACAGGATATGTATCTGGTTACTGCAGATGTAGAATCATTGTATACATCTATCCAGCATGAGGACGGCCTTGAAGCCACTAAATTTAACCTCCAGTCAAGTAACATTCAAACTGACGTCTGTGACCTGATGTTGGACCTGGTGTGGTTTGTGTTGACTCACAATTCATTTACGCTTAAGGACTGTTTTTTCCTACAGCGTCGAGGTACCGCCACGGGAGCAGCATGTGCACCCTTGTATGTAACCTCTTCATGGGATTTTTGGAGAGGGGCATTCTTCAGGGGGACGCACATTCCCCTCCCCAAATTATTGGATGGTATCGGTACATCGACCATGTCCTTTTTATCTGCAGGGTTCTATACAAGATTTACATTGTTTTATGTCCTCCCTAGTGTTGAGCGATACTTTCCGATATCTATAATATAACGCTAGGAGCGTCACTCTGTCTGAAGCCTTTATAGACTGCGCAAGCGCGACACGCCTGCGCAGTCTGGCTCCAGACAGAGTGAGGCATCCAGAGCGGTGAGTACTCTGTATGGCGCCGGAGATCGCAGTATGCGTACTGGATGCATACCGCGTTCTCCGGCGCCATACTCACATGCTTACTTGACCGGGAGGAGCGTTGCCGCGGCGCTTCTCTTCTCCCGAGGCAGGAGACCAGGAGTGCGCGTCGGATCGCGCATGCACAATAGCGCTATCCGGCGCCATTTTGCTGAAGACACATTTAGTGTGTCTTCAGCAATATGGTGCCGGACCGCGCGGTATGAGCATGCGCGTACTCTGGCGCCGCTCTCCTCCCTCGGCGTCCAGCAGAACGGAACAGCGCTGGAGCACAGGGATGAAAGGTGAGTGTTGTGAATGGGTTTGAGATGAGTTCTGAGCAGAGGTTCCCTCTGGTGGTTACAAGCGGTACTAGTGAGGATTGGGAATCAGGTGTTACTGATTGGTCTTATTTAAGGGAATCATTTTCCCATCAGGGTTGCCGGTGATCAATTGTTCTGGTCTGAATCCTTCTTTCCAGTTTCCCTTGTAGCCTGCTGTGTCGTGTCTGCATCTCCTGCTGTCAGATAAGACAATTTCTTATTTTGTGTTTTTGCTATATTTTTGCATTTTGTCCTGCACTTCTGTGGGGGCCTTCTGGGTCCCCTCCGGGGCTTTTGCCCTCTCAGTTTAGTCCAGCCACTGTGTTTTGTACTTTTGCTTTTTGCAGTTTTTTCAGTGGCTGCTGTTTTTGTTACACCAGAGAACTAATTTAGGTGGTAGAGGTCGTGTGATCTCAGGTGATTTTGAAATTAGTATGTTGGTGTTTTTCAGGGTTTTCTGGGATTGCAGTAAGTACCCTTCCTGTCCTTTTCTATTTAGATAGTTTGGGCCCCAGCGTTTGCTCATACTATTTTCTTTCTGTGTCAGTATTTCCTCTTGTCTAACCGCCATTACATGTTTGGGGGCTTTCTATTATCTTTGGGGTTCTGCTCCGGGGCAGATAGCTTTCCTATTTCTATCTTTAGGTGTAGTTAGTTTCTCAGGCTGTGACGAGGCGTCTAGGACCATCGTAGGAACGCTCCACGGCTGCCTCTAGTTGTGGTGGTTAGTCAGGGTACTGCAATCTCATAGATTCCAACTGCTCTGGTGTATTTCCTTTTTTACCTGCACTCCTCAGCTACCGTAACATAACAGTATCACCGGCCATAAAAATTGTATGGTACTCACAGAAGGAAAAAAAAAAAAAAAAAAATATTTTGAAGGAAGAAAAGTTGTCAGAGATATTTTTCTGTTTGTTGCATTTTTTTTTTTTTTTCCTCTGTATCTCTGGGTGCTGGGGAGGATCTTTTCTCCCAATGGAGTTTGCACAGTTGTCTGGCCGTGTGGATCAGCTTGCCACTGAGGTTCAGAGTATTGCTGCATATCTTGCTAGGTTGCCTGTTGTGGAACCTAGGATCCCCATGCCAGATTTGTTTTCAGGGGATCGAGCTAAGTTTCAGAATTTCAAAAATAATTGTAAATTGTTTCTTGCCTTAAAATCTAAGTCCTCAGGAAACGCAGCGCAGCAGGTTCAAATTGTCATCTCTCTCCTGCGCGGCGATCCTCAGGATTGGGCTTTTTCCCTGACACCTGGGGATCCTGTTTTGAGTGATGTTGATGTATTTTTTCAGGCTTTGGGTTATTGTACGATGAGCCTAATATCACTGATCAAGCTGAAAAAGCCTTGTTGGCATTAAATCAGGGGCTTGATGACGCTGAGTTATACTGTCAGAGATTCCGTAGGTGGGCAGTCCTGACCAAATGGAATGACGACGCTTTGGCGGCCCTTTTCCGGAAGGGTCTGTCGGATAATGTAAAGGATGTTATGGTGGGATTCCCTGTCCCCTCTGGTCTCAATGATTCTATGTCATTAGCGATTCAAATTGACAGACGTTTGCGTGAGCGGAGAAGTATGCGTGGAGTGGTGTTGCCTTGTGAGCCAGCTGCTGAGCCCATGCAGTGTGATGGAGTGGTGTCTGGGGCACAGCGTCATGAGTTTCGAAGGCGCAATGGGTTATGTTTCTACTGTGGTGATGCCTCTCATGCTATTTCAGTCTGCCCTAAGCGGGGAAGACGTTTTGCACGCTCAGTTGTCTTGGGTAGTGTTCAGACTAAGTTTTTATTAACTGTCACTCTGATATGCTCTCTGTCCTCATTTTCTGCTCAGGCTTTCGTTGATTCTGGAGCAGCTATTAACCTGATGGATTATGATTTTGCTAAACGTTGTGGATTTCCCTTGATACCCCTACAGAAGTCTATTCCCCTACTGGGGATCGATTCTACCCCTTTGGCTGAGAATAAACCCCAGTTTTCTACTCAGGTGATAATGAGGGTTGAACCTGATCACCAGGAGTGCTGCAAATTTTTGGTTCTATATAATCTGCATGACATTATCGTGCTGGGTTTCCCTTGGTTACAGTCTCATAATCCTGTTTTGGATTGGAAATCTGTGTCTGTAACCAGTTGGGGCTGCCAATGTGTTAATACCAACACTCCTGTTTTTTCTGCCTCCCCCCAGGCTGAGGATGTTCCTGACTTTTTGTTTGATTTTTCTGATGTGTTTAGCGAAAGTAAATCTGCATCCTTACCTCCCCATAGGAGCTATGACTGCGCTATTGAATTAGTGCCAGGTAGTAAATTCCCTAAGGGTCGCCTCTTTAACTTGTCTGTACCTGAACATGACGCTATGCGGTCTTATATCAAGGAATCATTGGAGAAGGGTCATATCAGACCATCCTCTTCACCCTTAGGTGCCGGTTTTTTCTTTGTGGCCAAAAAAGATGGTTCATTAAGGCCGTGTATTGATTATCGTCTCTTGAACAATATTACTGTGAAATATCAATACCCGTTACCCTTGATTTCTGACCTGTTTTCCAGGGTGAAAAACGCTACTTGGTTTACCAAGCTTGACCTCAGGGGGGCGTATAACCTTATTCGCATTAAGCACGGGGATGAATGGAAGACGGCATTTAACACCCCTGAAGGGCATTTTGAGTACCTTGTGATGCCCTTTGGGCTCACTAATGCTCCTTCCGTCTTCCAGTCCTTCATGAATGACATTTTCAGGGATTTTGTGGACAAGTTTCTGATTGTTTATTTGGATGATATCTTGATTTTTTCTAATGACTGGGACTCTCATGTGAAACATGTTCGAACTGTATTCCAGATTTTGAGAGAGAATGCTCTGTATGTGAAGGGATCAAAGTGTCTTTTTGGCGTACAGAAGATCTAATTTCTGGGATTCATTTTGTCCCCATCTGTTATTGAAATGGACCCGGTCAAGGTTCAGGCCATCTGTGATTGGGTCCAACCTACTTCATTAAAGGCTCTTCAGAGATTTTTGGGTTTTGCCAATTTTTATCGTAAATTTATTGGTAATTTCTCTGTTATTGTTAAACCATTAACTGATTTGACCAGAAAGGGTTCTGATGTGGTGAATTGGCCTCCTGAGGCAGTCTCTGCGTTTCAGGAACTTAAGCAGAGATTCACTTCTGCTCCTGTTCTACGGCAGCCTGATGTTTCTCTGCCATTTCAGGTGGAGGTTGATGCCTCTGAAATTGGGGCAGGTGCCGTTTTGTCCCAAAAAGATCCAGAGACCTCTAAAAGTAACCCTTGTGCCTTTTTCTCTCGAAAATTTTCTCCTACTGAACGTAATTATGACGTGGGTAATCGGGAGTTATTGGCCATGAAGTGGGCTTTTGAAGAGTGGAGACATTGGCTGGAGGGAGCCAAACATCAGGTGGTGGTCCTTACGGACCATAAGAATCTGGTCTATCTGGAATCTGCCAAGCGACTCAATCCTAGACAGGCCAGGTGGGCCTTGTTTTTCACACGTTTTAATTTTGTGGTTTCCTTTCTTCCTGGCACTAAGAATGTTAAGGCGGATGCCCTCTCGAGGAGTTTCCTTGCGGACTCTCCTGAGCTATCTGATCCCTCTGTTATTTTGAAGGAGGGTGTAGTTCTTTCCGCCATCTCGCCTAATTTGAGACTTGCTCTGGAGGGGTGTCAGGAGGATAGGCCCGAGCGCTGCCCTGTTGGAAAATTGTTTGTCCCGGACCAATGGAAAAAGAGTGTGATGTCTGAGATTCATTGTTCCGCATTGGCTGGGCATCCCGGAATTTTTGGTACCAGAGACTTGGTTAGTCGGTCCTTTTGGTGGCCTACCTTGTCTCGCGATGTCAGGGAATTTGTGCAGTCCTGCGGGACTTGCTCTCGCTCCAAGCCTTGCTCTCGCTCTAGTGGTTTGTTGATGCCATTGCCTGTGCCCAAGAGACCATGGACCCATATCTCTATGGATTTCATTTCCGATCTTCCTGTTTCTCAGAGAATGACCACCATCTGGGTAATTTGTGATAGGTTTTCCAAAATGATACATCTTGTGCCATTACCTAAGTTGCCTTCCTCCTCTGAATTGGTGCCGTTGTTCCTTCAGCACGTGGTTCGTTTACACGGCATTCCTGAGAACATTGTGTCTGACAGAGGAGTCCAGTTTGTTTCCAGATTTTGGAGGACTTTTTGTTCTAAACTGGGTGTTCAATTGTCTTTCTCCTCGGCATTTCATCCTCAGACCAATGGTCAAACTGAGAGAACAAACCAGACATTGGAGACTTATCTAAGATGCTTTGTGTCTGCTGATCAGGATGACTGGGTCTCTTTTTTGCCTTTGGCTGAGTTTGCTCTTAATAATAGGGCTAGCTCTGCCACTTTGATGTCTCCGTTTTTCTGTAATTCTGGGTTTCACCCTCGATTTTCTTCAGGACAGACGGAGGCTTCTGTCTGTCCAGGTGTTGACTCTGTTGTTGAGCGTATGCAGCAGATTTGGGACCAGGTAGTGGAGAGGTTGTCCCTCTCTCAGGAGAAGGCCCAGCGGTTTGCTAACCGGCATAGGACTGATGGTCCTCGGTTTAAAGTGGGGGACTTGGTCTGGTTGTCCTCAAAGAATATTCCTATGAGAGTAGCATCTCCTAAATTTAAGCCTAGGTTCATTGGACCTTATAAGATCATGGAGATTATTAATCCTGTTTCTTTTCGTTTGCTTCTTCCAGGGACATTTAAGATCCATAACGTGTTCCACAAGTCCTTGTTGAAGAGGTTTGTTGAGCCAGTGGTTCCTGCTGCTGTGCCTCCTGACCCTGTTTTGGTTGAGGGCAATCTGGAGTATGTGGTTGAGAAAATATTGGATTCTCGTTTTTCTAGACGAAGACTCCAGTATTTGGTTAAATGGAGAGGTTATGGTCAGGAAGATAATTCTTGGGTGTTTGCTTCGGACATCCATGCTAGGAGACTTATCCGTGCGTATCATAGAACTCATCCTGACCGACCTGGTTGCTCAAATGAGGGTTCGGTGACCCCTCCTCAAGGGGGGGGTACTGTTGTGAATGGGTTTGAGATGAGTTCTGAGCAGAGGTTCCCTCTGGTGGTTACAAGCGGTACTAGTGAGGATTGGGAATCAGGTGTTACTGATTGGTCTTATTTAAGGGAATCATTTTCCCATCAGGGTTGCCGGTGATCAATTGTTCTGGTCTGAATCCTTCTTTCCAGTTTCCCTTGTAGCCTGCTGTGTCGTGTCTGCATCTCCTGCTGTCAGATAAGACAATTTCTTATTTGTGTTTTTGCTATATTTTTGCATTTTGTCCTGCACTTCTGTGGGGGCCTTCTGGGTCCCCTCCGGGGGCTTTTGCCCTCTCAGTTTAGTCCAGCCACTGTGTTTTGTACTTTTGCTTTTTGCAGTTTTTTCAGTGGCTGCTGTTTTTGTTACACCAGAGAACTAATTTAGGTGGTAGAGGTCGTGTGATCTCAGGTGATTTTGAAATTAGTATGTTGGTGTTTTTCAGGGTTTTCTGGGATTGCAGTAAGTACCCTTCCTGTCCTTTTCTATTTAGATAGTTTGGGCCCCAGCGTTTGCTCATACTATTTTCTTTCTGTGTCAGTATTTCCTCTTGTCTAACCGCCATTACATGTTTGGGGGCTTTCTATTATCTTTGGGGTTCTGCTCCGGGGCAGATAGCTTTCCTATTTCTATCTTTAGGTGTAGTTAGTTTCTCAGGCTGTGACGAGGCGTCTAGGACCATCGTAGGAACGCTCCACGGCTGCCTCTAGTTGTGGTGGTTAGTCAGGGTACTGCAATCTCATAGATTCCAACTGCTCTGGTGTATTTCCTTTTTTACCTGCACTCCTCAGCTACCGTAACATAACAGGTGAGTATAAATGTTTGTTTTTTGGGGGGTATCTGTGCAGTTTAATAGCGGTGAGGGGGCCATGCATATCAGGATGGGGGGGTGAGGGGACCATGCACATCAGGATTGGGGGGTGAGCGGACCATGCACATCAGGGTTGGGGGGTGAGAGGACCATGCAAATCAGGATTGGGGGGTGAGTGGACCATGCACATCAGGATTGGGGGGTGAGCGAACCATGCACATCAGGATTGGGGGGTGAGGGGACCATGCACATCAGGGTTGGGGGAAGAGGGGGCCATGCACATCAGGATTGGAGGTGAGGGGACCATGCACATCAGGATTGGGGGGTGAGCGGACCATGCACATCAGGGTTGGGGGGTGAGGGGACCATGCACATCAGGGTTGGGGGGTGAGGGGACCATGCACATCAGGATAGAGTGGTGAGGGGACCATGCACATCAGGATTGGGGGTGAGGGGACCATGCACATCAGGATAGAGTGGTGAGGGACCATGCACATCAGGGTTGGGGGGGTGAGGGGACCATGCACATCAGGATAGAGTGGTGAGGGGACCATGCACATCAGGATTGGGGGTGAGGGGACCATGCACATCAGGATAGAGTGGTGAGGGGACCATGCACATCAGGATTGGGGGTGAGGGGACCATGCACATCAGGATAGAGTGGTGAGGGACCATGCACATCAGGGTTGGGGGGGTGAGGGGACCATGCACATCAGGATAGAGTGGTGAGGGGACCATGCACATCAGGATTGGGGGTGAGGGGACCATGCACATCAGGATAGAGTGGTAAGGGGACCATGCACATCAGGGTTGGGGGGTGAGGGGACCATGCACATCAGGGTTGCGGGGGTGAGGGGACCATGCACATCAGGATAGAGTGGTGAGGGGACCATGCACATCAGGATTGGGGGTGAGGGGACCATGCACATCAGGGTTGGGGGGTGAGAGGACCATGCACATCAGGATTGGGGAGGTGAGGGGACCATGCACATCAGGATTGGGGGGTGAGGGGACCATGCACATCAGGATTGGGGGGTGAGGGGACCATGCACATCAGGTTGGGGGGTGAGGGGACCATGCACATCAGGATTGGGGGGTGAGGGGACCATGCACATCAGGGTTGGGGGGTAGAGGACCATGCACATCAGGATTGGAGGTTGAGAGGACCATGCACATCAGGATTGGGGGGTGAGGGGACCATGCACATCAGGATTGGGGGTGAGGGGACCATGCACATCAGGATTGGGGGGTGAGCGGACCATGCACATCAGGATTGGGGGGTGAGCGGACCATGCACATCAGGATTGTGGGGTGAGCGGACCATGCACATCAGGATTGGGGGTGAGCGGACCATGCACATCAGGATTGGGCGGTGAGGGGACCATTCATACCAGGATTGGGGGGTGAGGGGACCGTGCATACCGGGATTGGGGAGGTGAGGGGACCATGCATACTGGGATTGGGGGTGAGGGAACCATGAATACCAGGATATGGATGAGCAGGTACCATGCATACCAGGATAGGGATGAGGGGGTACCATGCATACCAGGATTGGGTGGTGAGGGGTCCATGCATACCAGGATGAGGAATGGGGTGCCATGCATACCAGATTTGGGTGGGGTGAGGGGACCATACATACCAGCATAGGGATGAGGGGTACCATGCATACCAGGATAGGGATGAGGGGTGCCATGCATACCAGGATAGGAGGGGGGCAGCACATACCAGCATGTGAGACCATATACCTTTAAAAATGCTTGCCAGGGGACCATGCACATCAGGATTGGGGGGTGAGGGGACCATGCACACCAGGATGGGGGTGAGAGGACCATGCATACCAGGATAGGGGGTGAGGGGATCATGCACATCAGGATTGGGGGGTGAGCGGACCATGCACATCAGGGTTGGGGGGGTGAGGGGACCATGCACATCAGGATAGAGTGGTGAAGGGACCATGCATATCAGGATTGGGGGGTGAGGGGACCTTGCATATCAGGATTGGGGGGGTGAGGGGGCCATGGACATCAGGATTGGGGATGAGGGGACCATGCACATCAGGATTGGGGGTGAGTGGACCATGCACATTAGGGTTGGGGGGTGAGAGGACCATGCACATCAGGGTTAGGGGTGAGGGGACCATGCACATCAGGATTGGGGGGGGTGAGGGGACCATGTACATCAGGATTGGGGAGTGAGCGGACCATGCACATCAGGATTGGGGGGTGAGCGGACCATGTACATCAGGATTGGGTGATGAGGGGACCATTCATACCAGGATTGGGGGTGAGGGGACCATTCATACCAGAATTGGGGGTGAGGGGACCATTCATACCAGAATTGGGGGGTGAGGGGACCATGCATTCCAGGACGGGGGTGAGGGAACCATGAATACCAGGATATGGATGAGCAGGTACCATGCATACCAGGATAGGGATGAGGGGGTACCATGCATACCAGGATTGGGGAGTGAGGGGACCATGTATATCAGGATTGGGGGGTGAGGGGACCATGCATACCAGGATTGGGGGTGAGGGGACCATGCATATCAGGATTAGGGGGTGAGGGGACCATGCATATCAGGATTGGGGGTGAGGGTACCATGCATATAAGGATTGGGGGTGAGGGGATCATGCACATCAGGATTGAGGGGTGAGACCATGCACATCAGGATTGGGGGGTGAGGGGAACATGCTCAACAGGACGGGGTGACGGGACCATGCACATCAGGATTGGGGGGTGAGGGGGCCATGCACATCAGGATTGGGGGGTGAGGGGACCATGCACATCAGGATAGGGGGGTGAGGGGACCATGCACATCAGGGTTGGGGGGTGAAAGGACCATGCACATCAGGGTTGGGGGGTGAGGGGACCATGCACATCAGGATTGGGGGGTGAGCGGACCATGCACATCAGGATTGGGGGGTGAGCGGACCATGCACATCAGGATTGGGCGATGAGGGGACCATTCATACCAGGATTGGGGGTGAGGGGACCATTCATACCAGAATTGGGGATGAGGGGACCATTCATACCAGAATTGGGGGGTGAGGGGACCATGCATTCCAGGATTGGGCAGGAGGTGACCATGCATACCAGGATTGTTGGGTGAGGGGACCGTGCATACCAGGATTGGGGAGGTGAGGGGACCATGCATACCGGGATTGGGGGGTGAGGGAACCATGAATACCAGGATATGGATGAGCAGGTACCATGCATAACAGGATAGGGATGAGGGGGTACCATGCATACCAGGATTGGGGGGTGAGGGGACCATGCATATCAGGATTGGGTTGTGAGGAGACCATGCATATTAGGATTGGGGGGTGAGGGTACCATGCATATCAGGATTGGGGGTGAGGGGATCATGCACATCAGGATTGGGGGGTGAGACCATGCACATCAGGATTGGGGGGTGAGGGGACCATGCTCAACAGGACGGGGTGACGGGACCATGCACATCAGGATTGGGGGGTGTGAGGGGCCATGCACATCAGGATTGGGGGGTGAGCGGACCATGCACATCAGGATAGGGGGGTGAGGGGACCATGCACATCAGGATTGGGGGGTGAGGGGACCATGCATATCAGGATTGGGCAGGAGGGAACCATGCATACCAGGATTGGGGGGTGAGGGGACCATGCATACCAGGATTGGGGGGTGAGGGGTGAGGGAACCATGAATACCAGGATATGGATGAGCAGGTAACATGCATACCAGGATAGGGATGAGGGGGTACCATGCATACCAGGATTGGTGGATGAGGGGACCATGCATACCAGGATGAGGAATGGGGTGCCATGCATAGTAGATTTGGGTGGGGGTGAGGGTACCATACATACCAGGATAGGGATGAGGGGTGACATGCATACCAGGATAGGAGGGGGGCAGCAGATACCAGAATGGGAGACCATGTACCTATAAAAATGCTTGCCACCCGGGCATAGAACGGGTTCATCACTAGTCAATTATAATTATAGATTTGCCTTTTCTGGGGTAGCTGGGGGCAGAAGTTAGTAGCCAGGGGGCACTAAATAAATGCACCCTCCCTAGGCTAATATTATCTTCGCCCACTCTCTGGCTTTCCCTGTCTGGTGTAGAAAATGCCGCCGGAGCCCACGCATTTTTTTTCCAATGAATTTACACCTTTAATTAACCCTTACATGTATGAAATTTTGCACACATACACTCATGTAGTTGTTAGTGAAAACCATATATCAAACTACATGAAATGACATGGTTAACTGTATGTAAACCATGTGTCATTTCATGTTGGGTGGTTCTGTAATTTCACAAAAGCCGGCAATTGAATTAGCGGCTATTATACTATGTAGAAGTGTATGAACTATAAATATATATATGTCACAAATTACATGTATATATATATATATATATATATATGTATTCTATGTGTATATATCTAGTGTTATGTGAGCTGTCAGTGTGATTTTACAGTATTGATTATGTATGGGAACTTCCGATTCCGGTATTCGATATGCAAAAAGTATCGGAACTCCGTATCGGAATTCCGATACGCGAATATCGGCCGATACACGATATTTGCAGTATCGGAATGCTCAACACTAGTCCTCACTGAACCGCAATGAGTCCAACATCAGGTTCACATGCACGTACCATCAAAGAGATCACATTCCTGGACATTAATCTTAAGGTCCAGGATGATGGATACGTGCATATGGATCTTTTCCGGAAGGAGACGTCCGTTAATGCCCTATTGCCTTTTCAGCGCATTCTGCGTCCATCATTTGGGCAATACCGTTAGGGCAATTTTTCCAGGCCAGGAGGATTTGTTCTTCAGACCAGATGTTCAAGGTGCAGGTAAGGGACCTTGGGGAGAGATTTTTGTATAGAGTGTATAGCATGAGGTCCATAAAAAGAGGATACCAACGGGCCAAGAACAGTAGGTGTATTGATATGCTTATTAGCCCTAAGACCTTAAAAAAGAGGATTCAGCCAGGTGTTTCATATCTACTAATAACCATCAATGTAAGACGATGTGTAGAATCCTTTCTAGGCATTGGCCGATACTGATGACCCAACCATGATATTCTCGTTCGGAGTCAGTACGTTAGCAAACCCAAGGATTTATTTTGGTGCAGGCAACAAAAATGGGGGTTTTACTCTTGTGGTGATTGCCTTGCATGCAAAAATATGATATGGTCTACAAACTTTTTTTTCATCTGACCGGAGGAGGGAATACAGGATCACGCACTACATCTTTTGTAGTACTGACTATGTCGTGTACTATGCGACGTGTACGTGTGATCTTGTATATATTGGCCTTCCATACGTATCCCTGTACACGTTATAGACATCATAACAGCACGGGATGCCGTTGATGTCACAGCGCTCAAGACTATCCCACATCATTTTAGGCTATTTCATCATTGTAACCCACAGATCTGAAGGTTAGGGGGTTAGTTGATAGAAAAAGTGGGGGATCCGTGGGGGAGATATGAAATGGAAATGAGCTCAGCTTGAGTGTCGTTGGATTACCACTCTCGGCACTATGACACCTGCAGGATTAAACAAACAGATTAGCTTTGCCCCATTCCTATAAACAGATCCTTTGTTCGAGGCCATTGTGATTTTTTTCGTGAGCTCCGTATTCCCTAGATCTTTTATTTTATTCTGTATGTTTGTGTTTTCTCTTTTATTGTTTTATTTTTTGTTTGTCTTAGTACCTTTAAATATTTTCAACTGACTTCTTCTGGGCACTTTTCAAAAGTCTCATTATTTGAGCAAATTGGGAAGCTATATTATATGGAGATCGTCTTCTGTCAAGTACCCGTTTAATGGATGTTACAACATATGGATGATTCTCTATGTTTTACAATGATTTTTTAAGTTTGTACTATTTTTCATACCCTATAGGGGCATGAGATATTAGCTTTGTGATGTATAGTTTTTTGATACCAAGTATTATATTTCATCACATCCCTTTACTTGTCACATTAAGCTGTGTAGAGGTGATTATGCTTTTTGGTATTCTCATCCTTTCTGAGAATATTCACCCCTTATTCATGCTTTGACACTCTCACTTTCATAATATAATTTTTGACAGTAAGTTTTGAGAATGACACAAATATTATATTTTCACATGATCTGCTGCCCTCTGGTTTTTATGTGTGTTTGACAGATGCTTTTATCACAGACAGAAATATAATAATTGCAAACATATGAGTAACAAAAGCTTATATTGACAGTTAGAATGAGTTAATGCAGCAAGTCAATATTTGCAGTGTTGACCCTTCTTCTTCAGGACCTCTGCAATTCTCCCTGGCATGCTCTCAATCAACTTCTGGACCAAATCCTGACTGATAGCAGTCCATTCTTGCACAATCAATGCTTTCATTTTGTCAGAATTTTTAGGTTTTTGTTTGTCCACCCGTCTCTTGATGATTGACCACAAGTTCTCAATTTGATTAAGATCTGGGGAGTTTCCGGGCCATGGACCCAAAATCTCTATGTTTTGTTCCCTGAGCCATTTAGTTATCACCTTTGCTTTATGGCAAGGAGCTCCATCATGCTGGAAAAGGCATTGTTGATCGCCAAATGCTCTTGGAGGACATTCTGGTACCATTCTTTATTCATGGCTGTGTTTTTAGGCAAGACTGTGAGAGAGCCGATTCCTTGGCTGAGAAGCAACCCCACACATGAATGGTTTTCAAGATGCTTAACAGTTGGCATGAGACAAGACTGGTGGTAGCGCTCACCTTGCCTTCTCCGAATGAGGCGTTTTCCTGATGTCCCAAACAATCGAAAAGGGGATTCATCAGAGAAAATAACTTTACCCCAGTCCTCAGAAGTCCACTGCCTGTACCTTTTGCAGAATATCAGTCTGTCCATGATGTTTTTTCTGGAGAGAAGTGGCTTCTTTGCTGCCCTCCTTGAGACCAGGCCTTGCTCCAAGAGTCTCTGCTACATGCGTGCAGTGCACTCACCCCTCCTGCTGCCTTTCCCGACAAGCTCTGCTTGGGGTACCCCGACCCGGGAAACCTTTAAGAGACGTCGGCGTTTGTGTCTTTTTGGGGCCCCCGAACCCTTTTTTGGGCAACAAGGAAACTCTCCCCTTAAAAATTCTTGTCATGCGATAGATTGTTGCTGAGGCAATTTTTTCTAGCTGCGATACTTTTCCCTTTTGGGCCCATTTTTGTCATTGAATGATGACTGCAGTGTTCTTTAGAGATAACCCATGTTTAAACACAAGAAAAACAATGATGCCGCACCGCCCCCTTTTTAAAGTGTCCATGGTGTCTGTTAGATTTGGTATGGGAGAGAAAGCAAAAGGAAATACACCAAGAGGTTGGAAATCTACTGGATTGCAGTACCCGACTAAAAAACCCAACTAAAGGCAGCCGCGGAGCGTACCTATTTTGGGCCTGCGCCTGTCACAGCCTGAGAGGTTAATTTCACCTAAAGATAGAAAGGAAAACTATCTCCCCCGGAGCAGACCCCCAAAGAAATAGGAACCCCCCAAACATGTAATGGCGGTTAGCAAGGGGAAAATTACAGCACAGACAGAAAAAATGAGAAAACGTTGGGGCCAATTTTTTTCCTAGACAAAAAAGATGGAAGGGACATTATGCAATCCCAAAAAACCCAAAAAAGTCCAACACACAAATTGAAAAACCCCCTAAACCACGACCCCTACCACCTTTTTTTCTGGTTAAAAACTAAGCCCCAGCCACTGAAAAAAACTGGAAAAGGAAATGAACAAACAACAGTGCTCAGACAAAATGAGAGGAGCACAAGCCCCCCAGGGGGGCCTGGCGCCTCCACAAAAGTGCAGGAAACAGCAAAAGCAAACCAAAAAAAAAAACAGAAAATGTCTTATTTAGAGCAGGAGAAGAGGCAAGATTTGCAAGCTTTCCAAGGGAACAGGGAAACCCCATTGAGAAAAAACAATGTCACCGGACCCGATGGGGGGGAACTCCCTTTTAGGGCCCGATTAACCCTGATTGCCCCTCTTCATAAAGGGTTTAGCACGTCTGCAACCCCCAGAGGGGCTTTGCTCAGAATCATTTCTAAAACATTCACAACGTACCCCCTTGAGGGGGGTCACCAAACCCCCCACTGGGCAACCAGGGGCAGGATGAGCTCTGTATACGCACGGATCAGTTCCCGCTGGATGTCTGAAGCAAAACCCAAGAATTGTCCTCCGACCCTAACTCTCCACTGAACCAAATACTGGAGTTTCCCTCTAGAAAAAAGAGAATCCAATATTTTCTCAACCACAACCAAGATTTCCCCCAAAACCAAAAAAAGGGTCGGGGGCGCAGCCCTAGGAACCCCGGGTCGACAAACCCCTTAAATAAGGACTTGTGGAACACGTTATGGTCTTAAATGTCCTGGAAGAAG
>JARQOD010000001.1:277702046-277868932 GCA_033576555.1 Oophaga sylvatica
AAAAGTTTTAAAGCTTTTTTTTTTTTTCTTTTTCTTTTTTTCCCCCCCTTTTTCCTTTTTTTTTTTTAAATTAGCGGTTTTGTTTTTTTTTTTTGAAAAAAAATTTTTTCTTTTCGCCCTTTTTTGGAAAATTTTTTTTTTTTCTTTTTCTAGAGTTTTTTACTAAATAAAATTTTTTTTTTTAAAGTTTTCTTTTATTACATTTTTAAATAATTTTGGAAATTTTTTTTCTAACAATTTACTTTAGAGTTTTTTCTCCAACCATTTTTTTTTTTTTCTACACTTGCTTTAGCCAAAGGGGTCACTCCACAAAAAAGGAAACGCAGGGGGGGAAAAGCCACACGCAAACTGGGCGTGGTTTGGTAATCCCCCCATCAGATTCAGCAAGACCGCAGGCCAGAGGGCAGTTTCAGTTTTTAATCATTTGTTGAATAGGTTTTTGAATAGAACGACTGGAATCGAAGGGGGCCAGTGAAAGAAGACAAGTACGGGAACAATAACGGCGCCTTTACCTGTAAAAATGTTTTTCTTGTTTTTGTTGTTTGGGCAACGGAAATTTTGTTAATATTTTTCCACGCAAAAAAAAGCTGGTGAAGGTGAAGGTACGCAATTAATTGAACGGACCGGGAATTTTTTTTAAGGGAATAGTTGAAATTGGGGTTAAAATTTTTTTTGGGAAAAAAGATCATGCGTCACAAAAAATTCAATTCCACACAAAAGTCCATGGGAGACCGGGCGGTGAGGCTGCCTCATTGGTGGGAGCCTTTCGGGGAAAAAAACGCCCCCGCCCCTCCAGGGGAAAGGGGCTTTTTTTTCCCAAAAACCCCCCTTTAAAAAAGGGGGGAACCCCTCCTTTTTTTTCCCAGCCCAACCCCCCAGTTTTTTCCCCCCCGGCCACCCCCTCATTCCCCCCCCCCCCTCAACCGAAAATTTCTTTTTCCTTTTTTATTTTTAAACCCAAATTTTACTTTCCCTCCCCCTACCTCCTTCTCCCCTTTTTTTTCCCCCCCCTTTCCCAACCCCCCCCCCCCCCCCCCCTTTCCCCTCCCACACCCACCACCGCCTGCTTGCTCTCCTCCCCTTCCCCTCTCGGCACATTCCACCTCTTCTTCCCCCCTCCCCTCCATCTTCCCCCTCCTCTTTCCTCGCTCCTCCTACACCTCCCTTTCTTTCCTTTTTTTTTTACTTCGTTATAAAAGGGTCAACCCCAATAAGAAAAGGGGCCCCCGTATTCAGTGCCCCCCACAGGGCACCCTTTCTATCCCAAGCCAGTAAAAAAAATTTTCCAGTCATTATTTTTAGGAGAAAGGCAAACTCCACTCCATCCCCCAGAGTTTGATTCTCGACCAACTGAAGGTCAATGAACTCGTAAGAAGACGGCCTGAGAACTTTGACATTGGCCAGGTTTTTTTAACTCAAGAAGGCCCCTTTAAGGGAAGGCAACACCTCATCCGGCTCCAACCCCCAATTCTCTTTTGCAAGCACCAGGGGGCCCCCTGAAAACAACCAATTCCCCAGGCCCAAGGGGAAAAGGGGCCCTCACCTTCAAACTTTCACAAAAACGACCTGAGACCGAGCTGGGGAAAAAAAAACTACTGATGGCCCGTGCTGAGAAAAAAGCAGTCGGTGAAGGGACTCCCAAAAAGAAGACCCCCCTTTGACCGACGGGTTCTAACACGTACTCCCCCTTTTTGGGGGGAAAAAAAGCCGCGGTCGTCATCTCTCATTTTTGGGTCCTATAGGGGCTGTTTTTTCCCGCCAGCTTGTGCGGGAGATGGGAGTCCCCTGCCGATATTTAAGGGGAAGGCAAAACGGTGCCTCCCCTGGGGAACAATCCCACTTTCCAAGGAAAGAAAAAGACGTAAACCCCACTGAGTTCAAAAAGGGCAAGGCCTGGAGGCCGTGAAAGAGGTCGTATTTTAAACCCCAAATCTGAACCCCACACCTGTCTCAAAATCCATCACCGAAAAGGGATTCACGGTGTCGCCTGGGGCCCGACCTTTTTCAGTGTTTTTCCCCCCACCTGGGGAACCTCCTTTTCCACCCTGCGTCTTTGGACCTTTTTTTCCCAAGGGCCAAAAACCCCAAGTTTCACCCAAAAAATTCCTCCATCCTCGTCAACTGATTGCAGAATAGCAAAGTCACTCTTCTACAACCGTTTTTTTCCTTCTCTTTTGTGTGGTTGACATGCACCCCCACAGTCTTTCCTTGCTCCCCTTTTACCTGGGAAAAACACAAAGCAAGGTCTGGAAGAACAAATCCAGTGTTTTTAGAACAATTTTAAAACCCAGGCACTTATTCCCACCAAAAGAAACACATGTCAAAAGACGGGGAAACCCTGTGGAGAAGATGGCTCCCCCCAAAAAATCCAAAAAAGCTGCAGGGGGCCTTCCCTGGTCTAGTGGCGAAAGGAACCTGGACCTGATGCCTCATCCAATGCCCTCGTCGCTTTTATCAACGAACCCCCTCCTTCAATCGGACGCACCCCTTTAACCATTCGGAAGGGGAAAAAACCCACATTTTCGCCCCAATACCAAGCCTCCTGACTACGAGAAGTTTTTCCGCAAACCCGATGGAAGAAAAAGGGGCATGCTCGGGGTCCGTATGGATTAAAGGGGGGGGAAACGGATTTTGGGGGGCCTCTCCCCCCGTTGGGGTCCAGTTCAAAGGAGCACCTCCTCCTGTGGCGTACCAGAACAACCTTCCGGGGCAAGGTGCTGACACACTTTTGGCACCCCCCCGGAAACTCCACCCCACACACTTTGGGGAAACTTAAAACAAGCTAACCAACAGTAATCTCCCCCCCGCCGGGATCTTTGGGCGCCTCTATGCCTTTGTCTCAAAAGTCCCCTCTCCAACCTAAAATCCTCACCCGGTTTCTCACTCCACCCCAAGGGGGGGTACAATCGGGGCTTTCCGAAAAAATTACAAATTTCCTCTACTTTAGGGGTCCGTTTGCAGTTTTAAGAAGTTCCACACGGTGCATGACCAGCAACAAAAACCTGTGGCCAAAGTCTGTCCCCTAGCCTGTCAGCCCGGAAGCAGAACTGATAGCGCTGACAAGGCCTCCCAGGGGGCAGAAGGCAAACTGCAAACAAAAAACCGCTACATTTTCGCTGGCTAGCACACGTTTTTGGGCCCACGGGCACAAGGGATTCATCCAGCAAAGGGGACAACCGTGAAAAACGGGGAGCCTTAGGACCTGGGGTGTACCCAAAAATTTCCAAATGGTGGCTTTTTAAAAATCAAAGTGCATGGAAAACGAGAACAAAGGGGGCGTGAAGAATAACAGGGGACGGGGGACCAAAGAAGCGGCCAAAGAAGACAACAGGGAAAAAGGGGGGAGGTCTAAAGCCGGGAGGCTACTACATGACACAAACAAGAAACCTGAAAAAAAAGAGTCCGGGATCGCTCAAGAATTCAAACCAACCCAAAAAAGGGGATAAGAAGAGCTGAATGAAAAAAAAAGCAACACGAAAGAAAAAAGGCTATCAAAATGGTTTAAAACTCTGCCTACCAAAAGTAGCACCCTTGGTGGTCCGGGGGCAATGGACCCACACCCACATACAAAGACACAGAAAAATGATCTTTTTGGTGCTTACGTTTTCGCTTCGGGATCTCCACCCTAACACCCAAAATTCACCAGACGTCTGACCTCACAAATGCAACCGGGGAGTTGGAAGAAAGTCCCCCTCACCTCATGGGGAAGCCAAAAATTTCCAGCTTCAAAGGATCCAGATAGACCACATCCAGATACCCCCCCCAAGTGAAGGATTAAATCCCATAGTGGTCAAAGAATTTTTTTTCAAGATGAACAGAAGCTTCCAATCAGCAAAGACTACTGCAAAGAAGTACTTTCGGAAAATAGTGGCAGAGGGGGGGGTTTCCCCAAAATGAAAAAAAGTGATCAGGGACCCCATTCACACAAATCTGAACACAAACCCGATTAGCATAGGTCGACCTGGGGCCACACACCCTTACCACCCCAAGAAAAGGGAAGGTAGAAAATACGAAGGGGAAACTTAAGAATAGGATGTTAAAAATTGCCCGAGAACCAAACCAGGGCATGACACACCCAATTTGCACTTTTTTTGGAAAGGCACCCCCGAACCCAAAAAAACGTCACCATATGAAATTTTGTTTGGGTCTAGTCCCAATTTTGGGGCTTTCCCAGCAGCAAAATCAAAATGATTCTTTTTGCTTAGTATTGAATTGGCAAAAAAAAAATGTCTATTCTCGAGTTTTTTTTCTTCACGCCAATTTGATGGTCCCGTCCAAGAGCCCCAATGACACCAAAACCCTGTGAAAAAGAGGGGGAAACCTTTTGGATCCAATATTTCTTGCAAGGAAAATCCCGTACCAGGGAGACCCTAACCATGAAGGTTTGGGGATCTCTGACTGACCAACAGATGACCTACCTGATAAAAAAACACACGCTTTTTTCTGAACATGCAGTTAAAAAAAAACTATATTCAAACATATAAACCCCGACGGGGGCAGTCCCCCTGACCGCCCTTTTGCGAAAAGTCTGTATTCTTTTTGGGGGGGAAGCGCTAGGGTATTCCAACCCGGGCAGCACAAAAGGGGTTTTCAGCGTTTTGGGGAGGAGCAGGTTTTTAGGGGAATGGGATCAAAAGGGGGGGCTGTCTGGAAAATTTTTTTTCCAATATTCAAATAAATTCAAAAAATTCACATTAATAATCTCACTGCAAAAAAACCTTGCCACCTATCAATGCAAAAGCTGATGTAGCTAAATCATCGTCTTTAAAAAACGGGCCTTTCAAAGGGGAAAAGTACATAGAGTCTAGTTAATATCTATTGTTTACTTTATAGTCATGCAAGAAAACTAGGCAAAGAACATAAAACAATAAATCTTGCAATTTTTCTCTTTTATCAAATTATCATACTTACCTAGAACAGCCAAAAATCTGCAGCTTTTTTGTTTTTTTGGGAAAAAACCCCCCCTTTTTGTAAACGTAAAAACCTTGAATGAAAAAAAAGAGTTTTGCGAATTTTAAAAAGAACTTCCTTTGGGGGTCCCCCTTTCGTTCCCCAGCGCTCAAAAAAGTTTTTAAAAGGTTTTTTGGGAAAACAAGAAAAACAAAAGGAAAAAAATTTTCCAATTTTTAAAATTTCCATAACATTTTTTCCAAACATGATGTGCCCCTTTTAATTTGCTTTTTTTTGATCTTGTGGGGAAAAATGCCTTTATTTTCCCCCGGGGCCCAGATTACGCCTTTTAAAGTCGGGGGCCAAAAAGGGTCTGCCAATCTCCTCTCCATTTGTCGCAAAAAATCCGTAAGGAAACTACCCCTTTGGGGGGGACGCCTACCTAGAGAACGGGGGTCAGGAGCCGAGCTGTTTCTTCCAGCATGGACGTATGGTCGAGGTTTTTCCGGGGAACAACGACATGGCGGGGGAGATTTAAATGGGGAGGAAAAACCGTTAACTTTGTAGGAGGCTTGCACCTGCAGGGGAAAACTTAGACCCCCGCAGGGCCTTACCCCTTGCGAAACGTACAGTGACTTCATGTTCCGGGATCACCATCTCGCTGAATGAATTGAAAAAAAAGAGATGTTATAATAGTTAGGGTTTTTTGTATATTGTATTGTAATTTTTCTGAACACCCTGTTTTTTCAATATTTACCGTTGCTTTTAGTTACCCCAATTCCCCACCCCATTACGAAATAAACAATTCATTGGGGTTTTTTTCCCCGTTTCCCTTCTGTAATTGCATTGGGTTACCTGTTTAAATTTTTCTTAAAAAAGGGGAAAAATTTGGGTGCTAAAGCAGCATTTTCGTGAAAAAAATAAAATTTTCAATATAAAAAACCAATAAAAATCTAATTCTTGTGTACAGGGGGCACTTTTGGGGGTTTTTTTTGTTTAGGCATTTTTTGCTTTTTTTGGTACTTTTTGCTGTTTTTCCAAATGCGAGATGGTACACGCCATGGCGTACCGCAATTGTAGCAGACCCACAGCGCTATGGGCCCGGGGCAGGTGAGGGGGCCCCGACGGCCGTTTTGGGGGTTTTGGCAGTGTCTATGCTGTGCTGACACATAACCAGGGGTTTGGGGGGGGGGGGGGAGCATTTCTATAAACCACCCCTTGGCGCGCTCTGCAGCCCTGCATTCTCCCACGGTTCTGGCGCCGTGTTCAGGGGGGGCAGGGGTACCCTCTTTAAAGTCATGAATAGCCAATTCATGACTTTAATGAGGGTACCCCTGATCGCGAAACTGGCCCGGGGGCCGTGGGGGGGTAGGGCCGGGCGCCCATGGAGGGGTTTGGAAAAGGGGTATTTTTACCGTCCAGTTCCACCGCTGCCGCTGTGTCCTCGGCCTCTTCCTGTGAATGTTCAGGCAAGGGCCCCAGCGTAGTTTTGCCCCGCCCCCTGCCTGAGCATCACTGCGGGGGACCCAGAAGACAGCGGCGTCAACGGGGACCGGGTGACGGGTAAATACACAGGTCCGGAGGGAGTATGTCTTTTTTTTTGTTTGTTCAGCAGCTGCGGCATATAAGGACTAAAACTATGGGCACAATCTATGGAGCATCTATGGGGCATTATCTATGGAGCATCTATGGGGTATAATCTATGGAGCATCTATGGGGGCAAAATCTATGAGCATCTATGGGGCATAATCTATGGAGCATCTATGGGGCATTATCTATGGAGCATCTATGGGGCATTATATATGGAGCATCTATGGGGGCATTATCTATGGAGCATCTATGGGGCACAATCTATGGGGGCACAATCTATGGAGCATCTATGGGGCACAATTTGGAGCATCTATGGGGGCACAATCTATGGAGCAATCTATGGGGGCACAATCTATGGAGCATCTATGGGCATTATCTATGGAGCATCTATGGGGGCATAATCTATGGAGCATCTATGGGGGCACAATCTATGGAGCATCTATGGGGCATTATCTATGGAGCATCTATGGGGCATAATCTATGGAGCATCTATGGGGCATAATATGGAGCATCTATGGGGCATTATCTATGGAGCATCTATGGGGCATAATACATTTTTTTTGTTAAATGTGTCCCCTCACTGTGCTGGCACTTTACATTTACAATGGCTCTGGCTTTTTTTTTTTGGGGGGGGGGCCCATTCAGACTTTTGCTAGGGGCCTCATGATTTCTATGTATGCCCCTGGTAACCCGCCATCTATATCAGCCAAATTTGTGTAAACAAAATTTAAATGGCTTCCTTCCCTTCCAAGCCCTGTCATTTGTCCAAATGGAGGTTTCTACCCACGTATGGGATATCAGCGAGTTCATAATAAACTAGGTAACAAATTGTGGATCTATTTTCTTATGCTATTTCTTAATGGGCATATTCATGTGGTCTCCCTTGGCTGTGTTTCCACAGTCCATCCGTCTCAGCCCTTATCTACATGCACGTCACTTGCCAAAGATTAAGGTTTTTTAATATAAGAGTCAGGAGTGTCCCAATTACAGTTTTCTGTGACAGGAGTGATGGTTTCGCTTTTTTTTTTTACAAAAAACTTGTTAATCAAATACTGTACATTATTTTCATGCACTTTGCATATTTATATATTTTACTGCGGGTATTTAACATCATGTTTATGTTCATGGATAGTGTGAACATGCGCTTACATGCTGCATGCACACCAACCTAGTTATACCTTTGTGTTTTTTTTGCTGTTTCTTATAAAAGTGAAAAAATTGGGGCTAAAGCAACATATTAGAAAAAAAAATTCATCATCACACTTTGCATTAATCCCTGTATAGCCTGAAGTGTTAAAACATTTCCCAACAGCAGTTTTGAAGTATTGAGTGGTGCATTCTTTAAAATGGTATCACTTTTAAGGGATTTCCAATGGCTCCTCAAGTCCATTTAAATCTGAAAAGAACCTTGAAGAAACTGAGAAATTGCTGCTCAATTTTATAAACCCTTCTACATCCTATCAAATAAAATGACATTTTAACAAATAATACAGATGTAAAGCAGGTATAGGGAAATGTAATTTATTTTGTACAGCATGACTAACGGGTTAAGGATAGAAAAATTGAAAGTTTGAAAACTGAAAAATTTCAGAATTTTGTCAGAAATTCTAATATTTTCACAAATAAATGCAAAAAATATACCTAAAATGTACCATTAATATAAAGTACAATGTGTCACGAAAAAAAAAACATTCTTAGAATCAATGGGATATGTTGAAGGGTTCCAGAGTTATTACTACATAAAAATGACACTTGTCAGAGTTTTAAAAAATGTGGCCTGGTCATTAAAGTCAAAAATTGTCTCTGTCAGTAAGGATTAAGCGTATGGTAACATTATTGGGGAACATAATGATGATCCTACTCATGTGGATAAATTAAGTTGCTTTGTTTCTGAATAATTTGCCTGCAGTCTGGTACTGGGGATGCCTTAAGCTTCAATGCCATAAACCCTATTATTGATTGGGTCACGGGGAGATCTTTCAGTGGGGATGTAAGCTAATGGTTTGTGTTGTAACCCGGTATCTCTTGTCACCCTTGTAAAATCTGTGTTCAGTGTCGTCTGTCGGTCTGGAGGGTATTCCAGAGTAACCAAAAGGACTTTGAAGACGTGTTTTTCCGAAAGTAAGGCTGAGGCACTTCCCACCACACAACCTTTTGATTGTGCCATTGATTTTAGTACCAGGAGCCAGGTTACCCAAGGCTCGTCTGTTTATTTTTGTCTGGGGCCCGAGCGTCAAGCCATGAAGGAGTACATCACCGAAAGTTTACGCGCGGGGTTCTTTTTTGTAAAAAAAAAAAGGATGGGGGTTTGAGACCGTGCCTTGACTTCGGGAACTGAAAAGATTACGGTGAAAAACATGTACCCTCTTCCTCTGATCCCAGATCTCTGTAACCAACTCACTGGGCCAAATATTCTCTAAGCTTAACTTACGAGGGCTTATAACCTTATAAATGTCCGGAAGGGGATTAATAGAAAATAGCATTTTTGACGACTGAATGGCTGCTTGAAAACTTGGTTATGCCCTTTGGTCTCATTAACGCTCCTGCTGTTTTTCAGAATTTCATTAATGTTTATTTTCTCCAACCTAAATGGGCGTTATGTGGTTATTTACCTGGATGACATTTTGGTGTACTCGGCGGATAAGTCAAACCCCTTGTACCATCTGCGCAGATTCTGATGAGTGAGAATCAAGAGAATCATTAATATCCAAATGTGAAAAATGTTCATTTTTCGTGCAGGAACTGTCCTTTCTGGGTTTTAATTGTGTCAGGGAGGGATTCGCATGGATCCTAAAAAGGTCCAGGCCATACGGATTGGGTGCAGCCTCATGACTTAAAAGGGTTGCAGTGATTTTTGGGCTTTGCTAACTTCTATTGGAAGTTTATTAAAGGTTTTTCGAAAGTGGTAAAGCCTTGACGGATCTCACTCTTAAGGGGCTGATGTAAAAATTGGTCTGTGGCTGCGAAAAATTCTTTCCTGACATTGAAAAATGTTTTTACCTCAGCTCTGTGTTGGTATAACCCGAACTGTCACGACCTTTTGTCGTTGAGGTTGACGTTTCAGAGTGAGGGTGGGGCAGTTTTGTCTCAGGGTCCTTCCACTCTTTATAACTAAGCCGTACTCCTTGTTTTCTAAAAAATTCTCTTCGGCCGAGAGAAATTACGATGTCGGCAAAGGAATGTTGGCGGTTAAGTTGGCCTTTGAAGAATGGAGGCATTTCCTGGAGGGGCCATCCACCCAACACAGTCACACTGATCATAAAAAGTTTGACCTATATCGGTCTGCCAAGAGACTGACCCCAGACAGTCCTCGGTGGGTGCTTTTTTTTTTTCGTTTTCCATTTTACTATCACATTCCGCCCAGATCTAAGAATATTAAGGCTGATGCTTTAATAATAATAATAATAATCTTTATTCATATAGCGCCAACAATATTCCACAGCGCTTTACAGTTTGACAGTTTCAAAACACAATCATAAGTAACAACGTTAACAATCAAAATTAAAGCAAAATAAGACGACCCTGCTTGTGAGAGCTTACAACTACAATGAGGTGGGGGAGATACAAAGTACAGTGTGTAATACAATGGTGTATTTACAATGATGGTCCAGTCCATCTTGAGGGAGTTGAGGGATGATGGAGAGTGAATGGGCTACACAGCACACTTACACCTAGAATGACTTTGATTAGTGAACTTGATAGGCCCACTCTGAACAAATGTGTTTTAAGGGAGCACCTGAAACCATGCAATTGTGAATAGTCCTAATTTCTGGGGTAGAGCATTCCGAGGATTGGCGCAGCACGGGAGAAGTCTTGGAGCGGGAGTGGGAGGTCGGATTAGTGCAGATGTTAGTCGAAAGTCGCTTGCAGAGCCCAGCGTCGGTTAGGCCGATAGACAGAAATGAGTGAGGAGAGTAGGGGGTTGCTGCACTGTGGAGAACTTTGTGGGTGAGAACAAGTACTTGAATTGGATCCTATAATGAATGGGCATCATGTAAGGACTGGCGAAAAGCGATGCGTCCGAGTACCGATTAGCCAGATGGATGACCCTGGCCTGCTGCATTCAGTACGACTGGAGAGGGATAGTTGAGTAACAGGGAGGCTAAGTAATAGAGCATTGCAGTAGTCCAGGCGGGAGTGGATCAGTGCTACAGTGGGGTTTTTTGTTATTTCCATGGTGAGAAAAGGGCGGATTCTAGAGAAGTTCTTTAGGTAAGTGGCAAGAGCGGGCAAGAGATTGTATATGGGAGGTGAAGGAGAGGTTGTTGTCAAACATAACCCCAGACAGCGAGCCTGCGCCGGGGTGTTATTATGATGCCACCCACGGAGAGGGAAATGTCAAATTTAGGGAGGTTAGTAGCGGCGGGAGCAGAAAAGTTCATTTTGGAGGGTTGAGTTTCAGATAGAGAGCGACATGATGTTGGAGACTGCGGACAGACAGTCGGTGGCATTCTGTAGTTACAGCGGGGGTAAGGCAGGAGATGAAGTATATAGTTGTGTGTCATCAGCATAAAGAGTACTGAAAGCCAAAATCTGCTGAGGTCTGTCCAATTTTGGGGGCCGTGTAGAGAGAGAAGAGAAGGGGCCAAGGATGAGCTCGAGGACCCCGACAGCTAGAGGAAGAGGAGATGACGGGAGCCAGAGAACAAAACACTGAAGGAGCGGTCAGAAAAGAAGAGAGAACCAGAGAGAGCAGTGTCCTTAATGCCTAGTGACGGAGCCTAGAGTAGGAGATGGTTGGCAACAGGTCGAAAGCGCAGAAAGGTCGAGAAGAATGAGCAAGAGTGGCCACCATTACGTTTTTGCAGTCAGAAGGTCATTGGTCACTTTGATGAGTGCAGTTTCAGTTGAATGTAGGGGGCGGAAGCCTGACTGTGAAGGGTCTAGGAGGGAGTGAGTGGAGAGGTAATGGGTAAGGCGGGAGTAGACTAGGCGCTCCAAAAGTTAGAGATGAAAGGGAGATTGGAGACTGGTTGTAGTTTTTGTGCAGGAAGGGTCGAGAGTGGGTTTCTTTAGTAATGGAGTAACGATGAAGTGTTTGAAGGAGGATGGGAAAATTCCAGAGGAGAGTGAGAGATTAAAGATTGTAGTTAGGTGAGTTGTGACAACTGGAGAGAGAGACTTGAGGAGATGTGGGGGAATGGGGTCGGTAGTGCATGTAGTCGGACGAGAGGAAGATAGAGCCTGGAGACTTCTTCTTCTGTGATGGGATCAAATGTGGAAAGTGAGCCAGGGGAAATGCAGGGAGGGATGGTAGTCACAGCACTTGGTGGTTGAGAGCAGATTTCCTAACAGATATTATCTATTTTTTCTATAAAGTGGGAGGCTATCAGCACAAATATCTGTGATAGGGGCTTGTGCTTTTGGCCTGAGGAGGGAGTGAAAAGTGTCAAAAAGTTTCTTGGGTTGGCTAGTGAGGAGATCAGGGTGGTGAAGTAGGTCTGTTTGGTGAGGTGAAGGGCAGCGTTATAAGTTCTTAACATAAATTTGAAGTGGATGAAGTCTTCTGATGTGCGGGTTTTTCTCCATAGGCGTTCAGCACTCCTAGAGCATCGCTGGAGAAGTTGAGTTTGCATTGTGAGCCAGGGCTGTTTTACTGTTTGTTTGGAAGTTCTGAGGGTGAGCGGCGCTACTTGGTCAAGGGTGCTTCTAAGAGTGTCATTGTAGTGATGAGCACCAAATCAGGACAGGAAAAAGAGGAGACAGTGAAGAGTGTAGGGAGTCTGAAAGTGTCTGAGGTTAATGGCTTGTAGATTTCTGAATGTGTGGTAGGTAGGAGTGCGCTGGGGTGTTCGAGGAATTTGTGAGCGTGAAGGAGAGAATGTTGTGGTCAGAGAGTGGAAGGAACTGGGTGGGCAAGCCTGGGGGCCGATATATGACCGCTACTCTGAGGGAGAGGGACGGAAGAGCCTGATGGTGTGGACCTCGAAAGAAGGGAATGAGAGTGATGGAACTGGGGGGATAACCTGGCAAGTGCATTGTGGGGACAGGAGTATGCCGACTCCACCACCATGTCTATTTGTGCATCTCGGGGAATGGGAGAATTGTAAGCCACCATAGGAAATGGCAGCAGGAGAGACCGTGTCAGAATCCTAAATCCAGGTTCAGTGAGGGCCAACAGATTAAGAGATGTTGTTCAGAAAGTACTGTGCAGGAAGGGAAGCTTGTTTACATACAGACCGTGGATTCCAAAGGGCACAATTAAAAGGAGGAGATGAGGGAGTGCAAGTAATATTGATAAGATTATTCTGGTTTCGATATGAGGTAGGGTAGGGTTGAGGTTGGGGGATGGTGGACCAGGGTTGGGGAGATGTCCCCTGAAATCAACAGGAGTAGAAGAATAAAGAGCAAGTAGTTGTTGGAATTGTAAGTAGTTTTTTCTGTGATGTGTTTGGCAAGATGGGCTGAGTATTTCAGGAAGGCGAGGAGTGCATGGGAGCTGTACATGGGAGGGGGAAGTATAGAGGGACTGATGTGTATGAGTCGTGATGGAGGGGGATGGGGTGGTGAATGTGGATGGCAAAGGAACACAGGAGGATAGAAATAAAGCACATGGTTAAAAGGAAAACAAACTGTGGGTTACCTAATTCCTGCCCTGATAACTGCATGGACAACTGCCGTTTACATGATGCTTAGCTTCTGTGATGCTTTGCTTATAGGATGACTGCGTGCACCCCACACTGCGTGCGCCCCTTAAGGTTATGCCACACTGAACAATATCGCTAACGGATCGCTAAAAACGCACTATTTAGCGATCCCGTTAGCGATGTTGTTCAGTGCGGCAGCTGCCAGCGACGAGCTTCCTGCTGTGATCTCGCTCGTCGCTGGAATCGTTCCGGACCCTATTTTCTCGTCGGCGCTCCCGCTGGGTAAGTATATATCGCTAGTGTGGCACCTTTTCTTAGCGATTTAGCGGTACTTTTGTACCGCTAAAGTCGTTAAGAAGATCGCTAACGGCGATAGCGTCGTTAACTATATCGCTAAATGTGGCCGCTTAGCGATATAGAAACAATCCCGCTAGCGATCGCATTAGTATGCGTCGTTATCGTTATCGCTAGCGGGATTGTTTAGTGTGGCAGTACCTTTAGAATGCTACTAAATATATAGGCCACACTACAGGGTCAGGAGAGAGGGATTGTGGAGTTGGTTTGGGATAATTTGGCAGCTGGGGCCAGCACACCAGGGGGTGGTTAGATGATCAAAGGCACTTGACCTGGCTACAGTCATGGCCAAAAGTTTTGAGAAAGACACAATATTATATTTTCACATGATCTGCTGCCCTCTGGTTTTTAATGTGTGTTTGACAGATGTTTTTATCACAGACAGAAATATAATAATTGCAAACATATGAGTAACAAAAGCTTATATTGACAGTTAGAATGAGTTAATGCAGCAAGTCATATTTGCAGTGTTGACCCTTCTTCTTCAGGACCTCTGCAATTTTCCTTGGCATGCTCTCAATCAACTTCTGGACCAAATCCTGACTGATAGCAGTCCATTCTTGCACAATCAATGCTTTGATTTTGTCAGAATTTTTTAGGTTTTTGTTTGTCCACCCGTCTCTTGATGATTGACCACAAGTTCTCAATGGGATTAAGATCTGGGGAGTTTCCAGGCCATGGACCCAAAATCTCTATGTTTTGTTCCCTGAGCCATTTAGTTATCACTTTTGCTTTATGGCAAGGTGCCCATCATGCTGGAAAAGGCATTGTTATTCGCCAAACTGCTCTTTGAGGGTTTGGAGAAGTTGCTCTCGGAGGACATTCTGGTACCATTCTTTATTCATGGCTGTGTTTTTAGCAAGACTGTGAGAGAGCTGATTCCCTTATCTGAGAAGCAACCCCACACAGGAATGGTTTCAGGATGCTTAACAGTTGGCATGAGACAAGACTGGTGGTAGCGCTCACCTTGTCTTCTCCGAGTGAGGCGTTTTCCTGATGTCCCAAACAATCGAAAAGGGGATTCATCAGAGAAAATAACTTTACCCCAGTCCTCAGCAGTCCACTGCCTGTACCTTTTGCAGAATATCATCTGTCCATGATGTTTTTTCTGGAGAAAAGTGGCTTCTTTGCTGCCCTCCTTGAGACCAGGCCTTGCTCCAAGAGTCTCCGCCTCACAGTGCATGCAGATGCACTCACCTGCCTGCTGCCATTCCTGAGCAAGCTCTGCACTGCTGGTACCCGATCCCGCAGCTGAAACACTTTTAAGAGACGGTCCTGGCGCTTGCTGGTCTTTCTTGGGCGCCCGGAGCCTTTTTGGCAACAATGGAACCTCTCTCTCTTGAAGTTCTTGATGATGCGATAGATTGTTGACTGAGGTGCAATCTTTCTAGCTGCAATACTCTTCCCTGTTAGGCCATTTTTGTGCATTGCAATGATGACTGCACGTGTTTCTTTAGAGATAACCATGGTTAACAGAAGAGAAACAATGATGCCAAGCACCAACCTCCTTTTAAGTGTCCAGTGGTGTCATTCTTACTTAATCATGACAGATTGATCTCCAGCCATGTCCTCATCAACACCCACACCTGTGTTAATGGAGCAATCACTGAAAAGAGGTTAGCTGGTCCTTTTAAGGCAGGGCTGCAATGATGTTGAAATGTGTTTTGGGGGATAAAGTTCATTTTCTAGCCAAATATTGACTTTGCAAGTAATTGCTGTTAAGCTGATCACTCTTTATAACATTCTGGAGTATATGCAAATTGCCATTAGAAAAAGTGAAGCAGTAGACTTTGAAAAAATTAATATTTGTGTCATTCTCAAAACTTTTGACCATGACTGTACATCTATAGGCTATAGCACCTTCCATCTGAAAAGATCTAGAGAGGCCCCAGTCATGGATATAAAGCAGTATTTATAAAATACAGTGAAGCAAATGAATTATACCACAGATTTAACAGGCACATTAAAATATGCAGCAAAATGGTAAAGCAGCAGATGACAAACAGCAAGCAGAAGTATGGAGTTGTACCATTGGGATATATTGCAGTAGAAATTACAGCCAGCAGAGGTGGGGACTGTACTATTCAGCTGCTTGCTAATAATGAATGGAGTTCATACCATTGGGATATATTGCAGTAGAAATGACAGCCAGCAGAGGTGGTGATTGTACCATTCAGCTGCTTGCTAATAATGAATGGAGTTCATACCATTGGGATATCTTGCAGTAGAGCAAAGATATTTTACAATTGGGATATATTGCAGTAGAAATGACAGCCAGCAGAGGTGATGATTGTACCATTCAGCTTCTTGCTAATAATGACATCCAGACATTTGTTGGGAATCTCTCTCAGGCAAAACTAACAGGTCCAGGAAATTCTTATCCTCTCTTGCTGACAACTTTATCTTCCAAAAGGTAGGGGAGCATGGGCGTACCCAGGATCAAAACTAGGGGGGGCAAGCCAATGTCGCATCTTATACAGGTTACATCATATACACTGTACATTATACTGCATATTAGGTATGGAGCATTAGAACTGTTGTATAATACAGCAGTGTATGCGACACTACGCTGTAATAACCATATATTATACATGGCACACTCACCTCTATACAAAGAATAAGAGGCATTATAACCTGTATATGAAAAGTATAATACAGCAGTGTATATACACTCTATATACCGCACACGATGTGTATGTCCTGTATACACCATATACTACACTCTATATACCGCACACGATATGTATGACCCTGTATACACCATATACTACACTCTATATACCGCACACGATATGTATGACCCTGTATACACCATATGCTACACTCTATATACCGCACACGATGTGTATGACCCTGTATACACCATATACTACACTCTTATTTTGAAGTAAAAAAAATAAAAATAAACAGGAACAAATACAATACTTGAAATAAAGAACAAGTAAAGTTAAAAATCAACAAACTTACTGGTATTTCAATGGGAACTATGGGCCTGCTTTTGGCTAATGAGATGGTCAATGTTCGGTTCCATATTTGTCACAAGTGAAGCAATTTTTCTCTTTCTTGATATCATTATTTCCTAGGGATTCCAAATTGCTATTAGTAAAATACCAATATATACACAGCGCTACAAAAACAATAATACCAGCAATAAAACTGCCCACACAGAGACATACAGCCAGCACTGCCCATCACTGCAGCCTTGCCAATCCATATCATTTCATCCTCATCAGTGCACATATTGGCGCAACTCCGCTTTAGCTCAGGCTCAGACTGGTGTGGTGCGAGAGTCCCTAATAGGCAGGTAAATGTCCCCAATAGGCAGGTAAATGTCCCCAATAGGCAGCATTGATCCCCAATAGGCAGCATATGTCCTCAATAGGCAGCATATGTCCCCAATAGGCAGCATAGTCCCCAATAGGCAGCATATGTCCTCAATAGGCAGCATATGTCCTCAATAGGCAGCATATGTCCCCAATAGGCAGCATTGATCCCCAATAGGCAGCATATGTCCTCAATAGGCAGCATATGTCCTCAATAGGCAGCATATGTCCCCAATAGGCAGCATAGGTCCCCAATAGGCAGCATATGTCCTCAATAGGCAGTATATGTCCTCAATAGGCAGCATATGTCCCCAATAGGCAGCATTGATCCCCAATAGGCAGCATATGTCCTCAATAGGCAGCATAGGTCCCCAATAGGCAGCATATGTCCTCAATAGGCAGCATAGGTCCCCAATAGACAGCATAGGTCCCAAATAGGCAGCATTGATCCCCAATAGGCAGCATATGTCCCCAATAGGCAGCATTGATCCCCAATACGCAGCATATGTCCTCAATAGGCAGCATATGTCCTCAATAGGCAGCATATGTCCTCAATAGGCAGCATATGTCCCCAATAGGCAGCATAGGTCCCCAATAGGCAGCATATGTCCTCAATAGGCAGCATATGTCCTCAATAGGCAGCATATGTCCCCAATAGGCAGCATTGATCCCCAATAGGCAGCATATGTCCTCAATAGGCAACATAGGTCCCCAATAGGCAGCATATGTCCCCAATAGGCAGCATATGTCCTCAATAGGCAGCATATGTCCTCAATAGGCAGCATAGGTCCCCAATAGACAGCATAGGTCCCAATAGGCAGCATAGGTCCCCAATAGGCAGCATAGGTCCCCAATAGGCAGGTAAATGTCCCAATAGGCAGCATAGGTCCCCAATATGCAGCATGTCCTCAATAGGCAGCATAATCCCCCATAGGCAGCATAGTCCCCAATAGGCAGCATAGTAGTCCCCAGTAGGCAGCATAATCCCCCATAAGCAGCATAGTCCCCAATAGCCAGCATAATCCCCCAATAGCCAGCATTATCCCCCAATAGCCAGCATAATCCCCCAATAGCCAGCGCAATCCCCCAATAGCCAGCATAATCCCCCATAGCCAGCATAATCCCCCAATAGCAAGCATAATCCCCAATAGCCAGCATAATCCCCCATAGGCAGCATAGTCCCCAATAGGCAGCATAGTCCCCAATAGCCAGCATAATCCCCCATAAGCAGCATAGTCCCCAATAGACAGCATAATCCCCCAATAGCCAGCATAATCCCCTATAGCCAGCATAATCCCCCAATAGCCAGCATAATCCCCCATAGCCAGCATAATCCCCCCATAGCCAGCATAATCCCCCTATAGCCAGCATAATCCTCCAATAGCCAGCATAATCCCCCATGGCCAGCATAATCCCCCCATAGCCAGCATAATCCCCCTATAGCCAGCATAATCCCCCCATAGCCAGTATAATCCCCCATAGGCAGCATAATCCCCCTATAGCCAGCATAATCCTCCAATAGCCAGCATAATCCCCCATAGCCAGCATAATCCCCCATAGCCAGCATAATCCCCCTATAGCCAGCATAATCCTCCAATAGCCAGCATAATCCCCCATAGCCAGCATAATCCCCCCATAGCCAGCATAATCCCCCATAGGCAGCATAATCCCCATAGCCAGCATAATCCCCCCATAGCCAGCATAATCCCCCTATAGCCAGCATAATCCCCCATAGCCAGTATAATCCCCCATAGGCAGCATAATCCCCATAGCCAGCATAATCCCCCCACAGCCAGCGTAATCCCCCCATAGCCAGCATAACCCCCCATAGGCCGGGCGTAAAAAAAAAAAAGCCAGTACTCACCTATCTCCCCCGCTGCTCTGAAGAAGCTCGCTTGACTCCGTCTTCTCCTGGCACAGGCGGCGTGACATCATCAGGGCGCGCAGGCGGCGTGATGACGATCACGTCGCCTGTGCTGCATATGGAAGGCCGCAAGTCCTTCCTCACTCATTCCGCCCGCGATTAAAGGGCCCGCTGGCACTGAACTGTCAGTTCAGTGTCGGCGGGGCCGACGGGCCGGATCAAGCACTGTGCGCCCCTGCTTCTAGGTGGGGGCAGTTGCCCCCTCCTGCCCCACGGTGGGTACGCCCATGTAGGGGAGAAAACAAGGGGATCTGCTACCTTGGATCTAATCCTTATAAACAGGGAGGAAATGGTGGAGGATGTAAGAGTGGCTGGGACCCTAGGAGGTAGTGACCATGCTATTTTAGAATTTTGGATAACAAGAGGAGGAAGACCTGTGAAGACTCAGACGTCAAGGTTAGATTTCAGAAAGGCAGATTTTAAGGGAAAGAGAATTGGAGGAATCCAATGGCTGGATATCCTTAAGGACAAAAATGTCCAGGAAGGATGGAAAATCTTGAAAAATGAGATTCTCAAAGCACAATCGTTAACAATTCCGAAAAGAGGGAAGAATAGGAAGCATTTAAGGAAACCAGGATGGATGAACACAGAACTTAAACACATGCTAAAAGGAAGAAAGAAATGTTTATCAAATGGAAAGAGGGAGGCATATCTAAAGAAGAATATAATGCCGTCTGCAGAACCTGCAGGGCACAAATCAGATTATCTAAAGCTGACAATGAATTAAGGCTTGCAAGTGATGTCAAAAGCAACAAAAAAGGATTTTGGGATACGTCAAAAGTAAAAGAAAAGTCAAAGATGCTATAGGATTTTTACAGGATGAAAATGATGAAATGGTAAGTCAGGATGTTGAGAAGGCTGAACTTTTAAATTCCTATTTTGCATCTGTTTTCTCTCAGAAAGGAAATGTAACATCAACTGATCTTCACTGTCCTATTAAAGGAATAGAAGAATCCAGGATATCTATAAACAGAAAGACAGTGAGGAAACACTTAGCTAACCTAAATGAATTCAAGTCTCCAGGTCCAGATGAATTACACCCCAGAGTACTGAAGGAGATAGCAGAAGAAATTATTGAACCACTGTCCATAATCTTTGAAAATTCTTGGAGAACAGGAGAAGTTCCAGAAGACTGGAGAAGAGCAAATGTTGTTCCTATCTTCAAAAATAGGAAGAAGGTGGACCCAGGTAACTACAGGCCGGTGAGTCTGACTTCTATACCAGGAAAGATCTTTGAACAAATTATTAAAGAACATGTATGCAAGTACCTGGATAAGAATGAAGTGATTAAACAGAGTCAGCATGGGTTTGTAACTAATAAGTCATGTCAGACTAACTTAATTTCCTTCTATGACAGAATCACTGACTGGGTGGATCAGGAAATGCTGTAGATATAGTATATCTTGACTTCAGCAAAGCATTTGACAAAGCATCTCACACAATCCTTATTGAAAAAATGACTAAGTATGGAATGAACAAGGCAACTGTTAGGTGGATTCATAACTGGCTTAGTGATCGGACCCAAAGAGTAGTCGTAAATGGCTGCACATCCAGTTGGAAGAATGTCTCAAGTGGGGCCCTGTATTGTTCAACATCTTTATCAATGATTTAGATGAAGGAATTGAGGGTAAACTGATCAAATTTGCTGATTACACAAAGCTAGGAGGGGTAGCTAATACTAGAGAAGAGAGAGAGGATTCAAAAAGATATACATAAGCTGGAGCAGTGGGCAGCAACTAACAGAATGGATTTTAACAGGGAAAAATGCAAAGTATTACATCTGGGCAATAAAAATGAAAAAAGCATATACAAAATTGGGAGGAATAGGGCTAAGTAACAGCACATGTGAAAAAGACTTGGTATACTAATTGATCACAGACTTAACATGAGTCAACAGTGTGATGCAGCAGCAAAAAAGGCAAATGCAATTCTGGGATGTATCAACAGAAGCATACAGTCTAGATCACGTGAGGTCATTATTGCCCTCTACTCCTCTTTGGTCAGACCTCATCTGGAATACTGTGTCCAGTTTTGGGCACCACATTTTAAAAAAGACATCAACAAACTGGAGCAAGTTCAGAGAAGAGCCACCAGAATGGTGACCGGTCTGCAAACCATGTCCTATGAGGAACGGTTGCAGGATTTGGGAATGTTTAGCTTGCAAAAAAGAAGACTGACAGGAGACTTAATAGCTGTCTACAAATATCTCAAGGGCTGTCACATTGTAGAAGGATCATCTTTATTCTCATTTGCACAAGGAAAGACTAGAAGCAATGGGATGAAACTGAATGGGAGGAGACACAGATCAGATATTAGAAAAAACTTTTTGACAGTTAAGGTGATCAATGAGTGGAACAGGCTGCCACGAGAGGTGGTGACTCACCACCTCTCGTGGCAGCCTGTTCCACTCATTGATCACCTTAACTGTCAAAAAGTTTTTTCTAATATCTAATCTGTGTCTCCTCCCATTCCGATACTTCCGATACCTGAAATCCAATGTAAGTCTATGGGAACAAAATATCGGAAGTACTTCCGATACTTACTTCCGATATTTTGTTCCCATAGACTTACATTGGATTTCAGGTATCGGAAGTATCGGAAGTATCGGAATGCTCAACCCTAGTGGTGAGTTCTCTTTCAATGGAAGTCTTCAAACAGAGGCTGGACAGACATCTGTCTGGGATGATTTAGAGAATCCTGCTTTGAGTAGGGGGTTGGACCAGAAGGCCCAGGAGGTCCCTTCCAACTCTACCATTCTATGATTCTATGAATGGAGTTCATACCATTGGGATATATTGCAGTAGAAATGACAACCAGCAGAGGTGGTGATTGTACCATTCAGCTGCTTGCTAATAATGAATGGAGTTCATACCATTGGGATATATTGCTGTAGAAATGGCAGCCAGCAGAGGTGGGGATTGTACCATTCTGTGATGCTTTGCTTATGGGATGATTGCGTGCACCCCACATGCTTTATCCCGAAGCTTTGATTCTGTGTCCCCTCCACAACCCCTCCTCCATTCTCCAGCCAGGGGTAGTGGTGGCCAAAAATCTCATCTTATTTACAGAGAGAGATTTTGGAGGCCCAAACATCGGCTCCTAGTAATAAACCTCCAGGTAAACCGTTTGTACCAGAACGTTTTCATCTCAGACTCCTGTAGGAGTTTCACGATTCTGTGTTAAGTGCTCATTCTGGGATTGCACCTACGCAGGGGCGGTGGCAAGGAGTTTATGGTGGCCCTCTATGATATCAGACACAAAAAAGCTTGTGACTGCATGTGGGGTGTGCACCCGTTCTAAAAGTTCTCATGACTGGCCGGTCGGGGAATTGGTGCCTTTGCCAATTCCGGATAGACCATGGACACATTTTACCACGAATCTTCCTCCTTCCAGGGGCAACTCAGTGGTATGGATGGTGGTGGATAGGTTCTCCAAACAAGCTCACTTTGTACTTCTGCCTTCTGCTGAAACCTTGGCCCGTTTATTTATACAGCATGTAGTTCGGTTGCATGGAGTGCCTGTGAATATTGTGTCAGACACAAGTGTGCAGAATGTGGTGTCAGACACAAGTGTGCAGTTTGTGGCCAGGTTTTGGAGGGCTTTCTGTAAGAAGCAAGGAATTACGTTGTCCTTTTCCTCTGCCTATCACCTTGAATCTAATGGAGAGACTGAATGCACGAACCAATCTTTGGAGCAAATTTTGAGATGTCTGGCCTTCCAGACAGGAGGACTGGTGTGAGGTATTGCCTGTGGCAGAATTTGCATTCAACGGTCGTGTGAGTCAGTCTACCGGGAAGTCTACATTTCAGGTCAACTATGGGTTTAACCCACATTTTGTGGAATTTTCCCGCATGGATTCAGGTTGCCCTGGAGCCGAATGCGTGGTACAACGTTTGAGAAATATGTGGAGGGAGGTTCAGAGGAACATCTCTGAGGCCCAGAAAAGGTACAAACGGTTTGCAGACAGGAGGAGGGGTCAGGTCCGGCATTTGTAGTAGGGGAGAGGGTGTGGTTATCCACATGCAATATCAAGCTTAAGATACCCTCTTTGAAGCTGGGCCCCAAGTTTATTGGTCCTTACAAAATTGTAGAGGTTGTCAATCCGGTGGCCTATAGACTACAGTTGCCCACCTCCTTTAAAATTTTGAATGTCTTTCACAGGTCCCTGTTAAAGCCGGTAGGGATGGTGAGGGAGGATTCCTCGTCTGATGCTCCGCCAGCATTGGTAGAAGGGCAGATGGAGTACGAGGTGGGGCGCATCATTGACTCTCGGTGGGTGGGTGCGCCGGAAGCATCAGTATTAGTGTTGAGCGATACTGCTCGATATCTAAAAATATCGGATCGGAATGGTATCGCCGATATCACTAAATATCGGCGATATCCGATTCCGATACCGGAAGTCCCATGTAAGTCTATGGGAACAAAATATCGCAACTAAAAAAACACTTTCTTTCCTTGTAAACACAAAATATACACACTTAGAATACATATATATATATATATATATATATATATATACATGTCATTGTGACATATATATATTGTGAGACAGTGAGGATATGTGGTGAATGGGGTGTACATTTCACCTAGGTTCTTTGCTAACTATAAGGGAAATATGTGGCTTTGTAGACCTGGTGGTAGAGAGAGGTCACTACACCTTGCATTCATTGCACACTTGCAGCTTAGACCTGAAGCCAATCAGCTGTTAATTGGGAAGCCAGAAATAGGTGTCTGCGGACACAGTCAGAGAGCTAGTTTAGCCTGGACACAGGGAGGTGTCCTGGCACAAGAAACAGTCTCCAAGAGTGTTAGAGCTGTCTTCAGCCTGGACACAGAGAGGTGTCCTGGCACAAGGAAGCAGTCTCTGTGAGAATCCATGCGGATAAGCCAAGAGTGTTAGAGCTGTCTTCAGCCTGGACACAGAGAGGTGTCCTGGCACAAGGAAGCAGTCTCTGTGAGAATGCATGCGGATAAGCTACTGAAGAGGAGGAGAGCCGTCTCAGTCTGGGTGCAGGAAGGACCCCGGACATAGGAGTGTCTCTGTGAACCTCCATGCTGATGATTACTGAAGAGGAGGGGAGCTGTCTCAGTCTGGGTTAGAGGTACCCCGGACACAAGAGTGTCTCTGTGAACCTCCAGCATAATGACTACTGAATAGGAGTGGATCTCTCTCAAGTCTGGACGTCGGGTGGACCTTCAGACATAAGGAGGAGTATTTGGGAAACTCCATACTGGTAACATATATCATATGTGTTGTTTTGGGCACAGACTGATAGAGTCTGGGTTCCTGATAGAAAGGGACATTACATAAGTGTAATTTAGTGGCTAGACAAGCCTAGGTCTTTTGTTTATGCTTTGTTTTATCTGTGTGCTGTGGACTTTAATAAAACTGGTTGCGGCCAGTTTTTACCAAAATTGCTGTCTGAATGAACTGTTTCCATGCCATTCTGTCTACCCAGACAGCGATCTCAGAGCTAAAACCCCCTGAAAGGCTACAATTGGTGGAGAATGCGGGCAGCGCAGGGCCTGGTACAGTTAGTGCTGGAGTGTGCATGAAGCACAGTGGCAAGAGACAGCATTAAAGGTGAAGTCTATTGAAATAGCAACAGAGGAAAAAAAAAAAAGTGTGTGTCAGCAGAAACGTCTGTTTGGAGCAGTCTTGGAGAGACAGTGGCCCTGATAGGGTCTGCAGAGAGAAAATGTATGCACAGCAAAGCTGAACTTGTTGTGAAAATGACTGTGGAATGTGCAGCAGCAAAAGAAAAGTTTGTGGAGCAGTCTTAAAGAGACAGTAGCCCTAATAGACTTTGCAAAGAAAAAAAAAAAAAAAAAGGGTGTTTGCACAGCAGAGCTAAATTTTTCTATGGAAAAGACTGTAGAGTGTGTGTATGTCTTGAGTGAAGACTACCGTTGTGAAGACAGAGAAGTCTGACAGCATGGATGACAGCATGGAGGCGCTGTTTGAACAAATGGCGCAAGTTATTGTGCAACATAAGACTGCTGTGATTGAGACAGATGAGTCCGGCAGTATGGAGGGGTTCGTTGAGTACCTGGTACAGGCCCAGCGGAGCATGGAGCAACAGCGCCTGCAGCACCAGCAGCGCATGCAGGAGCACCGGCAGAAATTCCTGCAGCAGCAGCAGGAGAATAACCGGTTGTTGGAGCAGATTGCAGCTCTCCGCACCGCGTCTCAGAGTAATGTTGTGAAGGCACCTGACTTGTCCGATGTAAAGAAGGCGGTAAGACGGTCCCTGAAAAAGATGACACCTCGTGATGATGTGGAGGTATATCTCACTAGATTTGAGGAACTGGCAGAGGAGAATCTGCCCCTATCTGAGTGGGCCATGATGGTCGCACCCTATCTGATTGGAGTGCCCCAGGTGGCCTATGCTGACCTGAGCAAGCAGGACAGCGAAGACTATGCCAAGTTGAAGGCAGAGATTCGTACCCGGCTGGGTGTTACGGTGACAGCCCATGCCAGGGGAGTTCATGACTGGAGATACAGTTGGGAGTCTGCAGTCAGCAGGCCTGATTATGGAGTTGAAAAGGTGGTAGTGAACCGCTACACCCGAGCATGTCTTACAGTGAACCGCTACACCCGAGCATGTTCTCCTGAGGTACAGCCGTCTGAGAGGACGTCACTTCAGAGTTCCCGGACGTCGAACTCTCCCGGTAAGAGCGTTCCAGCTGTTGGGGACATGGGTATGCTGATAAGCGGGTTCAGGCCCGAGGGGACATGTGGGTGGAAGAGTGTGATGGACAGTGTTGGAGATGTCGTGAAATTGCAGCCAACTGTCCACTAGAGGGGGAGCCTATGTGCCGTGATGTTGGCAGATCCCTCTCTCTCTGCGCAGAACCTGTGTGTGTGACCACCGCAACCGAAGAGACTGGACCACAGGTGTCCCCGGTGGTTACAAATGGTTGCTCAGCGCAGGCCCTCTTGGACTCAGAGAGTCCAGTGACTTCCGTATGTGACAGCCTGATTGATAGGGACTTCATCCCTGATAAGCACTTGAGTATGGTGTGCATCCATGGAGACACCAAAGTCTACCCAGAGACTGCCGTGGACTTGGTCCCTAAACTCGGGGAGGTTTCATGTGAAGTGGGGGTAGTGAAGAACCTGGTGCACCCCGTTGTGTTGTGTAATGACTTTCCCCGGTCTAAGGATCTCTGGGGGAAGGGTGATTCTGATGGACAGTGTGATGAAGCCCCTACTGAGGGTACGCAGTCCCGAGGGGCGGAACACAATGTTAGTGGGCCGTTTATCTTGTGTGATAGTGATGATGATATTGATAATGATGATGATGCTAATCATAATAGTAATGATACTGATGATGACCGTGATAAAGATGAAATTTCTTTGCAGGTGATGTTGGGAGACGAGGATGGTGGTTCTCGGGAACCGAGTGTCCCTGACCTGCTTGTGTCCTGTGACAATTTTGGGAGAGAGCCGGTGCGAGACCCCACTCTTAAAACTGCACAGGAAAATGTAATTGTTCTGAATGAGGTTCCCCAAGAGCCTGGCTCTGAGGAGAGGTTTCCTCATGCTGCCATGAACAATAACCTATTGTTTAGGGACACTGAAGTCCAGGGAGAGGTCGTGAGTCAGCTCCTGGTACCTGAGCTATATGGAGGTATAGTGCTGGGGTTGTCACATAGTCACATACTTGAGGGACCAGATGGTGAAGTTAATGTTGAGGATAACATGCTAACTAAGGTTCCAGATCAAGATGTGAATGGGAATGAGTTGTATAACCCTGAAAGTGAGCAGGATGAGAATGAGAATAAATTGTATGACCCTGACGGTGAGCCGGATGTGAATGAAAGTGAAGTGTCTAGCCCTGAAGGTGAGCCAGATGTGGCTGAGAAAAAGGGGTCAGACAGGGATAGTGGGAGTGATAATGAATCATCTGATGACAATAAAGCAACCAGTGCAAATGAGGAAGGCATGGTAGCAGAAGAGGTTGAGAGTCCTGAGAAGAAGGCTGATGCTGACCTTACAGCCAGACAGAAGATGCCATCTGAGGATGTTTTACAGTTGGAACAAAGAGAGCGACTACTTCCAGCCCAAGAAAGGGAGAGACGAGAGGCTTCCCTGGGGATTGGCAGTAGACGTGCTAAAACAATGAGGGGTAGAGATGACGCTTCTGTTAGCTCACGGCTGAGTGTGAGACCCGGTGGCGGACGAAAAGACAGAGAGTCAGACTCAGAGCTACCAGTAAGCTTGACTGGACGATGGACTCGTGGCCGCAACGACGGTAGGAGTCAGTTCGGGAAAGAAAGGTCGGGTGAGGTGACACCGACACAAGGACAAGGCCAACGTTCTGACCGCTGGGGGCGGGAGAGGCCTAACAAAGAGGTGATATTGCATAGTGCCCAAAATCAACTGAGACGGGGTGACTGGCAGAGGCGACCGAGGGGGATCTCTGGTCGGGTGGCAGGTGTTCGACCCCACAAATTTGAACAGAGGGGGCACTGGGTATGGCCCTCAGGATATGCATGGAGGCATGTGATGGATGGACGGTATGTATCGCAGAGGTGGGTGGCCCTGTGATGGAAGCCTGGATATATTTTGGTTCAGCAGATCTACTGCTGAGACTTGTGCTATACATTGGGAGGCTTCCAGGTGACTTGGAGAGCTGGGCGGGTCCAGTCACCTACAAACCCACCTAAGGGGTATGTGTCTAAATACCTAGGATAAAGTTGTATGCAGAGGGGACGGATGGGTAATGCAGCGCTGGCTGGCATCCATTTAATGGATCAGTGTGTATGTTTTGACTGTCCATGTTCCTTCCCCTCAAGCTGACTGGTTACATGACTGTGACATCACACAGTGTGTGTGTGTGTGTGTGTGTAAGGGTATAGAATCCCTGCTTAATGGAAAATATAGATGAAGCTAATGATGGTTATACTTCAGGTAAAGATGAAGCTGATGTTGGCTATGACTTGAGCTGTGTTCACTGTCTCTTTAGGTTTGTTGACCAGTCCTCCGGTCTGGATGACCAGCCCTCCGGTCTGGAGAAGAGGGGGGGATATGTGAGACAGTGAGGATATGTGGTGAATGGGGTGTACATTTCACCTAGGTTCTTTGCTAACTATAAGGGAAATATGTGGCTTTGTAGACCTGGTGGTAGAGAGAGGTCACTACACCTTGCATTCATTGCACACTTGCAGCTTAGACCTGAAGCCAATCAGCTGTTAATTGGGAAGCCAGAAATAGGTGTCTGTGGACACAGTCAGAGAGCTAGTTTAGCCTGGACACAGGGAGGTGTCCTGGCACAAGAAACAGTCTCCAAGAGTGTTAGAGCTGTCTTCAGCCTGGACACAGAGAGGTGTCCTGGCACAAGGAAGCAGTCTCTGTGAGAATCCATGCGGATAAGCCAAGAGTGTTAGAGCTGTCTTCAGCCTGGACACAGAGAGGTGTCCTGGCACAAGGAAGCAGTCTCTGTGAGAATGCATGCGGATAAGCTACTGAAGAGGAGGAGAGCCGTCTCAGTCTGGGTGCAGGAAGGACCCCGGACATAGGAGTGTCTCTGTGAACCTCCATGCTGATGATTACTGAAGAGGAGGGGAGCTGTCTCAGTCTGGGTTAGAGGTACCCCGGACACAAGAGTGTCTCTGTGAACCTCCAGCATAATGACTACTGAATAGGAGTGGATCTCTCTCAAGTCTGGACGTCGGGTGGACCTTCAGACATAAGGAGGAGTATCTGGGAAACTCCATACTGGTAACATATATCATATGTGTTGTTTTGGGCACAGACTGATAGAGTCTGGATTCCTGATAGAAAGGGACATTACATAAGTGTAATTTAGTGGCTAGACAAGCCTAGGTCTTTTGTTTATGCTTTGTTTTATCTGTGTGCTGTGGACTTTAATAAAACTGGTTGCGGCCAGTTATTACCATAATTGCTGTCTGAATGAACTGTTTCCATGCCATTCTGTCTACCCAGACAGCGATCTCAGAGCTAAAACCCCCTGAAAGGCTACAATATACATATATTTATAGTTTATTCACTTCTACATAGTAAAATAGCCTCTGATTCAATTGCCGGGTAAAGCCGGCATTTGTGAAAAGACAGAAGCACCCGAGGGTCCAGTCGCCACAGAGATGTTGCATCGCACCCAGCGGTGTGACAACTTACTCTCAGGTAAGGAGGAAACACCCCATTGACTCCAACCACTGCATTCAACAGTACACTATGCCAGCTGAGTGTAGGCGGACCCAATGGGATGGTCTAGCTCAGGCTGGTTAGAACAGGGTGTAGCTAGTTGGATGGGAGGGGTTGAGGCAACCTTATGCTGCATGTCTTTGTAGTAAGAATTGTTTCCTTTCCTGCTTTCTTACTACGTCGCATACTCCACTCTGCTACATCACTCTGCACCATTGCTCTATCTCACATCTATCTGCCCTGGAAGGATACCGTCTTACCTGTACAAGACTTATCACCTAGCTGCACTACACCATCCCTGTCAGAGGACCTGCACAGCAGCGCTGGTCACCCTGACCAGGTACTACAGGTGGCGTCACGACAAACTACACAAACATTCTATCATCCCCTGGAAATATCCCACATTCCAGTGAGCGACCAGGGCACGGACATAGCTGTGCTACCCGTCACATCCCCCATAGAAGTCAACGGGCTTGGTGCCGAGTACCCCCAAAACCTGTGGCTCTGTGCGACTCAACTTTGGCGTCACGAACAGAATTCAGAAGCTCGCTATAAGCGAGTCCTGTGTGCCTTAATTGAACTGTTTTTTGCTTGAGAATTGCAAAAATCATCATAGACTGTATTTGCCATTTTTCCGTCATATCTGCGCCACGAGGCACAGGTGAAGAATAAGGGCGTGCTCTCGTGGGCGTACACTCACTCCGTGGCGCGAAAACGATGTCCGCACACTCTAAATGTTACTGCAATGTAAGATCGTGCCCCACAGCTCTGGAGTTCCGCCTCCTCATCCTCCTCAGTGGGCGGAAACGAACGCGAAGGTCCCGCCTCTCTACAAAAGATGGCGCCTCTCCTGATGCTAATGACACATGTGACTTGGCAGAGATGGCGAACGGACATGAGCAGAAGTGGGAAGGGATGGAGGAGTCAGAGCTCTCCCCCCATGGAAGCGACCCGATCGCCACGGAGCCACCGTTTGGCACCCGGCCTGGAAACCCTCCTACGCTGGAAGAAGCGGAGGATACCCTGAGAGACCTGGCCCTGCACCGGGAGGAGGTCGCCAGGATGGAAGCGAGCTGGCGGGCCCTAAAACTACAATTGGAGCGGCGCCAATCCCTCTTACCCCCTGAAGTGTCTGTACCGGAAGGTGAGGCACCCGTTCCAGTAGAGGAGGCCGTGCGGGCATCCCAGCCCTTGCAATCTGAACCGGTTGCCAGTATCTCAGTGGAGGCACCCGTTCCAGTACAGGAGGCCGTGCGGGCATCCCAGCCCTTGCAATCTGAACCGGTTGACAGTATCTCAGTGGAGGCACCCGTTCCAGTAGAGGAGGCCGTGCGGGCATCCCAGCCCTTGCAATCTGAACCAGTTGCCAGTATCACAGTGGAGGCACCCGTTCCTGCAGAAAACGCCGCACCAGCACCCCAGATCCCGCTGTCTGCCCCCGTCGCTGAGGCAGAAGAAGCGACACCCGTCCTCATGGAGGAGGCCGCGCAGGCACCAGAGCTCTACCTGCCTGTACCGGAGCCCCGACCGTCATCTGTTCCAGAGCCGGCTGCTTCCGCCACAGGAGAGCTGCCGCAAATCATACATCGTAAGCTGGCGTTTGATGGTGGAGACATGGAGCTGCTGGTGGAGGAGAATTACAACCGGCGTCAGGAGGAAGAGTGGAGACGTCGGGAGCGGGAAGCAAAGCGACAAAGGGAGCAGCGAGAATCCCAAAAGCTTCGGCAACGTCACCTGGAGAAGGACCTGGCAGAGAAGGCATGTATGAGAAAGGATAAAAGTACGGTGAGGGAGCCGCGGCGTAAGGGTACAGTACGGAACTTTAAGTTAAAAGGTGGTTGGGGCTTCATCCAGGAGCCTGGACTTTATTTAGAAGTTTTTGTAACCCGGCGGGACGTGGAGGCTCACCTCCCAGAAGGACACCCAGGGAGGGACCTGTTGCCAGGAGACTTGGTGACTTACACCCGACACTGGGGTTACAATGGATGGTACGCCCTAAATGTTACCAGGTGCGACCCTACTCCCCAGAGTGTCAGGAAACTGACAGACCCTACGAGCCTTCAGCCTCCCCCAACCAGGCCTCTGCACAAGTGCCCACCCCACGCCGTAAATCTCCCCAGCCTCCCTCAGTGGTCTCCTCAGCAGCCCCAGCTATGGACATGATAATGATAGCTGGCCCGTACCCGGCGCCTGTTAGGCCCCCTGGGGTTCGTTCAGTCCGGGACATAGGGGTCCAGACCCGGAGGGAGACGAAAGAGGTGGCCACACAGACCCAGATAGCGGGTCACGACGTCACTGTACAGGCCACACGACATCATCAGGTCTGGGTGGACCCTCCTGTCACGGATGTTTGGCAAGCTCCAGAACAGTACCAGGTGGTACCTGTAAGAGGCCAGCCAAAGAAGTCTAAATAACCCGGACAGTGTCTCTGTATGTAAATAGTTAAATTATTGATGTACCCGGACGGGTGAATGTTCATAAAAAGAAGTTTATTGTTGCCTTAATATACCCAGGTTGGGTAATGGTGTTTCACTGTAATCAAAATGTTGAACTTTGAAGCCATGAACTGTACTGGCTCACAAACTTTTCTGTAAATAGTTGGCACTTCGGTGCTCCATCTTGGTTTTACAAAAAACTTAACTGTGCACTATTTTCAACTACCTCAGAAACTAAAAACCCGTTTGGTGTGGCCGAAAGTGAGGTCTGCTCAAGGAAAGTCTTGCAGCCCACCCAAGACCACAGTTGGAGGTTTGGAGCGGGTCCTCCACAAGCACAAGTAAAGGACACTGTGAAGTTACCCCGGTGGGGGTAGTCCTAAGAAGTCTCCACGAACTTCGGCACTAATGCTATTTGCACTTTTGTAATGTTATTATTAAAAATTTTATTATGCAACGTTTAACTTGAAGTGTTTCCTGCTTTCTTACTACGTCGCATAGTCCACTCTGCTACATCACTTTGCACCATTGCTCTATCTCACATCTATCTGCCCTGGAAGGATAGCGTGTTACCTGTAGAAGACTTTTCACCTACCTGCACTACACCATCCCTTCCAGAGGACCTGCACAGCAGCGCTGGACACCCTGTCCAGGTACTACAGGTGGCGTCACGACAAACTACACGAACATTCTATCATCCCCTGGAAATATCCCACATTCCAGTGATCGCCCAGGTCACGGACCGAGCTGTGCTACTCGTGACATCCCCCATAGAAGTCGACGTGATCGGTGCCGAGTACCCCCAAAACCCCTGTCTCTGTGCGACTCAACTTCCCTCACTGTGCTGGCACTTTACATTTACAATGCCTCTGGGTTTTTTTTTTGGGGGGTGGGGAACATTCAGACTTTTGCTATGGGGCCCCATGATTTATATGTACGCCCCTGCTGCTGAGGCATGGTATTTAAGGCTGTTAAGGAGCCAACATACATGGACCTTGCCAGCAGCGTCGGACTGGAGTACCTTGGGCCCACCAGAGAAAATATATTCTTGGGGCCCACCATCATACTTCCCAACCTTTGAATAAGGGAAAGAGGGACAAAGGCTGTGGCACGCTGTGCATGCTGCAGAAAATTTTAGGCCATGCCACGTTGCACCACAGACTGTCCAGGAGTTGGTGGATGCTTTAGTCCAGGTGTGGGAGGAGATCCCTCACGAGACCATCCGTATCGCTCATCAGGAGCATGGCCAGAAGTTGTAGGGAGGTCATACAGCATACCTCCCAAATTTGGAAGACAGGAAAGAGGATTAAAGGCTGAAAATTTTAGGCCACGCCCCGACAACAGCCATTTCACAGCTAATCACACCCATATCCTCGCCCCAAGCGTAACCATTTAGCACTGCTGATCACACTGACTGGTAATGAGGGCACAGTGGCTGGTACTGAGGAAAAGAAAGAAAGAGCAGCAAAAGAGAAAGAACAAACAGAGAAAGAAAGAGAGGAAAGAAAGAAAAGAGAGAAAGAAAGAACAGAGAGAAAAAAGAACAGAGAGCGAGAAGGAAAGAACAGAGAGTGAGAAAGAAAGACTAGAGAGAGAGAGCCATAGGCGTAGCTAGGGTTTTGGTTTAGTGGGGAAAAACTTCTGAGTGGGCCCATCATCAGAGAACCTCAGCAAATGACCGCGCTGTTGGCCAAAATAATCTATATATAAAAAGACCAATATTGATATTACCGCCATATGGTCTGTGTTAAATAATACCAGTCCTACAGAACATATAATAGATTACAGCACAGGTACAGATAATGACTTACCGCTGATGTTCTTTCTAATGGAATTGTTCACTTTTCATGTCTTTTCCATCTGGCCCACACCAACATGACGACTTCTCCAGCCAGGACTCGACTGCACCCCCATTAAAAAAAAAATAAAAAAAAAACTCACCTCCCGGCTCCTGTGCTGCTCACTGTTCTCCCTCTCAGCGTCTGACAGCGGGCGCCGGCAGGTGATGTTATTGCGCCCGCTGTCATACGCTGAGAGGGGGATTATGGGAGAGTAGGAGCGCTCGCTCCTTCTCTCTCCATGCGGTCAGCTTTATCGGCTGGATGCCGATACAGCTGACCCTCCGATGACGGGTGGGGGGCCCACTGCTGGCACCGGGCCCCCCCAACGCCTGTTCAGGCCCCATAGCTTCCGGGCGGCAGAGCAGGGAGAACGATTCTCCCTGCTCTGCCGCAGAATCTAACTGTATCGTAGCTCCGGGTTGGCCCCCTCAGAGCGCGGGCCCCGGGGCCACCGCCCCCTCTGCCCCGCGACCTATCCTTTCAAATCAGGGCCCACCACGCAGGAGCTGGGGCCCACCGTAGGTTTCTCCGGTGTCCCGGTGCCTCAGTCCGACCCTGCTTGCCAGCCTGATAATACCAGGCCACAGCGGTCTGCATATCTTGGCTGGTTAACAAAAATAGGGGATCCCCTCGAAAAAAATTTGGCGTGGGGTCCCCCCTATTTTTGTTAACCAGCCAGATGAAGCAGACTGCTGAGGCCTGGTTTTTCAGGCTGGTAAGGATCCAATATCCATGGACCTTGCCAGCCTGATAATACCAGGCCACAGCAGTCTGCTTAGCTTGGCTGGTTAACAAAAATAGGGGATCCCCTCGAAAAAAAAACGGCGTAGGGGTCCCCCTATTTTTGTTAACCAGCCAAGTAAAATGCAGACTGCTGCGGCCTGGTATTAAAAGACTGTCAAGGCCCATGGATTTTGGCCCTCAACAGCCTGATAATACCAGGCTACAGCAGCCCCACATTTGGCGCATCAAAAGATGTGCCAATTGTGGCACTTTACCCGGCTCTTCCCACTGCCCTGTAGCGGTGGCAAGCGGGGTAATAAGGGGTTAATGTCACCGTTGATTGCACGGTGAGAATAAGCCCGGTTAATAATGGAGAGGTGTCAATAAGACACCGATCCATTATTAATCCCAAAGTTTTTAAATGTATAAAAAAAAAGACACAGCAAGAAAAAAGTATTTTAATGAAATAAAAGAGACAACACAGTTTTCATTAATTTTATTATACACTCATTCCTGTGACGCCATCGATCTCCTGTAAAAAAGAAAAAAAAAAAACCAACAGTATACCACCTGTCCGACGCAGTCCATAGTAACGACAGTCCCACGACGATCCAGCTCTGCTACATCGCAATGACCGGCAGAGCCTGTCATCTCGACGCAGCACAGCTGATTACCTGCTTCCCCGGCGGTGACATCATCGGACTGACTGCTTTACGGCCGGGATTACCCAGCAGTCACTGCAGTTATCGCGAGAAACTGCATGTGACCGCCGGGGAAAGATGATGGCGGCCATCAAGCAGTCCAGCCCGTGACCGCCGGAGATCTTCTGCCAGGTAAGTGCCGCTGACTCCTGACAGACCCGACCGACGGACACTGACAGTGACAGTGACAATTCCGATTCCGGTATCCGATAAGACGAAAATATCGGAACTAAGTATCGAAAGTCCGATAGAGCTAATATCGGCCGATACAAGATACTTGCGGTATCGTATCGCTCAACACTAATCAGTATCTAATACACTAGAAAGGGTATTCTCTGGAGGATCGCTCATGGGTCCCGGCCAGTTCAGTGCACGCCAATCGACAGGTGTGGGATTTCATACCAGGTACCCAGAGAAGCCTGGGGGTCCGGTGGACCCCTGTTAAGAGGGAGGTACTGTCATGGTTTGGACAGGGTTCATGCCCTGCCCTCTCATGGTTAATTGTATTTGGCCTCCTTTTGGATCTGGGAGGGATATTTATACCCACTCTGAATCAGGATTCTCTGTCAGTTATACTCTCGTTCTGTCTGTGTGTGTGTGTCTGACCCCTGTTGTGCATGTGCATACTGCTCTGGCTTGTCTGATTTCTCTGGTTACTCTATTGGCATACCTACTTGGTGCCCCTTGTTTGTTTCCCTCGGTTCTGACTTTCTGGCCTGTTTATCCTGACTATCCTTCCATCTCACCCTCGGTACCTCATTGATCTTCCAGTTTTGACATCGGCATGTTTGACTTCTCTCCGGCGCCGTCTGGCTTCCCTGCAACCCGGCGCCTGTCTCCGACCTTAGCCACTCCCCTCAGTCACGTGGTTCAGGTCTTGCTCTACACCCAATGGGTGCTCCGCCGCTCTTCTCGTGTCCCCCTTACTGCAGTTAGTCATTCGTCTCGCAGCAGGTACACCCGGGGTTCGTGACACTGTGCAGGCATACTGATCTGCCCTGCAAAGTACTGCAGGCGCTGGGAAAGGTCAGAGAGGTCCATCGCCTGCGCACTGCAGTACATTGCTCTGCCCCCAACAGGGCAGATCAGTACACCTGCGCAGGAGCCACGACACGAAGCAATGAGGACGTCATCACATGAAGATGGGACCATTTCTAGGCTGTCTGAGGGCTGGTCTTATTAGGATGGAAAGGGGCCAATATCAATGGACTTTCCCAGAGTATTAATATCACTCCAGCTGTCTGCTTTGCCTTAGCTGATTATTAAAAACAGGGAGGACCCCATGTTATTTTTTTTTTGTGTCCCTCCATTTTTAATAACCAGCAAAGGCACAGCAAACAGCTGGGAGTTGACATTAATTGTGAGGGAAGGTCCATGGATATTTGTCCCTTCTCAGCATAATAAGAACAGCACACAGATGTCTGCTTTCCCTTGGCTGGTTATTAAAAAATATTTATGTACAGTAAACTACACATGCAAGGCACTGCCCCACTTGGACCTCCACCTCCTGATTTAAGATTATTATTTTTTTGATTTTTTTATTCCGTATTATTTTAAGTAATGTCCCTATCCACATTTGTTTGCAGTGCAATAGTCCTGCTCTTAACTCCAGTTTGCTTTCTTTTGCATCTCCCTAGCCTATTCTACAACAATTTTACAGCACCAAAGTTTGGGTCACCGTTGGCCTTTATGGGTTTCGAGTTTGGGGACAAGTTCTGGTACCTGAACTGAACTTTCATCAAAATTTGAACCAAACCCGATGAAACCTGAACACCCACTGGTCCGCTCATCTCTAATGTCAAGTAAAGTGACAGGTCATTTTCAAAGCAGATCTGTAACTAGATTTCACAGCACAAACTGTATACAATATTATAAACATTGTAGACATGATGAGGCTGCTGTAGTCAGAAAATCTAAAAAAAAAAGTAAAATAGAAAAATTCTAAATCACCTATCTTGCCCCTTGAATAATAAGAAAATGCACAAAGGAAGAATATTTTGTTAAATTAATTAACCCATATGTCGTAAAGAGAAAAAAAATCAAAAACACCAGATCAGCAATCTTTTGGTCACCACACCTCTATAAAAAAAGCAATCAATACTGTATGTTGTATGTACCCCAAAGTGATCTCAATAAAAACATCAGCTTGCCACATACATAAAAAAAGACCAAACACAGGTCAATCAAGGGAAAAATAAGTATTATAGGTAGACATGGGCAATTTTGTCTGAGTGAAACTGAATTCTGCTACTATTTTACAGCAATGCATTATTTTCAAAAATGTAGAATTTTTTGTAACTTGCTTTGTGGGAATTCAGCAAAAAGGTAGCTTGCCGCCACTTTGCTGTGCCATAAAGGCCAGGAAAAGGTTAAAAAAAAGAAGAAAAAGAATACTCACTGCTTACCTTTCTGCCCCCTCCACTGCTCTCTCCCCCCCAATATGGTCCTCAGCGCCTATTTTTACTGACACTGTCTGTTGAAACCCAGGAAGCTCTGCCTGTGATCGGCAGTAACACAGTCGCGCTCTCTCACTCGGCTCACTGTGAGCCGATTGACGTGGAGAGAGGCCGCATCACTGATATGACCACTCTCCAAATCATCTGGATTGTAGTGGGATAGGCCACTAATAGATTATTGGTGGAAAAGTGAGTATGACTTTGCTTTTTTATTTTCATTTTTGGTGAAAAAATAGGTAAAAGAGGAACGGGGAATTTTCATTTCAAGTAAAGGACTGTTTTTTTTTTTCAATTGAAGGACTTTACTGTGTCTCTTGTCTTTATTACATTTGACTATGTTGTTTGTAATGGGGGAGTTTTATAGACACCTCTTCTTTACTAACCCATGGGCTTGATGTCAGCGGCCATAAAATAGCTGACAGCAACCCGACAACTATTACTCCACTTGCCACCGCACCAGGGCAAGTGGGAAGAGTGAGGATAAGCATCAAAATTGGTGACATTTTTGAGGCGGCTGAGGGCTGATATTCTTAGTCTGCGAGGGGACCAATATCTATATCCCCTTAATAGGCTATTAATATCAGCCTTCAGCTGCCTTGTTTAGGTTTTGCTGGTTAGTAATTATAGTGGGGTCTTCATGTCATTTTTTGTGGGGGGAGGTGTCTCCCCTATAATAACAAGTAAAGGCTAACCAAAAAGCTGTGAGCTAATATTAATAGCCTGGGAACCTTTATTGCTGTTGGCCCTTTCCCAGAATATTAACATCAGCCCCCAGCTGTGGTCTGTCCCTCAGCTGGTTATGTAAATTACAGGGGATCCCACACCATTTTTTAAATTTATTTACTTCATTTAAAAAATAAATACAAGTACAGAAAAATAAGCATGCCAGCATCTGTCATCTATCATGTTCCTCATTGCTATCTATCTCTATCTTTGAACATCTTTAATACATAAAATTATTTAATTTCTATGCTGTATTTCATTCCACACGTCACACTGACAGCACACGGACACGTACATGCAGATGTCACATACGTACATACGAATAGCATATGGACACAGACCACGAATGTCACCAGTACTGTTTTTTCCAGTACTGGAATCACCATAATGTGTGGGGGCCTTAGACTGTTTAGTGAGATGACAGATTCTCACTTAACTCATTCTGCAGCCAGTAATAGACAGAACAACACAGTGGCTATAGAAAGCAAACTGCAAATTTTTTATTGAAACCCAAAGGTAAAAATTATTTTTATCTCCAATTAAATGCATTTATGCAAATAAATTGTCCCGAATGCAAGACAACCCTTCAGCTGATGTCAATAGCATATATTAGGGATTATGATGCTATTATTGTGTACTAGTGTGTTACTCCTTTAGTCACCTTTCTTGTACTTGTTTTCTTATATTATGTTATCAGAGAACATGGAGGCAAGTTTGCTCATGGGATCGCCATTTTTGTGATTAAACGGTGTTCACAAGAGAGGCTACATCTGTATTGCTGGAAGAGGCTGAAATTTATCTTGGGATAAGGCTGTAGAAAATTCATTGTCCCAACAATACAAACTTACATTTTTTTCTTGAAAACTACAAATGGCAGAAAAACACCAGTTCATTTCCGCCTGTAAATATAGCATCAATTAACGGGCCAGACGGAGACCTGCCATGTCCAGTCATTGGAAACATAAATCAATAATCAATCTAGATGCATCTTTATGTGATCCTAGAAAAGTAGAGAGGCATATTAATGTGTGGAGAGAAATCCCTTATAAACAGTCAGTGGATCACGCGATATGCCATACAGGCCTCCTATCAAACAACATTACAGATGACCTTTAAACAGATTCTCTCATATATCGATGAGTTTAGACTCTCACCAAACATATAACTGGCCATTATTTTTCAGAATAGAGAGCAATTATGCAAATAAATACAGCAACAATGCGAACTGCTCAACATGTACTTGTCATATAGTAGTAATCAAAGTGAAGTGAACCGACATGAGGTAAAAGGCAAAGATTCAGTATATTAAATAACTAAATCTCAGACTGACGACCACCAAACACATTAAAGGTGGCTTACAGGGGTTGTGCTGTGCAGGACTCAATTCATTTTTTACTATGACCAAAAAACTAACAGGCAGGTAGAACTACTAGATGTCACTACCAATCGTTTATCAGGCCAATTGGACACCGTTACAGGTAGCGTATGGCTTCAGGGATGCCGTTTACAGAGGAAGTGGAACAGAGCTATTACATTTTATATACGGTATTTAATCCAGAAAGGTAGGCACTTTATAAAATATATACAAAGATGATACAAAATGGGAACAAAACAATATGATGTATACAATTACATAAAATAAAAAAGAATAACTAAAGAAGATTCCTAAACCTAATGTCACGGAAATGGCTCAGAGCTTAGTGGAGGGAGGTACTCCTTAGGAAAACGGACAGAACTACAGCAAGCTGTGCCATACAGGGCTGACAAAGGACCAAACCCAATTTCTTCTTTTCATTAGATCAAAGTTACGCCCACATACCTCCCATTGATGAGCTCATGTAGTGGCTGTTTGTAGGATTTGCTCAAACTTAATAATTTTATGAGATCCCCAACTTACAGGATATGTTTGCCCCTGGAGGTTCCAGGCGTTAGATATTGTCATGTCTCCTAATTGTGATTTTATCTTTTTATAGAAATGAGACATGACCTGGGTAGCATCATCCATTGGACCCTTATTCTGTTGGCCTTACAGTGATGTGAGTGAAAGAATTGTTTGTCTCTTTGCTAAAAATATATCTCCCATAAATATTGGATTGACGCAAACCCCAATATTCATATCTGGACACCGGAGACAGAGTGTCTAACTGAAGTGGTCCAGTTTTCCCTTGAAAAGAACAAGAGCTACCTCTGAAGTTTTTCATTTTCCCCTTCTCTGCCTCTTGAATACATAGATCTCAGCCTTGTGTCTTTTTCCCAACAAATCTCCCTGCTGTAATTACAGTATGTGGTCACTGCAGGAGGCCCCTACCTCAATGGAGATTAAAGTGTTAGCTTTCTCTCATTTCCCTTGTTCCCTTGTTTTAATTAGCTTCTCTGTTCCTAGGTCTATTTAATCCCAAATGTGAAATCCTACTTCTTTGGAGATGTCTTTAGGATTTTAATTTTTCTCTATGACAACTTGTAATACTTAGTGACAAAACTCTGTGCCATTGGTTGTCCTCCTCTTTCAAGCAGCCTTTCTTATTAAGGCTCATGCGCATAGCAGAAAGGAGCAGGAGCTTCCGACTATTGCATGCACTAGTCTTGTCCATTCTGCAATCTAAACTAGTGGATTTTTTTCCACGCTGACCATTGGTCTGTATGAAAAATTGCTTGGTCACTCAACTAGTAATGTACTATACCCTTTCAATATGGTGGATAGAAAGAATACTGCCATGGGGTTGTGTGTGAGAGGGGGAAGTAGGTGTTAGAGGATCATTTAAGGAACTTTTCGGTCTGTCAAGGAACTTTTTGGTATGAGCTGTCCCTCCCCAACTTATATAGCTTTGTCTAGCTAATATCAGCAATGTTAAAACGGTAAGTCATTTGGACAATGCAGTGCACATCCAGGCTAAACATGAAATAACCATAGTTTTTAAGTGTTATTGTCATGGTCATATCTGCGCTCCTTATGGTCAACACTTCGGACCTAGTGCATGGCTGAGACGGTAGCACAAACTGTGCACTTTCCAATGCTGTAAGCAGTCGTCTTTGCCTCAGCAGCATCAGAAGAGTCCAGGAGTTCTGCAGTTGGCTGGATCCAGCGATCTGGCCCACCTCAGAGCATAGCTTGATAGCTGTATAGAAACAAGCTTGTAAACATGTGATCCATGCTTAGGAGAGCGGCCAACTCTGATAGGACAGCAGCGGTGGCCAATTAGACAACCAGCAGTAAATCATACAATTCTTTGGAATGGAAAAATTTGCAATTCTAGCCATATAAGGTGTAGAGAAAACCCTTTTAATTATTCACTTTCTGAACTGGTCGCTTTATATTAAAACTCCAATAAAACATCCAAATGAAATGATTTTCAGTCTTAAGAGTTTATTGGTTGAAACAGGCAAACAAATGATATATGGTCTGGGTAACACATATGTGCTTGATGTGCTCTATCAGCAAGGACAGGTTCACATTCTCATCAATCCAGTGCCTAAGACGAATGGCGTAAAATGACGTTTCTCAGTTACAATGATGTACGATACAAAACAACACAGCAAGTAAAAGAAATAGCAAATTCTACAATGTGCCTTGAATGCAAAATCAGCTGCTGAGTCATAAGAAATTGGAGCGTGTCTGGCAAGTGCAAGCATTCCCTATATCACCATGTCCTGGCATTGCTAGGAGGCAGCCGACATAACGGTGGCGCGTACAGAAAAGATACTTCTAGAAAACATGTCAGAGGGTTGTGCCCACGGCATCTGTTTCAGGTGAATTCAGGTTGGAAAAGTGTCTCAGAAAGGCCCCATAAAATGGACATAATGCACAGAAATATTAAAACAACGCTGCCGTGCATATGCTCCATCTTATGTCACAATGTTTTTATTTTTCCATCCTCATACCAATATGAGAGCTTATTTTTTGCTGAACTAGTGGTACTATAGAATGACACCATTCATTTTATCATGTGATGCACTGGAAAGCGGGAAACAAAATCAAATTGCGTTGAAATTGCAAAAAAGTGCAGTTTTACATTTTTTTTTGGGCAGGTTTGGTTAACGCGCTCACTCTACGGTAAAACTGACCAGGCAATAAGATTCTCCAGGTCAGTATGAGTACGCAGATACCAAACATGTATAGTATAGGTTTTTTTTTTTACTTAAGTGGTGAAAAAAACATAAGAATTTTGCATAAAAACCCAAGTTTTCTTGTGTTGCCATTTTCTGAGACCCGTAACGTTTTCATATTTCGGGATTTGGGGCTGGGTGAGGGCTTATTTTATGTCGCCCTGAGATGACGTTTTACTGACACCATTTTGGGGTAGATACGATGTTTTGATTGCCTCTTATTGCATTTTGGTGCAATGTTGCGGCAGCCAAAAAACGTATTTTGGACATTTTGATCTTTTTCTCATTACGCTGTTTACCGATCGGATTAATTAATGTAATATTTAGATAGATCGGACTTTTACAAATGCAGCGACACCAAATATGTATTTTTTTGTATATTTTTAAGGGGCAAAAGGGGGTGATTTTATCTTTTGTAGGGGTTTTTCAAATTTTAAAAATAAATATTTTTTTACTATTTACTGTATTTAATAGTCCCCGTAGGTGACTTGAAGCTGCGATCGATCGCTTGTACTATACGTAGCAGTGCATCGGCTCCTCTCCACCTGCCGCTGTTAGAGGCACATGATCGCTGATTAAATTGGCAATCATGAGTTGGGAAACATGCAAACTCGGCATCAGAGTCAGTTAGCCAGCATATGACGTACCAGTATGTCATATGTCGGTAAGGGGTTAACTGCTACAGGGTTCAGAAGCATACTGTAGAGTGAAAACCAGTGACAGTGGAGCCAACCACAAAAAGGAAGGAAAAGACACTGCTTCTTGAAAATGACGGAGGGCATTTGCTTGAAGTGACTTTGGCTGTGAAAACTCTAAATGACGCCGTGTGCACCTAACCGAAGACAGGGAGTCCCCCGGTTTTCCTTTCACACTGCCTGCAGCAGCACAGCAGGGCACTTAATATAGAGCACATAGAGGCTGATGGGTATTAATTTATTATAATGGATGACTTATGGTGGCTCCCTGTTCATGCAGCCCACTTATGACCTCATCAGTTACCAGTAGTCCATTTTATAGGGGAGTGTCCAAAGTAGACAACTCCTTTCAAAATTTCGAATTATTGAAGAGCTCTACTTTGAGTAATCCTTTTTTCATTATAAGGTCAAGTATAAGCTAATGATGAACTGTCCCACAATTATAACTCATTGACATATCTATTTAGGAACCTGGTAACAAGTGTTCAACTTCCCTGCAGTGCCTCCACAGGTAAAAACTAAGCATTAAATGGTGTCAATTGAAATCAGTAGGTTGTCGGTGTAATGCATGCTCGGGCCGGCTCCCCTAGAGAACAGAGATCCTCTCTTTCCTCGCTAATCAGTAGAGACCCTAAATGTAGGTCTCCTGCTATTAACTAAAACCTGATATAATTTCTCATAATGTTTTTTTTTTAAACCAGAGAACCCATTTTAAGAAAATAATAAAAACATGTGGATAATCCTTGTGTTTTCTAGCTATCGCTATGTTCTCATGATATCTCATTAATTTATAACTGAATATTCCATAATACCATTACAGTACAAAACAGGCTTCAGCCCAATCAAAAGGGCACCGCAATGATACCATAAGCCACCACCACAGTCTATCTCCTGTATCCCTGCTGCCAGCTATTGAGCCCTGGGATTCTTTCTCCAAATGATTCACATTTCTGCAAAAGGGCACACGGCATAATACTTTGTGATACAATACTTCCAGTGTTTAGCAATGTTCAACAAGTGATTTCATGTAAAACCAGTTTACCAAGTGGTGTGATGAAATGACTGCTATCGTCTATTGAAAGAGAAAATGGCTGGAATTAATTGGAACATGAGATAACATCAAGTCATACTAGTCCTACTTTTATTTGTACTTTATATAGATGGTTTATCCTTAGGATAAATCATTAATATCAGATCGGTGGAGATCTGACACCTGGCACCCCCGCCGATCATCTGGTCTCAACGGCGGTGGCTGGAATTGATCAGTTGCGGAACGGAACAACACAGCTCCGTCAACCACATAGTGGCCGCAAGGCGTACTGCACATCCTTCCCTATGGACACTATGTCTTCAGCAGACCTTGTTTCATCGCTCTCTTACTTGGGTAGGATGTAGCATGGCAAGGCAGTACATAGCAGCTACTATTTCGATTTGGCTGGTAGTCACCTAGACGAGAAGTCAGGTTGTTGCTGGGTATCATTATCTCTTATGTTCTGCACTGTATACAAGGTACTGTATGCAATACTAGTCAAACAATGTGTATAAAGTTCCTACAGGAACGGTAGATATCAGAGTGCCAGAGAAGAGTAGATGATAAATGATATAACTAAGTACCAAATATCAATTCTGACCAGACTTAATTTCATTGTACAACTTGTTCTGTATGAATGGAGTGGATGAGACTTCTGTAATGGAAATGACAGAAACGTGGAAGAAGAAATCAAGCATTAGTGATGTGATCGCATAAAACGCCTCTAACACTAAACCTCGCCTGTTATCGGCAGATTACCCCCCAGTGTATGTCAATCAATATGAGCATCACACTTCATACTAACGCTCCGCTTTGCTTGATTACTTACTCTCAGCCGACTTTCTGCATAATAAATACTGAAAAACTGATCTGTTAGAACCATAAAGATGGACGTGGAGTGTGACACGACGCGTTTCTTTGGGTTTCTTACAAAGTGCTTTACAAATGTCAATATTCCATACATGAATTGATTACATGCCAGGATCATTTCAAATGTGCAAAACTGCTCTCTCATTAAAAAATATATATATATATATATGTTCATTTCTTAAATAAGGCTATTAGTTATTTGGTTATGGAATCATAATCAATGTGATTTCTATCATCCAGGAGACGGAGCTGTACGATGAATGGCGATTACAGAGGACACAAATGTTACTTTGGTTTTTAGTCCATGAGTTTGTTCGCTAACAGCAGGTATACGACGTGACAGGTGATTTCAGCAGGGGTGACGATATAAAGGTAATGTGGATCTGTTGCTCTGACCCTGCACAACAATAAGACCATAGAAAATGTTTGTTCTTCTTGAGCGTAGGATCTGTCCTTCATGAGTCATCGTACAGGGGATTGTTGTAGTTTCCTAGCGACCCATAATCTTGGTCTTCTAGTAGTCTTCCATATGATGAATGCCTAGAAAACGGAACAATCACAAAGTGAGAAAATAATGTTGCTGGATTGGAAATACTTAGCATAACGCTGTAAAAATAATATACTGAATTTAAAGCTGAGATCACATTAGTTAATACTAGTTTATTCTAAGGATACATTGGTAGGGGTCCAAATCCCGATACACCCCCTGATCAGCTGATTGATCGGCCTTCTTGGTGTAGCAGAAATAGCACTGGTAGTGGCTGTGCATGGAACTGCAGGTCACTGCAGCTTGGTGCAGTTTTAGGGGCTGTGCCCAGTACTGCAACTGAATAGGGATTCAACAAATATAGGGCGCTACGCCTAGTAAAGAGATCGAAATAAATGAGAGGGACACTGCTGTTCATCAGGGGCGCTGAGAACCAGACACCCACTGATGTGATCCGAGACCATTTAAACCAAAAGATTATTCTTCAGCTGATGAACAAAGAAGTGGCATTATAGCAGACTGGTATTTAAGATTTTTCTCTGATATTTACTAGTCCTTGATTATTCAAACTGTTTTTAAGCACTCCCAGAAAATTGCTCATTAGTTGCCAAGTGTCAGAAAAAAGTATAGCCAGTCTGAAGGACTTTAGGCTGTGGTTCCACGGTCCGGAACCACAGCGCATTTGACGGAGCCCCGCCCCCTTTTTGACGCGCGCTCTTTCCGGAGGTGTTCAGGACACCTCCGGAACACCTCCGGAAAGAACGCAGGGCTACATAGCCCTGTGTAAATTCCGTTGCGGCGACGCAGCGTCGCCGCAATACGCTAGGACATGCTGCGGTCTGAAAAGACGCGCCGCATGTCCGTAAACGCAGGTCTTCCGCCTGCGTGTTGTTACGCATAGTGGAGACGGGATTTCTTGAAATCCCCTCCACTATGCTGTAACATCTGGACGCTGCGTGTTTGGCGCTGCGCCAACGCACAGCGCCAAACACGCAGCAAATCCGGAGTGTTTCCTTATCGTGGAAACTCACCCTTAAAGTCAATACGGAGTAAAAGGTGTAAAGCTGATCGTAATGATCATCCAACTGTTCAACCATCAATCTACTTATATCTAAAGGGGATCAGTTAAGTCTTTGTCAACTAATCTGAGAGCAATTTCAAATAGAGAGAGAGAGACCCTGCCTCTAACAATGTGCCACTTTCTGGGCTGCTTGCTGTAGTTTTAATAAAAACACTGATTTATCATAAAGAGATCATCACTAGAGGACTAGTAAACCTGCTGTCATGTAGTCCTCCATATTCATAAATTCTGCATAACGCTGCCCCAAATACTCATTGGCAACTTTCTGCCTATGCACAGTGTACACAGAGAGCTACCAATCAGTGATGAGGGTGGGGTTATACAGAGCTCAGCATTCAGAGAACTGGTAGATCTGAAACAGAGAAAACATGAATTTTATTGAATTGACAGAATGCAGACCAGTAAGTGATACATCACTGGAATGAGGGTCTCAGCCCCTAGAGGACACTGTTCACTTTAAAGATAGAAAATCAATACAGTTATCATGGAAAACAACTTTAAATATGAACTGATCCCATTTAATTCTGATACCTCAGGCCATGGTTTCATTAAGATTAGTATATAGTATTATTTTTGTCTTTATCATAAAATTGTTTCTGCTGATGGATCTCATTCATTTCTGCAGAACTTTAACCGAGCACATTAGCAAAACAAGAAGTGTGTATATATGTGTATATATAGTTAGAAAGACAGGTAGGACAGGGTTAAATCCTAGCACTGCAGGTGTTGATTACCTGGATAGCTTGACTAAGGCTACGGTCTCACAGGTTTTTGTGAGTTTTTGACGTTGTGTATTTTTGAAAAAAAAATGCAACTAACCAATCTTTCTTAATGGGTGCAGAAATGTTGCAGATTTTCTGCATTATCAAAAACTCAACAAAAAAGCTCATTCTAGGAATCAAGCATAAGAACCAGGTCACGTGTGCATCTCTCTCACTCAGGTGGGGAAGATGAGAAGAGTGGGTTGTTTTGGAGCCAGTGAGAGACAAACCAGAATCACTCTGAAGTGAATCTGCACAGGGCCGTGTGCACCAAATCGCAAATATAGCCCCACATAGTCCTCCATATAGTATAATGGGCCACACATAGTCCTCCATATAGTATAATGGCCCCCACATGGCCCTCCGAATATTATAATGGCCCCACATGGCCTCCGAATAATATAATGGCCCCCACAGTCATCCATATGGTATAATGGCCTCCACATAGCCCTCCAAACAATATAATGGCCCTCACATAGTCCTCCATACAGTATAATGGTCCCCACATATTTCTCCATACAGTATATGGGTCCCACATAGTCCTCCAGTATAATAGGCCCCACATCCAGGATTCCGATACAGCTGAAAGTACGAAGCTGGAGAAGGGGGGGTACATATTTGTGCTCTGAAGAATTAACTGAATATGATAGATCAAATTATCAGTCGATAAATGATCTCAATGATCCAAGCATGATCTCTGTCAACTGTTATGACAATTTATTGGGGGGCTGTACAGTTTTGTTTCCATTTTTTGTGTAAAAAAAAATGGCAGCTACACATTACATAAACACATGTAACAATTTCTACTCTTGATCTGGGCATCCCTTTCACTAGCATCACTTCCTTCTCTACAATTATTAGTAAAGGTTTCACAGCACAGACTCCATGCTCTGCAGCTACCGGTGGAGGTTTCAATGCACAGACTTCCTGCTCTGCAGGTACACAGCACAGACTTACTGCTCTTAAGCTATTGGTGGATATTTCACAGCACAGACTTCCTGCTCTGAAGCTATTGGTGGAGGTTAAACAGCACAGACTTCCTGCTCTTCAGCTATTGGTGGAGGTTTCACAGCACAGACTTCCTGCTCTTCAGCTATTGATGGAGGTTTCACAGCACAGACTTCCTACTCTGCAGCTATTGGTGGAGGGTTCACAGCACAGACTTCCTGCTCTGCAGCTATTGGTGGATGTTCCAGTACCCAAACTTTCTGCTCTGCAGCTATTGGTGGAGGGTTCAAAGCACAGACTTCCTTCTCTGTAGCTATTGGTGGAGGTTTCACAGCACAGACTTTCTGCTCTTCAGCTATTGGTGGAGGTTTCACAGCACAGACTTCCTGCTCTTCAGCTATTGGTGGAGGGTTCACAGCACAGACTTCCTGCTCTTCAACTATTGGTGGAGGTTTCACAGCACAGACTTCCTACTCTGCAGCTATTTGTGGAGGGTCCACAGCACAGACTTCCTGCTCTTCAGATATGGTGGAGGTTTCACAGCACAGACTTCCTGCTCTTCAGCTATTGGTGGAGGGTTCACAGCACAGACTTCCTGCTCTTCAGATATTGGTGGAGGGTTCACAGCACAGACTTCCTGCTCTTCAGATATTGGTGGAGGTTGCACCTCACCGACTTCCTGCATTGCACCTATTGGTGGAGGTTTCACTGCACAGACTTCCTGCTCTTCAGCTATTGGTGGAGGGTTCACAGCACAGACTTCCTGCTCTTCAGATATTGGTGGAGGTTGCACCTCACCGACTTCCTTGCATTGCACCTATTGGTGGAGGTTTCACTGCACAGACTTCCTGCTCTTCAGATATTGGTGGAGGGTTCACAGCACAGACTTCCTGCTCTTCAGATATTGGTGGAGGTTGCACCTCACCGACTTCCTGCATTGCACCTATTGGTGGAGGTTTCACTGCACAGACTTCCTGCATGGCACCTATGGGTGGAGGTTTCATCGCACAGACTTCCTGCTTTGCCCACAGCACTGCTTCTGAATCTCACCAATTCTAAAGTGATTAAATCAGTATGCCATTACTTTATGAAAGGGTAAATCTTTCCGTGCAGCAGTAGCACCGTACGCAGGGATGAGGCAGTGACCCACAAAATTCAAACACAAAAGTCCCTTTAATGTGTTTTTACTCGGTTAGTTTGCAATCACTACACACATCAGTCCTCCTCTGACCAGTTACTGTGGGTGAACGCACCTCTGTATCAATGTCTCTTTACTCATGCACACAGCCGTACACAGTACTTGATATCCTCCAGATTGCAGCCGGGCACCATATCCACCTGTTTGCAGCCGTTACACACACCAGTCCTCCTTCGAGCACAGGATCTGTCTACCTCCTGTTCACCTCCGGGCACAAGACATCAACATCCGAAACCAGTCACCATGGACTGCAGCACCACTGTGTACGCTGTTGGTGCCAGGCCTATTGGCTCCGCTCACAGGCTGTGCTCTGCACCACAAACTGCTCTGCAATGCAACAAGCACCAACTCACACTGGACCTGACACTGACACACCCATACCCTATACTACAGGGCTTTTAACCCCTTTATGTCCATTGACGTGCACAGTCCGTCATGGCAAGGTGTCAGTTTTGGCACCTTGACGGACTGTGCACGTCATGCCTTTGAACTACCACTGCGTGTAAACACGCAGTGGTAGTTCAGTGCCGACAGCTGTATATGACAGCTGACAGGCACGGCAAGCGGTGCGGGGACCTTTGCCGTCGGTCCCCGCACCCACAGCGCTGTGATTGGTCAGTCAATCTGACTGACCAAACACAGCAACGATCGCGCAGGAGATGCTGAAATTTCAGCATCTCCAGCGCGATCAGTGCAGGAGCCGGCACTGCACTGGCCAAGCTTCCTGCACTGACAGCCGGGAGCAGCGCCCCCGCTGCCCCTGGCTGTTAACCCCCTGACTGCTGTGATCGAGCGCGATCGCAGCGCTCAGGGGGGAGGCAGAGGTTCGGGAGCTCCCTCTGCCTCAGATCGGCGCCCTGCAATATATTTGCAGGGCCTGATCTCTGCCTTGATGACCCGGGGGTTGTCATGACAACCTCCGGGTCATCTAGCTACGGAAAGCTGCTGTGATCATGCTCACAGCAGCTTTCACCATAGGTACAATGCATTGCAATGCTGGAGCATTGCAATGCATTGTAACTGCATTAAAAAGTAAAAAAGTGAAAGTTCCATAAAGGGATAAGTTAAAAAAAAGCATTTTTTAAAAAAAAAATTAAAAAAAAAATATTAAAAAATAATTTTAAAAAAATCCCCTAAAAAATACACATTTTTATGTAATAAAAAAAACAAAAAAACAAAAAAAATACATGTTTGGTATCGCGGCGTCCATAAAAATCTCCATCTATAAAAGCGTAACCCTAGTTAACCCCTTCAGTGAAAGCCGTAAAAAAAAACAAAAAAGTAGTAAATTATACTTTATCCAAGCGGTATCATCATACCGCTTGGAAAAAGTGCAATAACACGCGATCAAAAAGTGGGATATAAATAATCATGGTACCGCTGAAAACAACATCTTGTCCCGCAAAAAACAAGGCGCTATACAGCATCATCAGCGAAAAAATAAAAAAGTTATAGCTCACGGAATAAACTGATGCAAAAATAATTATTCTTTCTATAAAATTTTTTATTGTGTAAAAAAACGCCAAAACATAAAAAAAAATATATAAATGAGGTAGCGCTGTAATCGTAGTGACCCGAAGAATAAAGTTGCTTTATCAATTTTACCACACGCGGAATTGAGGGAAAAAAAAAAAAAAAACAATTCCTGAATTGCTGGTTTTTGTTCATTCTGCTTCCACAAAAATCGGAATAGGAAGCGATCAAAAAACGTTATGTGCCCGAATATGGTACCAATAAAAACGTCAGCTCGTCCCGCAAAAAATAAGTCCACAGATAACTCTGTCGGCCGAAATACGGAAAAATAATAGCTCTCAAAATACGGCGGTGCAAAAATTTCTTAAAAAAATTCTTCCAAAAAAAAGCGTCTTTTAGAGTGTGACAGAAGCTAAACATGAAAAAAGGATGTAAATCTGGTATCGCTGTAATCGCACCGACCCGAGGAATAAAGTCGCCTAATCACTAATACCGCACGAGGAACGGCGTAAAAAAGAAAACCAATTCTTCACCTTTGGTAGATTTGTTCATTGTGCCTCCCAAAGATCGCAGTAAGGCGATCACAGTGGTTCCCCCCCGCATATGGGATATCATCGTACTCAGGACAAAATGCACATCAACTTTTGGGGTCCTATTTCTTCTGTTACCCTTATAAAAATAAAAATTTGGGGGGAAAAAGGTCATTTTTGTGGAAAAAAATATGACTTTTTTATTTTCATGGCTCTACGTTATAAACTTCTGTGAAGCACTTGGGGGTTCAAAGTGCTCACCACACATCTAGATAAGTTCCTTGGGGGGTCTAGTTTCCAAAATGGGGTCATTTGTGGGGGGTTTCTACTGTTTAGGCACATCAGGGGGTCTCCAAGCGCGACATGACACCCACAGACCATTCCATCAAAGTCTGCATTTAAAAACGGTGCTCCTTCCCTTCCGAGCTCTGCCATGCGTCAAAATAGTGGTTCCCCCCCACATATGGGGTATCAGCGTACTCAGGACAAATTGCACAATAGCTTTTGGGGTCCTATTTCTCCTGTTACCCTTATAAAAATAAAAATTTGGGGGCAAAAAGATTATTTGTGGAAAAAAATATGATTTTTTTATTTTCATGGCTCTACGTTATAAACTTCTGTGAAGCACTTGGGGGTTCAAAGTGCTCACCACACATCTAGATAAGTTCCTTGGGGGGTCTAGTTTCCAAAATGGAGTCACTTGTGGGGGGTTTCTACTGTTTAGGCACATCAGGGGCTCTCCAAACGTGACATGACACCCGCAGACCATTCCATCAAAGCCTGCATTTGAAAAAGGCGCTCCTTCCCTTCCGAGCTCTGCCATGCATCAAAATAGTGGTTTACCCCCACATATGGGGTATCAGCGTACTCAGGACAAATTGCACAATAACTTTTGGGGTCCTGTTACCCTTTGGAAAATAAAAATTGGGGGTGGAAAGATCATTTTTGTGGAAAAGATATGATTTTTTAATTTTACAGCTCTACGTTATAACCTTCTGTGAAGCCCTTGGGGGTTCAAAGCTCTCACAACACATCTAGATAAGTTCCTTGGGGGGTCTGGTTTCCAAAATGGGGTTACTTGTGGGGGATATCCACTGTTTAGGCACACAGGGACTCTCCAAATACGACATGGCGTCCAATCTCAATTCCAGCCAAAAAAAGTCAAATGGCGCTGCTTCCCTTCCAAGCTCTGCCATGCGCCCAAATAGTGGTTTACCCCCACACATGGGGTATTGGTGTACTCAGGAGAAATTGTACAACAAATACCGTGGTTCATTTTCTACTGATACCCTTGACAAAATTTTAAAAAATTGTGTCGAAAGAAAAATTTTGGGAAAAAAAGTTAAATGTTAATTTTTTCCTTCCACATTGCTTCAATTCTTGTGAAGTACCTAAAGGGTTAATAAACTTCTTGAATGTGGCTTTGAGCACCTTGAGGGGTGCAGTTTTTAGAATGGTGTCACTTTTGGGTATTTTCTGTCATATTGACCCCTTAAATTCACTTCAAATGTGAGGTGGTCCCTAAAAAAAAATGGTTTTGTAAATTTTGTTGGAAAAATGAGAAATCGCTGGTCAACTTTTAACCCTTATAACTTCCTAACAAAAAAAATTTTGGTTCCAAAATTGTGCTGATGTAAAGTAGACATGTGGGAAATGTTATTTCTTAACTATTTTGTGTGACATATTTCTCTGTTTTAAGGGCATAAAAATTAAAAGTTTGAAAATTGCAAAATTTTCAAAATTTTTGCCATATTTCCGTTTTTTTCATAAATAAACGCAAGGTATATTGAAGAAATGTTACCACTATCATGAAGTACAATATGTCATGAGAAAACAATCTCAGAATCGCCAAGATCCGTTGAAGCGTTCCAGAGTTATAAGCACATAAAGTGACAGTGGTCAGAAATGTAAAAATTGGCCTGGTCTTTAACCTACAAAATGGCTTGGTCGTTAAGGGGTTAACATAGAAACCTAATGAGCATGACATAAGTGGTTACCAGGCTATGGTATATTCTTTTCTATTACGACCAATGGTTACAATGTTGAAGAATTTGATTTCTAAAGCAGACCTGGGCAAAGTGTGGTCAGCGGGCCACATCTGGCCCATTGGCTATTCCTGTCCGGTGCTTGGAGCAGGATAATCAAAGGGCTAGAAACAGTGACAAACTGCTCATAGCCATAGAACACGCGTCAAATATGAGACCCATTAGTTTGGAGTCCATCAGAGAACGGTACTGTGAGACACAAAAATTCAACCCTCCCCCCCCCACACTTTTGCCCCATTAAAAAAAAGACAATAAAAAGGAAAATACATTTGGTATCGCTGTGTTCATAAATGTCAGATCTGTCAAAATATAAATAAATCAATCCAATTGAAAACAGCGTAACGAGAACAAAAAAAACACCAGAATTAAAATACAATAAAAAGCAATCAAAAAATTCTATCTACCCCAAAATGGCATCAGTAAAAACGTCTGCTCTAGAAGGCAAAAAAGAAGATGTCACCCAGCCCCATAAAGTTGAGAAAGGGTTAATATTGAGCATAATATAAAATAATAATATAAAAAATATTGAACAGATTAAGTTTGGCCTGTTGGTTCGAACCCTCAAAAATGTATCGCTCTTTCATGTGGCCCATCACGAAAATGGTTTGCTCACCCATGGTCTAAGTCCCTGTGGAGAGCGCCACGCCGACGTAAGGAGACTAATAGCAATTTTCTGGCACTAAAATTCAATTCCTTTTCCTCTCTGAAGAGGCAATTTGCATATTTAAAATTCCCAAGGGAGCACTGCATGGTCTATAAGTCTCCCTACGCTGATATGGCACTCCCCACAAGGAGGAACTTAACTTCCCATAACAGGGAACCTGTCAGGTCCAATAACACTGCAGATACAGGGTTAATCTGCAGGTTAATAGAGTTAAGAATGTGCCCGGCTGCTGTGCTGAAAGTGCGGCACCTGGTAGAAAATTAACTTTATTTTCCCAGGGCTGCCGGCTTTCAGTCATGAAGGCGTGCCCAGAGCAATCGCAGTCACAATTCGTAGCACTGATAGCGGTACCTATAAGCACGCCCCGACACTGACAACAGCCGGCTCAGCAGTGTATCTGTGCAGAGACAGCTGTCAGTCAGTGCCGGGGCGTGCTTACAGCCGCCAATCTCTGTGACGTGAGTGGCAACTGTTAATGATTCAGGCACGGATGCACGACTGAAAGCCGGAGGCTCCTGGAAGAGATAAACTTAATTTTTACTCAGGTGCTCCACATTCAGTATGGCAGCTGGGCACCTTCATAACACCATCAATCTATTGATTAACCCTATATTTGCAGGTTAATAATGTTATCAGACCCAACAAGATCCCTTTAGCGCCCTATCAGAGGCCTCTCACCCAGTCAAACCAAGTACTCCTTTTTGGCACTGATGAGGGGCAAACAGAGTGAAACATGTGTGCAAACAGAGTGTCTGATTTGGTTTCTTGTCCTAAGTCATGTGACAAGACCCTTTAAGGGGTCGATATTGTCTTTTTAGATTGCAACAATTCACTAATTGGTTGCACTAGAGTTCCCGTGCCTCACTGAACAGGAGAATTTAATGGCACATATTCTATAAAGTTTCTATTGTGATGTTGGTAATGATCTTCTTATTTGTTACTTTGTAACAACGGCTCGTCAGCTGTATAAACTCCAGAGTACAAACTTTTGGATAAGTTTCCAACTTACTGATAATCATTTCTAACTGTCTTATGTTTCTCAGATGACCATGAGGGCAGTCAGAGCAGACATTTTACATAAGCTTCTTTGCCGGCCAAGGCTCTGAAGGGAGCTAATAATAGTAAGCATCCTTGTCTGTAAAATACCTAAATAGTCCAAAGAGGAGGATTAATCTTGTGAACTGAAGTGAACCGACGTTCATTTCCCAGCTAGCTCAGTATTTACTATCTGCTGAGATGAAACATGATAGTTGTGCTTCCATCTTAATGTTCAGGAAGAGCTGGAAATATATTTAGCCCCTTCACAATTGGGTAATTTTTCTTTTTTTTGCGCATTCGTTATTTCATCCCCCACTTCCAAGAGCCATAACTTTTTTTATTTTTCCACTGGCATAGACAGAGGGTTGCTTTTTGCAGGACAAGTTGTAGTTTTAAATGACACCTTTCACCATATAATGTACAGAAAGAAAATTACAAGTGAGGAGAAATGGAGAACAAAAAAATTTATTTTTTTGTTGGGGGTTTGTTTTTTATGGATTTTATTGTGTGGGAAAAATAACCTGCCTACATAATTCTCCAGGTCTGTATGATTAAATCTCTTTTTTTATTTTTTGGGTTAAAAAATCAGAATGGTGTAAAAGCATAACATTTGGTTTGTGTCACCATTTTGTGGGACCCATAACTTTTTTATTTTTCAGTCGATGGAGCCGTGTTACGGTTTGTATGTTGCCTGCTCAGCTGACATTTTTATTCATACTATTCTGATGTACATGCAACAATGTGACTGCTTTTTACTGAATTAATTAGGGAAAAGGGGGAACCAAAAGCAGCAATTCTGATATTCATTTTTTTTTACATATGGTTTAAATTATTTTATACTTTGATAGGCCGGACTCTTACGGTTGGTACCTAAAATATCTATTTTGTATTTTATAACTTCTACATTTCTGAATGGGAAACGGGGAGTGATTTGAACTTTTAACAATACAATAAACAATGGGGAAAATAAGCAAGTTTTCCCAAAAAACAGAGGTTGGAGTGTGATTGACTGTGTGTGTGTGGACAGGTGTCTTTTATACAGGTAACAAGTTCAAACAGGTATAATTAATACAAGTAATGAGTGCGGAGTAGGACAAAAACAGGTCTGTGAGAGCCAGAATTCTTGCTGGTTGGTAGGTGATCAAATACTTATTTCATGTAATAAAATGAAATTTAAATATTTAAAAATGTGATTTTATTTTTTATTTTTAGATTCTGTCTCTCACAGAAGTGAGACCTAGTGTACCTACACTAAAAGTTACAGACCTCTCCATGCTTTGTAGGTGGGAAAACTTGTAAAATCGGCAGTGTATGAAATACTTATTATCCCCACTGTATATATTTTTTTAACTTTTTTTATTTTAACTTAAACCTTCAATTATTTGATCGCTTATACTATATACTGCAACCCCTCAGTATTGTGGTATTTAGAGCAACTGAAGTTCTCCTATGAGGCCCTGCACCAGGGTGAGTTTCATAGTAATACCGATATGACAGCCTTCACCAGGCAACTGGCTGCCATTGCAGCTTCCCGCGTATGCGTTACGGGGGTGAGGAGGGCCATGACAGTTTGTTCATGAGGGAACAGCAACCAGACCAATTAAACGGTAATGTCAGTGATTGACAATGGCATCTAAATGGTTAAACAGCAGTGATCATAGATAGCTCCGGTTGCTGCTCTTACTGGCAAAAGCCTGCTGTATAACACATCTAGTATCTGCTGGGTACGGAGCAGGATATGGTCCAAATCTACACTTCTCAGAATGGTAATTATTCTACTATTCTCTGTAAACATTAAAGTTGCTCATTTTACCTTTATTTTAACAAATGTGTTGGGTACATGATTTTGTCCAACTTACAAATATACACATACTACAGATTCTTCTCCTAAAGACTTCTGTTCTCAAAATGGCTGCTGATGGAGAGGCATGTGACCAGACCTGTCCATCAGCCTCCTCCAACTGAAAAACACTGCCCAGGAGAAAGCTGAGCTGTTCCAGCTCTGTCCGCCTACAGAAGGACCAGCTAGTAGCTAATCGGTGGGCGTTCAGGAATTGGATATCCACCAATATGATATTGATGACCTGACCGAAGTAGAATAGGACCTTTAAATTATGAAAGTGATCTCTAATAAAGGTGTGCCATTGGCACAGACATCCCATCCTAGCATCACAAGACCCTTCACTAATACTCACATCTTACAGGGGACCCTTATTGACTTCACTGTGTTGTCTTCATTCTTCTTTTCACCTCATGGTATTGCTTATGTCAAACAGTACTATGTACCTAGTTAAAGAGGTATTCTCAAGTTTGGAAGTTATCCCCATCAATGGGATAGAGGATAACGTCTCAAACTCTTAAGGTTTGACCACTGGGACCCTCATCAATCCAGAGAACTGGATGGAGCACTGTGAGATCATAGGCACTGCCACTACTTTCATTCTTACGGGAGCGTCTGTCGAAAATGAACCAAGCGATACTCTTGGCTACCTCCGGCTATCCCATTTAGAGTGAATGACGTGGTAGAGCACCTGATTGATCACCGCTCAACTCACACAGGGCACCGTTTCTCATAATCCTAACAGTCTCCCCCCTCACTCCCATCTGAGTAATCGGGAAGTTATCCACTATCTCATGGATAAGGAATATCTTCCAAACATGAGAATACCCCTTTAATTAGAAAGATCACTGTGTGAAAAGTTAGCAGATTGTCTCCTTTTATAGAATCAGTCCAGGCTCATTAGCTATTACTTTGTGGCCTACTGAGTAAAAGTCCAAAGTCTCAAAATCTGTACAACATTCTGCCACACCATGATGGAGGTCATCGCCCTTCCTACATAATAAGTGTAGCCACCACAGCTGTCTTGGCTCGGTTGGAAAGGGTTAGTCTAGGAAATGTAGGAATTTAGCATTTTGCATCCTAGTACTTAATTATCAGGCAATGAAAACAGGTGAGATAATTCAAAAATTCATCCATCTTGATATTGAGAAAATTATTCATTTTTTTTCAATTCATATGAGCACAAGCTAAGTGTTAAATCCTTAACAGTTGATAGCCACTTACCTAATCCTCCAGTATGCTGCTCCTCCAAATATTAACAAGACAAGGACAATTACTATTATTGTAATGGCAGCAACACTTCCTGTATAACGAAAAAAATAACAAAATGTTAAAGGTTAATATTTAATACATACAGGGAAGTTGTGATCCTACACATCATGCAAGACATACTTCCTACATGGAATTGGAAACTGCCACCAGGATTATGCAGCCCTATCTGAGGACAGCACAAAAGGCAGCAGAGACCCTGCATTCTGATGGATGAGGGTTCGACCCCTGGGATCCCCACCAATTCTGAGAATGGGATTTTTAAATGACCTGTCGGAATAAAACAGTAGCCACGGATGCTACAGAGTATGTGGCTTAGCCTTCGCTGGCTGTCCCATAGAGAAAGAAAGGAGCAGTGGCGCGCACCTATTACATTTCACGGCTTTTTCCTCGAGATCTGTTGGGACCCCACTGATCAGAAACTTACTTAACAGCTATCCTGTGGATAGGTCACAACTTTTAGTGGTAGGAATAAGTAACCCATTAAGGGGAATATGTCACCAGGTTTTTGCATAATGTAGAGACAGAGACCTCCTCTGTCTCTACATTATGCTGCTCTCACATTATTCCAGCCATGTGTCACTTACTGGGCTTGGTGCTGTAGATTTTCTGAAATCACTGATTTACCAGCATGAGATTATCACTAGAGAACTAGTAACTTGCCGCCATGTAGTACTTCATGAGCTCTGTATAACCCCACCACTGATTGGCAGCTTTCTGCCTCTGCACAGTGTACACAGAAAGCTGCCAATCAATGGTGTGGGCGGGGTTATACAGAGCTCTGCATTCAAAGAACAAAGATATACAAAGGTTAAGACATTATATAGGGGAATGATTAGGCGATTCGCCCATGTGTGCTCAACTGCATCTGTAAAGAGAAGGATGTGCGGATGACTGGACAAAACTAGAATATCTGCTCATTTACTTTTATCTACTCGCAGCAGTTGTGAAGTGTGTGGCCGTTCTAATATGCAAGTAATTTATCTAGGCAGCAGTCCAGCTCACGTCTGTTAGGGAGGTATCCACTTATCAATAGCACAAGGTAGGATATTAACAACCGTCATCATTGCCTCATGCCAAGTTTCGTCTCAGGACCAGTGAATTCTCAACTGCTTCCTGGAAGGTTTCACTGCTGATTCATCCCGTCACTGTGTCCCATGTGATAAGAGGTAGAAGCATTTCCTCATCAATTGCTACAGTTGAAATCAGAAGTTTACATACACTATATAAAAAGACACATATGAATGTTTGTCTCAATATCTGACATGAAATCAGAATAAAACTTTCTCGTTTTAGGTCAATTAGGATTATTATAATTATTAATATTTTCCAAATGGCAGAATAATGAGAGAGAGAATGTTTTAAGGCATTTTCATTACTTACTGCAAAGTCAAAAGTTTACATACACTAAGATTACTATGCCTTTAAACAGTTGTGCACTGCCCATACGATATTGTCATGTGTTTGGAAGCTTCTGCTTTTTGGCAACATCTGAGTTAATTAGAGACACACTTGTGGATGTATTTTAATGCACACCTGAAACACACTGCTTCTTTGTGTAGCATAAAGAGAAAGTCTCAAGAAATCATCCAAGATATCAAGAAGAGAATTATGGACTTGCACAAGTCTGGCTCATACTTGGGTACAATTTCAAGATACCTGAAGGTGCCTCGTTCATCTGTACAAACAATTATATTCAAGTACAAACAAGATGAGAATGTCCAGCCATCATACCGCTCAAGAAGGAGAAGGGTTCTGTCTTCCAGAGATGAACGTGTTTTAGACCGACGTGTATATCAACCCAAGGACAAAAGCAAAAGACCTTGTGAAGATGATGATGGTAGCTGGTAAGATTGTGTCACTATCCACAGTGAAACGAGTACTGTATCAACATGGGCTGAACTATCACTCTGCCAGGAAAAAGCCATTACTCCAAAAGAAACATAAAAAAAACAAATTAATGTTTGCAAATGCAGATAGGAACACCGACCTTAATTTTTGAAGACATGTCCTGTGGTCTGATGAAACTAAAATTGAACTTTTTGGGCATAATGACCATTGTTATGTTTGGAGGAAAAAGGGAGAAGCTTGGAAGCCTAAGAACACAGTCCCAACTGGGAAACACGGGGTGGCAGCATTATGTTTTGGGTTTGTTTTGCTGCAGGAGGGACCGGTGCACGTCACAAAATAGATGGCATCATGAGAAAAGAAGATTATGTGGCAATACTGAAGCAACATCTCAAGACATCAGCCAGGAAGTTAAAGCTTGGGCGGAAATGGGTCTTCCAAATGGACGATGACCCAAGGCATACTGTCAAAGTGGCTTAAGGATAATAAAGTCAATGTTTTGGAGTGGCCATCGCAAAGCCCTGATCTCAATCCTATTGAAAATGTAAGGGTAAAACCAGTTTTGTCAGGAGGAATGGGCCCAAATTCTGACCAACTAGTGTGAGAAGCTTGTGGAAGGATATTCCAACTGTTTGACCCACGTCATTCAGTTTAATGGTAATGGTACCAAATACTAATGAAATGTATGTAAACTTTTGACTTTGCAGTAAGCAATAAAAAAGCCTTAAACATTCTCTCTCTCATTTTTCTGGCATTTGGCAAATATTAATACTTATGGTAATCCTAATTGACCTAAAAGGGAAAGGTTTATTCTGATATTGAGAAAAACATGCATATGTGTCTTTTTATATAGTATATACAGGGGCGGACAAAACATTGGTGCAGCTAAGCAGGGGCCCGTGAGGTAATGGGCCACTTCCAACTCCAAAGCTGGTGGAATTGTGCATTATGATGGGCTATTGGACAGCAAAGGGCCCACATATTGTTCTTGCCCAGGAGCAGTCATCTGACTGTCAGATCCTGGCTATAGAAGGCAATTTTCTCTCAATCTATGATATGTGCAATAAAATAATGCATTTACTGCATAAAAAATGCTATTTTTTCAGGTTGCTACAGTCAGTTGTTACCATCCATTCATGGCCATGAGCCTCACTTTCTAAAGCCACATGTGACTGTAGATTTCATTTCACCTGATTGGGACCACACAGTAGCTCGGACCACGCAGTAAGGATGAACAACGTCTAACAACTGACTTTCCATTTCAAATCATAGAACAAGAACTTCCCAAAACCACACACTTGTCTCCTGACATTCTACTCCTATGAAAACTCCTCTTGGAAAAATAGCGGTACAAGAATGACCAGTTCTTTCACGTTGTAGTTGAGACAGAGTCTAAACATTGATAAACCATAGAAAAGCCTCACGAGTCTATGAAAAAGTCATTCAGGAGAGACTTTTTATTATAAATTCTTACAAATGTAAAATTAATAGACGTAGGCTAATTACACCCATATATAAATCGCTATTTAAATGCCATCAGTCTTTGCCAAGTTGAAGGAACTTGTCATCTTCCAGCAGCAACGATCTGATGCCTGTCAAAATTTATCATTTATTATAGCTGTTTGCGATAATTCTCATGAATCATCTGTCCTTTCTATCCACGCTGCTTGGAGACAACAGCTCATTTGCTCGAGCTGCTAGTAAATTAATTTCCTCCGTATTTCAGAGATGATCAGGTAAGGCTTCTAGCCTGGCTAGATGAAAGATCAGTTTTCATGATGTATTGTGTTACACAGCCTGGAAAATGATCTGAGGATCATCTAGGTGCTCCTTTGCTTTGTTAAGTAAGTGCGGCGTTGGGCAATGCTGTTCCTTCGGGACAGAAGTAATACCAGATAGAAATGACTTACAGGAGCGATTATTAGATCTGTGAAAAGTTTTATAGATTTTATGTTTGGCATATTTTTATTTTTTTGCCATTAAGCTCCATATTATATGCCATCAACTTAGCACTATGAGAATGGATTCACAACATAATATATGGACACAAATATTTGGTGAGTACCAGATGAGGTAGGCACTTCCCTACATGACTCTAGTTCCAAGTTGTACTTGGTTTCAAAGCCTGACCAAATAACAACTGATAATACAGTTAACTCCTTACATCCACATGTAGACAGATCTTTTTATATTATTTCAGAAAAAGTTGCCTAAAGCAACCTAAGTACAACTTTAATTTCCTATTCTGTATTTCGGATCTGAACGCTGAACCTAAGTACTGTATGTGAGCCCAGTCTATGTAGTCCATGGGGAAGATCTAGGGAACTCTTTTTAAAATGCTTTACAACTTCAGACACTTATTGGGCAGTTGTTCCATGGCCGAACAGTCAGGACTAGGTGAGCATTCGATACCGAAACCCGGTTCCGATACCTGAAATCCAATGTAAGTCTATGGAACAAAATATCGGAATATTTTTAATTCCGATATTTTGTTCCATAGACTTACATTGGATTTCAGGTATCGGAACCGGTTTCGGTATCGGAATGCTCAACCCTAGTCAGGACACATCTCGCTTGCTCCACTGAAAGGTGCTGATTACTCTTCAGATTTTGTACCGTCATGGGCTGATAATGGATTTTCCAGAAGTCTCAATATTGTTCCAGAAGATGGTAAGATGTTCTTAGATACAATTTTTAAACCACCATCATGTTCCTACATAACTTTATAAAAAAAATACAATGATTCTGACTATTGCTAAGTAGAAGAATGGCTCACTTACATCTTTACACACATCCTAGTTCGCAGACAAAGGAGGAGAGGTCCAAGACAGACTGAGTATTGGCGCATAAGCTTGACGCCTTGTGTCCATGAGTCTTACTCTTGACCATTCAGGTAAGATACGTGCTTAAATGATTCTGATATGCCACATAGAGGATTTTTGAGTGTTTCATGATGAAATTGTATCAGATATCTCATTTTTTTACTGATATTAGTGAGAAGATCTGTGCACACTACAAACTAATGTGTGAATGTACATATGAGAAGATCATCAAGAGGCTAAGCACAAGTTCTCATAGTCTGTCAACTTTTAACAAGGACTTGAAAGAAATCCACTCTGATCTCAAATTTACATTAGGCAAGAGAAAAAAGACAGGATCATCTTAAAGGGTGTAAAGAGCACAACAAAACTTAATGGGAACATCTCAGGTTCCCCATGCCCTCCAACCCAGCAGCATTCACTTATTTATGAGTAAATTCCTTGCGTAACCATCCCTGTATAATGTTTTTCTGAAAAATTAGATAAAAAAACCCATTTATATTGCCCCGTTTCCTATGCTAATTAAGGCTTTAACTAGTCGATGTGGCGTTAGTTGGCCCTGACTAGTCAGCCCTCATTCGATGGTATCATGACTCTGTGGGCTTGATAACATAATTTGCAGGAGCTGTCATCATTACCAGCTTCTGCAAATCTCGCTTACATTTCGGCAGAGTCACTGCACCTCTGCAGCAGGGTGTACGGTTTTCAGGCTTCAGAGGCACACTGCGCATGACTAGAAGCCATCTTCTGAACTACTGGCCATGTGCCGTGTGCCTTTAAAGCCATAAAACCGTACACCCGAGCGTGATAACATGGAAAGAGGGCTGACTAGTCTGGGGCAATAACACCCATCAATTAGTCAAAGCCCTGATTAGCATCGGAAATGGGAAATATAAATGCTTTTTTAAAATCTAATTTTTACAGAAAAAAAGTTATACAGGATGGTTAGGCAGGGAATTTACCCAAGCTAAGTGAATGCTGCTGGGTTGGAGGGCATGGGGACCTGACAGGTTCCCTTTAAGAACTTTGTTCAGTGGGCTACCTACAGTGAACAGCAAAACACTAACAATGTTTTGCACTTTTGACTTTCAGGCTCCATATCTCACCATCCGCTTCTGCTTTGAATGTGAGACTACATCATTTATAGACAATCATCTTGGATATCTCATACATAAGTTTGGACTTACAACTATTTGCAATAATTAGTTATGCAGATTTTTGTCATGTCACTGCATTCTACTGTTTTGCTCCTAGTGGTGATGGAAAAATATTTTTCTTCCTATATACTACAAATTACAACCTGTTCTCACAATTCCTAATAGCTCAGTGTATCATTAGGTTGATTCCCAAGTGAAAGGTCATTGGTTTGAATCGTGGAGCAGCCATGAAGACTTCCCAGAAAAGAGAAACCGCATCATCCAGCTCATCAATAGCGTATCTTGACCAAGAAAGTTGCATCATGTGAGTGCCGTTGACAGTTGGAAGAAACGAAATGAAGTCTGTCCATCCTTCAAAGGCAAAGAGGTGGACATCCTGGCAAAATATTGAGTCAACAAGTTGGCTCATCACAAGGTCTATCAGTTCTGGCGCGACAAACACGGCATTGGAGGTGGCTCATATCCTTCAAAATAGTGAAATCATAGATGTTCATGCAAGCACCATGTGATGCACATTACACAAGTCAGGAATGGGGCCGATAAAGGTGACAAAGCCTCGACTTCAATATGTCATAAGAATCATTTGTTTGAGTTTGTAAAAAAGCATGAAAACTGGACAGTAAAAGATTGGAAATGGGTGATTTGGAGCGATGAGACGAAAGTCATTAGACAAGGCTCTGATGTGCAAATGGGTCTGAAGGAAACAAGAAAATAAAGGGGTGACAGATCGAGAAATTGAAGAAATGTCAAGTTCGGTGGAGGAAACCTGATGATATGGGGTTGTTTCACAGTCAATGTGTTGACCAAGATTGATGGTGGTCTCAATGCTGAGCTATATGAGAATATACTACAAGATGAGTTACTTCATACACTCAAGTACTATGGATGAAAAGGATGACATAGTGTTCCAGAAGGACAACGACCTGATGATGCACAGGTCAAGATTGGCAAAGAAATGGCTCAATGACAATGCAGTAGATTGCTGGATTGGCCCCACAGTCTACAGACCTCAACCCAATCAACACTTGTGGCTAGAGTTGAAGATAAAGCTGTATACTTACTCAGGTGAGTCAACCAGTATGCACAAGTATGGGAACGTGTAAAAGAGACCTGGGATCAGAATTTGGTTGAGGATTCAGGCAGGGTGAAAGGCAAGGTGGATTTACAAATAATAAAAATTAACATTTAATTTTCAGGCACAAAACAATAACAATGCAGTAACATGACAAGAATGAGGTAGACAAGATGATTGTCCATAAAATGATGGTAGTCTCACATTAGAAGCAGTAGTGGATGGAGAGATATGGAGCCTGAAAGTCAAAAGTTCAACACATTGTTACCCTTTTGCTCGTCACTGGCCGCGGGATCAGGATCTTGCTTGTCGATTCGCTCATCTTACAGTGGATTTTAGATTCCAGCTGAATCCATTTAGGGCTTTAGATGTGAATATAGTGGCCTCATTTAATTATATGAGAATTTAAACTCCCTTAATAATTTTTATTTGTAGACTTAACTAATGATATACCATTGTTAAAGATTATACTGCCTTCTCTTTTTATATATGACCCATCACATCATATGTGAGCAAGTTCACAGCAACTGGCTAATACTGTATATGTGAATCTCTCTATAGAGAATAAATAGAAAAAGTATATTTGATAAGAAGTATTAATTTATAGGAAGTCTAAATTATTATCTTTTGTTTTACCAAAAAGCATAATCTTCATGAACGGACTGATTTTCTCACACAGGTTTAGAAACCTAATTACTCAACAAGTGGAAAATCAACCTTGTGTAATGTATCTTTCCCTGAAAGTGAGCCTAGGAAAAATCTTGCGATCACCTATGGTAATGAGAAGATACAGATCTGTAGATGGTAAGATTGTGATGCTATGATATAGTATAGGGGTTCTTGTTTTTCAGGACTAGATAAACTTTCATTAAGGTAAAGTATGGTTTCAATAGAACATACATACTGATGGTTAAAGGGAATCTGTCAGCAGGTTTTTGCTATGTAATCTGATAGCACCATAATGTAATGGTAGAGTCTCTGACTTCAGGGATGTGTCACTTACTGGGCTGTATTTTTCTGTTTCAAATAACAGTGTTTTATCAGCAGGAGATTATCACGACAGGACAAGCTGCCTCGTGTCTAATCACACCCTCAGCACTGATTAGCAGCTCTCTGTCACTATACAATGTACACAGAAAGCTGTAGTGCCGGTGAGGTTATACACAGCTTAACAACTGAGCTCTGCTAGATCTGCAGAAGAGAAAACTGTGATTCTATCACAACTGCTGCACCCAGTAAGCTAAGTGATACATCACTGGAATCAGAATCTCTGTTTCTACCTCATGCTGCTGTAAAATTAAATATCAAAAACCTGCTGACAGATTCTCTTTAACTTGAGTGAAAAAAGTCACGTTAAAGAGGTCGGCCGAACGTTTTTATTGATAGCCTATCCCTAAGATAGGCCATCAATATCTGATCGCTTGGGGGGGACACCTGGCACCTTGGCAGATCAGCTGTTACTGGCACCAACTGGAAGTTCTTGAATACTGCTGGAACACAGCAGCTCCGTCACTTCTATAGTGGCCGTGGCCACGTACTACGGATTCACCCCCTATTCGCTTGCATATGGGGAGGATCTGCAGTACCCAACCACAGCCACTATAGAAGTGACCGAGCTGTTGTGTTTTCGAAGCATCCAAGTACTTTTTTGCCGGCATTGGTGACAGCTAATCAGACGGGAGACAGCTGTCGCACCTCCACTGATCAGATATTCATGGCGGTATACCCTAAAATAGGCCACCGATATAAAAGTAGTTGCCAAACCTTTTAAGTATTGGCCTGCAACCTTTTGCTGTCTTTCATTTTCAGAAGCCTTCATAAGCCATTTCCAATCTGCTCCTAGTCTCAAACATTTCTCATATGAGCAGTACACTCAATCATCCCTATTTTCCCCTTACTCCAAAGTCACTGCCACGTGCCCATATTGGCCTTCCTCCAGACTTTTAGGATTCATTTAATGCAGCATGATGGGCTGATTATTACGGTATCTGAAACATCAGGCACCGATGAAAGCAGCAACCTTATTTTCCCCATACTTTGCTGTAAATCAATCTCCCCCAAGTAGGTCCAAAGCTTAAAGGGGCTGTCCACTTTTATGAAAATAATGTTTATGTTACAAGTTATCCAAATCCTGAACCACGGTCATAATTTCTGCTTGCAATTAGTGAAAAAAAACCTTTATTCATTCACATCCAAACAGTTGAAAGCGCACAGAAGGTTTTAGTTATGCTGTATCAGCATAGGCAAGCGTCTCAGTGAATATGGCACCGTTTACTCCAGGGCTCGCTTCATCAAGGCAGGCGTACAAAAACAAGCCAGTCGTGCCGAGTCAGCCTACGAGTATATTACGGGGCAGAACACTTGATTATTTCTTTATTCTCGTAAGTAGGGAAATCACAGATGAGACGTAATTAAATAGCATTCCTCTTCTCTTGCCGCTGTGACTATGTAAGTGGAGCACATGTAGTCCTCAGCTTTAGTCCCACGGTGCCCTATTAATAAGTCATATAATGCTTATTTGCAGGACACAACGTGGGAGTGAAGACATTAAAACCGTTATGTGCTGTCATTACAGTGACCCCGTGGCCTCATTATCAGTAACCTGCCTTCTCTAATCTGATGATACTGGAAGTGGATGATCTCAGCTGGTGATCACTATATCTGCAGCTATGAATGTCATCTCTTGTAACATTTCTCCTACTGCATACTAAGGTTTCTGAAACAAAAGCATCTATTTTTCTCCATGGCATCCCAGGATAACATGATAAGAGCATATTTCCACGCTGTCTGCTTGTGGAAACAAATCAATATTTCCACAAGCTTCCGCATTGGAGTAGATAAATGCTCATCCAACATGCAGGGCTATTCAGGAGCAGAACAATGCAAACCCTGACTGTTTGTTCAGTTAAATATAGGAAAGGCTGCGTAGTGTGCAATCACAGCTTTATTGACACTGGCTAATGTCCTAATCCAGAGACAGATACGAAACATGACAGATCTGTCACCAGATTTTACAATACGTACTGCAGACATTAGTAAATCCTGAAAGTTTATCCTTAACCTCCGCTCAACTAGTCTGCTTTTGGACAGTTCCTCACTGTCCCTCCTCCTTGCTGCTGCAGAGACCTCACACAGCTCAGCACAACTGCAGCTGTCAGTCTGGGTTGGCAGAAACTGAATACACTTTGACTCATGTTCTTTCTCACTCTATAACTGCACTCAAAAAATGCTTATATGGATGTTCAGGAGCAGAACAATGCAAACCCTGACTGTTTAGTTAAATATAGGAAAGGCTGCGTTGCATGCAATCACAGCTTTATGGACATTGGCTTATATCCTAATCCAGCGACAGAAAGGAAATATCAAATCTGTCACCAGATTTTACAATATATACTGCAGACATTTGTAAACCCTGAAAGTATAACCTCAAGCTCTGCTCGGCTAGTCTGCTTTAGGACAGTTCCTCAGTGTCCCTCCTCCCTGCTGCTGCTGACACCTCACGCAGCTCAGAACAAGCTGCAGCTGAGTGACTGGGTGGGCAGAAACTGAATACACTTGGACTCATGCGCTTTCTCACTCTACAGCTTAAAAATGCTTATCTGGCTTATGCAACAGTTCTGACATGAATTTTTAAAGTAACTACACCAGTCTCATTGTGTCTAAGAGAGCTATACAATAATGCATGTCTTTAGTATTGAGAAAACTGGTTACAGATCCATTGGTTCTGCTTGTAGAACTAATGTTTCCTGTACAAGAAATATCTGGCAATGTATGTTTCCATACGTTCCTATGAGTTGCAGTATGTACTGTATTTCTGCCAGAGAGATACAGCTATGGTACAAAAAACTACTTTGTAACTTACATCAGAAAAATTCCAACAACCTGGTTGACAAGGAAATGTCAGTCTAAACTGGACAATTCACCAAAACCATATTTTAATAGCTTACTTCTTATAAATGTTTGACGTTACAAGCCAGCATACTGCACCGGGGATGGGTGGCCTCATGACAACACTTGTTAGTTTGAGTTTTACACACAGGAAGAAATTACCTCTTCAATTTTCTTATTCTTTAAGGGGCTGTCCAAGACTATATAATTGTTTTACTATGGGCCAGTAGCGTAGCTACTGGGGGGCAGAGGGGGCTGTGGCCCCGGGCCTCCGCTCTGAGGGGGCCCACCCGGAGCTACACTGCCGTTACATTCTGCGGCAGAGCAGGGAGAATCGATCTCCCTGCTCTGCCGCCCGGCTGCTATTGGCCCCTGATCAGGTGGTGAGGGGCCCTGTGCCAGCAGTGGGCCCTCCGCCCGTCATCGGAGGGTCAGCTGTATAGGCACCTAGCCGATACAGCTGACCGCATTGATGAGAGAAGGAGCGAGCACTCCTCCTCTCCCATCATCCCCCTCTCAGCGTCTGACAGCGGGCACGATGAGCGGGAGAGCAGTGAGCAGCGCAGGAGCTGGGAGGAAGAAAGGTGAGTACTGGATTTATTATTTTTGTAATGGGGGTGCATTATACTACAGAGGCTGCCTATGAGGGTGCATTATACTACAGAGGCTCCATATGGGGATGCATTATACTACAGAGGCTCTATATGGGGGTGTATTATACTACAGAGGCTCTATATGGGGGTGCATTATACTACAGAGGCTGCCTTTGGGGAGTGCATTATACTACAGAGGCTCCCAATGGGGAGTGCATTATACTACAGAGGCTGCCTATGGGGAGTGCATTATACTACAGAGGCTCCCTATGGGGAGTGCATTATACTACAGAGGCTCCCTATGGGGAGTGCATTATACTACAGAGGCTGCCTATGGGGAGTACATTATACTACAGAGGCTCCCTATGGGGAGTGCATTATACTACAGAGGCTCCCTATGGGGGTGCATTATACCACAGAGGCTCCCTATGGGGGTGCATTATACTACAGAGACTCCCTATGGAGTGCATTATACTACAGAGGCTCTATATGGGGGTGCATTATACTACAGAGGCTCCCTATGGGTGTGCATTATACTACAGAGGCTCTATACGGGGGTGTATTATAGTACAGAGGCTCTATATGGGGGTGCATTATACTACAGAGGCTCTATATGGGGGTGTATTATACTACAGAGGCTCTACAGTCATGGCCAAAAGTTTTGAGAATGACACAAATATTAATTTTTACAAAGTCTACTGCTTCACTTTTTCTAATGGCAATTTGCATATACTCCAGAATGTTATAAAGAGTGATCAGCTTAACAGCAATTACTTGCAAAGTCAATATTTAGCTAGAAAATGAACTTTATCCCCCAAAACACATTTCAACATCATTGCAGCCCTGCCTTAAAGGACCAGCTAACCTCTTTTCAGTGATTGCTCCATTAACACAGGTGTGGGTGTTGATGAGGACATGGCTGGAGATCAGTCTGTCATGATTAAGTAAGAATGACACCACTGGACACTTTAAAAGGAGGCTGGTGCTTGGCATCATTGTTTCTCTTCTGTTAACTATGGTTATCTCTAAATAAACAGTGCAGTCATCATTGCAATGCACAAAAATGGCCTAACAGGGAAGAGTATCGCAGCTAGAAAGATTGCACCTCAGTCAACAATCTATTGCATCATCAAGAACTTCAAGGAGAGAGGTTCCATTGTTGCCAAAAAGGCTCCAGGGCGCCCAAGAAAGACCAGCAAGAGCCAGGACCGTCTCTTAAAAGTGTTTCAGCTGCGGGATCGGGCTACCAGCAGTGCAGAGTTGCTCAGGAATGGCAGCAGGCAGGTGTGAGTGCATCTGCACGCACTGTGAGGCGGAGACTCTTGGAGCAAGGCCTGGTCTCAAGGAGGGCAGCAAAGAAGCCACTTCTCTCCAGAAAAAACATCATGGACAGACTGATATTCTGCAAAAGGTACAGGCAGTGGACTGCTGAGGACTGGGGTAAAGTTATTTTCTCTGATGAATCCCCTTTTCGATTGTTTGGGACATCAGGAAAACGCCTCATTCGGAGAAGACAAGGTGAGCGCTACCACCAGTCTTGTCTCATGCCAACTGTTAAGCATCCTGAAACCATTCATGTGTGGGGTTGCTTCTCAGCCAAGGGAATCGGCTCTCTCACAGTCTTGCCTAAAAACACAGCCATGAATAAAGAATGGTACCAGAATGTCCTCCAAGAGCAACTTCTCCCAACCCTCCAAGAGCAGTTTGGCGATCAACAATGCCTTTTCCAGCATGATGGAGCACCTTGCCATAAAGCAAAGGTGATAACTAAATGGCTCAGGGAACAAAACAGAGATTTTGGGTCCATGGCCTAGAAACTCCCCAGATCTTAATCCCATTGAGAACTTGTGGTCAATCAACAAGAGACGGGTGGACAAACAAAAACCTAAAAATTCTGACAAAATGAAAGCATTGATTGTGCAAGAATGGACTGCTATCAGTCAGGATTTGGTCCAGAAGTTGATTGAGAGCATGCCAGGGAGAATTGCAGGGGTCCTGAAGAAGAAGGGTCAACACTGCAAATATTGACTTGCTGCATTAACTCATTCTAACTGTCAATATAAGCTTTTGTTACTCATATGTTTGCAATTATTATATTTCTGTCTGTGATAAAAACATCTGTCAAACACACATAAAAGCCAGAGGGCAGCAGATCATGTGAAAATATAATATTTGTGTCATTCTCAAAACTTTTGGCCATGACTGTATATGGGGGTGCATTATACTACAGAGGCTGCCTATGGGGAGTGCATTATACTACAGAGGCTCCCTATGGGGGTGCATTATACTACAGAGACTCCTTATGGGAGTGCATTATACTACAGAGGCTCTATATGGGGGTGCATTATACTACAGAGGCTACCTATGGGGAGTGCATTATACTACAGAGGCTGCCTATGGGGAGTGCATTATACTACAGAGGCTGCCTATGGGGAGTGCATTATACTACAGAGGCTCCCTATGGGGAGTGCATTATACTACAGAGGCTCCCTATGGGGGTGCATTATACTACAGAGACTCCTTATGGGAGTGCATTATACTACAGAGGCTCTATATGGGGGTGCATTATACTACAGAGGCTCCCTATGGGGAGTGCATTATACTACAGAGGCTGCCTATGGGGAGTGCATTATACTACAGAGGCTCCCTATGGGGAGTGCATTATACTACAGAGGCTCCCTATGGAGATGCATTATACTACAGAGACTCCCTATGGGTGTGCATTATACTACAGAGGCTGCCTATGGGGATGGGGCGTGCATTATACTACAGAGGCTGCCTATGGGGATGGGGAGTGCATTATACTACAGAGGTTCCCTATGGGGATGGGGAGTGCATTATACTACAGAGGCTCCCTATGGGGGTGCATTATACTACAGAGGCTCTATATGGGGGTGTATTATACTACAGAAGCTTTATATGGGGAGTGCATTACACTACAGAGGCTCTATATGGGGGTGCATTATACTACAGAGACTCCCTATGGGGGTGCATTATACTACAGAGGCTGCCTATGGGGAGTGCATTATACTACAGAGGCTCCCTATTGGGGTGCATTATACTACAGAGACTCCCTATGGGAGTGCATTATACTACAGAGGCTCTATATGGGGGTGCATTATACTACAGAGGCTCCCTATGGGTGTGCATTATACTACAGAGGCTCTATATGGGGGTGTATTATACTACAGAGGCTCTATATGGGGGTGCATCATACTACAGAGGCTCTATATGGGAAGTGCATTATTCTACAGAGGCTCTATATGGGGGTGCATTATACTACAGAGACTCCCTATGGGGGTGCATTATACTACAGAGGCTCTATATGGGGGTGCATTATACTACATAGGCTCCCAATGGGGAGTCCATTATACTACAAGGCTCCTATGGGTGTGCATTATAATACATGAGGCTCCCATGGGGAGTGCCATTATACTACAAGCTCCCTATGGGAGTGCATTATATACAGAGACTCCTATGGGGGTGCATTATACTACAGAGACTCCCTATGGGGAGTGCATTATACTACAGAGACTCATATGGGGGTGCATTATACTACAGAGACTCCCTATGATGGGAGTGCATTATACTACAGAACTCCTATATGGGGAGTGCATTATACTACAGAGACTCCTATGGGGGAGTGCATTATACTACAGAACTGCCTATGTGGGGAGTGCATTATACTACAGAGACTCCTATGGGGAGTGCATTAATACAGAGAACTCCCTATGGGGAGTGCATTATACTACAGAGACTCCCTATGGGGAGTGCATTATACAGAGCTCCTATGGGGAGTGCATTATACTACAGAGCTCCTATGGGGGTGCATTATATACAGAGGCTCCTATGGGGAGTTCATTATACTACAGAGGCTGCCTATGGGGGTGCATTATATACAGAGGCTCCCTATGGGGGTGCATTATACTACAGAGGCTCCCTATGGGGGTGCATTACACTACAGAGGCTCCCTATGGGGGTGCATTATAATACAGAGGCTCCCTATGGGGGTGCATTATAATACAGAGGCTCCCTATGGGGGTGCATTATACTACAGAGCTGCCTATGGGGAGTGCATTATACATACAGAGGCTCCCTATGGGGGTGCATTATCTACAGAGGCTGCCTATGGGGAGTGCATTATACTACAGAGGCTGCTATGGGGAGTGCATTATACTACAGAGGCTCCCTATGGGGGTGCATTATGACTACAGAGGCTGCCTATGGGGGTGCATTATACTACAGAGGCTGTAATGGATGATTATACATACAATAGCGTCCTTTGGGGGTGCATTAAAACCTCACAGTTGAAGGTCTGCCTATGGGGGTGCATTATACTACATAGGCTGTAATGTATGTAGTACAGTTCATATAGCGTCTTGTGCTTGGGTGCGATGAAAACACAGGAGTCACAGGTTTGATATAGAAAAGTCCTGTATTACTTCATACAAGTTGGCAGAAATAGTCACACAGTTTGCAGACACAAAAACAGGAGACACAGCAGGCCAGAGTAATCCAAGCTCAGCAATCATTCTCCAATACAGATTCAGGATCTTCTTCTCTGTTACCGTAAGTCCATGCAAACGTGGGTCTTTCAAAGAGCAGGGTTCAGAGTCCACAAGTGCTTCAGAGTTCCTCAGTAGGAATAGCTGGAGTACAAGGTCCAAGGCTTACAGGAGTCAAGTCACAGGTTCACTGCAGGCTAGATTCTGAAGCACTGATTGCTCAGCTGTGGCTGCTTAAGAAGCAAAGGAGAGAATCAGGGCGGGAACATGCAAGCTGGAAACTCCATTTTGACTGAGGGCAAGATAGCTGCAGCAAGACAGAAAGTAAAATGGCTGACGAACAAACTGAGTTTCAGGAATATATACATAGAACCTTACATTACTCCCCCCTTAAGGACAACCTCCGGATGACCTCAGACCAGGCTTGTGTGGGTACCTCTGATGAAACTGACGGAGCAAGCGAGGAGCATTAACGTTATTGACCGGTTCCCATGAGTTGTCCTCCACTGGGTAGCCCTGCCATTTAATCAGATATTGTAACTGATTTCTATACAACCTGGAATCTAAAATCCTTTCCACCACAAATTCTTCCTGACCATCGACTAGCACTGGGTTAGGGCAAGGAGAGGAACGTCCAGGAAACGTATTGGGTGTCGCAGCCTTTAGTAGGGATACATGAAAGACAGGGTGGATTCTCATAGTTCTGGGCAGTTGAAGACGACAAGCAACGGCACTTATAATTTTACTGATTTTATAGGGTCCAATGTACTTATGTCCCAACTTAGACGATGGAATCCTTAACTTAAGATTTCTGGTTGACAGCCAGACCAAGTCTCCTACCTTGAAAGCTGGTGCAGGTTTACGAAATTTATCTGCTGCTTTCTTGTACCTTTCTTGAGCCGATTCCAGATTTTCCTTTAGAAGATCCATATTCTTCTGTAAAGACGTGATTCTTTCAGCCACTGCTGGTAAAGGCATTTCTATGGGAAATCGTGGTAGAATGTTAGGATGATAACCTAGATTAGAGTAAAAAGGAGACTGTTTAGTGGAGGCACTCTGAGAGTTGTTATACGAGAACTCAGCTAATGGAAGTAGATCCACCCAATCATCCTGTAGGTGGCAGAAAAAGCAGCGGAGATACTGCTCCAGAGTTTGATTGGTTCGTTCGGTCTGTCCATTAGTCTGGGGATGAAAAGCAGAAGAAAGGTTTACTTTAATGTCCAATGCTGCACAGAAATTTTGCCAAAACCTAGAAGTGAATTGCACCCCTCGATCCGAAATAACCTCATCCGGTACTCCATGTAAGCGAAACACATCTTTAATCATCAAATCTGATGTCTGTTTTGCAGTGGGTAAGCCGACACAAGGGATAAAATGAGCTGCCTTTGTTAGACGGTCAACCACCACTAGAATGGTGTTCTTCCCCTGAGAGGTTGGTAACTCCACAATGAAGTCCATAGAAATGGATCCCCACGGGCGGGACGGGGTGGGAAGAGGCTGTAACAGACCAGTTGGTGAGGAGCGAGGTGTTTTGCATCTTGCACAGACCTCACATGAAGTGACATAATTCAAAACATCCATCCTGCAAGTGGGCCACCAAAAGAAACGAGAAAGAAATTCCTGTGTCTTTAGAATTCCTCTATGCCCAGCTATCTTGGAATCGTGAATGAGTTGCAATACTCTTAATCTGACTGTTTCAGGAATATACAGACGTTGTCCCTGAATCCACACACCATTCTTAAAGACAAGACTTACGTCCCTTGGGGGTTGTGCCAAAAAGGAATCTGCATGGTATGCTTCCTTGATGTCCTTAAGTAGGTCTTGATTATGAATTACTCCTAGGAATCTAGAGTCAGGAAGAATAGTCTTAGGAGGAGTAATTGGATGTGTCTCTGCTGAGTAAATCCTAGAGAGTGCATCAGCCTTTCCATTGCGCGATCCTGGTCTATAAGAGATGATAAAATTAAATTGGTTTAAGAAAAGATTCCAGCGAGCCTGGCGAGGAGTCAGGCACTTAGCCGACCTGATAAACTCAAGGTTACGATGGTCTGTCAGGACGACTATTTGCTGTGCAGCTCCCTGAAGAAGGTGTCTCCATTCTTTGAAGGCGGCAATAATGGCCAACAACTCTCTATTGCCCACATCGTAGTTCTTCTCAGCCGAAGACAACTGCTGGGAAAAGAAGGCACAGGGATGCAAGACATTCTTCTCACCTGTTCTCTGAGAGAGTATAGCTCCAACGGCACAGTCTGAAGCATCCACCTCTATTATGAAGGCAAGCTCGGGGTTGGGATGTACTAGGATAGGTGCAGTGGTAAATTTATCTTTTAGACGGGAAAATGCTTCCTGGGCTTGGGGAGTCCAGGAAAACCTAGACTCTTTCCGGGTAAGTTGAGTGATAGGTGACACTACCTCAGAGAAATTTCTAATGAAACGTCTATAGAAGTTGGCAAACCCGATGAAGCGCTGTACCTCCTTCACATTTCTAGGACTTGGCCAATCCTTGATGGCTTGGGTTTTGCTTCCATCCATACTAATTCCTTGTGTAGACAGTACATACCTAAGAAATTGAATTTCGGTCCTATGGAATTCACACTTTTCAAGTTTGATGTAAAGATGATTTTGTCTTAGACGTTCCAAGACCATTCTCACATGTCCATGATGTTCCTCTGTGGAGTTAGAAAAAATTAGAATATCATCCAAATAAATTACCACGAATGTATCTAGGAGATCCCTGAAGATGTCATTCACCAAGTGTTGGAAAGTGGCTGGGGCGGTACTCAGACCAAAAGGCATAACTAGATATTCAAAGTGTCCATAGCGTGACCTGAATGCAGTCTTCCATTCATCCCCAGGTCTAATACGGACTAAGTTATAGGCCCCACGAAGATCTAGTTTAGAAAAAATTTTGGCATGTCGCACTCTCCTCCAATAACTCAGGGATTAAAGGCAATGGATAACGGTTTCTAATAGTAACCTTATTGAGTTCCCTATAGTCTACGCATGGTCTCAGAGATCCATCTTTCTTCTTTACAAAGAAGATGGGTGCACCTGCAGGAGATGAAGAGGGGCGTATGAAGCCCTTGGCTAGATTTTCATCTATGTAATCCTTTAAAGCCTTTAGCTCGGGCCCCGCCAGGGGGTAGATCTTACCAAAAGGTATCTCTGCTCCAGGCAATAATTCAATTGGACAATCATATGGACGGTGAGGAGGAAGCTGGTCAGCGTTCTTCTTGTCACATAAATCCACATAGTCCTGGTATACAGCTGGTAGTTCAGGGACTGACATGATTCCTTTAGGAACAGAGCAAGCTGAAACTTTTGGACTCATCTGTTTCTCTGGAAAGTGTAATTCCTTGGTCTCCCAGTTAATGGTAGGATTCTGAGCCTGCAGCCATGGTAGCCCTAGAATAATGGGAAAGTGGGGAGAAGAGATAAGCATAAAGGACAGTTTCTCTTGATGATCTTTACCCATAAGAACCCTCAAAGGCTCTGTTTCCTGATCCACTGGTCCAGAGGTCAGCAGGGAGCCATCCACAGTTTCCATCTGTACTGGAGTAGCCTTCTTCACTGAACGTATTCCCTGTTTCAGAGCAAAGGAGACATCCATAAAATTTCCACTTGCCCCTGAGTCGATCATAGCAGAGCTAGACACCCAAGCTGAGTCAACCCAGAGTTTGATGGAAAGAAAGCAATGAGAATTGTTTTTCTTACAACTCAGCTGGGACACCGCTGAGGAAACTTGAAAAATGGCAGCGTTTACACAGTCAACGTCCTCAGAGGTAACGGAGTTTAAGTCCGAGAAATCAAGATCTGTTGCTGCAGATCTCTCTGGAGCCTGAGGCTCGGACCTGACAGATCCCCTCTCGCAACACTCACAATGAATGAGTGCTGCAGTAGTCTTACGAGAACGGCTGGGGCAGTTTATAATGAAGTGCCCTGACTTACCACAATAGAAACATAGATTCTCCTTAAAACGATGTTCCTTGCGTGCATCACTAACCCGTCGTTGTAAAGAGTCTACCTGCATGGGTTCAGGTTCAGGTTCCCGTGTAATCCTACTCAAAGGTTCCTTAGCTGGAGAGGAAGGTAGGAAAAGGTTAGTACGATTGCTTTCGAACCATCTCTCTTGCCTGCGTTCAGTCAGACGAGTATCAATACGGATGCAGTAGTTAATAAAGTCACCTAACGCAGTGGGAGGGTCGGCACGAGCAAGTTCATCCTTAATCAGTGGAGATAACCCCTTTCGAAAAATAGATTTTTTGGCGGAACTGTCCCAGGTGGTATCAAGGGCCCATCTCCTGAAATCCAAGGCATATTCAGCTACCGAGTGCTTACCTTGGCGCAAAGCTAACATGGCTGCTTCAGCTGTTGCACCTCGATTGGGGTCATCAAACACCTGCCCCATGGCTGAAATAAAATCATCAAGGTGATTCAAACAATCATCCTCAGTCTCAATCAGAGGGTTTGCCCACATTAAAGCCTTGTTGGTAAGCAACATAATTATAGTAAGCACCTTAGATCGTTCAGTGGGAAATTGTGAAGCATGTGCAGAAAAAAAAAGATTGCATTGATTAATAAATCCCCTGAATTTCTCACGTTCACCGCCAAAACGAAAAGGGGGCAACTTGGGAATCCCAGCACTCGGGGCTACGGCAGGAGCCTGGACTCGCCCCTCTAGAACCTCAATCCTGGCTCGCAAATCCTGGGTAGTCTGTCCAACCACTTGCAAATTGTGATTATTGAGGTCCTGTAGATTTGTAAAACGGGTCTTTATATTCTGCAAATCTGCAAGGATATTATCAGTCACTCCGCAAAGTTCCTTTATGCGGGCCTCCATTTTCCAGATCTTTTAAGACAGGATTACTGGAAGAAGAGGAGAGAAAAAAAAAACAATAGTGTTCACCTGTGGCAACACTGCAGAGAGAAAAAAAAATTAAGGGAACTGCTCACCTGGAATGGTTGTGAGGAGTCACAACCACTATCATCACAGAAAGTTTCAACCAGACATCTGATATCCAGAGTTACAGCAGACAAAAAAGAGAAAAGAAAGGAAAAAAAAAAAACAATAGTGTTTACCTGTGGTAACACTGCAAAAAGAAAAAACTTAAGGGAATTGCTCACCTGGAATGGTTGTGAGAAGTCACAACCACTGTCATCACAGAAAGTACAACCGGACATCCGATATCCACAGTACAGCAGACACAGCCTTCCAGACCCAGCAGACACTAACGTTTTGGCTTCAGAATCTTGTAATGTATGTAGTACAGTTCATATAGCGTCTTGTGCTTGGGTGCGATGAAAACACAGGAGTCACAGGTTTGATATAGAAAAGTCCTGTATTACTTCATACAAGTTGGCAGAAATAGTCACACAGTTTGCAGACACAGAAACAGGAGACACAGCAGGCCAGAGTAATCCAAGCTCAGCAATCATTCTCCAATACAGATTCAGGATCTTCTTCTCTGTTACCGTAAGTCCATGCAAACGTGGGTCTTTCAAAGAGCAGGGTTCAGAGTCCACAAGTGCTTCAGGTTCCTCAGTAGGAATAGCTGGAGTACAAGGTCCAAGGCTTACAGGAGTCAAGTCACAGGTTCACTGCAGGCTAGATTCTGAAGCACTGATTGCTCAGCTGTGGCTGCTTAAGAAGCAAAGGAGAGAATCAGGGCGGGAACATGCAAGCTGGAAACTCCATTTTGACTGAGGGCAAGATAGCTGCAGCAAGACAGAAAGTAAAATGGCTGACGAACAAACTGAGTTTCAGGAATATATACATAGAACCTTACATAGGCTCCCAAAGGGAGTGCATTATACTACAGAGACTGACTATGGGGGTGCATTATACTACAGAGGCTCTATATGGGGAGTGCATTATACTACAGAGGCTCTATATGGGGGTGCATTATACTACAGAGGCTCCCTATGGGGAGGGCATTATACTATAGAGGCTCCCTATAGGGTGCATTATACTACAGAGGCTCTATATGGGGGTGCATTATACTACATAGGCTCCCAATGGGGAGTGCATTATACCACAGAGGCTCCCTATGGAGAGTGCATTATACTACAGAGGCTGCCTATGGGATGGGGAGTGCATTATACTACAGAGGCTCCCTATGGGGAGTGCATTATAATACAGAGGCTGCCTATAGGGGAGTACATTATAATACAGAGGCTCCCTATGGGGGTGCATTATAATACAGAGGCTCCCTATGGGGAGTGCATTATACTACAGAGACTCTATAAAGGGGTGCATTAAAATGCAGAGACTCCCTATGGGGAGTGCATTATACTACAGAGGCTGCCTATGGGGAGTGCATTATACTACAGAGGCTGCCTATGGGGGTGCATTATAATACAGAGGCTCCCTATGGGGGTGCATTATACTACAGAGGCTCCCTATGGGGGTGCATTACACTACAGAGGCTCCCTATGGGGGTGCATTATAATACAGAGGCTCCCGATGGGGGTGCATTATAATACAGAGGCTCCCTATGGGGGTGCATTATACTACAGATACTCCCTATGGGGAGTGCATTATAATACAGAGGCTCCCAATGGGGGTGCATTATACTACAGAGGCTGCCTATGGAGAGTGCATTATACCACAGAGGCTGCCTATAGGAGTGCATTATACTACAGAGGCTCCCTATGGGGAGTGCATTATGCTACAGAGGCTCCCTATGGGGAGTGCATTATACTACAGAGGCTGTCTATGGGGAGTGCATTATACTACAGAGGCTCCCTATGGGGTGCATTATACTACAGAGGCTGCCTATGGGGGTGCATTATACTACATAGGCTCCCAAAGGGGAGTGCATTATACTACAGAGAGTGACTATGGGGGTGCATTATACTACAGAGGCTCTATATGGGGAGTGCATTATACTACAGAGGCTCTATATGGGGGTGCATTATACTACAGAGGCTCCCTATGGGGAGGGCATTATACTATAGAGGCTCCCTATGGGGTGCATTATACTACAGAGGCTCTATATGGGGGTGCATTATACTACATAGGCTCCCAATGGGGAGTGCATTATACCACAGAGGCTCCCTATGGGGAGTGCATTATACTACAGAGGGTGCCTATGGGGATGGGGAGTGCATTATACTACAGAGGCTCCCTATGGGGAGTGCATTATAATACAGAGGCTGCCTATGGGGAGTACATTATAATACAGAGGCTCCCTATGGGGGTGCATTATAATACAGAGGCTCCCTATGGGGAGTGCATTATACTACAGAGACTCTATAAAGGGGTGCATTAAAATGCAGAGACTCCCTATGGGGAGTGCATTATACTACAGAGGCTCTATATGGGGGTGCATTATACTGCAGAGGCTGACTATGGGGGTGCATTATACTCAGAGACTCCATATGGGGGTGCATTAATATATACAGAGGCTCCTATGGGGAGTGCATTATACTACAGAGGCTGCCTATGGGGAGTGCATTATACCACAGAGGCTGCCTATGGGGAGTGCATTATACTACAGAGGCTCCCTATGGGGGTGCATTATACTACAGAGGCTGCCTATGGGGAGTGCATTATACTACAGAGGCTCCCAATGGGGGTGCATTATACTACAGGGTGCCTATGGGGGTGCATTATACTACATAGGCTCCCAATGGGGAGTGCATTATACTACAGAGACTGACCTATGGGGGTGCATTATACTACAGAGGCTCTATGGGGAGTGCATTATACTACAGAGGCTCTATATGGGGGTGCATTATACTACAGAGGCTCCCTATGGGGAGGGCATTATACTATAGAGGCTCCCTATGGGGGTGCATTATACTACAGAGGCTCTATATGGGGGTGCATTATACTACATAGGCTCCCAATGGGGAGTGCATTATACTACAGAGGCTCCCTATGGGGAGTGCATTATATACAGAGGCTGCCTATGGATGGGGAGTGCATTATAACTACAGAGGCTCCCTATGGGGAGTGCATTATATACAGAGCTGCCTATGGGGAGTACATTATAATACAGAGGCTCCCTATGGGGGTGCATTATAATACAGAGGCTCCCTATGGGAGTGCATTATACTACAGAGACTCTATATAGGGGTGCATTAAAATGCAGAGACTCCCTATGGGGAGTGCATTATACTACAGAGGCTCCTATGGGGTGCATTATACTGCAGAGGCTGACTATGGGGGTGCATTATACTACAGAGGCTCATATGGGGGTGATTATACTACAGAGGCTCCCTATGGGGAGTGCATTATACTACAGAGGCTCTATATGGGGGTGCATTATACTGCAGAGGCTGACTATGGGGTGCATTATACTACAGAGGCTGCCTATGGGGAGTGCATTATACTACAGAGACTCCCTATGGGGTTGCATTATACTACAGAGGCTCCCTATGGAGAGTGCATTATACTAATAGAGTCTCCCTATGGGGTACATTATACTACAGAGGCCTATATGGGTTGCATTATGCTACAAGGCTCCCAATGGGAGTGCATTATACAACAGAGGCTCCCTATGGGTGTGCATTATAATACAGAGGCTGCCTATGGAGAGTGCATTATAATACAAAAGCTGTCTATGGGGAGTGCATTATAATACAGAGGCTCCCTATGGGGGTGCATTATAATACAGAGGCTCCCTATGGGGAGTGCATTATACTACAGAGACTCCCTATGGGGAGTGCATTATACTACAGAGACTCTATATGGGGAGTGCATTATACTACAGAGGCTCTATATGGGGGTGCATTATACTACAGAGACTCCATATGGGGGTGCATTATACTACAGAGACTCCCTATGTGGGTGCATTATACTACAGAGGCTCTATATGTGGAGTATATTAAACTGCAGAGACTCCCTATGGGGAGTGCATTATACTACAGAGGCTCCCTATGGGGAGTGCATTATACTGCAGAGGTGACTATGGGGGTGCATTATACTGCAGAGGCTGACTATGGGGGTGCATTATACTACAGAGGCTCCCTATGGGGAGTGCAGTATACTACAGAGGCTCCCTATGGGAGTGCATTATACTACAGAGACTCCCTATGGGGAGTGCATTATACTAGAGACTCCCTATGGGGAGTGCATTATACTACAGAGGCTGTATATGTGGGTGCATTATACTACAGAGACTCCCTATGGGGAGTGCATTATAATACAGAGACTCCCTATGGGGAGTGCATTATTTTACAGAGACTCCCTATGGGGAGTGCATTATACTACAGAGACTCTATATGGGGGTGCATTATACTACAGAGGCTGTATATGTGGGTGCATTATACTACAGAGACTCCCTATGGGGAGTGCATTATACTACAGAGACTCCCTATGGGGAGTGCATTATACTACAGAGACTCTCCTAGGGGAGTGCATTATACTACAGCGACTCTATATGGGGGTGCATTATACTACAGAGGCTGTATATGTGGGTGCATTATACTACAGAGACTCCCTATGGGGAGCGCATTATACTACAGAGACTCCCTATGGGGAGTGCATTATACTACAGAGGCTCTATATGGGGGTGCATTATACTACATAGGCTCCCCATGGGTGTGCATTATAATACAGAGGCTGCCTATGGGGAGTGCATTATAATACAGAGGCTGCCTATGGGGAGTGCATTATAATACAGAGGCTCCCTATGGGGAGTGCATTATACTACAGAGACTCCCAATGGGAGTGCATTATACTACAGAGACTCTATATGGGGAGTGCATTATACTACAGAGGCTCTATATGGGGGTGCATTATACTACAGAGACTGCCTATGGGGAGTGCATTAAACTGCAGAGACTCCCTATGGGGAGTGCATTATACTACAGAGACTCTATATGGGGGTGCATTATACTACAGAGACTCCCTATGGGGAGTGCATTATACTACAGAGACTCCCTATGGGGGTGCATTATACTACAGAGGCTCTATATGGGGGTGCATTATACTACAGAGGCTCCCTATGGGGGTGCATTATACTATAGAGGCTCCCTATGGGGGTGCATTATACTACAGAGGCTCCCTATGGGGGTGCATTATACTACAGAGGCTCCCTATGGGGGTGCATTATACTACAGAGACTACCTATGGGGGTGAATTATACTACAGAGGCTCTATATGGGGGTGCATAATACTACAGAGGCTCCCTATGGGGAGTGCATTCTAATACAGAGGCTGTCTACGGGGGTGCATTATAATACAAAGGCTGCCTATGGGGGTTTATTATAATATAGAGGCTGCCTATGAGGAGTGCATTATACTATATTGAGGACTATCTGGTGTATTATGCTATATGGATGCTATCTAGGGGCCATCATACAGTGTTGGAGCCATTAAATAGTTTGGGGATATTAAGGGGTCAGTATATATCCAGTGAGGGGGCATCATACTGTGTATAGGGGAGCTGTACAGGGGGGAGACTTGGGACATTATTAAATGTAAAGTGGGCACTTATTGTTATAGGGAACTCGGGTTACTGTGACTGTCAAAGAGGCACACACAGGGCAATATTACATTCTAGGGGACAAAATGCAGGCACTGTTTTCTAGGGCACTTGCACCCAGCATTACTATATTCTAGAGGGCTGCTTTAGAATTTAGAGGTCACACAGAACCACACAATAGGTGCAGTAATAGGGGCACATACGGCAGCAGCGGCTCAGTATTGGGGTTTGAGGTGCAGTAATAGGGACACATACGGCAGCAGCGGCTCAGTATTGGGGTATCAGGTGCAGTAATAGGGGCACATACGGCAGCAGGGGCTCAGTATTGGGGTATCAGGTGCAGTAATAGGGACACATACGGCAGCAGCGGCTCAGTATTGGGGTATAAGGTGCAATAATAGGGGCACATACGGCAGCAGCGGCTCAGTATTGGGGTATGAGGTGCAGTAATAGGGACACATACGGCAGCAGCGGCGGCTCAGTATTGGGGTATGAGGTGCAGTAATAGGGACACATACGGCAGCAGCGGCTCAGCATTGGGGTATGAGGTGCAGTAATAAGGACACATACGGCAGCAGCGGCTCAGTATTGGGGCATCAGCAGGATGAGGAGTTTGTGCAAGTTGAGAATAGTCCAATTGGTGACCGTGACATTGCTAAAAATATGAGAAGTGAAACGTGTCTTTGTTGTATTCTCAGCAGTCGATTCCTGGCTGGAGAAGTCGTCATGTCGTTCTGGGCAAGATGGAAAAGACATGAAAAGTGAACAATTCCATCAGAAAGAACGTCAGCGGTATGTCATTATCTGTAACTCTGCTGTAATCTCTTAAATGTTCTGTAGGACTGGTATTATTTGCCACTGACCATATGGCGGTGATATCAATATTGGTCTTTTTATATATAGATTATTTTCTGCAACAGCGCGGTCATTTGCTGAGGTTCTCTGGTTAGGGGCCCACTCAGAAGTTTCGCCCCCCCTAAACCAAAACCCTAGTTACGCCTCTGCTATGGGCCTAAGAACAGGCAGGTAGTTGGTAACAGCACTAATCTCTGCCACCACAGAGCAATCAAAGACCGTTCCTGCCAGTTATTCAGCGAGTTCTGCTGATGCCACGTCGACAGAGCAGCTTCTTATCCGCTCTGCTCTGTTGACGGGACATGAGTGCTGACGTCAGTTCCCTGCTGCCTAACTGCGGGGAGCAGGTTGCCAATCAGCATGATGTGGACAGTCACGCCTCATTGATTAACAAAGCAGCCCGAAAGAAGAATTGCTCTGTTGACATGTGTAAGGGGGTGAAGGAGTATCTCTGTTTAGCCCAACCCCTTAAATGTATATAATGTGTTTTGTGGTTTCATACATATGTATGGTTTAGGGAAAGCTAAGTGCATCCTGTTGGTGCATTAGAGGAGGGCACTTTAGTATATAGTCTATATATGGGTAAGTGTAGTATTGTTATGGGCCACTTGGTGGGGGCATATTAGTGGGTCTGGTTAGGTAGAGTTTCTAGACAGTTCTCATAGGGTTAAGTGTAGGAGGGGCTGTCGGGTAGTAGTATAAGGCTGTGTTTCCATGGTCAGGAAACACAGCGCATTTGACGGAGCGGAAATTCCGCTCCGTCTAAGCCCCGCCCCCTTTCTGACGCGCGCTCTTTCCGGAGGTGTTCAGGACACCTCCGGAACACCTCCGGAAAGAACGCAGGGCTACATAGCCCTGTGCTAAATTCCGTTGCGGCGACGCGTCGCCGCAATACGCTAGGACATGCTGCGGTCTGAAAAGACGCGCAGCATGTCCGGATACGCAGGTCTTCCGCCTGCGTGTTGTTATGCATAGTGGAGATGGGATTTCTTGAAATCCCCTCCACTATGCTGTAACATCTGGATGCTGCGTGTTTGGCGCTGCGCCAGCGCACAGCGCCAAACACGCAGCGTTTCCTGACCGTGGAAACTCACCCTTAGGTCTTTAGGAAGTTAGCTCAGACTGGGCCAGCGTGCCCAAGTGTCCACAAGGGCTGAGGCCTGGACAACCGTCAGCCACGTAACGTTCCAAGTGTAGCAACCCACGTTACCAATGGCCGCTGCATAGTCTCACAGTGGGCCTAGACAGAAGAGGAAAGATGTGGCGCCTTACCACCTGGGCCAATGCTTTTAGGGCAGAAGTTGGCTGGGCCAAGAAACTGAAGGGAGCTGGAGCTTTGACGAGTTCAGTGCAGATGAGCCGGATGCTTCACCGGGGGCCACCAAACCTAGTGATTGATGAATTTAGTTCTGAGGCGAAGCAGGCTGGAGGAGATGTCATTATGGCGAAGTCAGGCCTGGAAGGAACTGGGGAGCAGTCTGGGACGGTCCAGTCCAGGCGTGTACTGCACAGAAGCGACAGCAAGGCAGGAAGAGAAAAGAAAATGTGATACCTGTTCAGTAAAGAAAGTGTTCAAGTTGTTCTGGACTGTGTCTCCATTACTGGGGGTCGCCTGAAAGAGGGACCGTCGGTGCCTGGGAAGCGCCCAGGGGAAATGGAACCAGAAGATTCAGGTACGCCAGAGGGAAGAACACCGGGACATGGACGTTGCGGTATTCCAGGTCACGACCACAGTCCGGGCCCGCCCTTACACATGCAGCAACTGAATCGCTGGCAGGAGTGGTTGGTGACTCCTCTGTGCCGGCATCAGGTAGAACAGGCAGGTAGTTGCCTCGGATAGCAAATACCTGCCTGCTAGTTTTTAGGCCCACAGTAAAAAAAAATATAATAAGCCTGGAGAACCTTTTAAATTTGTCAGGTGACGATTACAATCTTTACAAAACTAGACCAAATTGCATAATAAATCCCTGTAATAACCTTTTTAGTGAACTTAACCTCTTCATGACATGCGCCATATATATATGGCGTAAGTCAGAAGCGGGTGTATGGCGTGAGCTTATGGGGTCTTATGGAGGTAACGGCTGTGTGTTACAGCCAGGACCTGACTTTAACAATTGTGGGTGCCATTACTGACACCAGCCATACATGCTTAAGTTGAGGGTGGTGTATGGAGTAGGGATGAGCTTTCCGATATTGCAAAATCGGCCCGATATTTGCTATATCGGAATTCCGATTTCCGATTCCGATATTTTTTTCACATCGGAAATCCCATAATAATCCTTCAGCCTCTGAGCGCTCTGTGGAGCAAACCAGGAGCTGAAGAATTGCTGACTAGATATATACACACAGAATACATATATATATACACGTCATTGTGACATATATATATATATATATATATATATATATATATATATATTTATAGTTCATACACTTCTACATAGTAAAATACCCGCTAATTCCATTGCCGGCTTTGGTGAAATTACAGAACCACCCGACATGAAATGACTCATGGTTTACATACAGTTAACCATGTCATTTCATGTAGTTTGATATATGGTTTTCACTAACAATTACATGTGTGCAAAATTTCAGACATCTAGGGGTTAATTAAAGGTGTAAATTCGTTGAAAAAAAATGCGTGGGCTCCCGCGCTATTTTCTCAACCAGACAGGTAAAGCCAGCGAGTGGGGCAGATAATAGCCTAGGGAGGGTGCATTTATTTTGTTCCCCCCCTGGCTACTAACATCTGCCCCCAGCCACCCCAGAAAAGGCACATCTATAATGAGATGCACCCTTTCTGGCACTTATCCCGTCTATTCCCATTGCCCTGTAGCGGTGGCTAATGGGTTAATAATGGGTTAAAGCCACTTTGCTATTGGAAGGTGATTTTAAGCCAGGTCAATTAGACAACTATCGATTATTAATCCTATTGTATTAAATGGTTAAAAAAAAACACACACATTAATTTAAAATGATTTTAATGAAATAAATACACATAGTTTTTGACCAAATTTTATTTTACTGCTACTCCATCCGAATACCTTGTTCTCCTGTAATAAAAATAAAATAATAAAGCAACATTATTCTTACCTATCCGGGGTTCAGTCAGGTCCCCCCATGTAATCCTTCTGAAAGGGTTAACGTTTACTGCAGGGACCGCAGCTAATGCTGCCAGCCTCGCAGTAAATCCCCAAACGAATCATCTCTTCTCCCATCTGACAGGAGAGGAAGTGATTAGTGTGGGAAGCTTAATTGATTGCTTCCCACTTTCACTTCAGGTCAGCCGGGGACACCGCACAGCATCAGTGACGTCAGAGGGAATCCCGGCTGACCTGAAGTGAACTGATTAGCAAAAATAGGGGATCCCCTCGAAAAAAAATGGCGTGGGGTCCCCCTATTTTTGTTAACCAGCCAGATGAAGCAGACTACTGAGGCATGGTATTTAAGGCTGTTAAGGATCCAATATCCATGAACCTTGCAAGCCTGATAATACCAGGCCACAGCAGTCTGCTTATCTTGGTTGGTAAACAAAAATAGGGGATCCCCTCAAAAAAAAATGGCGTGGGGATCCCCTATTTTTGTTAACCAGCCAAGTAAAAAGCAGACTGCTGCAGCCTGGTATTAACAAACTGTCAAGGCTCATGGATTTTGGCCCTCAACAGCCTAAAAATACCAGGCTGCAGCAGCCCCACAATTGGCGCATCAAAAGATGCGCCAATTGTGACACTTTACCCGGCTCTTCCCACTTGCCCTGTAGCGGTGGCAAGTGGGGGAATAAGGGGTTAATGTCACCTTTGATTGAACGGTGACAATAAGCCCGGTTAATAATGGAGAGGCGTCAATAAGACACCGATCCATTATTAATCATAAAGTTTGTACATGTTTAAAAAAACTACACAGCCAGAATAAAGTCTTTTAATGAAATAAAACACAACACAGTTTTCATTTTTTTTTATTGCACGCTCATCCTGAGACGCCATCGATCTCCTGTAAAAAAACAAAAATAACAAACCAACACAAATACTCCCTGTCCGACGTAGTCCAAGGTAACGAGTGTCCACGACGAGTCCAGCTCTGCTATATCTGGATGTACTGGGTAATCTCGGCCAGCTGTACTCTCGCGACAGCTGGCCGTGAGAAACACAGATGACGTCACCGCCGGGGAATCTCCACCGGTAAGCAGCTCTGCTGCGTCGGGATGTCAGGCTGAGCCTGGCATCCAGATGTAGTAGAGCTGGACTCGTCGTAGGACACTCGTGATTTTGGACTACGTCGGACAGGGAGTATTTGTGTTGGTTTGCTATTTTGTTTTTTTACAGGAGATCGATGGCGTCGCAGGATGAGCGTGCAATAAAAAATAATGAAAACTGTGTTGTGTATTATTTCATTAAAAGACTTTATTCTGGCTGTGTAGTTTTTTAAACATGTACTTTATGATTAATAATGGATCGGTGTCTTATTGACGCCTCTCCATTATTAACCGGGCTTATTGTCACCGTTCAATCAAAGGTGACATTAACCCCTTATTACCCCACTTGCCACAGGGCAAGTGGGAAGAGCCGGGTAAAGTGCCACAATTGGCGCAAATTTGTTGAAAAAAATTCAATGAATTTACACCTTAACCCCTTTATTCCATCAGACGTACTATTCCGTCCATGTGACCCTGGACCTAATCCCCATGGACGGAATAGTACGTCATGGGCGATCAGCTGCGCTCCCGGGGGGAGCGCAGCTGATCGCCGCCGGGTGTCAGCTGATTATCACAGCTGACACCCGTGACTGTGTGTCAGGAGCGGTCACGGACCGCTCCCGGCACATTAACCCCTAGCACACCGCGATCAAACATGATCGCGGTGTACCCGGGGCACAGGGGAGGATCGCGCAGGCAGGGGGCTCCCTGCGCGCTCCCGAGCCCCGCAGAGCAGCGCGATGTGTCGCGCTGTTCCGAGGGTCCATCCTCCCTCCAGGTCCCCGGATCCAAGATGGCGCCGGGGTCCTGCAGGGAGGCGGCTTCCTCAGTGCCTGCTGAGAGCAGGCGCTGGGGAAGCCTGCAGCGATGCCAGAGCGATCGCTGGTGTGACAGTGTGCTGTGCACACTGTCACACCAGCGATCTGCTAAAATACTGTGATGTCCCACCCTGGGACAAAGTAAAAAAGTAAAAAAATAAAAATAAAAAGTGGTAAAAAAAAATCATAAAAAAAAAAAAAATATTCCCCAATAAATTCATTTTTTCCTGTAAATAAAAAAAACAAAACAATAAAAGTACACATATTTAGTATCGCCGCGTCCGTAACGACCCCCCCTATAAAACTGTCCCACTAGTTAACCCCTTTAGTGAACCCCTTAAAAAAAAAAAAAAAAACGAAGCAAAAAATCAATGGTTTATCATCATACCGCGGAACAAAAAGTGGAATAACACGCAATCAAAAGACCGATATAAATAAACATGGTACCGCTGAAAACGTCATCTTTTCCGCAAAAAACGAGCCATCATACAGCATCATCAGTGAAAAAATAAAAAGTTATAGCTCGCAGAATAAAGCGATGCAAAAATAATAATTTTTTATATAAAATTGCTTTTATTCTATAAAAGCGCCAAAACATAAAAAAAATGATATAAAATGAGGTATCACCGTAATCGTACTGACCCGAAGAATAAAACTGCTTTATCAATTTTACCACACGCGGAACGGTATAAACGCCTCCCCAAAAGAAATTCATGAATTGCTGATTTTTGTTCATTCTAACCTCCCAAAAATCGAAATAAGCAATCAAAAAATGTCACGTGCTCAAAAATGGTACCAATAAAAACGTCAACTCGTACTGCAAAAAATAAGACCTCACATGACTCTGTGGGCCAAAATATGCAAAAATTATAGCTCTCAAAATGTGGTGATGCAAAAAACTATTTTTTGCAATAAAAAGCGTCTTTTAGCGTGACAGCTGCCAATCATAAAAACCCGTTATAAATAGTAAATCAAGCCCCCTTTATCACCCCCTTAGTTAGGGAAAAATAATAAAATTTAAAAATTGTATTTATTTCCATTTTCCCGTTAGGGTTAGGGTTGGCGCTAACGTTAGGATTAGGGTTAGGATTACGGTTAGGGTGTGTTAGGGTTAGGTTTGTGGTTAGGGTTGGGACTAGGGTTAGGGGTGTGTTGGGGTTAGGGTTGGAGTTAGAATTGGAGGGTTTCTGCTGTTTAGGCACATCAGGGGCTTTCCAAATGCGACATGGCGTCTGATCTCAATTCCAGCCAATTCTGCGTTGAAAAAGTCAAATGGTGCTCCTTCACTTCTGAGCTCTGCCATGCGCCCAAACAGTAGTTTACCCCCCATATGGGGTATCAGCGTACTCTGGACCACAAGAGTTATTGTGCAATTTGGCCTATTTCTCCTGTTACCCTTGGGAAAATGAAAAACTGGGGGCGACAAAATCATTTTTTGTTTTTACGGCTGTTATGTTACGGTAGCTGAGGAGTAAAAAAGGAAATACACCAGAGCAGTTGGAATCTATGAGATTGCAGTACCTGACTAACCACCGCAACTAGAGGCAGCCGTGGAGCGTTCCTACGATGGTCCTAGACGCCTCGTCACAGCCTGAGAAACTAACTACACCTAAAGATAGAAATAGGAAAGCTATCTGCCCCGGAGCAGAACCCCAAAGATAATAGAAAGCCCCCAAACATGTAATGGCGGTTAGACAAGAGGAAATACTGACACAGAAAGAAAATAGTATGAGCAAACGCTGGGGCCCAAACTATTTAAATAGAAAAGGACAGGAAGGGTACTTACTGCAATCCCAGAAAACCCTGAAAAACACCAACTCTACTAATTTCAAAATCACCTGAGATCACACGACCTCTACCACCTAAATTAGTTCTCTGGTGTAACAAAAACAGAGCAGCCACTGAAAAAACTGCAAAAAGCAAAAGTACAAAACACAGTGGCTGGACTAAACTGAGAGGGCAAAAGCCCCCGGAGGGGACCCAGAAGGCCCCCACAGAAGTGCAGGACAAAATGCAAAAATATAGCAAAAACACAAAATAAGAAATTGTCTTATCTGATAGCAGGAGATGCAGACACGACACAGCAGGCTACAAGGGAAACTGGAAAGAAGGATTCAGACCAGAACAATTGATCACCGGCAACCCTGATGGGAAAATGATTCCCTTAAATAAGACCAATCAGTAACACCTGATTCCCAATCCTCACTAGTACCGCTTGTAACCACCAGAGGGAGCCTCTGCTCAGAACTCATCTCAAACCCATTCACAACAGTACCCCCCCTTGAGGAGGGGTCACCGAACCCTCATTTGAGCAACCAGGTCGGTCAGGATGAGTTCTATGATACGCACGGATAAGTCTCCTAGCATGGATGTCCGAAGCAAACACCCAAGAATTATCTTCCTGACCATAACCTCTCCATTTAACCAAATACTGGAGTCTTCGTCTAGAAAAACGAGAATCCAATATTTTCTCAACCACATACTCCAGATTGCCCTCAACCAAAACAGGGTCAGGAGGCACAGCAGCAGGAACCACTGGCTCAACAAACCTCTTCAACAAGGACTTGTGGAACACGTTATGGATCTTAAATGTCCCTGGAAGAAGCAAACGAAAAGAAACAGGATTAATAATCTCCATGATCTTATAAGGTCCAATGAACCTAGGCTTAAATTTAGGAGATGCTACTCTCATAGGAATATTCTTTGAGGACAACCAGACCAAGTCCCCCACTTTAAACCGAGGACCATCAGTCCTATGCCGGTTAGCAAACCGCTGGGCCTTCTCCTGAGAGAGGGACAACCTCTCCACTACCTGGTCCCAAATCTGCTGCATACGCTCAACAACAGAGTCAACACCTGGACAGACAGAAGCCTCCGTCTGTCCTGAAGAAAATCGAGGGTGAAACCCAGAATTACAGAAAAACGGAGACATCAAAGTGGCAGAGCTAGCCCTATTATTAAGAGCAAACTCAGCCAAAGGCAAAAAAGAGACCCAGTCATCCTGATCAGCAGACACACAAGCATCTTAGATAAGTCTCCAATGTCTGGTTTGTTCTCTCAGTTTGACCATTGGTCTGAGGATGAAATGCCGAGGAGAAAGACAATTGAACACCCAGTTTAGAACAAAAAGTCCTCCAAAATCTGGAAACAAACTGGACTCCTCTGTCAGACACAATGTTCTCAGGAATGCCGTGTAAACGAACCACGTGCTGAAGGAACAACGGCACCAATTCAGAGGAGGAAGGCAACTTAGGTAATGGCACAAGATGTATCATTTTGGAAAACCTATCACAAATTACCCAGATGGTGGTCATTCTCTGAGAAACAGGAAGATCGGAAATGAAATCCATAGAGATATGGGTCCATGGTCTCTTGGGCACAGGCAATGGCATCAACAAACCACTAGAGCGAGAGCAAGGCTTGGAGCGAGAGCAAGTCCCGCAGGACTGCACAAATTCCCTGACATCGCGAGACAAGGTAGACCACCAAAAGGACCGACTAACCAAGTCTCTGGTACCAAAAATTCCGGGATGCCCAGCCAATGCGGAACAATGAATCTCAGACATCACACTCTTTTTCCATTGGTCCGGGACAAACAATTTTCCAACAGGGCAGCGCTCGGGCCTATCCTCCTGACACCCCTCCAGAGCAAGTCTCAAATTAGGCGAGATGGCGGAAAGAACTACACCCTCCTTCAAAATAACAGAGGGATCAGATAGCTCAGGAGAGTCCGCAAGGAAACTCCTCGAGAGGGCATCCGCCTTAACATTCTTAGTGCCAGGAAGAAAGGAAACCACAAAATTAAAACGTGTGAAAAACAAGGCCCACCTGGCCTGTCTAGGATTGAGTCGCTTGGCAGATTCCAGATAGACCAGATTCTTATGGTCCGTAAGGACCACCACCTGATGTTTGGCTCCCTCCAGCCAATGTCTCCACTCTTCAAAAGCCCACTTCATGGCCAATAACTCCCGATTACCCACGTCATAATTACGTTCAGTAGGAGAAAATTTTCGAGAGAAAAAGGCACAAGGGTTACTTTTAGAGGTCTCTGGATCTTTTTGGGACAAAACGGCACCTGCCCCAATTTCAGAGGCATCAACCTCCACCTGAAATGGCAGAGAAACATCAGGCTGCCGTAGAACAGGAGCAGAAGTGAATCTCTGCTTAAGTTCCTGAAACGCAGAGACTGCCTCAGGAGGCCAATTCACCACATCAGAACCCTTTCTGGTCAAATCAGTTAATGGTTTAACAATAACAGAGAAATTACCAATAAATTTACGATAAAAATTGGCAAAACCCAAAAATCTCTGAAGAGCCTTTAATGAAGTAGGTTGGACCCAATCACAGATGGCCTGAACCTTGACCGGGTCCATTTCAATAACAGATGGGGACAAAATGAATCCCAGAAATGAGATCTTCTGTACGCCAAAAAGACACTTTGATCCCTTCACATACAGAGCATTCTCTCTCAAAATCTGGAATACAGTTCGAACATGTTTCACATGAGAGTCCCAGTCATTAGAAAAAATCAAGATATCATCCAAATAAACAATCAGAAACTTGTCCACAAAATCCCTGAAAATGTCATTCATGAAGGACTGGAAGACGGAAGGAGCATTAGTGAGCCCAAAGGGCATCACAAGGTACTCAAAATGCCCTTCAGGGGTGTTAAATGCCGTCTTCCATTCATCCCCGTGCTTAATGCGAATAAGGTTATACGCCCCCCTGAGGTCAAGCTTGGTAAACCAAGTAGCGTTTTTCACCCTGGAAAACAGGTCAGAAATCAAGGGTAACGGGTATTGATATTTCACAGTAATATTGTTCAAGAGACGATAATCAATACACGGCCTTAATGAACCATCTTTTTTGGCCACAAAGAAAAAACCGGCACCTAAGGGTGAAGAGGATGGTCTGATATGACCCTTCTCCAATGATTCCTTGATATAAGACCGCATAGCGTCATGTTCAGGTACAGACAAGTTAAAAAGGCGACCCTTAGGGAATTTACTACCTGGCACTAATTCAATAGCGCAGTCATAGCTCCTATGGGGAGGTAAGGATGCAGATTTACTTTCGCTAAACACATCAGAAAAATCAAACAAAAAGTCAGGAACATCCTCAGCCTGGGGGAGGCAGAAAAAACAGGAGTGTTGGTATTAACACATTGGCAGCCCCAACTGGTTACAGACACAGATTTCCAATCCAAAACAGGATTATGAGACTGTAACCAAGGGAAACCCAGCACGATAATGTCATGCAGATTATATAGAACCAAAAATTTGCAGCACTCCTGGTGATCAGGTTCAACCCTCATTATCACCTGAGTAGAAAACTGGGGTTTATTCTCAGCCAAAGGGGTAGAATCGATCCCCAGTAGGGGAATAGACTTCTGTAGGGGTATCAAGGGAAATCCACAACGTTTAGCAAAATCATAATCCATCAGGTTAATAGCTGCTCCAGAATCAACGAAAGCCTGAGCAGAAAATGAGGACAGAGAGCATATCAGAGTGACAGTTAATAAAAACTTAGTCTGAACACCACCCAAGACAACTGAGCGTGCAAAACGTCTTCCCCGCTTAGGGCAGACTGAAATAGCATGAGAGGCATCACCACAGTAGAAACATAACCCATTGCGCTTTCGAAACTCATGACGCTGTGCCCCAGACACCACTCCATCACACTGCATGGGCTCAGCAGCTGGCTCACAAGGCAACACCACTCCACGCATACTTCTCCGCTCACGCAAACGTCTGTCAATTTGAATCGCTAATGACATAGAATCATTGAGACCAGAGGGGACAGGGAATCCCACCATAACATCCTTTACATTATCCGACAGACCCTTCCGGAAAAGGGCCGCCAAAGCGTCGTCATTCCATTTGGTCAGGACTGCCCACCTACGGAATCTCTGACAGTATAACTCAGCGTCATCAAGCCCCTGATTTAATGCCAACAAGGCTTTTTCAGCTTGATCAGTGACATTAGGCTCATCGTACAATAACCCCAAAGCCTGAAAAAATGCATCAACATCACTCAAAACAGGATCCCCAGGTGTGAGGAAAAAGCCCAATCCTGAGGATCGCCGCGCAGGAGAGAGATGACAATTTGAACCTGCTGCGCTGCGTTTCCTGAGGACTTAGATTTTAAGGCAAGAAACAATTTACAATTATTTTTGAAATTCTGAAACTTAGCTCGATCCCCTGAAAACAAATCTGGCATGGGGATCCTAGGTTCCACAACAGGCAACCTAGCAAGATATGCAGCAATACTCCGAACCTCAGTGGCAAGCTGATCCACACGGCCAGACAACTGTGCAAACTCCATTGGGAGAAAAGATCCTCCCCAGCACCCAGAGATACAGAGGGAAAAAAAAAAAAAAAAAAAATGCAACAAACAGAAAAATATCTCTGACAACTTTTCTTCCTTCAAAATATTTTTTCCCTTCTGTGAGTACCATACAATTTTTATGGCCGGTGATACTGTTATGTTACGGTAGCTGAGGAGTGCAGGTAAAAAAGGAAATACACCAGAGCAGTTGGAATCTATGAGATTGCAGTACCCTGACTAACCACCGCAACTAGAGGCAGCCGTGGAGCGTTCCTACGATGGTCCTAGACGCCTCGTCACAGCCTGAGAAACTAACTACACCTAAAGATAGAAATAGGAAAGCTATCTGCCCCGGAGCAGAACCCCAAAGATAATAGAAAGCCCCCAAACATGTAATGGCGGTTAGACAAGAGGAAATACTGACACAGAAAGAAAATAGTATGAGCAAACGCTGGGGCCCAAACTATCTAAATAGAAAAGGACAGGAAGGGTACTTACTGCAATCCCAGAAAACCCTGAAAAACACCAACTCTACTAATTTCAAAATCACCTGAGATCACACGACCTCTACCACCTAAATTAGTTCTCTGGTGTAACAAAAACAGAGCAGCCACTGAAAAAACTGCAAAAAGCAAAAGTACAAAACACAGTGGCTGGACTAAACTGAGAGGGCAAAAGCCCCCGGAGGGGACCCAGAAGGCCCCCACAGAAGTGCAGGACAAAATGCAAAAATATAGCAAAAACACAAAATAAGAAATTGTCTTATCTGATAGCAGGAGATGCAGACACGACACAGCAGGCTACAAGGGAAACTGGAAAGAAGGATTCAGACCAGAACAATTGATCACCGGCAACCCTGATGGGAAAATGATTCCCTTAAATAAGACCAATCAGTAACACCTGATTCCCAATCCTCACTAGTACCGCTTGTAACCACCAGAGGGAGCCTCTGCTCAGAACTCATCTCAAACCCATTCACAACATACGGCTGTATGTTATAAAACTTCTGTGAAGTACTTGGGGCTTCATAGCGCTCACCACACTTCTAGATAAGTTCCTTGTGGGGTCTATTTTCCAAAATGGGGTCACTTGTGGGGGGTTTCCACTGTTTAGGCGCATCAGGGGCTCTCCAAATGCGACATGACTCCCCCAGACCATTCCATCAAAGTCTGCAATCCAAAACGTCACTACTTCCCTTCCGAGCCCCGACGTGCGCCCATACAGTAGTTTACTCCCACATATTGGGTATCAGAATACTCAGGACAAATTGTACAACAACTTTTGGGGTCCAATTTCTCCTGTTACCCTTGTGAAAATAAAATATTGGGGCGAAAAAATCATTTTTGTAAAAAAAAAAAAGAGATTTTTATTTTACGGCTGTACGTTATAAACTTCTGTGAAGCACTTTGGGGTTCAAAGTGCTCACCACACATCTAGATAAGTTCCTTGAGGGGTCTAGTTTCCAAATTGGTGTCATTTGTGGGGGGTTTCCACTGTTTAGGCAGATCAGGAGCTCTCCAAACACGACATGGCATCCAGCCAATTCTGCGTTGAAAAAGTCAAACGGCGCTCCTTCCCTTCCAAACTCTGCCATGCACCCAAACAGTGGTTTACCCCCACATATGGGGTATCAGCGCACTCAGGACAAATTGCACAATAACTTTTGGAGTCTTGTTTCCCTTGGGAAAATAAAAATTGGGGTGAAAAGATCAATTTTGTGGAAAAAATATGATTTTTTAATTTTACGGCTCTACGTTATAAACTTGTGTGAAGCACTTGGGGGTTCAAATTGCTCACCAAAGATCTAGATAAGTTCCTTAGGGGGTCTAGTTTCCCAAATGGGGTCACTTGTGGGGGGTTTCCACTGTTTAGGCACATCAGGGGCTCTCCAAATGCAACATAGCGTCCAATCTCAATTCCAGCCAATTTTGGTTGGAAAAAGTCAAATGGTGCTCCTTCCATTCCGAGCTCTGCCATGCACCCAAACAGTGGTTCCCCTCACATATGGGGTATCAGCGTACTCAGGACAAATTGGACAACAACTTTTGTGGTCCAATTTCTCCTGTTACCTATGGGAAAATATAAAATTAGTGACTAAGGTACTGCCACACTAAGCAATCCCGTAGCGATTCGTTAGCGTTGCATACTAATGAGATCGCTAGCGGGATCGTTTCTATATCGCTAAATGCGGCACATTTAGCGATATAGTTAACGACGCTATCGCCGTTAGCGATCTTCTTAACGACTTTAGCGTACAAAGTACGTAAATCGCTAAGAAAGGTGCCACACAGCGATAAGATACTTACCAGCGGGAGCGCCAGCGATGAATAGGGTCCGGAACGATTCCAGCGACGAGCGAGATCACAGCAGGAAGCTCGTCGCTGAAGCTGCCGCACTGAACAATATCGCTAACGGATCGCTAAATAGTGACGTTTTTTAGCGATCTCGTAGCGATATTGTTAGTGTGGCATACCTTAGAGATCATTTTTGTGGGAAAAAATAGGATTTTTTATTTTCATGCCGGCATTATAACTGTGTGAAGCACTTGGGGTTCAAGTGCTCACCAAAGATCTAGATAAGTACCTTAGGGGTCTAGCTTCCAAAATGGGTCACTTGTGGGGGTTCACTGTTTGGCTCATCTGGGCACTACAAACGGAACATGACCATCAATGTTTGCATTCCAAAACGTTACTGCTTCCTTTCCAAGCCCTGCCGTGCGCCAAAACAGTTTCCCCCCCCACATATGGGGTATCAGCGTACTCAGGACAAATTGGACAACAAGTTTTGGGGTCCAATTTCCTTGGGAAAAATCAAAAATTTGGGACTAAAAAATCATTTTTGTGGAAAATTGTTTTTTTTTTTTTTCACACCCAGGCATTATAAACTTTTGTGAAACACTTTGGGGTTCAAAGTGCTCACAACAGATCTAGATAAGTTCCTTAGGGGGTCTAGTTTCCAAATGGTGTCACTTGTGGGGGGTTTCCACTGTTTAGGCGTATCAGGGGCTCTCCAAACACGACATGGCGTCCAATCTCAACTCCAGCCAATTTTAGTTTGAAAAAGTCAAACGGCGCTCCTTCCCTTACGAGCTCTGCCGTGTGCTCAAACAGTGGTTTTCCCCCACATATGGGGTATTGGCGTACTCAGGAGAAATTGCACAACAACTTTATCTGCCCATTTTCTCCTTTTACCCTTGTGAAAATAAAAAAAAGTTTGTAAAAGATCATTTTTGTGGCTAAAAAGTTAAATATTAATTTTTTCCATCCACGTTGCTTCAGCTCCTGTGAAGCACCTGAAGGGTTAATAAACTTCTTGAATGTAGTTTTGAGTAGCTTGAGGGGTTCAGTTTTTATAATGGTGTCACTTTTTGGTATTTTCTGCTATATAGACCCATCAAAGTGACTTCAAATGTGAGGTGGTCCCCAAAAAAATGGCTTTGTAAATTTTTTGTAAAAATGAGAAATCACTGGTCAACTTTTAACCCTTATAATTTCCTAACAAAGAAAAATTTTGGTTCCAAAATTGTGCTGATGTAAAGTAGACATGTGGGAAATGTTATTTCTTAACTATTTTGTGTGACATATTTCTCTCTTTTAAGGGAAAAAAATTCAAAGTTTGAAAATTGCAAAATTTTCAACATTTTCGCCATATTTGCGTTTTTTTCAAAAATAAACGCAAGGTATATCGAAGAAATTTTACCACTAACATGAAGTACAATATGTCATGAGAAAACAGTCTCAGAATCGTGAAGATCCGTTGAAGCGTTCCAGAGTTATAACCTCATAAAGAGACAGTGGTCAGAATTGTAAAAATTGGCCCGGTCATTAACGTGCAAACCTCCCTTGGGGGTGAAGGGGTTAAATTAACCCCTACATGTGTGAAATTTTGCACACATACACTCATGTAATTGTTAGTGAAAACCATATATCAAACTACATGAAATGACATGGTTAACTGTATGTAAACCATGAGTCATTTCATGTCGGGTGGTTCTGTAATTTCACAAAAGCCGGCAATTGAATTAGAAGATGGCGATCAGTTTTCCTGCTACAGTTTTCGCTCTGTGCATTTTTCTAGCGATTTTTTTGCTCCTCTGCCTCTGCAAACTCTTTCCCCATTATCCTGAGTTGTTTCCCCTCCATTTTATCCATTATATTGCACTGTAGTGGTCATTTTGTAATTCCGATTTTTGTATCCCATTGACTTGCATGGATATCGGAAATCGGAAATTCCGATATCCGATATTTTTCCAATATCGGAAATCGGAACTCCGATACGATTTCGGGCAATATCGCTCATCCCTAGTATGGAGCAGGCTCATGGGTGCCTGACACAGCCAAAATTTGCCTCTAACAGCCATGAATGGAGAAGTGCTCCGTCCACAACTGTTAACCTCATAAGTGCCGCTGTCAATATTTGTGACCATCAACTGCGACGTGATTGCAGGTTGCCCATAGGTTGCTATGACAGAGGGGGTCTGTTCAAGACCTCCTTGCACATCATTACAGAGCTCCCTTGAAATCCTGCTTGTAGCAAGGCTTCAAAGGAGACTGTGATTTTTACTATATGCAGCAATATTGTGACATCGGTGTACAAGTGATCAGATGATCGCAGCTTCAAGTCCCTTACAGGGACACACAAGAACAGTGAAACATAAAAAAAAGTTTTAAAAAATATGAAAAAAAAACCATAAAAGTTCACATTTCCCCCATTAAAAATAAAGATAATAAAAAAAATTTAAAAATACACATATTTGGTATCACTGCATTTAGAAAATTCCAATCTTCCAAGATATAAAAACAATTAACACTGTAATCTTAACAATTCAAGAACACCAAAATTACTTTTATGGGTGCTGCAATACCACAAAAAATGCTCTAAGAAGCTATCAAAATGTCATATTATTCCAAAATGGCATGAATAAAAACTTCATCTTGCTCTGCAAAAATTAAGCCATCACATAGCTACATCAACCAAAAAATGAAAACGTTACAATCTCAGAAAATGGCGACCAACTCCAAAATATGTTTTTTTTAAAACTTCTGATTTTTTTTCCTCACTTAAATAATAATGAAACTGGACATTTTGGCGTTGCCGTAATCATAGTGATGATGATAATCATATTGCAAGGTAATTTCTACTACACAATGTACACTATAACAACAATTCCCAAAAAAACAGTGTCAGAATTCCATTTTTTTCACATTTTTTTTTCAAATTTCCCCAATAGGAATAGTTTTCCAATTCACTATGGGGTAAAGTGAATGGTGCAATTCAAAAGTACAACTCGTCCTGCAAAAAACAAGCCCTCATATATCTATGTGGCCATAAAAATGTAAAAAAGGATAACTTCAGAACTGAAGATGGAAATGCTCAAGAAATTGCTGAATAAGTGATATTTAATAAATTAAACTCTGACCAATGGGGTATAAATAAGGAACCGACGTTTCAGCCTGTTGAGAGCTTTATCAAGATAACCTATAGGAATGGTGGAGGCAGTGTTAGGGATATTAGGTGTCCGGGTCTTAGCCGCACCACTAACACTGCTGCTAACACCTAACATCCCTGACACAGCCTCCACCATTCCTACAGATTGCCTTGATAAAGGCCTCATCAGGCTGAAACGTTGGTTCCTTATCTGCGTCCCATTGGTCAGCGTTTGATCTATTAAATATTACATATTCAGCAAATTTCTTGAGTAGTTCATTCTTCAATGCCGAAGTTATCTTTCAGTTATTTTGACATATGTAATTCTTCTGGGCACGAAACTCTCATTCTTAAGCAGACCTTCTGCTTTGCCATAGGAAAATAAAAGAGTTATGACTCTACGAAGAAGGTGAGGAAAAATTGAAAAAGCAAAAATGGAAATTGACTGCGTCGTGAAGGGTTAAAATACTATTAAGAGGTTGGCACAAAAAGGTTCTGCAGCTTCTAATCTCAACTTTTAAGCTTTTCTCCCAGATGTATTAGACCCTTACTAATAGGTGGAGGCATATTTCAATAATGACAAAATTCATGGTGAATGGGAGTAAGAAATGATTACATGAAAACCTACATGGGAGCAGCTTTGGCCCTATTGTGTGCTAATCAGCTTTACTATAAAACAGGAGACGTCATCCAATCCCCCATACGTCTGAAGACAAAACTCTTACCAGGACTTAGTGCCCTTTGAAGCTCAACGTCATGTCCAGTTGCAGCGTCTGTGGTTGATGTAACCTTAGGAGGTGAGGCCGGAGTTTTGCTTAAAGGTGATAAAACAGTTGGAGTAGTATGTGGAGAAGACTCTATCTCAGAATGATTTGTGCTTTCTGGAGACACTGGCGTAGAAGTAGAGGTAACATTAGTGGTACTATTTTTAGTAGGTTCTGTAATTTCCGTTTGATTCGTTGTTCCTATAACTGTCTCATTGCCTTTAGTTATTGTCTCTGTGCTGGATTCTGTTGGCCCACTTTCATGTTTGGATGAACTTGAGGCGGAGGTTGTAGTAGGTGCACTGGTTGTAATTACTGAAGTCATTGTACTAATTGGTACTGTTTCATTGATTGGTACTGTTGTATTGGTTGATTCTGTTGTATTGGTTGATTCTGTTGTATTGGTTGATTCTGTTGAATTGGTTGATTCTGTTGAATTGGGTGATTCTGTTGTGTTTGGCTTCATTGATACCTCGCTAGTAATCGATGGTGTTATTGTGGTTGGAATGGAGTCTGATGAAGGGTTTGTTTTTATAGTAGGGGACACCTCTTTGGTAGCAGTCTCATTATCGGTGTCATTTTTTGATACAGGAGTGACTTCTGGGTGCTCAGTGGATGTTTTAGAATTTGAGACTCCTGTAGGAACCTTTGTTGATGCTGTTCCAGAAGGATTTTCAGGTAGTTTTGTTGGCACATCTTTAGATACTAAAGATGTGTCTGCCTCTGATTGTGGTCTGGCTGTTGGTGGCTCAGCTCTAATATGTAGACCTAGAAAAAGGACAAACCATTAGAATTAAGCAAAATCACATAAGCTCCATATTTAGTAATATACAGATAGGGTGAAAATGACTAAGACTAGCCTTTCCTACAAAGGGCTGAAAGCACAGTACGTTGAAGTAGACATTATTAAGAAGTGCACTTTGGTATGTCTGCCTGTCCATGTGCCAAGATGGGAAATCTATGAGCAGATGTAGATTTGAGCTGTAGTTTACACCAGTAAATGTTGTGCCCACCGGTCCTGTCCTGCCAAACCCAACCCACTAATCTCATCTTCACAGACATCACAGTTGTGACTCACAGATATTACTAGTATCGTGTACAGATACTGCTATCATAATGCATGGATACACTACAGAAATTCACATGTGTTGCAATGGCTTTTGGATTCTATATTGATGATTCACAGATAAGTGATAAGTGAATAAGTAATACAGCCTTTGGGTTTTGGGCATTATTGTTTTTTGGGGTCATTTTCCAAAAATAAAAGTGTTATAATTTGGTAGCTGAGGAGAGCAAGCAAAAAAGGAAATACACCAGAGAGGTTGGAATCTATGGGATTGCAGTACCCTGACTAACCACCACAACTAAAGGCAGCCGTGGAGCGTACCTACGTTGGTCCTAGACGCCTCGTCACAGCCTGAGAAGCTAACTACACCTAAAGACAGAAAGAGGAAAACTATCTGCCCCGGAGCAGATCCCAAAGAACATAGAAAGCCCCCAAACATGTAATGGCGGTTAGACAAGGGGAAATACAGACACAGACAGAAAATAGTATGAGCAAACGTTGGGGCCCAAACTTCCTAAATAGAAAAGGATAGGAAGGTCACTTACTGCAATCCCAAAAAACCCTGAAAAGTACCAACTCTACTAATTACAAAAACACCTGAGATCACACGACCTCTACCACCTAAATTAGTTCTCTGGTGTAACAAAAACTAAACAGCAGCCACTGGAAAAGGCAAATGAACAAACAACAGTGGCTGAACGAAACTGAGAGGAGCACAAGCCCCAGAGGGGACCCGGCAGACCCCCACAGAAGTGCAGGACAAAATGCAAAAAGCAAGCACAAAAAACTAAAAGAAGAAAATGACTTATCTGTTAGCAGAAGATGCAGGCACGAAACAGCAAGCTACAAAGTGAACAGGAATCAAAGATGAGACCAGAACAATTGATCACCGGCAACCCTGATGGGAGGGAACCTCCCTTATATAAGACCAGTCAGTAACACCTGATCGCCAATCTTCACAATCTTCATTGGATAGTTCAGTACTGTTTGTAACCACCAGAGGGAGCTTCTGCTCAGAATTCATTTCTAGCACATTCAAAACATAAAAGTATGCTAAAGCATGTTTTAAGTATTGTATTTTGTCTATATAACTGCAAAAGCAGCAACACAAAGAGTCACAAAATCTAAAACGTGTAAAAAAAAAAGTGTTGAATGATAAAGAGACAGACAGGTAGATAGACAGATAGATAGATGATAGATAAATAGATAGATAGATAGATAGATAGATAGATAGATATGGGATAGATAGATAGATATAGGATAGATAGATAGATAGATAGATAGATAGATAGATAGATAGATAGATAGATAGATAGATATGGGATAGATAGATATGGGATAGATAGATAGATTCATAGATATGGGATAGATAGATTCATAGATATGGGATAGATAGATAGATAGATAGATAGATAGATAGATAGATAGATAGATAGATAGATAGACAAATAGATAGATAGATAGATAGATTCATAGATATGGGATAGATAGGTAGGTATAGAAAAAAGAATTAGAACAGCACAAAAAAGAAAAAAGCAAGAATTCCGGGTGCACAAGTTCCAACAGGCAAATACCAAACCTTGCAATATAACAGTCCAAAGAAAGGAACAGCACTCCGTTCAGATGGGTGAAAAAAGAGCTACTTTATTGAGCCCATTGGTGCAACGTTTCGGTTCAAGACTTGAAAAAGGTTCACACCTTGAACCGAAACGTTGCACCAATGGGCTCAATAAAGTAGCTCTTTTTCACCCATCTGAACGGAGTGCTGTTCCTTTCTTTGGACTGTTAGGTAGGTAGATAGGTATGGGATAGATAGAAAGATAGGTAGATAGATATGGGATAGATAGAAAGATAGGTAGATAGATAGATAGATAGATAGATAGATAGATAGATAGATAGATAGAAAGATAGAGGTAGATAGATAGATATAGGATAGATAGAAAGGTAGGTAGATAGATAGATAGATATGGGATAGATAGAAAGGTAGGTAGATAGATAGAAAGGTAGGTAGATAGATAGAAGGTTGTATTTTATCCATTTATGGGAAACTCTCCTAGCTATATTCCTATGGACAGAGCAGCAGTCAATGATAAAGTGATCTCAACTGCTGCGCTCTGCATAGACAACAAATATGGTTGACAATCTGAGCAGTTAATGAATAAAGAAAGTACTGAATAATGTGTACTGCTTAACTTTCAATATTGTATTCATTCATTAAGAGACAATTTTACATTTTTACATACTTTTCTATTCTTTACTAGTTTTAGGATTAGGGTAGGCACTAATATTAGGGCTAGTGTTAATGGTTAAAATTAGAGTTAAGAGTTTGCGTTTGTACTAGGGCAAGGGATAGCACTAGGGTTAGGGATAGGGTAATAAAATAGTTACATAAAAAATTGCTACAAAATAAAAAGTAAAATAAAATAATGTCCAATTTTATATTTTTAAATGTTTCAGAAAATAAAAATAAATAGATGGTCAAGGGGAAAATTATAATTACAATTTTATTAAAATACATTTTATGTTCGTTGGGAACAGAGTAATGCACTGGTGGAATGGACTTAGGGTGTCCTAATAGTCCATGGGTGGGTTTGAGGGGAAAATGCTCGCCTAGTCCCGGGTGCTGCAATCCATGCTACTCAATGCCTGATCCTTTTTACTTAAGGCAGTTAACCTTTTGCCAGACGTGCCCAGCAGCTTACTCCCCTCTCCCATTTAGTACACCTGGCTTAGCATGCATGTGTAAGAAAAGGAGGCAGATCCGTTAGGCGATCAGCAGGTCAAGTCTATGGTCAGCTTCAAAGAAGCATTTAGCTCAAAGTAACAAGTAAGGACCTGAACTGCATTTCATGAAGTATTACAGCTGGATGGAACAAATAAAGGTGCATCATTGTATAATGATCTGTTGTACAGTTGTTTTCAATATACTTTGTGTTGTGTTTCCATCTCATGAGAAGGACAGATCATTATCCATTGGGAGTAAACAATGAAGATTCCCACTTTCACAGCAAATAGAGATTAAGGAAACTAAGAGGAATTTACACAGAAAGTATATGAGAAAATGACTTTACATTAAACAGTAAGTATGATATGTCACCATTGTCAGCCATTTTGAGCCTACGCACAGCTGTCTCTTGGCCACTCTTCTCTTCTTATCACCGCTCTCATGATCCATCACACTTATCTTTAATATCTGTATTTTAACAAACCTCTGGGCCTTGGTGGATTCGTATACTATGGTCAGGTACACATAGATCCACATAATAGCCTATGGGAGCTGTTAATATGAAATTCTTCTTCTAGGGTATATTCACACTGCGTGGATATGTTGATTGCAGATTTTGTTGCCCACAAAACTGGGCTAAAAATCAGCAAGAGTACTGCTGTAGCAACAAAGTGGAACCATCTCATCCACCACGGTGGGAAAATAATCTGTAATCGTAGGATTTTCACTGTAGGTTACATCCTTAATGTGCCCACGATCTGGAAGTAGCAGCGCTTTGGACTATTGAACGCAATTAAATCTGCATGTTTTTACTGAACCATGGGCATTCAATACAATCTATTGATTAAATTTCTGGTGTGGAGACTAGCGTCTCCGAAAGAGAAATTGACATGCTGCGGTCTGGAGAGACGTGCCGCATGTGTGTCTCCGCGGGTGAGCCGAGGGCGTCTGTGAACGTATAGTGGGCATGGGATTTCTAGAAATTCCATCCATTATACTGTAACATCTGACCACTGCGGGTTTGATGCTGAATACACAGCGTCAAAACCGCAGCAACTCCTCATCATGGTCACGTACCCTTTATCAAAACCCACTGCTACCACCTTGGGGAGAAGGCGTAGGAAAATGCACTCTAGCAATGGACAGTATTCCTAACATGCACCAAGTGACCCACCTCTTCCAACGTACGCATCATCCAAAGACCTAAACCCTTTCACTAATGGAAACCAAGGGACTTTTCAATAAGTCATTAGCCATGTGGGAACTAGAGGGAAGTAATCCTTAATCCATACAATTATAGCCATTCCAGCAATAGAGCATGTGGACTTCTAGAAGACGCAATACCCTTTTTTACTAAGTTGCTCTGATTTCCTCCTGTGCTGAATGGAAACACCGAAAAAATAAAAGTGAAAGCCCACTGGCAGCCCCCTTTTAGTGACTTATGGCTCCCATCCTGGCCTGTGATAAATGTCTCATCACAGCCAACTTCACTGTATGTACTGCTCAATTACCTCTCTCCGCTTTCCTCTGTTTAGTAGTAGTATTAGTGCTTATAGTCTCTAAAATGGGTGGCATGTATTTGTCACTTGTACTGCTCTATCAATTGTCCCTCGTAATGAGAAAGTTGCAGTCTCCTATTAAGAAACGTATGTCCTCCTTGCGAAAGAGCACATTAAATCTGGACCGTCCAACGAGACATCCTCTGGCTTTCCTCCAGTTCCGTAAATTATGTTGAACCCCAGACATAGGGGATAGGAATGTATCATTATTCAAGCTTGGAAGACTGCTGTAGGCAATTAGGGAAGCACAAAAGTAGAAAGCAGTCTGGGTTATATAAAAGCCATCACAGAGAAGAAGCAGCCAAAACTACAAACGGTTCTTGTGAGAGAATACAGCAAATGATATAAAACATGACAAGCTTGGAAGCAAAATGCAGGAGCCACTTGCATTGCAAAGTTTCAAAGTCTTTTATACGAGATGAAGAATGCTACAAGTGTGACCCTCTCTCCCTTACAGCGCTTTTATTATGCCGTGCTTCCAGGCCCTTCTTACTGGAAAACGTTATTTTGGCGGGAAGTAATATAATAACTCGTTCTCTGTACCAGACGGCTGTCCATGTACTACAAAAACTGATAGATAAATCCAAAAGCAGATACAAATGCCACAATAAAATAAATGAGCAGAAGACACCTACCGTAGAATTGTGTTCTTCTAACCACACTGTCATGAAATCTGCGTGATTTGGTTAAATGATATTTACCTAGGTAACAGGTTCAGGGATTGTGGATTCTGCGCGCTGCGCTTACATTCAGGACATATCTGCACTACAGATGAAAGTCTTCTACCTGTTGACTGTTTTTATCTCCTTTTCTGAGGACTTCTACACTATATTGCAACTGATGTGAGGAAAGAATGGTTGTAGATGACGAGGAAAAAGCTAATATATTAAACACCTTCTTCTCCACGGTGGAAAATGAAATGCTAGGTGAAATGCTGAGAGACAAGGTAAACCCTATATTAACCCCTTAACCCCCAAGGGTGGTTTGCAAGTTAATGACCGGGCCAATTTTTACAATTCTGACCACTGTCTCTTTATGAGGCTGTAACTCTGGAACGCTTCAACAGATCTTCGCGATTCTGATAATGTTTTCTCGTGACATACTGTACTTCATGATAGTGGTAAAATTTCTTTGATATTACTTGTGTTTATTTATGAAAAAAATGGAAATATGGCGAAAATTTTGAAATTTTCAAACTTTGAATTTTTATTCCCTTAAAACAGAGAAATATGTCACTCAAAATAGTTGCTAAGTAACATTTCCCACATGTCTACTTTACATCAGCACAATTTTGGTACCAATTTTTTTTTTGTTAGGAAGTTATAAGGGTTAAAAGTTGACCAGCGATTTCTAATTTTTACAACAAAATGTACAAAACCATTTTTTTAGGGACCACCTCACATTTGAAGTCACTTTGAGGGGTCTATGTGGCAGAAAATACTGAAAAGTGACACCATTCTAAAAACTACACCCCTCAAGGTACTTAAAACCACATTCAAGAAGTTTATTAACCCTTCAGGTGCTTCACAGGAGCTGAAGCAACATGGAAGGAAAAAATGAACATTTAACTTTTTAGTCACAAAAATGATCGTTTACAAACATTTTTTTATTTTAACAAGGGTAAAAGGAGAAAATGGACAAATAAAGTTGTTGTGCAATTTCTCCTGAGTACACCGATACCCCATATCTGGGGGAAAACCACTGTCTGGGCGCTTGGCAGGGCTCGGAAGGGAAGGAGCGCCATTTGACTTTTTCAAACCAAAATTGGCTGGAATTGGAGAGCCCGATGTGCCTAAACAGTGAAACCCCCCACAAGTGACACCATTTTGGAAACTAGACCCCCTAAGGAACTTATCTAGATTTGTTGTGAGCTCTTTGACCCCCCCCAAGTGTTTCACTAAAGATTATAGGTTGTTGTCCAATTTGTCCTGAGTACATTGATACCCCATATGTGGGGGGGGGGGGAAAAACTGTTGGGGCGCACAGCAGGGCTCGGAAAGGAAGTAATGAGGTTTTGGAATGCAGACTTTGATGGGTGTTATGTTCAGTTTGCAGAGCCACTGATGTGCCTAAACAGTGAAACCCCCCACAAGTGACCCCATTTTGGAAACTAGACCCCCCCAAGGAACACAAGTGTATAATGCCTGGGCATGAAAATTAAAAATCTTATTTTTTTCCCACAAAAATGATATTTTAGTCACCAATTTTTTATTTTCCCAAGGGTAACAGGAGAAATTGGACCACAAAAGTTGTTGTCCAATTTGTCCTGAGTACGCTGATACCCCATATGCGGGATAAAACTACTGTGTGGGCACACGTCGGGGCTCGGAATAGAAGTAGTGACGTTTCGTAATGCAGAGTTTGATGGAATGGTCGGCAGGTGTCATGTCGCGTTTGGAGAGCCACTGATGTGCCTAAACAGTGGAAACCCCCACAAGTGACCCCATTTTGGAAACTAGACCCCCAAATGATCTTATCTAGATATGTGATGATCACTTTGAACCCCCAAGTGCTTCACAGAAGTTTATAACGCCCAGGTGTGAAAATACAAAAATCATATTTTTTCACAAACATGATCTTTTAGTCCCCAGTTTTTTATTTTCCCAAGGGTAACAGGAGAAATTAGACCTCAAAAGTTGTTGTTCAATTTGTCCTGAGTATGCCGATACCCCATATGTGGGAGAAAACTACTGTGTGGGCACATGTCGGGGCTCGGAATAGAAGTAGTGACGTTTCGTAATGCAGAGTTTGACAGAATAGTCTGCGGGCGTCATGTCCGTTTGGAGAGCCCCTGATGTGCCTAAACAGTGGAAACCCCCACAAGTGACCCCATTTTGGAAACTAGACCTCCCAAGGAACTTATCTAGATGTGTGGTGAGAACTTTGAACCCCCAAGTGCTTCACACAAGTTTATAATGTAGAGACATAAAAATAAAAAATCATATTTTTTTCCACAAAAATTATATTTTTGCCCCCAATTTTTTATTTTCCCAAGGGTAACAGAAAAAATTGGACAACAAGAGTTATTGTGCAATTTGTCCTGAGTACGCTGATACTCCATATGTGGGGGTAAACTACTGTTTGGGCACACGGCAGAGCTCAGAAGTGAAGAACTGTTTGACTTTTTCAATGCACAATTGGCTGGAATTGAGATCAGACGCCATGTCACGTTTGGAGAGCCCCTGATGTGCCTAAACAGTGGAAAGCCCCAATTCTAACTCCAATGCTAACCCTAACACACTCTTAACCCTAGTCCCAACAATAACCATAACCCTAACCACAAACCTAACCCTAACACACACCTAACCCTAATCCCAACCCTAACCCTAATCCTAACTTTAGCCCCAACTCCAACCCTAACCCTAACGGGAAAATGGAAATAAATACATTTTTAAAATTTTATTATTTTTCCCTAACAAAGCTGGTGGTAAAGGGGGGGTTTGATTTACTATTTATAGCGGGTTTTTATGTTTGGCAGCTGTCACACGCTAAAAGAACGCTTTTTATTGCAAAAAATAGTTTTTGCATCATCACATTTTGAGAGCTATAATTTTTCCATATTTTGGCCCACAGAGTCATATGAGGTCTTATTTTTTGCGGGATGAGTTGACATTTTTATTGGTACCATTTTTTGGCACATGACATTTATTGATCGCTTTTTATTACGATTTTTGGGAGATAGAATGAACAAAAACTTGCAATTCATGAATTTCTTTTGGGGGGCTTTTATACTGTTCCGCGTGTGATAAAATCGATAAAGCGGTTTTATTCTTTGGGTTAGTATGATTACGGCGATACCTTATTTATATCATTTTTTATGCTTTGGCGCTTTTACACAATAAAAACAATTACATATAAAAAATAATTGTTTTTGCATCTCTTTATTCTGCGAGCTATAACTTTATTTTTTGCTGATGATGCTGTATAGCGGCTTGTTTTTTGGGGGACAAGATGACGTTTTCAGAGGTATCATGTTTATTTATATCCGTCTGTTTGATCACGTGTTATTCCACTTTTTGTTCGGCGGTATGCTGATAAAGCATTTTTTTTAAGGGGTTCACTAAAGGGGTTAACTAGTGGGACAGTTTTATAGGGCGTGTCGTTTCGGACGCGGCGATACTAAATATGTGTACTTTTATTGTTGGGGTTTTTTTTTACAATAAAGAAATGAATTTATTGGGGAATATTTTTTTTTCATTATTTAGGAATTTTTTTTACACGTTTATTTTTATTTTTTTTTACATTTTTACTTTGTCCCAGGGTGGGACATCACTGTGTAACATCAGATCGCTGGTCTGACACTGTGCACAGCACTCTGTCAGACCAGCGATCTCACTGGCACTGCTGCAGGCTTTCTCAGCGCCTGCTCTCAGCAGGCACTGAGGAAGCCGCCTCCCTGCAGGACCCCGCGGCCATCTTGGATCCAGGGTCCTGCAGGAAAGACCCTGCGCGATGCTTCCCTGTGCCCCCGGTACACTGCGATCATCTTTGATCGCAGTGTACCAGGGGTTAATGTGCCGGGAGCAGTCGGTGACAGCTCCTGGCACATAGTGCCAGGTGTCAGCTGTGATAATCAGCTGACACCCGGCCGCAATCAGCTGCGCTCCCCCCTGGAGCACAGCTGATCGCCTATGACGTACTATCCCGTCCTTGGGAATTAAGTTCCAGGGCAAATGGACGGGATAGTACGTCCGATGACAGAAAGGGGTTAATGGTCACCAAGAAGAGGTGCAAAACCGGCTAAATAAGATTAAAATAAGTTAAGTATGCATAAGTTGAATGCAGCAGGTCAGATATGACCTTGGTCAGATGTGACATCATTTTAAGTGTGACATCTTTGAAGTGTTACATCAGAAATATATCCAGAATGATAGAGCATGTTATATTCCCCTTCATGCTGTCATGTCCTGATCCATCTACACATCTACCCATAAGCACCCAAAAGCACCCATAAATCTCCGGGTCTGGATGGCATACACCCACGAGTACTAAGAGAACTAAGTAATGTAATAGACAAACCATTATTTCTTATATTTAGGGACTATATAGAGATGGGGTCTGTTCCACAGGACTATCGCATAACAAATGTGGTACCAATATTCAAAAAGGGCTCTAAAAGTGAACCGGGAAATTATAGGCCAGTAAGTCTAACCTCTATTGTTGGTAAAATATTTGAAGGGTTTCTGAGGGATGTTATTCTGGATTATCTCAATGAGAATAACTGTTTAACTCCATATCAGCATGTGTTTATGAGGAATCGCTCCTGTCAAACCAATCTAATCAGTTTTTATGAAGAGGTAAGCTATAGTCTGGACCAAGGTGAGTCATTGGACGTGGTATATCTTGATTTTTTTTTTTAAAAGCGTTTGATACCGTGCCACACAAGTGGTTGGTACACAAAATGAGAATGCTGGGTCTGGGGAAAATGTGTGCAAATGGGCAAGTAACTGGCTTAGTGATAGAAGCAGAGAGTGGTTATAAACGGTATATTCTCTAACGGAGTCTCTGTGACCAGTGGGGTACCGCAGTGGTCGGTGTTAGGACCTATTCTTTTCAACATATTTATTAACGATCTAGTAGAAGGTTTACACAGTAAAATATCGATATTTTCAGATGATACAAAACTATGTAAAGCAGTCAATACAAGAGAAAATAGTATCCTGCTACAGATGAATCTGGATAAGTTGGAAACTTGGGCCGAAAGGTGGCAGATGCGGTTTAACAATGATAAATGTAAGGTTATACACTTGGGAAGAAGGAATCAATATCAATATTACACACTGAACGGGAAACCACTGGGTAAATCTGACATGGAGAAGGACTTGGGGATCCTAGCTATTGATAAACTTACCTGGAGCAGCCACTGCCAGGCAGCGGCTGCAAAGGCAAACAGGATCATGGGATGCATTAAAAGAGGTCTGGATACACATGATGAGAGCATTATACTGTCTCTGTACAAATCCCTGGTTAGACCGCACATGGAGCACTGTGTACAGTTTTGGGCACCGGTGCTCAGGAATAATATAATGGAACTAGAATGAGTACAAAGGAGGGCAACAAAATTAATAAAGGGGATGGGGGAACTACAATACCCAGAGAGATTAGCAAAATTAAGATTATTTAGTCTAGAAAAAAGACGACTTAGGGGCGATCTAATAATTATGTATAAGTATATAAGGGGACAATGCAAATATCTCTGAGGATCTGTTTATACTGTAGGGATCCGCTCTGGTAGGCAGAGGCCGGGCACGCAGTAATGAGGCAATTCACAGGCATTAAATCAAAAATAAATTGTTTACTGTCCTCTTGACACCAGGTAACAAAACATTATTACACAAATCACAGTCTTTCATTAGATTAACATAGTCTTCATGACCCCGGTCATCATCAACACGGACCCTGTCCGTTACCTGCTGGTGTCTCAGGTTCGCAGACACCTCAGAGGCATCTTACATTAAGCACAGTCCTTATATACCATTCTGATCCCGATCAGTCTCACCACGGTTTTCAGGACCGTCCACTCCACTGGCTCAAGCACGCCAGCTTTCAGTCTTTAGTCTGTGCGACATCCCGCCTGGATGTCAGGGAGCTCTGTTCAGCCTGACAGACTCCCGAGACCCTCACAGTCTCAGCACAGACCAGGGTGGATAAAAATCAATGATTTTTTTAAAACAATCAAAAAAATCGGATTTTTTTGATTTAAATCGGATTTTTTTCAATAAACTGCTTTTTGAGGAAAATATTTTACCATCCAAAGGTTCTTCCATCATGCGATAAAGCTGAGTTCTTTAACTCAGTAGAATAAAGGCTGTATATGTGTAACATTCACAATGCCATGCTCTTCCAGAGGTTTCTGTAGGATTAGTGGGCAGTTTCTCTCCTATATTATCACAGACGCTCGCTTTACTTACGCAGTTCTCAAAACTGAATTTGACTCCGCAGAGGTCCCAGCCTCTTCTTCACGGCAAAAATGTTACAACATGTCATGAACAGAGTTGAGAAAAAGACCTTAATCCTATTGTTCTACAAACCTATGAATACAGAATCAACCCCTTCAGTGCCAAGTCCAAGACGTTAGACAATATGTTTCTGATTGTTTGGAGTGGAATAGATCTGCACAACACAAGAAGAATGTGAATCTAAGTGTGAGGAGGAGGAAGGGCAAGCAGACAAGAAAATGAAAGTGAAACTTTGAGCACAATACTGCAGCATAGCCACAGACAGACAAGTCTGGATCTGTTTGTGTGTACGATCTGAGGTTTATTACATTCTTTCCTTATAATGGCAGCAGGCCGTAAAAGAGACCCAGTTTGGGAATATTTTAATGAAGCTCCTTCGCCTATCGGTAAGGCAGGCATGCGTGCAAAATGCAAACGATGCAACAAAGAGATGCAAGGCCTGGTGGCGCGAATGAGGCAACATCATGAGAAGTGCGGTGATGAAGATGACCAAAGAAACACTTCTGAACAGGCAGGATCTTCAGGTTGGTAAACATTTTTATTGAATCCTATTTCTAAAGACTGAACTGTCATGTGTGAGAAAAATTATATTTCTTATTATTACTGCATGTTACTGTCATTTGGTACAGTTATGAAGAAAATCAAATATTCCTTTTGGGGCAGTGCTGTGTTGTGTACAATAAGCAGAAATTGTATAAACAATAAAATAACAGCATTGACTTTTTTTGTTTAGGGGAATTCATGGATTCTGGAAACTATCCACCTCCAAGATCACCATCATCCTGTTCTACAGTTTCAGAGTTATCCATCCAGGATAGTGCTTCATTAGCAGCAGCATCATCATCAGACACCCACAGCCACATATCACCATCACCCAAAAGGAAGAAAAAACCTTTACCTCCTGGAACCACCATAGATAGGTTTGTGATAAGACATAGCAGATTAGAAAAAGAGTTGATTGAGAAAAAATTGCCCAGTTTATTTATGCAACAAACTCTTCTTTCCGTCTGACTGAGAACCCACATTTCATTAATATAGTTCAGTCACTGAGACCAGGATACAGTCCACCCAGCAGAGCTGATGTTGCAGGGAAACTGCTGGATCAAGTGTATGACAGAGAAATGGAGCAATGTGCAACAGCTCTGGAGGGTAAAATTGTTAACCTAAGTATTGATGGGTGGAGTAATGTCCACAATGATCCTATTGTATGTGCTTGTATAACAACAGAAGGTAAAGTCTTCCTTGCACAAATAACTGATACGTCAGGAAATGCACACACAGCAGAATACTTACAAGAAGTGGCAGTAAAAGCTATAACAACATGTGAACAAAAATTCAAATGTCTAGTACGCAGTTTGGTCACTGACAATGCTGCAAACGTATCCAAGATGAGAAGAAATTTAGAAGAGCAGGGAGGGAATACAAAGCTAATAACATATGGTTGCAGTGCTCATTTGCTGCACCTCTTAGCCAAAGACTTAAGTGTTCCAGAAATAAAGGCTAATGTTGTTGAAATTGCTAAATACTTCCGTAATAATCATTTTGCTGCAGCAGCTCTGAAAAGGATGGGTGGAACCAAGCTAACGCTCCCACAAGATGTTAGATGGAACTCTGTGGTGGACTGTTTTGAGCAGTATATCAAAAACTGGCTTATTTTGATGACACTTTGTGAAGAAAATCGAGATAAAATAGATGGCACTGTCACGGCCAAAATCCTCAACATTGGGCTTAAGAGAAATTTTGAACATATGCTGAGCTTCCTGAAACCCATCTCTCAAGCTTTAAACAAAATACAGAAAAATAGCTGTTTTATTGCGGATGCTGTTGAAATTTGGAAGGAACTGAGTGAACACTTAAAAACAGAACTACACATGGACAGAATTAAATTACAAGCAGTAAACAAACGAATGGGACAAGCACTGACTCCAGCTCATTTTTTGGCAAATATTGTCAATATCCAATATCAGGGTCAAAACCTAAGTGCTGAGGAAGAGGAGTTAGCTATGACATGGGTATCCAGCAATCATCCATCTTTAATGCCAACTATAATAAACTTCAGAGCTAAGGGGAACCATTCAAGAAATATATGTTTGCTGAAGATATTTTAAGGAAGGTCACACCAGTAAACTGGTGGAAGTCTCTTAAGCACTTGGATTTAGAGACTGTTCAAGTAATGATTTCACTTTTAACAGCAGTAGCTTCTTCTGCAGGCGTTGAAAAAATATTCTCTTCCTTTGGACTCATTCATTCTAAATTGAGAAATCGGTTGGGAGTCGGGACCCAATAAAGCAGGAAAGCTTGTTTTTCTTTTCCAGATTATGAATAGGAACAAAGAAGAAGATGATGATGAAGATGACGACGAGTGAGCTACAGAGGACAGCAGGGACAGTAGTATTTAAGTTTTTCATTTGTCGGCTGGGCTGACAGTCTAAGTTTCTTAAAATATATATATATTTTGTTTAGCCAAATTAGTTAACAAACATGGATGTTTGTTTAAGCAAATAACTTATGCTGTAATGTTGTTATTGTTTCAGTTGAATAAATCTATTTAAATTGTTATTAAGGTCAGGATTATTTTTCTCCTTCCTAAGTACAACAGAACAGTGGTGTCCAAATATGAATGATTAACCCATTAAACTGGGAAGAAAAAAGTATATAAAAAGTGATTCTAAAAATCTTCATCTACTTGCATGTTAAAGTAGCAAGAACTAGTTTAGGTAGAAACTTTGATTTAAATCACTGATTTAAATCAAGCCTTACTGACTAGTGATTTAAATCGTGATTTAAATCGTGATTTAAATCAGTTTGATTTAAATCAAATCCACCCTGGCACAGACTCTCCAAGACAGACTCCATCCGTCTCCAACTCAATCTCTCACCATGTGCTAAAACACTGCCTTTCATACCTGTAGCCACTCCCCAAGCCAAGGAATGAAGCACATGATCTGGTCACCTGTTCATGACCTCATCACAGGTCCTTCACAATACCTACAATCACCAGATTGCAACATTCATTCTCCCACCACCAGTGGGCAGTATATGTGTGGTTAGCATGTCCCACCCAGCTCACAAGCTAACCCTGTAGGTTCACCCTTAACAATCATCAGAACTCTTATGGGACTACAAGTCCCAGAACAACATTACTGACCTACAGCACAGAGGAGCTCTGCGACACATACCTTCCATTTATCACCATACCAGGGACTGGTTTTCCATCCATCTCATGCCTCCATGCATAATTAGAGCAACATATACAGCGCCCCCTAGCTGCCACATTAGTCACTACACCACATACCTCCCCCCTCTGTTCAAACTTGTGGGGTTGAACACTTATTACCCGACCAGAGATCCATTTCGGCCGTCTCTGCCAGTCAAACCGTCTCAGTCGATTTTGGGCATCATGCAACATCACCTCTTTGTTAGGCCTCCCCCGCCCCCAGCGGTCAGAACGTTGGCCTTGTTCTTCTGTCTGTGTCACCTCACCCGACCTTTCTTTCCAGAACCGCCTCCTACAGTCGTTGCGGTCATGAGTCCATCGTCCAGTCAAGCTTACTGGTTGATCTGAGTCTGACTCTCTGTCTCTTCGTCCGCCACCGGGTCTCACACTTCGGTCACTCAGCCCTGAGCTAACAGAAGCGTCATCTCTACCCCTCATTGTTTCAGCTCGTCTACTGCCAGTCTCCAGAGAAGCCTCTTGTCTCTCTATATCTTGGGCTGGAAGCAGTCGCCATCTTTGTTTCAACTCCTGCAACTGTTCCTTCATCTGCTTTCTTCTCCAGATCAGCTGCTCTACCTCTCGTAGGTACATCACTCGATACTCCAGGAGCATTCGGATGTTCTTCAGGCTCTCCACTGAGCCAACACCAATGAATGGAACCATTTCTTCTTCTCCAGCCCCCTTGATCTCGCCATCAGCTGGAATCCTCACTCTCCTTACTCCGGATCTATCCACCATCTCCTGCATCACTTTTCCAAATCTTCCAACTACTCTCCCCACCAGATTTCTGGGTACCGGAATTACCTCTTCTACCAAGCCCAGCCGATTTTGATCTTCCTTTGCCTGCTCCAGACGTCGAGCGGCTTTTATATTACTCAACATAAACATCTGTTTCGCGTGGAGACACTGAAGATGCATATCCTTCAGGACAGCCACCAGCTTTTCTGTGTCTTCCCCCAGGATCACCAACTGGTTCGTCTTTGGTGCCCAGTTCACACTATAGGCTTTTACTGCCTTCTTAAAAGCCTCATGCACACCCTCACTGGCACAGGCTTCTCGCATGTCTTCAGGTATTTTTACCACACACTTAAAGAGTTAAGCCTCATCCTCTTTCTGAGACTCAGTTTCTTTACTACCCCTTGCCAAGACGGTCACTGGCACTTCCGCCTTGTCATCACTCGGGCACGGCAGCTGTAAGTCTTCAACCTGCAATTTCTTCTCCTGCAGAAGACCTCTTACTTCTTCTCTAAACACTTCCATATCTTCTCTTATGGTCTTATTCACACCTTGCCAGGTTGCCAAGTAATCTCTGAGCTCAGAGACTTCCTTCTCCAGCTCATCCACTCTTTGCTCAGCAGTTTGTCTCAGGGCCTTTTCTTGTTCAACATGTTCTTTCATGGTCTTTATTTCGGCCTGAAACTCAGCAAACTTTTGCCTCTCACCAGACAACTTTTTTCCAATGTCCTGGAGCTCTTGTGTTTTCTCTCCACACTGAGCCTTGACTGCCGCAACCTCGGACTCCAGGTGGCGCACCCGCTCCACCTGCACGGAGTTGGCGAATTCCGTGTCCGACCCCTTCAACCTCTCTTGAGGATATGCCCGGTCGTCCTCAGGTACCTCTCGACACTTTGTACCTTCAGAGAGCTCCACACACTCCAGTTCTTCGGCAACAGGTTCTTCGTCATTGACCTCCTCAATGGGTGCAAGGGGCTCAGGCTCTTTGCGCCCTTTACGTTTCCGACGACGGGAGGACTTTTCCTTCTTGGGGGCCCTACATTACTGTACTCCCTTTCTCTATTTGAGTCACAGTCACCCTCGGAGTTTGAGTCACATCCCCCTGTATCGTGAACCCTCCAGTTACCCTCTAACTGGGTGTCCGTTCCAGACGTGTTATCTATCACATCGTTATCAGTTCTTCTGTCATACATTTCAGGAGACATGTCAGTAAGTTGGGCAGACGCACCCTTTCCTCTTGTGTCACCGTCTGACCCGTCAGTTTGGGAAGGCGTCACTGTCCCACTGTCTGCCACGCCAACAGTAGAGAGGCCTCCCTCCTGCTGTATAGAAACTCCCCTGTCCCATAAGCCAGAGAACAGTTGAGAGTCCCGACCTATAACTACTGGACACGACAAATTTGGGTCTACAGCGACATCCTGTCCCGTAATGTCCCAGCCTGTATCAAAGACCACCCTGGTCACTGGATAATCCTTAGTGTCCCAATGGATGCAAGTGACCCCGACCTTTCTACCGGGCATTTGCCATCCCTCAGGTACACCCCTCACTAGAGTCACCGGGCTCTCCGAGTCGGCCAGACCCACCACATCTTCATTGTTTATCTGCAGGGTACACCCCCGTAGCATTGTCCCAGGTGGATAGTTCATACGGCAAACTGGACACACATAACAAATTTGCCCCGGGCAACAGTTCGTCGGCACCTCCCCTTTTCTGTTGGGACACTCCACCCCCTTTTTGCACACCATCCCTGCGGGTGTGTTACCGCCCTTTTAGGCCAAGACCCCTCCCTAGGGACACCACCCCACTCCGGGATACACCCTGTGGACTCCCCCACAGCTTTCTTAGGCACAAATCACCCAGTACAGTTTTATTTCTTTTGGGCTGTTACTGGCCCTTTAAGAGTCCGTGTGACCCGGTTCACACTGTCCCTCTATACACCACCAGCTCCTGCTGGCTCCGACACCGCTGCCGTGGCAGCCACCAACCACCGGCACCTCCGACTGCCGCTCACAAGCCGCTGCTGGTGCAGAACCTCTTGCTGCAACAGTCACTGCAGCTCCTGCTACCACAAGTCTCTGCACGCTGCGCCGTCTTGCCGCTTGTCATCTTCGCGACTCCACGAGTCACAGCCAGCCGCTTGTCACCTTTGTGACCCCACGAGCCACAGCAAACACCTCCCACGTGTTCCAGAGAAAAAAAAAAAAAAAAAAGTTTCTCACTGACCCGTCAGCTCAACACAGACACCTGTCTGTCACACTCTCGGCCAGAGATTTTCCCGGACACCTCCTCTTCATAGAGACATCCCACAGAGGAAAAAAACAGTCTCAATAATTCTTCTCACTGATCCCGACCAGCATAGCATGGTTGTCAAGACCGTCCCCTGTTAGCGTCAGCCACACAGGTTCCTGGAGACCTCAGCCTTAGAGGTATCCAGCAAACACAAAAATACAGTCTTTCTCTTACGAATAGTTCCCTCTGGTCCCGATCAGCATAACCCGGTTTTCAAGACCGTTAACTGTTGGCGTCAGCCACACAGGTTCCTGGAGACCTCCTCCTCAGAGGTATCCTATCAGCATGCTCTTTGCTTACTTCTCAATGACCCCGGTCACATAACACAGACTCCTGTCTGTCACCATTGGCTTAACAGCGTTTTCACCTGGTTATTGGTCATGCAGGAAAAAAAACATCCAAAAAAAAACAGCCTTACCTCACTGCGTGTGCCCGCATTTACGCTACCAATTGTAGGGATCCGCTTTGGTAGGCAGAGGCCGGGCACGCAGTAATGAGGCAATTCACAGGCATTAAATCAAAAATAAATTGTTTACTGTCCTCTTGACACCAGGTAACAAAACATTATTACACAAATCACAGTCTTTCATTAGATTAACATAGTCTTCATGACCCCGGTCATCATCAATACGGACCCTGTCCGTTACCTGCTGGTGTCTCAGGTTCGCAGACACCTCAGAGGCATCTTACATTAAGCACAGTCCTTAGATTCCATTCTGATCCCGATCAGTCTCACCACGGTTTTCAGGACCGTCCACTCCACTGGCTCAAGCACGCCAGCTTTCAGTCTTTAGTCTGTGCGACATCCCGCCTGGATGTCAGGGAGCTCTGTCCAGCCTGACAGACTCCCGAGACCCTCACAGTCTCAGCACAGAATCTCCAAGACAGACTCCATCCGTCTTCAACTCAATCTCTCCCCATGTGCCCAACACTGCCTTTCATACCTGTAGCCACTCCCCAAGCCAAGGCATGAAGCACATGGTCTGGTCACGTGTTCATGACCTCATCACAGGTCCTTCACCACATACAATCACCAGATTGCAACATTCATTCTCCCACCACCAGTGGGCGGTGTATGTGTGGTTAGCATGTCCCACCCAGCTCACAAGCTAACCCTGTAGGTTTACCCTTAACAATTATCAGAACTCTTATGGGACTACAAGTCCCAGAACAACATTACTGACCTACAGCATAGAGGAGCTCTGCGACACATACCTTCCATTTATCACCATACCAGGGACTGGTTTTCCATCCATCTCATGCCTCCATGCATAATTAGAGCAACATATACAGCGCCCCCTAGCTGCCACATTAGTCACTACACCACAATACCAAAGAAGGTGACGGTCACAAGGGGGCATTCTCTGCGTCTGGAGGAGAGAAGGTTTTTCCACCAACATAGAAGAGGATTCTTTACTGTTAGGCTAAGTGCACAGGTTCAGGATTATTTGCGTTTTTTTCGCGGGAAAAAACGCGTCAAAAACGCATGAATTAAGCATCCTATCATTTAGAATGAATTCCGCAATTTTTGTGCACATGGTGCGTTTTTTTCCGCGAAAAAAACGCATCGTGGAAAATCTAGCAACATGTCCATTAATTTTGCGGATTTCTAGCGTTTTTCCCGCTATATTATTGACCTAGAAAGTTCAGGGAAAAATCGCGGTAAAAACGTGTCAAATCGCACCAAAAACGCGCAAAAAACACGCAAAAAAACGTGCGTTTTTGCCGCAAAAAAAGTCCGTTTTTGCTCAGGAATATTCTGCAAACATTCCTGAACGTGTGCACTTAGCCTCAGGGCAGTGAGAATCTGGAATTCCTTGCCTGGGGAGGTGGTGATGGCGAACTCAGTCAAGTGGTTCAAGAGAGGCCTGGATGTCTTCCTGGAGCGTAACAATATTATATCTTACAGTTATTAGGTTCTTTTGAAAGACGTAGATCTGGGGATTTATTCTGATGGAATATAGGCTGAACTAGATGGACAAATGTATTTTTTTTTCGGCCTTGCTAACTATGTTACTATGATGGTAGCACACGCAAAATAGTCTAGTCTAAAGGCCCCGTTAAACATAACAAGATCGCTAGCGAGATCGCTGAAATGTCACCGATTTTGTGACGTAGCAGCGACCTAGCCAGCGATCTTGCTTAGTATGACACTCATCGACGATCAGCCCCCCTGCTGGGTGTCGCTGATTGTCGCTGAATGTCCTGGACCATTTTTTGATCATTGGTCTCCCGCTGGCCAGCGCGCATCGCTGCGTGTGACAGGCAGGAGACCAGCGATAAGGTAAACATCGTGTTTCCAGGCGCCAGGCGGTGCCTGGAAACCTGATGTGTACGTTAGATACCAGCGCGCTGGTGCAGGGGAGCTGGTGACCAAGGTACACAGCGGGTTACTAAGCGCCAAGCGGCGCCTGGAAACCTGATGTGTACCTTGGTGACCAACTCCCTGCACAAGCGCGCTGGTATCGAAGGTACACTGCGGGTAACTAGGTGACGTGCATCGCTTGTTACCCGCATAGTCGCTGTCCTGATCGCTGCTGAGAGCTGCCTGTTTGGCAGCTCAGCAGCGATCATGTAGCAACACACCAGCGATCCTCACAAGTGCATATCGTTGTCGGGATCGCTGGTGAGTCGCTATGTGAAACGGGACCCTTAGAGGCAATCCTGCTTTTGGTCAGGAGCCCTTTCTCCTTGTACTAGGCGCCCCTTTCTCCGAATACTTCCCTATCATTGTCATCTGGGGTGATAAAAAAAATAACAGACCTTGCAGGCAACAGACCATTTCATTGTCACTTTCAGCTAGACAGATCACACTTCTCTGCATTCCCCACAGGGCTGTCTTTTGACATTACCTACCAGACAGTCTATTCCATGGTACAGTGCAGGATTTGCATCTGGTGACCGATTCACCTGACTAATTACATAGACGAATAGATCACCCGTCAATTAGTCGACCTGTGCAGAGAGAAGATGCCGACTTCTGATGTATAAGCTGGTGTGAACGAGCTATTAGAGCAGGGATCTAAAACACAAGGCCCCTGAGGCTCAGTTGTGCAGTCCTCGGGCTCCTGAGACAATCGCATCTAGCGAGCCAGGGCCCCGACGACGTCAGCGCTTCTTTTCAACTGATCTGCATTGTGGCGCAGAGACCAGCTCTCCGCATTGCAATACCAATACTAGCCACTGGCCAATCAGAGGTCGGCAGCTGTGCGTCTGCACATGACGTCATTGTTAAGCGCCCCAGCTGTGAAGGGAGAAGAAGACGCTGTCCGCAGAGGGAGCAAGGTCAGGTGAGAAGATATCTTTTTTATGTGTATGTAAAAAGCAGCAGAATACTGCATGGGGCCGATTGAGGGTCAAAAAAGAAAACATTTAAAAAAATGTAAAATAAGGAAAGAAAAAATAACGGAATAATATTTGGCCACTAAAAATACTGTTTTATGTAAAAATTTAAGTAAAAGAGAAGACCTGTACCATAATCCATATGCCAAACACCATTAAAAAAAAAAAAAAAAAGATCAAAAAGTCATAGAAATACGGTATCACTGAAAATGTAATCTTCTCCCGCCCTTTATATTCTATTTTTTTTTATGTGCGGCGCATTTACCCGGCTGAATTTGAGACCCCTGCCTAGAGTAACATGCAGACGCTGGTAGCGAGAAGCCTGTCCGTATTTCACGCTGCTTCTTGCCCAGACACCATGAAGCTCCTGACACTTGGGAACATGTACAGAATGCTACATAGTCTCATGATGAAAAAGAGCCAAGGAAAATCACAGCAGAAACCGTTTGCCAAAATAGGTTGAAAAGGCAGAAAGCACCAGGCTTTCCTTTATAGTCACTGAAAAGGGGGCATAGATTACCAAACTTAAGGTATAAATTATTATGGAATTCTGCTATCCCCATTTCTTGGCCAGAGTGGAGAGCAATTATGAAGAGCGCCTCTATCTATAAAGGGTGTGCCCTGTCCTGCATTACACAGAAACTCACCGATATGAACGGGCACACTATAAGGCTTCATTTTCTCCAAAATTGTGAGGCAGATGAATTTTTTTAGCAGCTAAAGAAAAAAAGTTTTTAAGGGGAAAAAATAAGTGACACAAACCCTTTAAAGGGAATCTGTCACCAGATTTTTGCCACCTAATTTGAGAGGAGAATAATGTAGAGAAATACCCTGATTCCATCGATGCATCACTTTTTGTGCTCCTTGATGTAGTTTTGATAAAATCACTGTTGTATCGGCAGGAGATTATCATTAGAGGACTAGTAAACCTGCTGCCATGTAGTCCTCCATATTCATGAGCTCTGTATATCCCCGCCCCCACCACTGATTGGCAGCTTTATGCCTACGCACAGTGTATACAGAAAGCTGCTAACGGTTGTCGGAGCGGGGTTATACAGAGATCGGCATTCAGAGAACTGGTAGCTTTCCAGCAAATAAAACTGTAATTTTATCAAAACTGCAGAAAGCATACATTGCTGAAATTAGGGTCTTTATGGATATATTATGAAGCTCTTAGGAGGGGTAGAGAATACCTGGTGACCGATTCACCTCATTAACCCCATCCTGCAATCCAGCAATTACAACGAGTTGACAATAAAGTAAAAAAAAAATCAATGTAACATATGGCACGGTACAACTTTTACGATCTGCAGGCAATATGGGGATCTTCCTTCAGTTTCAGGAGGTAGTCATCAAGTCTCTAATGTTTGGCACTCAGGAAAGGTGAGGGTCCCAGTACAACTGATGGTGTCTCTATTGTCCCAGGTCAACATTTTCCCGGTGAGGTTCTCCAAACAGCGAAGAAAGGAAGAACACAAAAGCGGTGCAGAGTATGCTCTAATAAGACGGGAATACGAAAGGACACAATTTACCATTGTGAAGCCTGCCCTGAGAAACCTGTTCTTTGCATTAAGGATTGTTTCAAAGAGTATTACATGTCCATAAATTAATACAATTTGGTTTTATCCTATTAACACAACACTTTTATAATCTGATGTACTCCGCACAACATGTGCATACCACATTATACCTTTTTACACCAGTAAAACCAAAAGCATGACTATCGTTTCTATAACTATGCCTCTAGATATTTACTTGAGGGGTCTAGTTTCCAAAAATGGGGTCACTTGTGTGGGGGGGGGTTTCCACTGTTTAGGCACATCAGGGGCTCTCCAAACATGACATGGTGCCCGCAGACTATTCCATCAAATTCTGCTTTCCAAAACATCACTCCTTCTTTTGGGTCTCGGCAGTTTGTCCAAATACTAGTTTCCACCACATATAAGGTATCGGAATACACAGGAGAAATTGCACAGAAAATTTTGGGGTCCATTTTCTCTTGCTACCCTTGTGAAAATAAAAAAAATGGGGCTAAAACAACATTTTTGCTGAAAAATGTGATTTTTTTTTTAATTTCATGGTTCAGCATTATAAAATTAAGTGAAACACTTGGTGGTTCAAGGTACTCATCACACATCAAGGTAAATTCCTTGAGGGTCTAGCTTCCAAAATGGGGTCACTTGTGGGGGGTTTCTACTGTTTAGGTACATTACATCAGGAGTTCTCCAAACGTGACATGTGCCAATTTTTGCCAATGTGCTCCTTTCCTTCCAAGCCCTGCCGAGCGCCCAAACAGTAATTTTCCAGCACACAAGAAATTGCACAACAAATTGCATGGTACATTTTCTTCTGTTAAGGTACTGCCACACTAAACGCTCCCGCTAGCGATCACGATAATGACGCATACTAATGCGATCGCTAGCGGGATCGTTTTAATATCGCTAGTAGGGCACTAATTTAGCGATGTAGTTAAGGACGCTATCGCGGTTAGCGATCTCCTTAACGACTTTGGCGGTACAAAAACACCGCACATCGCTAAAAAAAAGGTGCCACACTCAGCGATATATACTCACCAGCGGGACGTCAACGATAAAAATAGGGTCCGGAACGATGAGAACGAGAACGATGAACGAGATCACAGCAGGATCACAGCAGGGGCCACGTCGTTAGTACATGCCACACACAACAACGTCACTAACGAGATCGCTAAATAGTGACGTTTTTTAGCGATCTCGTTAGCGACGCTGTTTAGTGTGGCATACCCTTTACCCTTGTGAACATGCAAATTTTGGGGCTAAATTTAAAGGGAATCTGTCACCCTAAATTGGCGGGATATTTCAATCTGCGGGCAAAGCATACTTAGCGTGCGCAATTCAAGATTGCAATGCGCAGGCGCGTTATATGGAGGGCAACGACTACAATTCCCAGAAATAATGGAGACAGCGGTGAACAACATGTTAAGGCAAGTACCCAAAACACCGCCCATCTGACCTGACTGCCATCATTTAAATATCCCACCAATTTAGGGTGACAGATTCCCTTTAAATTTTTGTTGGAAAAAGTAAAATTGTAATTTTTTTCTTTCCATATTGCTTTAATTCCTGTTTAGCCTCTGTAAGGTTAGTAAACTTCTTATATGTGGTTTTGAGCAGTTTGAGGAGTGCAATTTTTAGAATGGTGCGATTTTTGGATATTTTCTGTCACATAGGCCCATCAGTCACTTCAAATGTGATTTGTCCTAAAAAAAAAGGTTACCGGAGACGGCAAATGCGCAGATTTAGATCTCGGCTCCTTCCACATTTTTTGAAAGCCAGGAGACCACCTCAGCTTTGTACCGCCGAACACCCCTTCCTCCCAGCATGGGGCCCGAATCATCGCCTCACTCCTGCAGCTGCCACCAGCTTCCTGCAGCAGCGACCCCGCTTCCTGGGACCCCGCTCCACCACAGCTACCCCCTAGGTAAGCTGCAGTAAATGCAAACCATAAGATGCACCACCATTTTATTAAAAAAAAAGTTTTCCTATTTTCCTCCCCAAAATTTGGGGTGCATCTTATGGTCCGGTGCGTCTTATAGACTGCAAAATACGGTACATGATTAGAGATGGACAAAAAGATTTGCTGGACCCTGGTCCACTTCAGCAGTCTGTGTTGCTTACAAGAGTCCTGCTCACCTACTTCTGCCAGAGTCACCGGTACCAACAGAGCGCAATGTCATAGTTGCACAATGCACACATGACATCACCCTGGGCCTACTAATCAGAAGGGGTGTCAGGAGAGGCAGCATGCAAGAGAAGGTGCGCAGAGCTCTTGCCGATGGCCATGGATTACTGACGTGACCACTGAACCAGGGTCCCATGAATCTATTTGATAATCTCTATTCTTCTCCCCTTACTGCCATGTTTTCCCACGAATCACAGGTGATCACACGGGTTCTACCGTATGTAGGGGATACTGTATAGTTCAAAGAGAAGAACGGCGTTAAGAATTAAAAAAAAATAAATCTATTTTCTGACAATCACTTCTGGCAGCCATGTTTTTTTCCCATAGGTATAGCTGGTGTGAGACAGTGAAGGAATATGTGTTGAATGGGGTGTACATTTCACCTAGGTACTGTGCTGTGTGGTATAAGGGAAATGTGTGGCTTTGTAAACCTAGTGGTAGAGAAAGGTCACTACACCTCACATTCAGCACACACTTGCAGCTCAGGCCTGAAACCATTCAGCTGTTAATTAGGAGACCAGAAGTAGGTGTCTGCAAACACAGTCAGAGAGCTGGCTTAGTCTGGACACAGGAAGGTGTCCCGGCACAAGAAGCAGTCTCCAGGAGTGAGAGCTGGCTTAGTCTGGACACAGGAAGGTGTCCCGGCACAAGAAGCAGTCTCCAGGAGTGAGAGCTGGCTTAGTCTGGACACAGGAAGGTGTCCCGGCACAAGAAGCAGTCTCCAGGAGTGGGAGCTCGCTTAGTCTGGACAGGGAGTCCAGGCACAAGAAGCAGTCTCCAGGAGTTTGAGCTATCTCAGTCTGGGTGCAGGAAGTACCCCGGACACAGGAGTAGTCTCAGTGAGAATCCGTGCGAATAGCGGCTGAATAGGAGTGGATCTCTCTTAAGTCTGGACATTGAAGGTGCCTTCAGACACAAGGAGGAGTATCTGTGAAACTCCATACTGGTAACATATATCATAAGTGTTGTTTTGGGTCAGGCTGGTAGAGCCGGGACCCGGATAGACAGGGCAATCTATCTAAGTGTAATTAGTGGCTAGACAAGCCCAGGTCTTCTGTTTATGATTTGTTTTTATCTGTTTGCTGTGGACTTTAATAAAACTGGTTGCGGCCAGTTTTACACCAGAACTGCTGTCTGAATGAACTGTTTTCGTGCCATTCTGTCTACCCAGACAGCGATCCTAGAGCTATATCCCCTGGAAATGTTACAATTGGCGGAGAGTGCTGGGGCAGCACGGTGGCTGATGCAGATGGTGCTGGAGTGTGCGTGCGGCACGGTGGCTTAGAGGCAGCAATAAAGGTGAAGTCTGTTGAAATAGCAGCAGAAAAAAAAAAAAAAAAAGTGTGTCAGCAGAAACGTCTGTTTGGAGCAGTCTTAAAGAGACAGTAGCCCTAATAGACTTTGCAAAGAAAAAAAAAAAAAAAGTGTCTGCACAGCAGAGCTGAATTTTTCTGTGGAAAAGACTGTGGAGTGTGTATGTCTTGAGTGAAGACTGCCGTTGTTGAGACAGAGAAGCATGGATGACAGCATGGAGGCGCTGTTTGAACAAATGGCGCAAGTTAATGTGCAACAAAAGACTACCGTGGTTGAGACAGATAAGTCCGGCAGTATGGAGGAGCTTGTTAAGAAACACCTGCAGAGCATGCAGCAGGTCCGGCAGAGCATGCAGAGCTGGCGGCAGCAGCAGCAGGAGGCTAACCGGTTGTTTCTTGAGCAGATTGCAGCACTAGAAAAACCTCTCAGCGCCTCGTCCCCGAGTAATGTTGTAAAGGCACCTGCGTTGCCTGCAGTAAAGAAGAGGTTGGAGCCTGACGTCGGCCGTCGTGTCGGCATGGTTGAAGAGGTGATAGTGAACAGCTACACCCGAGCATGTCCTCCTGAGGTACAACCAGAGGTCGGACAAGGAGACCACCAGGACGCCAATCGTCTGGTCAGCCTGATGGAGAAGGCCTTCGCCAGCAAAGACTGTCTCCGTGACCAGCCGTCTGAGAGGTCGTCACTTCAGAGTTCCCGGACGCTGAACTCTCGCAGTAAGAGCGTTCCAGCTGTTGGGGACATGGGTATGCTGATAAGCGGGTTCAGGCCCGAGGGGACATGTGGGTGGAAAAGTGTGATGGACAGGGTTGGAGATGTCGTGAAATTGCAGCCAACTGTCCAATAGAGGGGGAGCCTATGTATTGTGATGTTGGCAGATCCCTCTCTCCCTGCGCAGAGCCTGTGTGTGTGTCCACCTCAGCCGAAGAGACTGGACCACAGGGGTCCCCGGTGGTAGTAAATGACTCCCCAGCACAGGCCCTCTTGGACTCAAAGAGTCCAGTGACTTCCGTATGTGACAGCCTGATTGATAGGGACTTCATCCCTGAAAAGCACCTGAGTGTGGTGTGCATCCATGGAGACACCAAAGTCTACCCAGAGACTGCCGTGGACTTGGTCCCCAAACTCGGGGAGGTTTCATATGAAGTGGGGGTAGTGAAGAACCTGGTGCACCCCGTCATATTGGGTAATGACTTTCCCCGGTCTAAGGATCTCTGGGGGAGAAATGTTTCTGATGGACAGTGTGATGAAGCTCCTATTGAGGGTGCGCAGTCCCGAGGGGCGGAACACAATGCTAGTGGGCCGTTAAACTTATATGATGATGACCATGATAATGATGCTGATGCTGATAATGATAGTGATGATGATCATGATAGTGATGATGATACTGATCATAGTCATGATAATGATATTGATAATAATGATGACTGTGATAGTGATGAAATTCCTTTGCAGGTGATATTGGGAGACGAGGATGGTGGTTCTCAGGAACCGAGTGTCCCTGACTTGCCTGTGTCCTGTGACAATTTTGAGAGTGAGCAGTGGCGAGACCCCACTCTTAGGACGGCACAGGAAAATATGATTGTTCTAAATGAGGTTTCCCAGGAGCCTGGCTCTGAGGAGAGGTTTCCTCATGCTACCAGGGACAATAGCCTGTTGTATAGGGACACTGAAGTCCAGGGAGAGGTCGTGAGTCAGCTCCTAGTGCCTGAGCTATATGGAAGTATAGTGCTGGGGTTGTCACATAGTCACATACTTGAGGGACCAGATGGTGAAGTTAATGTTGTGGATGACATGTTAACTAAGGTTCCGGATCAAGATGTGAATGAAAATGAATTGTATACCCCTGACAGTGAGCAGGATGTGAATGAAAATGAATTGTATAACCCTGACAGTGAGCAGGATATGAATGAAAATGAATTGTATAACCCTGACAGTGAGCAGGATGTGAATGAAAATGAAGGGTATAGCCCTGACAGTGAGCCAGATGTGACTGAAGAAGTAGAGTGTAGGACGGACGGTAGGGCTTCTGGGCATGTCCTGCCAGAAGAGCCTGAAGGAGGGGAACTGGAGAAAAGTGAAAAAACCCCTATACCTTCTGTGATAGTTGGTGACACATGGTCAGTGCACCAGGGACAGGAGGTACGTGAGTTTCTGAGGAAGAGTCAGCAGAAGTGTTCTGATGTGCCGGGTCGTACTTCTCTGGTCAGGCACTATATCGAAACTGAGCCCGGCCCTAAGGTCAAGATGAAACCGTGCAGGATACCCGAGGCCCGCAGAGAGCATAGGCCTGGGAGGGTACAGGGTAGTGCGGATGCTTCAGATGAAGAGAAAGCTGATGTTGGCTATGACTCAGGTGAAGATACAAATGACAGTGGTGAAGATGAACCTGATGAGGGCCATGACTGGTCCAGAGTTCACTGTCTCTGTTGGATTGTTGACCAGCCCTCCGGTCTGGATGACCAGCCCTCCGGTCTGGAGAAGAGGGAGGGGATATGTGAGACAGTGAAGGAATATGTGTTGAATGGGGTGTACATTTCACCTAGGTACTGTGCTGTGTGGTATAAGGGAAATGTGTGGCTTTGTAAACCTAGTGGTAGAGAAAGGTCACTACACCTCACATTCAGCACACACTTGCAGCTCAGGCCTGAAACCATTCAGCTGTTAATTAGGAGACCAGAAGTAGGTGTCTGCAAACACAGTCAGAGAGCTGGCTTAGTCTGGACACAGGAAGGTGTCCCGGCACAAGAAGCAGTCTCCAGGAGTGAGAGCTGGCTTAGTCTGGACACAGGAAGGTGTCCCGGCACAAGAAGCAGTCTCCAGGAGTGGGAGCTCGCTTAGTCTGGACAGGGAGTCCAGGCACAAGAAGCAGTCTCCAGGAGTTTGAGCTATCTCAGTCTGGGTGCAGGAAGTACCCCGGACACAGGAGTAGTCTCAGTGAGAATCCGTGCGAATAGCGGCTGAATAGGAGTGGATCTCTCTCAAGTCTGGACATTGAAGGTGCCTTCAGACACAAGGAGGAGTATCTGTGAAACTCCATACTGGTAACATATATCATAAGTGTTGTTTTGGGTCAGGCTGGTAGAGCCGGGACCCGGATAGACAGGGCAATCTATCTAAGTGTAATTAGTGGCTAGACAAGCCCAGGTCTTCTGTTTATGATTTGTTTTTATCTGTTTGCTGTGGACTTTAATAAAACTGGTTGCGGCCAGTTTTACACCAGAACTGCTGTCTGAATGAACTGTTTTCGTGCCATTCTGTCTACCCAGACAGCGATCCTAGAGCTATATCCCCTGGAAATGTTACACTGGATTTTGCTAGAAGGTGACTATTCACCCTATGGGGCACCATTCCATCAAAAGTTCTGGTTGAGATGGTTTTAAGCCGCTTTTGCCTGTCAAGTGACGTGTAATTTATTTCTTAATGTGAATCCAGCACTGAACATTAAGATGACATTTTATGGATATGTGATATATTTAGACAACATAGTTACAGTATTTTAGATGATCTTTTGACATAATTGGCAATGCACTAGCATGTAACTTGCCCTCAAAGCATGTTCCCTACGCTCATTATGAATGTTTTTGTGTTATGGCACACAAGGATTTAGAAGTAAAGTGTTTTCTCCTCATTAAGCTTGTTAGTAAGAAATGCTCTTAAAATACTTCTGAGGAATAATAAGTTTTTTTTTTCAGTAAAACCAGAGTAAAGGTTAGGGAGGATGAAACAGAGTGGAGCCAACCATAATGCCTGGAACTGGCAGGACTCCATATGCCAGCCCGATTAGAAATTCTCCTCATCATTGTACGTGATGATAACAGTCACATTCTCATGTGCAGATATCTATGCGCGTGCATGTCTAATGCAGGGGCCTATGGCCACTGATCTCCAGGTCTCACATGGGTGCCATTCAGTTCAACATCAGTGATGGCTAATGGGTGCACAATGGGACATTATTATCGCTTCAATCATAGACTCAGAGGGGTCTGACCTCACAGGCTCCCACCACCATTTTTCAGCATGCCACGGATGTTGAATGACCACTGAATGTGATGGCTTTGTTTGGCAGTCTATTTGCAGGTCATATAGCTATTTTCGGGGGTGTAGTTTTAGCCATCTACGTTGCAATGCATTTAGACTATCCCTGCAGTGGCAATGTGCAGGAAGTAGAAAGAAATGATTCTCTATTTAAAGGGGTTGTCCATTAGCAGCATTAATACCATGCATTATAAAGTGAAAAAAAAACTGTACTTAAAGGGGTTGTTCACTACTCAGACAACCCCTTCTCAATCACTATGCTCACCTTTGATGTGGGTGCCATTCCAGCACTGTCAACACTCTCTCCCGGGTCTCACTTGACATTGTTATGTCATGCGAGCCCTGCAGCCAATCAGCAGCTGCTTCATTCTCCCCACTTTGGGACAAATCAGACATCCAGAGGAAGTTAGAGAGCAAAGACTTCTTCCAGATGTCTGATAGGTCTGAAAGAGAGGCGAGTGAAGCGGGTGGAGATTGGCTGCAGGGCTCACATAAGATAGGAATGTCAAGAGAGTCCTGGGACACTGAATGCCAACACCGCTGGAACTGCGACCGCATCGGAGGTGAGTATAGAAGGTATTATTTTATAAGGGAGACACATAGTGATTGAGAAGAGGTTTTCCGAGTAGCAAACCGCCCCTTTAAAGGTTAAGTTCTCTGCCACCCCAGTGCTGATGCCCTGTGGTCCCACAGCTTTTTGTTTACTGTAAAGGAGAAATAATATGTTGCATCAGCAATCAATCAATTGCCACAGCAGCGAGTAACTATGGCATGTGATCGCCAAGGCCATTGATTGGCTACAACAGTCACATGTCAGTAGGGAATGCCATCACTCCTGGTTAGAAAACAAGTATTGTCTGGAAACACACGGACTGTCGTCATTGGATTGCAGGTAATTTTACAGTTGAGTACTGTTTATTCCTTTTTTTAATAACTGTTTACCGCTCTTTAAATGTCCAATATAATCTATCACATTCCCCATTATGATACTGAGACAGTCTATTCATCTTCTGTCAATCAACTGTCTATCTTCATGTTTATTTTTCTACACTTTTTTTTACGTTTTATATGTTGTTACTTTTTTGCTGTCAGTTTTGGAGTTATATATACAATACTATCTCAGTATCTATCAATATCTACCGTATCTATTTATTATCTATCTCATATCTATCTATCTCTCATATGTATCTATACCATATCTATCTATCTATCCCATATCTATATATCTATCTATCTCTCTCTATGATCTGTATATCTACTATCTATAGTCTATCTATTATCTATCTATCTAGGAAACAAAAAATGGAGGCAGCACATCAGTATAAGGTGAAAAAAGTGCTTAAAACATATAACACCTCAGCAGTGCCACAGGCTGATCGCCTCCATGCCACACTGCATTGATGCAGTAATTGATGCAAAAGGAGCCCCGACCAAGTATTGAGTGCATTTACTGAACATAAATTTCAGTAGGCCAACATTTCAAACTTTAAAATAATTTTTCAAGTTGTATCCTCCAGATTGCAGCTGGGAAAACAAAGACAGTCCATGACCAAGTGACTGCGCCGCCGTGTACACTGAGGGTGCCAGGCCTGTTGGCTCCGCTTGGCCCTGTGTTGCCTCACACAGGTTGAGCTCTGCAAAGCCTTCTGCTCTGCCTGCTTGCAAGACAAAAACTGACACACCCAATCCCGTGCTGCAGGGTTTTTTTACAAAAGAACCTGTGGCAACCGGTCACATGGAAAACCCGGCCCCACTACTATCCTGTAGTCCGTTTCAAAAATAAAAGCCCAGAGCAGGTTTTTCTTAATCTGCCTTGGACAAACAGCTTGCCCAAGATCAACACTTACTTCTATTCTGCATTGCAATCACAGCTATGCCTGTGACTGCAATGCACTCCCGCGGCCTACATATGCTTATTTGCAAATCCTGGGGGACACATAGCGACCCTCACATATAACACAGGTCACTGCCTCACCCTTATCTATCTATCTGTCCCATATCTATCTATTATCTGTCTATGCAGCCTTGCAGCACTGGGGTCCTGGGTTCAAATCCCACCAAGGACAACATCTGCAAGGAGTTTGTATGTTCTCCCCGTGTCTGCATGGGTTTCCTCCGAGTACTCCAGTTTCCTCCCACACTACAAAGACAAACTGATAGGGATTCTAGATTGTGAGCCCCATCGGGACAGTGCCAATAATGTCTGTAAAGAGCTGTGGAATTAATGGCGCTATATAAATGAGTAAAATAAATAAAATCTATCCCATGTCTATTATCTACTATTATCTATCGATCCCACATCTATATCATATATATCGATTCCATATCTATCTATCTATCTATCTATCTATCTATCTATTATCATCTATCTATCATCTATCTTTCTATACAATGTCTATCATAACTTTTTCACCTAATACTCTGCACTTGAGGACAAGATCAAGAGACAAGCCCAGTTGTTCCAAGTTTTTTTCACACATAACAAAATATACAGAAGGGCATCAATACTGCCCCGATTTATAACCTCCAAGCTTCTCTGGGGATTTGACATCTGTTACTAAGATTAAAAAAAGAAATAAGTAATAAACGTAGGATTTCAAAGATCTATAAACGTGATATCCAGGACTAATTGCTGACATTTGTTATCCGTATTCACTTACAAGTGCAGACACCAAAAGAGAAAATAACTGGAAATTAAAGTGCATGTGACTTCAAACCACGACCTAGAAGTAAGCCATCAGACTAAGCCTGGCACAATAACAGGCACACAGATCATATTATGCCGCAGATAGCAGCATCGTGGGGGCTTATGGGGGGATTCTACTCAGACCAAACACATTCTTCTACAAATCCTTCAACCATTTCCAGAGCCGAAGAATGTGAAAGGCATTCAACTTTGCAATCCAGTTTTTTATAAAATAAGTTAATAGTTTTTGAAACTTTAAACAATAAAAAAATATGATTTTTTAACATTGTTCTTTGTATCATTTTTGCTGACACATTAAGAGAATTTTCCAATGTTATTAAAATTGTTTGTCCTTTTTTACTCACCTTTCCACCCGAAAGAACCTAACTGTGCATTTGATCTTTATTGTCTGTGCTAATTGTGCACGTTGCTGATTTGCCCCTTTTTTAACATTTAGCCCATTCATTCCAATGCCCACTTCTGGCACTTGGCCAACTACAAGTTCCATAACGGCACATCAACAGTGGTCCAGGCAGAACTTGATTCCCTCTGGTCCTCTTTCTCCTGCTCCCAGTATAGACACAAAGACAAGCAAGTGCCGGAAATCAGAAAGGGAAGCGGGGCATGCTAGTACTAACCATGCTTCAATGTAGCCAAGGGTGGAATGTCACCAGACAAAAACAGTAGGAACACAGACTGGTCCCAAAAAAGTGACCTCAGAGATGATGACAATTTTGAGAAGGCAAAATGCTTATTTATTCAAGATGGGCTTAAAATAATAACTTTTTTAATTTATAACAACCCTTTAAAACAGAATAATTCACTGGAAAAATGTACTGTTGAATTGAATGAAATGTTCCCTCTGTATTAAATGGATCCTGTAGATAGTCAATACACTTGCTTTTCTAGTAGAAATTATGAACAAGCAGGACAAAACGATAAGGAATATTTGTGCTGTCACACAACCCATATAAATGTATGACACGACGGAGAGGGTGCCACCATGCGGAAAGTCCTTCAGCCCCAACCTCTGACTTTATATATTAACATTTACAAGTCTTCTCGTGAGCCAAAGTACAGAACTCTCATGTATTATTGCTCGTCTTTGTGGACTTTGACATCTTCCTTCTTCATTCTGCGAAATGTGACGCACCCAAGTCTGACGCGTCCGTCCGAGTTTACATATTAACTTCAGGAAGTCTTAAACAACCCTCAGAAGTCGAAAAGTTACTGCTTAACATTCGGCAATGGTAACCTGTCTCTTTGTCCCGGTAAGGGAAGAAGCCTCAGTCTTTCCTGTCATTTTGCAATTTAGCCTGTTGTTTTAAGAAAATGAGTCTGGGAATACTTTGTAGATAGACAGCACGTAAGAGTGGACAGCTACAGCAGTTGGGTTGCAGCCATCATGATTGCACTGACAAGGGGCAGTACCCCGAAACACAGTGTCTGCAAATTGAGATTCTGGTTTGGCTATTATCCTAGGTCATGTGATAAGGCTCGTTAAAGGGTCGACATTGACTTGTAGGATTGCTACCTTCCAATAGGTGGCACTAGAGTTCTAGTTCTCTTCCTCTCTGAAGAGACAATTTACATAATTAGCATATTCCTCAGAGGAGCATTGCGGCTTTAAGTCTCCTCATCTTGGCATGCTTAGCATGTCAATCTCCGCAAGGAGAAACGATACTTCTTGGATAGCCATTATGTTTTTACAGAAAGTGGAAAAAAGTTTTACAGCAATACACAGCTTTGCTTTACTCATCTTCTACATATTCTTGTCCCATTCTTTAGGGTATGTGCACACGATCAGGAATGGCTCAGTATTTGCTCAGGATTTGACGCAGGTGAAATCTGCACCAAATCGGCATCTGAGGTCACTGGTAGGTCACATGCTTTTTTCATACTTTTTTTTTTACATGAGCTTTTGATGCGTTTTTTCATTGTATACTTTCTTTTGTCACTTGAAATAAAGCTAATTGAAAGTTGGCTTCAGGGAAGGAAAAAAGTGATTTCCTGTTTGCAGATACAAGTGCATCTCACAAAATTAGAATATCATCAAAAAGTTTATTTATTTCAGTTCTTCAATACAAAAAGTGAAACTCATATATTATATAGAGTCATTACAGAGTGATCTATTTCAAGTGTTTATTTCTGTTAATGTTGATGATTATGGCTTAGAGCCAATGAAAACCCAAAAGTCTCAGTAAATTAGAATACTTTATACACCAGCTTGAAAAATGATTTTAAAATACGAAATGTTGGCCTACTGAAATGTATGTTCAGTAAATGCACTCAATACTTGGTCGAAGTTCCTTTTGCATCAATTACTGCATCAATTCGACGTGGCATGGGGGTGATCAGTCTGAGGTGTTATGGAAGCCCAGGTTGCTTTGATAACAGCCTTCAGCTCGTCTGCATTGTTGGGTCTGGTGTCTCTCATCTTCCTCTTGACAACACCTCATAGATTCTGTATGGGGTTAAGGTGAGGTGAGTTTGCTGGCCAATCAAGCACAGTGATATTATTGTTTTTAAACCAGGTATTGGTACTTTTGGCAGTGTGGACAGGTGCAAAGTCCTGCTGGAGAATGAAATTTCCATCTCCAAAAAGCTTGTTGGCAGAGGGAAGTATAAAGTACTCTAAATATTCCTGTTAGATGGGTGCGCTGACTTTGGTCCATTCTCCAGCAGGACTTGGCACCTGTCCACACTGCCAAAAGTACCAATACCTGGTTTAAAAACAATGATATCACTGTGCTGGATTGGCCAGGAAACTCACCTGACCTTAACCTCATGCAGTATTGTAAAGAGGAAGATGAGAGACACCAGACCCAACAATGTAGACGAGCTGAAGGCTGCTATCAAAGCAACCTGGGCTTCCATAACAACTCAGCAGTGCTACAGGTTGATCGCCTCCATGCCACGCAGCATTGATGCAGAAATTAATACCAAAGGAGCCCCGACCAAGTATTGAGAGCATTTACTGAACATGCATTTCAGTAGGTCAAGATATCGGATTTTAAAATAATTTTTCAAGCAGGTGTTATAAAGTATTTTAATTTCATGAGATAATGACTTTTGGATTTTTATTGGCTGTAAGCCATAATCATCAACATTAACAGAAATAAACACGTGAAATAGATCTCTGTGTTTGTAATGACTCTATATAATATATGAGTTTCACTTTTTGTATGGAAGAAATGAAAAAAATTAACTTTTTGATGATATACTAATTTTGTGAGATGCACCTACCATATATATTGGGGTATGTGCACACGGTCAGTAAACACTGCGGGTTGTACGCAGCGTACATGCGCAATATTCAACCTGCAGCATCCAGCTGTTACAGCATAGTGGATGGGATTTCAAGAAATCCAATGCCCGCTATGCGGGCACCGATGCCCGCGGCTCGCTCGCAGAGATGGACATGCTGTGCGTCTTTCCAGACCGCAGCATGTCTTTTTATGTAGCTGCGTAAATTACCCATTCACTATCAATTTAAATGCGCTAAAACCACATAATCTTCCTAGTCACATGCGTATTAAGTGCGGGAACGCAGCTTACTACGCATGTGTACTAATTTACATAACGGTGAATCTTGTGACACAGCTGGATGTACATGACATAGGAAGTGGAGGAAAGCACAGAGAGAAGTCTCCTCCTTTTTAATAAATAAATAATAATTTTAAAAAAATAGCGTGGGGTCCCCCTATTTTGGCCTTCACCAGCCTAAAAATAGAAGCCAGCAGCCGCCCCACAATTGGCACATCCAAAGATGCGCCAATTGCGGCACTTTACCCGGCTCTTCCCACTTGACATGCAGCAGTGGCAAGTGGGGTAATATTTCTGGGGTTGATGTCACCTTTGTATTGTCAGGTGACATCAAGCCCACGGATTAGTAATGGAGAAGCGTCTATATGACACCTATCCATTACTAATCCTATAGTTACATGGTAAATAAAGACACAGACAGAATAAAGTCCTTTAATTGAAATAATGACACAGACTTCTTAAACCATACTTACTGCATCGCCTAATTCCCCGAAGCCCTCGTCTCCTGGAAGAGAAATAAAATAAAAAAGCAACAATATACCATAACTGTCCACCGAGTAGATATACATACTGTCCCACGACAAGTCCAGCTCTGCTATATCTGGATGCCTTTGGCTGAACAATGGCATTATGCCACCACTCAGCCTGACATCCAGACACAGCGGAGCTTGAAGATGATGAACGATGATGACCAGAGATAATTTGGTCCCCGGCGGTCACGTGCACTGCAGTTCTAACGGTCAGCTGATAGAGAGAACTTGGCTAGTGACCAGAGATAACGTCCCGGCGGTCACGTGCACGGCAGTTCTCGCGATCAGCTCAGCTCATCACGAGAACTGCAGTGTACGCAAACTTCCAGCTCACCGGCTGAAACAAGGTACGACATTATTTAAATTAGTACACATGCATAGTAAGCTGCGTTCCCACACTTAATACGCATGTGACTCAGAAGAAAATGTGGTTTTACCGCATCTAATAATAGGGAAAGGGTAATTTATGCAGCGGAGACAGAGCGTCTCCGCTACATAAATTGACATGATGCGGTCTGGAACGACGCGCCGCATGTCCGTCTCCGCAGGAAAGCCGCATAGTGGAGATGGGATTTCATGAAATCACATCCACTATGCTGTAACATCTGGCCGCTGCGGGTTTGACGCTGCGGAGGTACGGAGTGTCCAACCCGCAGCGTTTACTGACCGTGGGAACATACCCTTAGATTCCAGTCTCATGCTATTTCAGATTTCATTGTGAACAGTGTGGACTCATTAGAAGAAGGCATTCACAATACCCTATGATTGTACAGGTATGAGTAGATACGGTGTCACCTTCCGATGAAGACAGGAGTAGCACCAAACTACGCTAAAGCATGCAAATAGATACAAAGATAATAGCCACTACAGATAAGTGCCATATTCTAAAATTCACTTCTTGTGTAATTAGAGGCCTATCTATATCTCTTCCTTCTGATTTATGCAGGTTGCCGTTTAAAAACACAAGCCCGCTGCTTCATCTCCAATAAGCCTTTGTTCGCACTTGCGTCATGGCTGCTGTTTATAACAGAGTCTCTTTTCTTTGTCTACTTACGCAAATAATCCTTAGTTCCAAGGTGCATGTTGAAGTGAACTTGGAAACTCTTAGAAATTTCTGGCAGTTCCATAGACAACGAATGGAGCAGAGGCCGAGCATGTGCACCTCCACTCCATTCAGGAAGTGCTCATTCTTGACGTTTGGAAGCCCCATTCACATGATAGCAGGAAGTCCCGGTGATCAGTCCGCCAAGCGATCAGTAAGCTATCCCCTATCCTATGGCCTTTAAAGTGAGCATGACAGCTGATACATGCTGCCCGATCTGTAGAGAGCAAGTGTCAGACGCTGGCTGCATGATTTCAGCCACATATGTTTGACCATGAAATGCTGCGGAATATTTTAAAAGCCTGAGGGGAACGAGCTGCATGGAAGACGAGCTGGAACGGAGGGACCCTGGTGGTTTCTCCCAAGCTGCACACTTTGAGTGATGGGTCTCTCCCTGCATGCGTGTATAGGGTGAGACAGGTCAGTCACAGGCAGCGGGTGGGGAGAAGCCACCGGTGACCCACCTATCTGACTTGTCTTAAGTGCGGCTCGGTCCCCGGTGACTTTGCCAATACGTTTTTCTCTGAAATGCTGCAGCATTTGAAAGTCAAACCTACGAGACTGGGATCATACAGCCAGTGCCGGATACCTGCTACCTACGGTTTGAGCAGCGTTTATCAGCTGTCACGTTCCCTTTAAGATGTTGTAAGACTTCAACTCCCAGTACAATCTGACACCTGCGGTTGTCAGAGCTTGCTGTGAGTTGTAGTTTTTCTCAGCAGAAGAGATCAGTACAAATATGCACAAATAATCACTTTTACCACCGCTAAGTATTTGCTTAAGATGTTCCCATCCAGAGAACAGATGCTCACATGGCTGCCCTTCAAGGTATCCAACCACAGTGATCCCGAATGTTCATGGAAGTCTCGTTAAGTACACATAAGGCATACCGTAATGTAAGAATGGAGGCGGACAGGTGGGCGAGGTACGTAAATGCACACCACATTCACACAATAGCCTACATCATGTCATCTGACCCTTTCCCAGCACTGGCGATCTAGCGGAGTATATTGACCTACAACAAAGCAAACTGTTTCTAAAATAGCTCAGTTCGACTTTGGTTAATCCCACTATTTAAGTAGAGACAAGTGTAAATGAGTCCAAGCCTTGAACCACAACACATACAGTTCTATAAGTGTATTTTATTCCGCTGTTTAGTCATCAAATTCAGATAATGACAGAGCACAAACACGTTTGCAGCATTCAAGTATCTCCTACATATTACTATTCTTTCATCCCATATTAAAGGCACTTGGGTATTAGAAGCACACGTAATGGTATGAAACTAGGCAATGGTGGTGTTGATGGGAAAGTTACTTTACAAACATCATTTACATCTATTCTACAGTACAACGTTTCGCTGATTATCAGCATTATCAAGGGTTCTAATGCTAATTGCTATTTACAATTTTACAATGAATGCAATGAATTAGATTTTTAACTTTGCAGCATATTTACCCATATTCCCGTTGGTAAAATAGGGATGTTTAAGTCCTATCCCGAGGATGGCCACTATAACGCCCATAACATCCTCTAAAACGCACACAATTGGAAGGTTGAGCAATATCCTTAACCCATTTTTAGCCCAAAGATTTTGCTTAAAAAGATTTTGGGGCTACTGGCAACTATGAAGAAGAGCAAAAAAAAAACCACACACTGAAGAGATGAAAGCCACACACTATACTAGGACTCATGCACAGTGCCGTTCCTGAACCTCAAGTGAAGTGAATTCAAGGGAACAGGACGGTTTAGTTCCCAGCACGGCAAGTGTCTAAACGAGCACAGCTAGCCATTCAACCTGAGGGGATGCCAAGCATCAGATCCCCTTTAGATCAGCCAGTAATGGCACCTTCTAGCAATATGCAATGACTTGTATTAATGGAAAAGCGCATTAAACCTTTCTCGACTGGGCACGTTTTTGTTTTTTACACCCCTTTTCCTAAGAGCCACAACTGGGAGGGATTGTCCAACTCTGAAGATCTATGGTGGCCTCATTGTTGGACTTCCACCAGTCGTAAAGTTATAACATATCCCTTCTATTAGGGTAAAAAGCCCATGCAAAGGACATAATGAGAACCCTCAAGGGTATGATCTTCCTTTCATAGTTATTATTAAGGCTTATGGCCTAGGAGAATGGAGAAACGTTGTGATATTGGTCTAATTTCTCAATTATGTCACATGTGGGAAAGGTTCATCTTAAGAAAAAAGTCATGATGACCTTGTGTATTATATTCCATCACCGGAAATTACTAGTAGCAGTCATGGCTCATTTAAATATATTTCTTTGTAAAATCATGATATCTAAGTTTTAATCAGAGATAGGAAATGCTCCTTGTTTGTAGGTCACAACTTAGACCTAGCAGTACTTGTCTCTACATAGCGTGTCAGCACATTCAGTGAGATGTCACTGTCTGATATGTGCAGTGCGACAAGCAGGATGTGTGTGGGACATGCAACATCTTGTGCGTGACCACAATAAAACCCTTCACCTGCCAACCTTCACATCACATACATGCTCACACTCCGGCCTGAATGCTACAGAAGCTGCAGGTTCTTCAATCTCTGCGCTCAATGTAAAGATCTGGGATATGAAAAGCATTTTCTAGTTGTCCCTTTTCCATTTATTTAACCTTTTAAATGTATTATAACAATAATCCAGGCTGCAAACATTTCCTACCAGAAGGTCACTACTGAGCTTACATAACTAAAGCTGCCATATTGTAAAAATAAATAATGCAGATATACAGTATGCAAATAGGACACCCATGAACAGTCAGTGTCCTATTAACAGCAAATCAAAGTTCTCCCATGGCTAGGACTTCATAGCTGGCAGAGCATCCTAATAAACAAAAGTCCCATATGGAGTCCTGTATAAATGGTGACCCCATAAACGGCGGTGCTAGTATAGCTCAGTGGTATCATTTGTTGTGGTTTACGACAGTAAAGAGGTTAAGGTGTATCTGTTTTTAAGGTGGCATGGTCACTTTGTATGAATGTGACAGCCACTGTCTGCCACAACAATTAAAAAAGAAATAATATCAATCTGCATGAAGTGAATTCCCATTAATGATAACTTTTCACGTGAAAAAAAAGGGAATTTGAGGCTCTATATCTGTCAAAACCAAATGCATTATTACACTTAAAGGCTTTATTGATCTTAGAAATTTATGGCATATATGCAAAATATTGCCCAAAAATCGGACTGGGGTTGGGGTCCTAACACTTTCTCTCCATCTATTATAAGAACAGTGGTCCCTAAATGGAGAGAACTGTGCACATGCCCAATAGGTACAGTATACCTGATGAAGGCTGGATGCAGCCAAAACGCGCTGTTGTTATTCATCCTCTTATGGGAGCCTTAGATTACCTAGTCACTTCATCCTGGCTATTCATTAGCTGTCCGGCGCTTATCTGGAGCAGATACCAGTGGCACACTAGAAGGGCTGCACCTGATCAAAGTACGTGGCTCTCATAGTTCACGATGGAGTAGTGCCCTGTGTAGTCCAACACTCCCAGGTGAGACATCTTTCATCTCACATATCATTCCCACTAATACCACACACTGATAGCGCTGTTCTTCCATTTCTTCCTTAGCAAATCTCCCTTTCTTTAACATTTAAAAATCAATTTAAAATATAATGTGCTGAAAAATATGGAAACCAAATCCCACTGGGGTAAAATAGTGAAACAAAATGCAATGCCAGCATTGTTTTTTTTGGGGGGCTTCGTTACTACGGTGTTCATTGTGTTGACCATATTTTAGAGGATAAGAAATTCCAAACTTTGTAAAAAAAATAGTTTGATTCACCATTTCCATTTTCAGATTTGCAATCAGGGCTGTGGAAGTCAGTGTCCATTTTGGTGGAGTTGGAGTCAGTATAAAATGGACCGAATCCGACTCCTAAAATAAATAATAAATTGGGTACAGTAGTTCAGTGCAGGATGTGCTGTAAATGTTTCATAATAATTTAGGAAAGTTATGAAATGTTCTATAAATGTCTGTTCTGTTCCTGATCTGAGGATCTCTGCTTTTAGTGGAGTGAATCTGTGCTGCACTTTATGTACATGCTCAGTAGTGAGGCAGGGCTGTGGGGTCGGAGTAATACAGTAGTCAAAAAAGTATACAATAGCTGGCACTGGTGACAGGACAAAGGGGAATTAAAGGGTAGGAGTCACATGCATCAATAACAACACACTGGGGCCAGTTTAATAGATAAAAACGAGGTGACAGGTTCCCTTTAAATAAAGTTCCAAGAACCCATCAGAAAATTAGTCTGTTGGCTGTCCCATGTAATTGGTTGGCGAATCAGACTAGCCAATGGCTCAGATTACTATCCACCATGCTGGCTCAGTGGCACTTACACTTGTTAGTGCTACCGTCGGGAACGAACCAGCATCTACAGAGGTTAATATTGTGGGAGCTGGGACGGGTGAGTATATCACACTGATATAAACTGTACAATGTTGAGTGTATGTAGCATTTTCTAGGAATACCTCCGATGACCAATATTTACTATAGACAGTGATGGCACGATGCAGCATCCCATAACTTGATGGGTGTCAACATCAAGACCTAGCCTTACTTCAAGCGTGACCTCCTCATTCTCCCTGAATGATGGAGATGACATGTTTACCTCATAAGCAAATATTGTGTCAAACATTACACATGGCCACCTTTTCCATGACCTATCAACAACTCGTCTACATTTACCTTCTATATAAGACTCGGGCTTTTGTGACATGGGATCGAATTTTGTCAATGGAACAATAGAAAACTTCCCAGAAAAGTTGATTTCATGAAAAGATTTCTTCCATTCCCATGAGAGGATCAAATCCTATTGTAGGCATTTAATTTGCAAATAACGTGTGTAATTCCATTATTTTCCTGGACAAATACAAATTACATCCCCAGAATTTTCAATACAGTCGCCCTACGGATGGCTTTCACGATGTCTCCCATCAGCTGCATCAATGCTCAATATTGATGACACACCACCTGATTACGGAAGCCTGTAAATGGTGACACCATATAAAGGAGGCGGAAAGACCCCAATAAAGGCACAGATATGAACTTACATACATACAACATATCTAATCCAACCATTACTATTGCTTTTAATCTCCATGAATTCACCTAGACGAGGACTTTGTACGGCATCTTGATTTAGAGTTTGTCGAAGTAAGATGTGGCATAATTACTAAAGGCATATGTCGCTTAAAGAATTTAACACATTTGGCTACCCATGCGCCAATATCGAAAAATGTACTCCAGTCTGTTATAGTTCATCTGGTGAGATAGATTTGATAAGCTGCATGTCAGGGTCAGAGTGAACAGCACAGACCAATGGAGTTGAAGCAGTGGAGCTGGTCTAGTCGGACGACAAACGGAACAGCAAAGGCCCAAAGGACTTGTAAGTGCTTGATGCAGCAGACTCAAGTGTGCCAATAATACCTTGAATCAGTAGAGACTTGATGTAGCAGAATTCAATGTGCGCACAGCACAATGGAAAAGAAAGACAAGTAGACAGGCAACATAGATCAGAAGATACGAGTAGGCAAGTATGTCGTTGGATGGAGCAAAGCGGAGTGTGCAGACAGCACCTTAGATCAGTAGATACGAATAGGCAGGCAAGTACCTTGTTGCAGCAAAGCTGCGTGTGTGGACAGCACTCTGGAACAGCAGAGCTGAGTAAGTAGTCAGGTACCTAGCAGTAGCAGATCTGAGTTTGCAGACAGCACCCAGGAATAGTAGAGCTAAATTCGCAATCAAGCACCTTGTTGTTCCAAAGCTGAGTGTATTGAGAGCCCAAGAGACAGTGGTGTTAGGGATCCATTTACATGGACCTACTATTGCAACTGAACACTAGCTGATCGGTATGCTTTCACCAATCAGTGGTCGTTTAATAGCCTAATAACACAACAAACCAAAGTAAGCAATGAACACTGAACAATTGGTAACAGATTGCTCAATGCTCATAGGCCGCCACAATTCTCGCCACTGCGAGTCCCGCTACTACGTTAATACTGCTACAATTAAGACCAATTTTGTGGCATAAATTGTAATAAATGTGTGGGGCTGCACTAGGCCCCCGGTAAGCACCACTCACTTTTTTACAGAGTTTGTGGAGTTGGGGTCAACACAAACCCTGGTAAACAAAACTTTTGCACATTTTTGGTTTGATGAATTCCTTCCTTTGTGTTTCATTTCAAGCTTCCGTAATTCTTTGCCAAAAATGACAGAAACCATAACTTTTTTTCTTCGCTGGTGGTTTTTCAGTCCTTTGGCAGTTCAGCCGCCCACATCGTGCTCCATACTTTCCAGTGTATAGAGAAGGCAGCTTCCCAACAAAGATGCCCGAAGAATGAAGACGTCACTTCTCTTAACATGTTCCCGAACAAGGTTTCCAAATCCTGACGTGGTTAAAAGTGACAATAGATGGAACACGTGCACAGCAATGTTGACATGACATTGCTGGACATTATGTACATTTCTTGCAAAAAAAGTCGTCGAGTACACATGCCCTAGGGCTAGTTTTATATGTTGTGTATTTTGGGCAAAATAGGGTATGACTAGGGAGGAGAAATTCAGTGCATGTGCACTTTACTGAGCAGACACATTCCTCCAGCATGCATGACGTAACCCGCTAAACCACTTTACCAGTAACACTATTCAGCGCTGAGTTGTTATTTTTTTTTCTCGGATGTTTTTGCACCCAATGAGACATTTTATATCATCTATGTTTTTTTCTCCTTAGGTATTTTCTTATTACTGATAGAGGGCAAAAATAGTAGTAACATGTTACATATTTTTCCTTTAATTAGTCTTCAAAAATGTCCACTTTTCTTTGACTATGTGCCAGGTGAAGATTAGAATATCTGAGGCGGGTTTGTGACAACAGAAGCTATTCTTTAAAGAGGATCGTTCATTGAATTTTTAATTTAAAGAGAACTTGTCATGTCGCAAAAGATTATAATTATTAACCTGCAGATAAAGGGTTAATCGGCAGGTTAAAGGGAATCAGTCACCCTAAATTGGCGGGATATTTAAATGATGGCAGTCAGGTCAGATGGGCGGTGTTTTGGGTACTTGCCTTAACATGTTGTTCGCCGCTGTCTCCATTATTTCTGGGAATTGTAGTCGTTGCCCTCCATATAACGCACCTGCGCATTAGCAATCTGCGGGCAAAGCATACTGCGCGTGCGCAATTCAAGGTTGCAATGCGCAGGCGCGTTATATGGAGGGCAACGACTACAATTCCCAGAAATAATGGAGACAGCGGCGAACAACATGTTAAGGCAAGTACCCAAAACACCGCCCATCTGACCTGACTGCCATCATTTAAATATCCCGCCAATTTAGGGTGACAGATTCCCTTTAATAGCGTTCCAAAGCTGCCCGGCTACGGGGAGAAAATAAACTTTATTTAGTCACTACTCAGTATGTATACAGTGAGTGGCGACTGTAAAGAACACCTTGGCACATTGACTGACAGCCGTCAGCACTGATACGCTGCAGAGAAGGCTGTCAGTCAATATGCCCGGTGTGCTTACCATTATCGCTCACTATGTACTGACTGACTGTACTGCCTGTGACTAAAAGCCGGAGGCTGCTACGGGGGAATAAAGTTAATTTCCTCCTGGTAGTCGGGCTTTCAGTGCTATTTCATCATGAAGAAAATGTAGTATAGTTTTTTGATTCGCTATGTCTCTTTCCCCATGTGCAGGCATTGCAGGACCTTTGGTATCCATGGTTACGTCCACTAATAAAGTGACAGTTAGCTAGTTGCTAGTGGTCGTAACCATGGATACCAAAGGTCCTGCAATGCCTGCACATGGGGAAAGAGACATAACGAATCAGAAAACCTATACTACATTTTCTAATAGGAGGAATTTGCTAATACTATTATTATTACATCTACTACATATTGGGATAGGATCTTGAAGATGGGAATACCACTTTAAAGCTTCCATCACATTTCACTGACATCCAGACCCCAAAAAACATTGTTTTCTATTTGAAACACATACAAGTGGTCATAATAGGGTTAAACCCACTGTGTTACGAGGCCGTAGTAAATCCTGTTCTTCTACATTATCCACTAAACATGTAACTTGTAAAGCGCCTGGTCACTAAAGTCAGCTCTAACAGTCCAGAAGTGACGGGGCTATTCTCAGTAACCGGTGTGAGCATGGCCGCCACTAGAACGACCACGTAGTCATGACAGGAATGAAACATATTTCCTGCTAGATACACAATAGTCAGTCTTTTGCCCCAGGCGTTATGGGAAGAGTGGGGTTAAATTAGAAGTCTACAGTCAGAGCACAGTGCAAGGAAGAACATGACGATCTTGTTATAATGATATAGGGTTACCGATGTAGCAGAGCTCCATGTGTCACGTGTCCAGTAAGACCAATCCTATGGTGAGAAGTGCCCATATTAATAACTATATGTAAGTGCATCATTCTGTAAGGCTCAAATATAAAGTTCCATCCTCACCGACCACATCACATAATGACACAGCAAGGGGATCTATTCTCTATGAATGGCCGTCATTACAAATACACTGCGTTTGGTATGTAATATCCCGGCACATACATGATTAATGAGCGCCCCGTCTAAAGTTACCGTGAGAACTGCTAAATAATCCAATAAAGATGGCAATTCCCAGGATGGGGTGGGAAAACTCTAGATCATTTCTAAATGTCATTTATCTTCCAAAAGGCTCCTAAAGAATTCCCCATTAGGAAAACAATAAGGATGAAGGTTTTACAAAGAGTCACATAGTGATCTCTGCCGCCCCATGTTAGTAATTATCTCCCCACTGATAACCTCATTACAGTAATTTATCCCAAATCATCAGAATTTAGGCAATGTTCACAATTACACTGGAGGCTCCATAACAAACCAAAACTACAGCAAGACCCATGAAACTTTCTAATGTGAGTGAAAGGGATCAGTACGGCATCGGGGGTATGCGCTGGGCGACAAATCAGGCACTATGTCATCATAGATAACAGATGGACAGGGGACACTGGACCTGCTGAATTACCCACCTTCAAAATGTGTTAAAGATGCTTTAAAAGCCCTTAAAATAGGGGCTAGTCCCTGACCAGAGTGGTGAGGTGTCATTCAAGGTGATATGACCATTAACTGGCTGCCACTGTCACAACTTCATCATTGTGATGACCCCAAACCATGGTAACGGTTCCCAGTACCAGGGCTGAAAATAAGATGGGGCTACGTGCGGCTTAGGCTGCGCCGCAGGTCAGGCGGTCAAATAATGTTGTATGCAGCTACATGACAGCATTGGTTGTAATGCAATTCGCAAGGTACAACGGCTGCAACAAGCGTGGAGCAAAAAATCAAACTGTTTTTGACTTTTTGTGACCTGCTTTTCCTGGTACCTTGTGGGTCACAATGCGACCACATACGCTTGTATTGTGGAGAAATGCAGTAGTGACGTACAGCGATCTTCATCTGTGCAGCCAGTGTCGTGGCCATGTCGCCGTGCAGTCCTCAAATGTGACATAAAAGTGGCAGCCCATTGTAGATTAGTGCTGCACTGTCACTCCTTTCATTCCAAGTTATCTAGGGCGGTGACGTCCATCTCATCAGTCGTCCCACAAACGTCACTTTTGTGTTGTTATAACAATAATCTTCATACAATGAATAGAAATTCTTCACCTTTATAATAAAGAACTAATAGCAACAAAAAAAGCAAACAAAGAGAAACTTTGTAAGTGTAAAAGCCTCACGCTGAGTCCTACCTTCCTACAGGGAACTCTGCGTATGTGATACGGTCCATAGACCTCACTGCAACATACAATACCGCAATCCCAAACATCTGCAGCAAACAAAGAAATAACACCCAAACCAAAAGCCGGCACATGTTCATAGCTTACAATGCGCAGTGTCCATGTCACTGGTTTACAAGAGATACACAGTACAAATATCGCAAGCTGCAACTGATACACAGCGCCCACGTCAATCAGCAACTGATACATAGTGCCCACGTCAATCAGCGACTGATACATAGTGCTCACGTCAATCAGCGATTGAAACATAGTACCCACGTCAATCAGCAACTGATACATAGCGCCCACGTGAATCAGCAACTGATACATAGCGCCCACGTCAATCAGCAACTGATACATAGTGACCACGTCAATCAGCAACTGATACATAGTGACCACGTCAATCAGCAACTGATACATAGTGACCACGTCAATCAGCAACTGATACATAGCGCCCACGTCAATCAGCAACTGATATAAATCTGCAACTGATACATAGCGCCCACATCAATCAGCAACTGATACATAGCGCCCACGTCAATCAGCAACTGATACATAGCGCCCACGTCAATCAGCAACTGATACATAGTGACCACGTCAATCAGCAACTGATACATAGCGCCCACATCAATCAACGACTGATACATAGCGCCCACGTCAATCAGCAACTGATACATAGCGCCCACGTCAATCAGCAACTGATACATAGCGCCCACGTCAATCAGCAACTGATACATAGTGACCACGTCAGTCAGCAACTGATACATAGTGACCACGTCAATCAGCAACTGATACATAGTGACCACGTCAATCAGCAACTGATACATAGCGCCCACGTCAATCAGCAACTGATACATAGCGCCCACGTAAATCTGCAACTGATACATAGCGCCCACGTCAATCAGCAACTGATACATAGCGCCCACGTCAATCAGCAATGATACATAGTCCACGTCAATCAGCACTGATACATAGCGCCCACGTCAATCAGCAACTGATACATAGTGACCGTCAGTCAGCAACGATACATTCCACTAATCAGCAACTGATACATAGTGCCCACGTCAATCAGCAACTGATACATAGCGCCACGTCAATCAGCAACTGATACATAGCGCCCACGTAATCTGCAACTGATACATAGCGCCCACGTCAATCAGCAACTGATACATAGCGCCCACGTCAATCAGCACTGATACATAGCTCCACGTCAATCAGCGACTGATACATAGCGCCCACGTCAATCAGCAACTGATACATAGTGTCCACAATCAGCAACTGATACATAGCGCCCACGTCAATCAGCAACTGATACATAGTGCCCACGTCAATCAGCAACTGATACATAGTGTCCACGTCAATCAGCAACTGATACATAGTGACCACGTCAATCAGAAACTGATATATAGTGCCCACGTCAATCAGCAACTGATACATAGTGACCACGTCAATCAGAAACTGATACTTAACGGTATGCCACACTAAGCGAGATCGCTAGCGAGATCGCTAACGAGATCGCTACTGCGTCACCATTTATGACGCAGTAGCGATCTCGTTAGCGACTTAGCTGTGTGTGACATGTAGCAGTGATGTGGCCCCTGCTGAGATGTTGCTGAACGCTTATGAACGTTCTGAGCCGTTTTTTGGTCGTTGATGTCCCGCTGGTGAGCCTGAATCGCTGAGTGTGACACCCTTTATGAACGACTTCACCAGCGTCGCAGATGGGACTAGGTTTTCCCAACGACCGCAGAGGTCGTTATACAGATCGCTGATGAGTTGTGTTTGGAAGCTAACTAGCGATCACATAGCGATCGCACTAGCGATCTCGCCAGGTTGTGTCGTTGTCGTGATCGTTGGTGCGATCGCTAAGTGTGGCAGTGCCTATAGTGACCACCAGCAACTGATACATAGTGCCCACGTAAATCTGCAACTGATACATAGTGCCCACGTCAATCACCAACTGATACATAGTGCCCACGTAAATCAGTAACTGATACATAGCGCCCACGTCAATCAGCAACTGATACATAGCACCCACGTAAATCAGCGACTGATCCCACAGCACCCAGGTAAATCAGCAACTGATACACAGCGCCCACGTCAATCAGCAACTGATACATAGTGCCCACGTAAATCTGCAACTGATACATAGTGCTCACATCATTCAGCAACTGATACACAGCGCCCACGTCAATCAGCAACTGATACATAGTGCCCACGTCAATTAGCGATTGATACATAGTAACCACATCAATCAACGACTGATACATAGCGCCCACGTGAATCAGCGACTGATACATAGCGCCCACATCAATCAGCGACTGATACATAGCGCCCACATCAATCAGCAACTGATACATAGTGACCACGTTAATCAGCAACTGATACATAGTGACCAGTTAATCAGCAACTGATACATAATGACCACGTCAATCAGCAACTGATACATAGCGACCACGTCAATCACAAACTGATACATAGCGCCAACGTCAATCAGCAACTGATACATAGCGCCCACGTCAATCTGCAACTGATACATAGCGCGCACATCAATCAGCAACTGACACATAGTGCTCACGTCAATCAGCAACTGATACATAGCGCCCACGTCAATCAGCAACTGATACATAGTGACCACGTCAATCAGCAACTGATACATAGTGACCACGTCAATCAGCAACTGATACATAGTGACCACGTCAATCAGCAACTGATACATAGTGCCCACGTCAATCAGCAACTGATACATAGCGTCCACGTAAATCTGCAACTGATACATAGTGCCCACGTCAATCAGCAACTGATACATAGTGCCCACGTCAATCAGCAACTGATACATAGCGTCCAAGTCAATCAGCAACTGATACATAGTGCCCACGTCAATCTGCAACTGATACATAGTGCCCATGTCAATCAGCAACTGACACACAGAGCCCAAGTCAATCAGAAACTGATATATGGTGCCCACATCAATCAGCAACTGATACATAGTACCCACGTCAATCAGCGACTGATACATAGTGCCCATGTCAATCAGCAACTGACACATAGTGCCCAAGTCAATCAGCAACTGACACATAGTGCTCAAGTCAATCAGCAACTGATACATGGTGTGTATGTCAATCAGCAACTGATACATAGTGCCCACGTCAATTAGCAACTGATACAAAGTACCCACGTCAATCAGCGACTGATACATAGCGCCCACATCAGCAACTGATACATAGCGACCACGTCAATTAGCAACTGATACATAGCGCCCACGTCAATCAGCGACTGATACATAGCGCCCACATCAATCAGCAACTGATACATAGTGCTCAAGTCAATCTGCAACTGATACATAGTGCCCACGTCAATCAGCATCTGATACATAGTGCCCACGTCAATCAGCAACTGATACATAGCGTCCAAGTCAATCAGCAACTGATACATAGCACCCACGTCAATCAGCAACTGATACATAGTACCCACGTCAATCAGCGACTAATACATAGCGCCCATGTCAATCAGCAACTGATACATAGTGCCCAAGTCAATCTGCAACTGATACATAGTGCCCTGTTGTGAATGTGCTAGAAATGAATTCTGAGCAGAAGCTCCCTCTGGTGGTTACAAACAGTACTGAACTATCCAATGAAGATTGTGAAGATTGGCGATCAGGTGTTACTGACTGGTCTTATATAAGGGAGGTTCCCTCCCATCAGGGTTGCCGGTGATCAATGGTCTCATCTTTGATTCCTGTTCACTTTGTAGCCTGCTGTTTCGTGCCTGCATCTTCTGCTAACAGATAAGACATTTTCTTCTTTTAGTTTTTTGTGCTTGCTTTTTGCATTTTGTCCTGCACTTCTGTGGGGGTCTGCCGGGTCCCCTCCGGGGCTTGTGCTCCTCTCAGTTTAGTTCAGCCACTGTTGTTTGTTCATTTGCCTTTTCCAGTTTTTTCAGTGGCTGCTGTTTAGTTTTGTTACACCAGAGAACTAATTTAGGTGGTAGAGGTCGTGTGATCTCAGGTGTTTTTGTAATTAGTAGAGTTGGTACTTTTCAGGTTTTTTTTGGGATTGCAGTAAGTGTCCTTCCTATCCTTTTCTATTTAGGAAGTTTGGGCCCCAACGTTTGCTCATACTATTTTCTGTCTGTGTCTGTATTTCCCTTGTCTAACCGCCATTACATGTTTGGGGGCTTTCTATGTTCTTTGGGGATCTGCTCCGGGGCAGATAGTTTTCCTCTTTCTGTCTTTAGGTGTAGTTAGCTTCTCAGGCTGTGATGAGGCGTCTAGGACCAACGTAGGTATGCTCCACGGCTGCCTTTAGTTGTGGTGGTTAGTCAGGGTACTGCAATCCCATAGATTCCAACCTCTCTGGTGTATTTCCTTTTTTGCCTGCTCTCCTCAGCTATCAAATCATAACAGTATCACCGGCCAAAAAACTGATATTTGTATGGTACTCACAGAAGGGAAAAATAGTGTTAAAGAAAGAAGATTGTTAGAGATTTTTTTTTTTTTTCCCTCTGTTTCTCTGAATGCTGAGGAGGATTTTTTTTTCTCTCAATGGAGTTTGCACAGTTGTCTGGCCGTGTGGATCAGCTTGCCACTGAAGTTCGGAGTATTGCTACCTATCTTGCAGGGTTACCTGTTGTGGAACCTAGGATTCCCATGCCAGATTTGTTTTTAGGGGATCGAGCTAAATTTCTGAATTTCAAAAATAACTGTAAGTTGTTTTTTGCCTTGAAATCTAAGTCCTCAGGGAGCACAGCACAGCAGGTTCAAATTGTCATCTCTCTCCTGCACGGCGATCCTCAGGATTGGGCTTTTTCCCTGACACCTGGGGATCCTGTTTTGAGTAATGTTGATGCATTTTTTCAGGCTCTGGGGTTATTGTACGATGAGCCTAATGTCATTGATCAAGCTGAAAAAGCCTTGTTGGCATTAAATCAGGGGCTTGAGGACGCTGAGTTATACTGTCAGAGATTCCGAAGGTGGGCAGTCCTGACCAAGTGGAGTGACGATGCTTTGACAGCCCTTTTTCGGAGGGGTCTGTCAGAGAATGTAAAGGATGTTATGGTGGGATTCCCTGTCCCCTCTGGTCTCAATGATTCTATGTCATTAGCGATTCAAATTGACAGACGTTTGCGTGAGCGTAGAGGTATGCGTGGAATAGTGTTGCCTTCAGCTTCTGAACCCATGCAGTGTGATAGAGTGGCTTCTGGGGCACAGCGTCATGAGTTTCGAAAACGCAATGGGTTATGTTTCTACTGTGGTGATGCCTCTCATGCTATTTCAGTCTGCCCTAAGCGGGGAAGACGTTTTGCACACTCAGTTGTCTTGGGTAGTGTTCAGACTAAATTTTTGTTGACTGTTACCCTGATTTGCTCCCTGTCCACATTTTCTGCTCAGGCTTTCGTTGATTCGGGAGCAGCTATCAACCTGATGGATTTTGATTTTGCTAAACGTTGTGGGTTTCCCTTGATACCCCTACGGAAGTCTATTCCCCTACTGGGGATCGATTCTACCCCTTTGGCTGAGAATAAACCTCAGTTCTCTACTCAGGTGATAATGAGGGTTGAGCCTGATCATCAGGAGAGTTGCAAATTTTTGGTGCTGTATAATCTGCATGACATTATCGTACTGGGTTTCCCTTGGTTACAGTCTCATAATCCTGTTTTGGATTGGAAATCTGTGTCTGTAACCAGTTGGGGCTGCCAATGTGTTAATACCAACACTCCTGTTTTTTCTGCCTCCCCCCAGGCTCAGGATGTTCCTGACTTTTTGACTGATTTTTCTGATGTGTTTAGCGAAAGTAAATCTGCATCCTTGCCCCCCCATAGGAGCTATGACTGCGCTATTGAATTAGTGCCTGGTAGTAAATTCCCTAAAGGTCGCCTTTTTAACTTGTCTGTACCTGAACATGACGCTATGCGGTCTTATATCAAGGAGTCATTGGAGAAGGGTCATATCAGACCATCCTCTTCACCCTTGGGTGCCGGTTTTTTCTTTGTGGCCAAAAAGGATGGTTCATTAAGGCCGTGTATTGATTATCGTCTCTTGAACAATATCACTGTGAAATATCAGTATCCGTTACCCTTGATTTCTGACCTATTTTCCAGGGTGAAAAGTGCTACTTGGTTTACCAAGCTTGACCTCAGGGGGGCATATAACCTTATTCGCATTAAGCACGGGGATGAATGGAAGACGGCATTTAATACCCCAGAGGGGCATTTTGAGTACCTAGTGATGCCCTTTGGGCTCACTAATGCTCCTTCTGTCTTCCAGTCCTTCATGAATGACATTTTCAGGGATTTTGTGGATACATTTCTGATTGTTTATTTGGATGATATCTTGATTTTTTCCAATGACTGGGACTCTCATGTGAAACATGTTCGGACTGTGTTCCAGATTTTGAGAGAGAATGCTCTGTATGTGAAGGGATCAAAGTGTCTTTTTGGCGTACAGAGGATCTCATTTCTGGGATTTATTTTGTCCCCATCTGTTATTGAAATGGACCCGGTCAAGGTTCAGGCCATCTGTGATTGGGTCCAACCTACTTCATTAAAGGCTCTTCAAAGATTCTTGGGTTTTGCCAATTTTTATCGTAAATTTATTGGTAATTTCTCTGTTATTGTTAAACCATTGACTGATTTGACCAAAAAGGGTTCTGATGTGGTGAATTGGCCTCCTGAGGCAGTCTCTGCGTTTCAGGAACTTAAGCAGAGATTCACTTCTGCTCCTGTTCTACGGCAGCCTGATGTTTCTCTGCCATTTCAGGTGGAGGTTGATGCCTCTGAAATTGGGGCAGGTGCCGTTTTGTCCCAAAGAGATCCAGAGACCTCTAAAAGTAACCCTTGTGCCTTTTTCTCTCGAAAATTTTCTCCAACTGAACGTAATTATGACGTGGGTAATCGGGAGTTATTGGCCATGAAGTGGGCTTTTGAAGAGTGGAGACATTGGCTGGAGGGAGCCAAACATCAGGTGGTGGTCCTCACGGACCATAAGAATCTGGTTTATCTGGAATCAGCCAAGCGACTTAATCCTAGACAGGCCAGGTGGGCCTTGTTTTTCACACGTTTTAATTTCATGGTTTCCTTTCTTCCTGGCACTAAGAATGTTAAGGCGGATGCCCTCTCGAGGAGTTTCCTTGCGGACTCTCCTGAGTTATCTGATCCTGCTGTTATTTTGAAAGAGGGTGTAGTTCTTTCCGCCATCTCGCCCAATTTGAGACTGGCTCTGGAAGGGTGTCAGGAGGATAAACCCGAGCGCTGCCCTATTGGGAAATTATTTGTCCCAGACCAGTGGAAAAAGAGTGTGATGTCTGAGATTCATTGTTCCGCGTTGGCCGGTCATCCCGGAATTTTTGGTACCAGAGACTTGGTTAGTCGGTCCTTTTGGTGGCCTACTTTGTCTCGTGACGTCAGGGAATTTGTGCAGTCCTGCGGGACTTGCTCTCGCTCCAAGCCTTGTTCTCGCTCTAGTGGTTTGTTGATGCCATTGCCTGTGCCCAAGAGACCATGGACCCATATCTCTATGGATTTCATTTCCGACCTCCCTGTTTCTCAGAGAATGACCGTTATCTGGGTGATTTGTGATAGGTTTTCCAAAATGATACATCTTGTGCCATTACCTAAGTTGCCTTCCTCCTCTGAATTGGTGCCTTTGTTCCTTCAGCACGTGGTTCGGTTACACGGCATTCCTGAGAACATTGTGTCTGACAGAGGAGTCCAGTTTGTTTCCAGATTTTGGAAGACTTTTTGTTCTAAACTTGGTGTTCAATTGTCTTTCTCCTCGGCTTTTCATCCTTAGACCAATGGACAAACTGAGAGAACAAACCAGACATTGGAGACTTATCTGAGATGCTTTGTGTCTGCTGATAAGGATGACTGGGTCTCTTTTTTGCCTTTGGCTGAGTTTGCTCTTAATAATAGGGCTAGCTCTGCCACTTTGATGTCTCCATTTTTCTGCAATTTTGGGTTTCACCCTCGATTTTCTTCAGGACAGACGGAGGCTTCTGTCTGTCCAGGTGTTGACTCTGTTGTGGAGCGTATGCAGCAGATTTGGGACCAGCACATTCCCCTTGAGAAAGCTGCAAAACGCGAAACGCGCGTCGGGGCTGTAGTGACTGTGTGGAACCGGTTATTCAATATGGGTATGTTCTTTTGGTATTCGTTTTTCAGCCGTATATGATTTGCTTAGGTACATTGGTTACTAGATGGGCTGTATAAACTACTATTTGATACATCACATATGCCATATACCAATTTATTTAAAAAGCTCCCCCAGTCACTTTTTGTGCATAACTTTTGGGTTATCCTATCCTTTGTATGTTTGTTCTTCTATATATTTGTAATTGTAATATGAATAAATTTGATACTTTTATATACATATATCTTGTCAGTGGTGTGCTTTTGGATACTTTGTATCCATGTTGTTAGTAATTGCATAATTACACACCCCCCACATGCACCCTCTGGATTTTCCGTTTTGGTGAAGGTCTTCCGTGGTATGTGCATAATATGTTGTTGGACATTTTTTTGATGAGATTTGGGACCAGGTAGTGGAGAGGTTGTCCCTCTCTCAGGAGAGGGCCCAGCGGTTTGCCAACCGGCATAGGACTGATGGTCCTCGGTTTGAAGTGGGGGACTTGGTCTGGTTGTCCTCAAGAAATATCCCTATGAGAGTTGCATCTCCTAAGTTTAAGCCTAGGTTCATTGGACCTTATAAGATCATGGAGATTCTTAATCCTGTTTCCTTTCGTTTACTTCTTCCAGGGACATTTAAGATCCATAACGTGTTCCACAAGTCCTTATTGAAAAGGTTTGTCGAGCCAGTGGTTCCTATGGCTGTGCCTCCTGACCCTGTTTTGGTTGAGGGCAATCTGGAGTATGTGGTTGAGAAAATATTGAATTCTCGTTTTTCTGGTTACAAACAGTACTGGACTATCCAATGAAGATTGTGAAGATTGGCGATCAGGTGTTACTGACTGGTCTTATATAAGGGAGGTTCCCTCCCATCAGGGTTGCCGGTGATCAATTGTTCTGGTCTCATCTTTGATTCCTGTTCACTTTGTAGCCTGCTGTTTCGTGCCTGCATTTTCTGCTAACAGATAATACATTTTCTTCTTTTAGTTTTTTGTGCTTGCTTTTTGCATTTTGTCCTGCACTTCTGTGGGGGTCTGCCGGGTCCCCTCCGGGGGCTTGTGCTCCTCTCAGTTTAGTTCAACCACTGTTGTTTGTTCATTTGCCTTTTCCAGTTTTTTCAGTGGCTGCTGTTTAGTTTTGTTACACCAGAGAACTAATTTAGGTGGTAGAGGTCGTGTGATCTCAGGTGTTTTTGTAATTAGTAGAGTTGGTACTTTTCAGGGTTTTTTGGGATTGCAGTAAGTGTCCTTCCTATCCTTTTCTATTTAGGAAGTTTGGGCCCCAACGTTTGCTCATACTATTTTCTGTCTGTGTCTGTATTTCCCTTGTCTAACCGCCATTACATGTTTGGGGGCTTTCTATGTTCTTTGGGATCTGCTCCGGGGCAGATAGTTTTCCTCTTTCTGTCTTTAGGTGTAGTTAGCTTCTCAGGCTGTGACGAGGCGTCTAGGACCAACGTAGGTACGCTCCACGGCTGCCTTTAGTTGTGGTGGTTAGTCAGGGTACTGAAATCCCATAGATTCCAACCTCTCTGGTGTATTTCCTTTTTTGCCTGCTCTCCTCAGCTACCAAATCATAACAGTGCCCACGTCAATCAGCAACTGATACATAGCGTCCAAGTCAATCAGCAACTGATACATAGTACCCACGTCAATCAACGACTGATACATATTGCCCATGTCAATCAGCAACTGACACATAGTGCCCAAGTCAATCAGCAACTGACACATAGTGCTCAAGTCAATCAGCAACTGATACATGGTGCGTATGTCAATCAGCAACTGATACATAGCGCCCACGTCAATTAGCAACTGATACCAAGTACCCACGTCAATCAGCGACTGATACATAGCGCCCACATCAATCAGCAACTGATACATAGTGCTCAAGTCAATCTGCAACTGATACATAGTGCCCACGTCAATCAGCAACTGATACATGGTGCCCACGTCAATCAGCAACTGATACATAGCGCCCACGTCAATCAGCAACTGATACATAGCGCCCGCGTAAATCTGCAACTGATACATAGCGCCCACGTCAATCAGCAACTGATACATAGCGCCCACGTCAATCAGCAATTGATACATAGCACCCACGTCAATCAGCGACTGATACATAGCGCCCACGTCAATCAGCGACTGATACATAGCGCCCACATCAATCAGCAACTGATACATAGCGCCCACGTCAATCAGCAACTGATACATAGCGTCCACGTCAATCAGCGACTGATACATAGCGCCCACGTCAATCAGCAACTGATACATAGCGCCCACGTCAATCAGCAACTGATACATAGCGCCCACGTCAATCAGCGACTGATACATAGTGACCACGTCAATCAGAAACTGATACATAGCGTCCACGTCAATCAGCAACTGATACATAGTGTCCACATCAATCAGCAACTGATACATAGTGCCCACGTCAATCAGCAACTGATACATAGTGCCCACGTCAATCAGCAACTGATACATAGTGTCCACGTCAATCAGCAACTGATACATAGTGCCCATGTCAATCAGCAACTGACACACAGAGCCCAAGACAATCAGAAACTGATATATGGTGCCCACATCAATCAGCAACTGATACATAGTACATACGTCAATCAGCGACTGATACATAGTGCCCATGTCAATCAGCAACTGACACATAGTGCCCAAGTCAATCAGCAACTGACACATAGTGCTCAAGTCAATCAGCAACTGATACATGGTGTGTATGTCAATCAGCAACTGATACATAGTGCCCACGTCAATTAGCAACTGATACATAGTACCCACGTCAATCAGCGACTGATACATAGTGCCCATGTCAATCAGCAACTGACACATAGTGCCCAAGTCAATCAGCAACTGACACATAGTGCTCAAGTCAATCAGCAACTGATACATGGTGTGTATGTCAATCAGCAACTGATATATAGTGCCCACGTCAATCAGCAACTGATACATAGCGTCCAAGTCAATCAGCAACTGATACATAGTGCCCACGTCAATCTGCAACTGATTCATAGCGCCCATGTCAATCAGCAACTGACACACAGAGCCCAAGTCAATCAGCAACTGACACATAGTGCTCAAGTCAATCAGCAACTGATACATAGCGTCCAAGTCAATCAGCAACTGATACATAGTGCCCACGTCAATCAGCAACTGATACATAGCGTCCAAGTCAATCTGCAACTGATACATAGTGCCCACGTCAATCAGCAACTGATACATAGTATCCACGTCAATCAGCGACTGATACATAGCGCCCATGTCAATCAGCAACTGACACATAGTGCTCACGTCAATTAGCAACTGATACATAGCGCCCACATCAATCAGCAACTGATACATAGCGACCACGTCAATTAGCAACTGATACAAAGTACCCACGTCAATCAGCGACTGATACATAGCGCCCACATCAATCAGCAACTGATACATAGTGCTCAAGTTAATCTGCAACTGATACGTAGTGCCCACGTCAATCAGCAACTGATACATAGTGCCCACGTCAATCAGCAACTGATACATAGCGTCCAAGTCAATCATCAACTGATACATAGTGCCCACGTCAATCAGCAACTGATACATAGTGCCCACGTCAATCTGCAACTGATACATAGCGCCCACATCAATCAGCAACTGATACATAGTGCCCACGTCAATCAGCAACTGATACATAGCGCCCACATCAATCAGCGACTGATACATAGCGCCCACATCAATCAGCAACTGATACATAGTGCCCACGTCAATCAGCAACTGATACATAGTGCCAACGTCAATCAGCAACTGATACATAGTGCCCACATCAATCAGCAACTGATACATAGCGCCCACATCAATCAGCAACTGATACATAGTGCCCACGTCAATCAGCAACTGATACATAGTGCCAACGTCAATCAGCAACTGATACATAGTGCCCACGTCAATCAGCAACTGATACATAGCATCCACGTCAATCAGCAACTGATACATAGTGCCCACGTCAATCAGCAACTGATACATAGTGCCCACGTCAATCAGCAACTGATACATAGCGCCCACATCAATCAGCAACTGATACATAGTGCCCACGTCAATCAGCAACTGATACATAGTGCCAACGTCAATCAGCAACTGATACATAGCGCCCACATCAATCAGCAACTGATACATAGTGCCAACGTCAATCAGCAACTGATACATAGCGCCCACATCAATCAGCGACTGATACATAGCGCCCACATCAATCAGCAACTGATACATAGTGCCCACGTCAATCAGCAACTGATACATAGTGCCAACGTCAATCAGCAACTGATACATAGTGCTCACATCAATCAGCAACTGATACATAGTGCCACGTCAATCAGCGACTGATACATAGCCCCACATCAATCAGCAACTGATACATAGCGCCCACATCAATCAGCAACTGATACATAGTGCCACGTCAATCAGCAAACTGATACATAGCGCCCACATCAATCAGCAACTGATACATAGTGCCAACGTCAATCAGCAACTGATACATAGCGCCCACGTCAATCAGCAACTGCTACATAGCGTCCACGTCAATCAGCGACTGATACATAGCGCCGACATCAATCAGCAACTGATACATAGTGCCCACATCAATCAGCAACTGATACATAGTGCCAACGTCAATCAGCGACTGATACATAGCACCCACATCAATCAGCAACTGATACATAGCGCCCACATCAATCAGCAACTGATACATAGTGCCAACGTCAATCAGCAACTGATACATAGCACCCACATCAATCAGCGACTGATACATAGCGCCCACATCAATCAGCAACTGATACATAGTGCCAACGTCAATCAGCAACTGATACATAGCGCCCACGTCAATCAGCAACTGTTACATAGCGTCCACGTCAATCAGCGACTGATACATAGCGCCGACATCAATCAGCAACTGATACATAGTGTCCACGTCAATCAGCAACTGATACATAGTGCCCACATCAATCAGCAACTGATACATAGTGCCCACGTCAATCAGCGACTGATACATAGCGCCCACATCAATCAGCAACTGATACATAGTGCCCACGTCAATCAGCGACTGATACATAGCGCCTCTGTCAGTAGCTGTCATGTAGTGCCCATGTCAGGAGCTTACAAGATATCTGTACATACATAACTATATATATACTGTCTCATATATATCCACATAGATATATACATACACATCAACAGCTGCCATAGAATATTTAGTGCCTGTGTTAATACCTTGCAGTCGACATAATTACGATTATATCAATGTCAATATTTGCAATGTCGTTATTTTCACAGCAGACACAGGGGCCTCATCTGTAGCTTACACTATATATATTTATATATACATATCTTTCAGGTCAGTTTATCGCCTCCTGCAGGAGGACGTTTATGACTTTCTGTGCCAGTTTTTATAATCCGTCATAAAACCTTATCTGCTTTCCATTCACTTTTTAAAGCTTTTGAGAGCAGCTGAAATTCTTGTTGCAATTTTTTTCCTCAACAAGGCCGTGCACAAACCTTCCAGAACTCCACAGACAAAAATAAAGTGTGAGAACTCAGAAGAACTTCCCCATCACACCCGTCATTACTTCAGCGCAGAGCAGGTAGGTCATGTCCGTATTACAGTGCTGTAAGGGCTCGTTCACACAACGCTCCAAGGGCAGTCTGTGATAAAAACGGACCACTCTTATCCCATGGGGCCGGGCACATGAGAGTTTTTTCACTGGCCGAATCTGTGTGTGAAAACAATGGCTACATGCGCTGGTATCTTCTGGAAATGGGATGAGACAGGCCCATTGAAGTCTATGGGAGTGTGAAAACGATCGGACGCCGTACGGAGCCGCAATATAACATCTGATACATTACAATTCTGTAACATAGGAAACTAAATGGTCCTGTAAGATTAATGGCCGCTGCTGTAAAATAGGATTGTATGCAGACAGCACATAGACAACAAGTGAGAAAAGAATCGTCTGAGTTTCCTAGATGAAACTCTGATTTTTCAGGCGCCGGTGTGAGCCCACCCTAAGCACTGGACTCTGCCCCTTTTCAATATCTTGCATTTGATATATAGATATTACTGGCGATAATCTCCATTTATATATATCAGTCACCTGGGTGATCTGGAAGCTCGGGAAAGAATAAGCAATGAATGCCCAAATTCCAGTGGCACCCCTATTAATTAGGATGAGCCCTGGAGGAGTGCTGTGGTGCCATAGCTGTCACTTTGGGTCCCTTGGGGGTAAATCAGTCCTTTAAATCAATGAACAAACCCCTCTGCCCCTGTCTCTCCCACTTTCTGTAGGGATGACTTCCTAGCAGAATGTGACAGCACTGTGGCCAGCATCGTGTGTCTGCCATAAGATCGCACTGTGGAGAAGCCCCAGATCGCAGGACCACCTGTGCCCCCCGCTCACTATGCAGTACAGTACCTGGCAGCAGCAGCAGCAGGCCGACCAGCAGAGAGCAGCACAGCAGCGGGGACCCCGCACCCCGCTGTACGTCCATGGTGTAGTAAGAAGCGAGAGCTCAGAGATCGATCACTGGGGATCGGGCGATATTCTGGCAGGAGGAGCAGCGATCGGCTGCGTGTGACACATCAGGAGCAGGTGCCACTAGCTGGGAGCGATGTGACATCTGCAGCCCATGCTTCCTACTCCTGCCTCTATCAGACCCGCCCGCACCTTCCCACGCCTCTCCCACCCACAGCCCCGAAGTGAGGAGTCACTGTACACAGCGAGTGACCGGCCCCGCAGCGCCCCCCGCTGGACACAGCTGCCTGCGGCATTACTTTCTGGCGCTCTCCGTGTGATCTCATGGGAGCAGTCAGATGATAGGGTTTCCTATTGTAGGAGCTTGACATCTTCAGAATCATAACAGCCAATACTAGATATTAGTCAGGACCAAAGGAAACAGATTACAGTGGAAATAACTCACATTCTGGGTGCTAGTCTGTAATTCCATGCTGGCATTATGGCCGGGGTCTCACTTGCTCGCACGAGTCTCTCGCCTCAATACCCGGCACTGCCGCCAGCACTCAGACCGGAGCATTCAGCAGCATAGAAATACATGTAGCCGCACACTCCGATCCTGAGTGCCGGCGGCAGTGCCGGGTATTGAGGTGCGGGACTCGTGCCAGTTTCTCACAAGTGTGACCCCAGCCGGCTGCAGTCACACAAACGTATATTTCCTCATCCGACAGAATCGGCCGATTATACTAATCAATCAGAGTGTGAGCGTAGTGTGCTCCGCTTCTCTCGAATGAGAAAATGGTGCACAGGGATGACATCCGAGTCTAGTCCGATTTCCACAGACTGACACAATGAAGAAGATGGAGACATAATGCAGTCCGATATTCCATGACTTTTCCTTCTTGGTGTTGTAATTTCAATGTTAACCCGAAACACCATGTCTGCAAATTGAGATTCTGATTTGGCTTTTATCCCAAGTCATGTGACAAGGCTCGATAAAGGGAATCTGTCACCCCATTTTTCAACTATAAGTGGCGGCCACCGCCATCAGGGGCTTATCTACAGCATTCTGTAATGCTGTAGATAAGCCCCCGATGTCACCTGAAAGATAAAAACGAGTTCGATTATACTCACCCAGGGGCGGTCCGGGTACTTTACTCTGCGCTCAACAGGGCAGATCAGTGCGCCTGCACAGGAGCTGCG